>CM024613.1:4136977-4736977 GCA_014182575.1 Eucalyptus decipiens | reverse complement strand
TTTGGCTTAATCCAAACCTACGTTTACTCTTCCGCACTGACAGCCCACCGGCTGGATTTCACTATGAACAAAAGTGTTGTTACAGAAAAGCTTTGCCTTGATTCCACAGTGTAGAGACTCTACTATACTTTCTCAAGGTCTCTCAAAGATATAGACTCTCTTTTGCGTACAAGATTTCGCTCAACAATTGAATTGACTAAGAACAAGGAGTTTCAGACTTTGGAATTCTTCTATCGCGCACACCTTCGAACAATTGGAACGTCTTCCTTATATACTCCTTTATGCCATCATTACCCGTTGGCACTTACCAAAGGAATTCTTCCAATCTCTACCCATTTGACAAAATCAATTAGGAAGATCTTTCGAGCTATTTAAGGAACATGACAATAGTCCATCAATCCTGCTCGCCGATACAATCAGAATATCGGTTTCCATAAGTGGAACCTTCCAAGTATACTTCACCAATCAATGGATCCAAAATCCCTGAATCAATCTAGATTTGAATAATGGATTCCGACATGCTATATCCAACTAAGAGATCTTCTCCAGTCTATAAAGTCAAATCCTTAACAAAACATCCAGTTCTAGATAAGCCTTCTTCGACGGTCTAGAAACTGTCAATAAGGATAGACTTTGAGTCTTGAGTCTGGCAGTCCGGAGGTCTTCAGACTGTAATAGTAGAGTCTGCAAGTCTTCAGACTAGACTGATGGAAACGTTTTGTCAGCTTCAAAACACTCAATGAAGTTTTCTCCAACAATATCCCCCTTTTTGATGTTGACAAAACTTTCCTACAGATTTGGATAACTTTGACCTGCAAAACATTACTCAAGCAAATATGGATATCTCACAAAGATAAATGGCTTAGTAATAATACTAGAATATGCATCCACAGAAAGTAGGTTAGTCTTATAGATGAACAAAGCCATGAGATATTAATAGTATTTAAGATAAACAAATGTTCAAACAATCAAACCCAAATCCAGTCCAAATCCAAACAGCCAAACACAAAAGTCAAGTCAAGATGTCACAAAAGTCAAGAGTTCAAAAGTTCAAAGTTCAAATCAAATCTGCACCACATCTCTCCCCATTTTTGTCAGCATTAAAAAGGTAGAGATGAAAAGAGAATGAAATTAAGATTGCTTGGGAACACGAACAAGCTGGAAATCTTCCATTGATTGGACAATGCCTTCCAACTTTTTCAAGTCCTCCTTCAGTTGAGCCACATCTTCACCCTTAGCATTTTGCTTGAACTTAAAGAGCAAGGGCTTGGATTTGATCATGCAAAGAAACCGAAGAGGTTTGACCTGCATTTTGCAAGTTCTGTACTTCGCATCCCAGAGCATATATTTGACCCTGCATCTCTAAGAGAACATTAAGAATTCTACGAAAATCTGCTGAATTATCAGTCTGAGTACTGGCTTCTGCATGATCAGATGGTGTATAGGCAGATGATGGTAAATGGTCACGCAAATTGGGCAATGAAACATCATGACCCTCCTCAGGAAATTGAGAGGCATAGATATCCTCTATATTTGCTGGAGAGTGGCTTACTCCTTCACTAGTGGCAGGGAATGAGGACGTTCCTCTTTTCTCAGGATCTCCCCCTGTTTTCGTGCCTTCAGGTGGAGAAGAGTGTTCCTCATGCTCTGCTTCCGCTTGATATGCTCTCTCCTCTCCTTCTTCTTCTTCTTCCTCAATTCTTTCCTCCTCTGCATCTCTCTCCTCTACTTCTTTCTCTTCTGCTTCCAAATCTTCTCTCTCTCCAGTATTCTGTTCTGTCTCATCCATGTCTTTTTCTTGTCTCTCCGTTGATTCTAGAACAAAACGTCTCAAGTTCTTCAATGCCATTGCAAAAATGGTGATATCATCCTCATCTTCTTCATCCTTAATGATGAGAGCTCTTCTTTTCTTGGATGGAGCAACTATGAGCTTCTTCCCTTTTCTTTTTGCAGCCGAAGAGATTTTATGAGTCTTGACAGGGTTTTTCTCCTTGAATTGCTCCAACGCCTTGTTGAGTTCCTTCAGACGCATTTTAGAAACCATTTTCAGTCCCACCACCATTTGATCGCACGTTCGAACACAGAGAATTCAGGGAGGTTGAACATTCAAATGTCTGAATAACTTGGTCACAAGAGCTGTGTACGGAAGTTGACCCTCGTCCTTCACCACTACCCTATACATGTGGAACATAATAGTGTGTAGAAGAGAGAATTTTTTACTAGCATTGATGGCATACATCAACTTTGCCTCCAAGTTTGAAACATCGGTTTTTGAAGTTGATTTTGGTCTGAGGCAGTTAATCACAATTTTATAAAGCAAAATGTTGGTCGCATTCATTCTCAAATAAGAAATCTTTCCTTCTGTCCTTCTATCCTGAACAAGTTCCAACGTTACACGAGTAATAGATACACTGATAGGTTGATATCTCCCTCTTTCAACCCCAATCACATCAACCAATGTATTCATGTCAACCATATAGTCCTGATCTCGAACACTAAAAGAGAACCTATTCGCATCCAAGAAACTGAGATTCGAATAGAAATGTTAGGAGTAAGAAGGGTAAATTAGTCTTTACCACATTTAGGGTTTATTTTTGATGTATATATATTAAAGTTTATTGAATAATACAAAGTAACTTTTCTCTACATGGTATCAGGGCGTAGGGTTTAACCCTAGACAACGGAGCAGCCGCCCACCGCCGTCGACTCGCCGGACCGCCGTCGACTCGCCGGACCGCCATCGGCTCGCCACCACCGTTCACCGGAAGAGGGCTTCTCTCTCGCGAAGCTCACTCGCGTTGCTCGCGCGGCTCGCTCGTGGGGTTCGCCCGCGCGGCTCGCTCGCGCGGCTCGCTCGAGGGGCTCGCTCGCGCGGCTCTTTCGCGCAGCTCACTCGGCTCACATCGCTCACGCTGCCTGCACGGCTTGCTCGTGCGACTTCCGCGCACTTGTGCTTGTGCGATTTGCTGGCCTACCAGGAGTTTTGACGACCCTATGCTTGTTGGATTTGGTGGTGTAGCTGTCCCGCTTCTTGTACGTGAGGTCGGTGAAGAAGAGGGAAAACCCTAGAGAGAGAAAGAAGACAAGTTGCAGTAGCGACGTCAATAGCACTCATCGGGATGTTTTTGTGGGTTAGAATTTGCTTTAAAGTTACTGATTTGGCTGATTTAGTTCTTGATTTGGCTGATTTGGGCGATTAATGAAGCAAGTTCTTTGCGCTGGGTATAGTGCAATTATTTATTTGATGATTTGAAAGTTGTGTGGTAGCTTCGTCACTTTATTTGGTAGTGGTAATATTGGGTTATTGAATTGTTGAGGCTGAGTTGTTTGACGGAAGCTAAGGTCAGAGTTTGTTTATTCTTATTTGGAGAATGGGTGATGAGAAGAGTAATACTGTGATGAGTGAGGTGATTTCCTCTTCATCTAATCGAATTACGATAAGAAGCTCGCAGTAGTGCTAACTTCCACCAATGGAAGAAAATTGTGAAGCTTACTTTGACAGGCGGGAATCAACATAGACACTTAACGAGTTTAAGCCCGGAGATGATGTAACTTGGGATGGTGTTGATGCACGTATTCTTGGTCAAATGCTGAATTCTATGGAGAGTAATATAGTTGACATGGTAACTCATATTGATACAGTTAGAGAACTATGGGAGTATTTGAATGTGCTGTATTCTCAGCCAAGATAATTTGTCACGGATTTATGAGCTATCACAGGAGTTTTATCGATTTGAAAGAAAGGGGCGCTCTATTACTCAATGCTTTGCGAGACTTTAAGAGATTGTATGAGGAGTTGAATGCTTTGTTCTCCCTATTTCAGTGATGTTCAACAAATGCAATGTCAAAGGGAACAATTGGCTGTAATGGGATTCTTAGGATGTCTTGGTTACGAATGTGAAAATGTTAGGTCTCGGATTCTTGGAGGAGAGAATATAGCATCACTCACAGATACATTTGCTCGAGTTCTTCGAGTATCTCGTGAGTCCTCTCAGGATACTACATCTATGGTGGGGAGTTCAGCCCTTGTGTCCCAGACTCTAACTGGTAGTGGTAATAGGAGTGATGGAGGAACCCGTGGTGGGTATAGTGGGCATGGTGTCCGAGGAGGAGGCCGAGGCATTGGAATAGGGAGAGGTCAAGGTAATCAGCATCCTTATGGACAATTCCATATATCTACCGATAATTCGGGAACTACACGAGTTTGTCATTCGTGGCAAACCTGGTCATATTCAAAATTTTGCTATAAGTTACATGGGAGACCGGGCAGCGGCACCCAGTTGCTAATACGGCGTCTAATATTGACCCTACTCCATAGTCATCTGAAGACAAGGTGGTGGTTATGTCTGGTGAGGAATATGCTCGGTACACACAGTCTCAAATCTCACAAATTCTGTTTATTCCACTTTGCTACTTTGGCTCGGACAGTAACACTACTTGCATGTCTTTCGGCTACTTCTCATCCTTGGATCATTGATTCGGGGCTTCGATCACATGTCGGTCTTTCGGTATATTTTCCTCTTTTTCTCCATCTTCGTCCATAGTTACTTTAGCCAATGGGTCACCTACACATGTTAGGGGAATTGGCACATCAACCCAAGTCCTTCATTACCTTTGTCCTCGGTGCTTTATCTTCCACAATTTCCATTTAACCTAATGTCTCATTAGTAAGTTAACCAAAAACTTTCGGTGTTCGGTAACTTTTTATCCCGATTCTTGTGTCTTCCAGGATCGCTACGAAGAAGACGATTGGTAGAGGACGTGAGGAAGGGGGGCTGTATGTACTTGAAGATGCTTCTTCAGTTGCTTGCACAAGTGTTGCGTCCCCACATCAAATCCATTGTCGTCTTGGTCATCCTTCTCTACGTAGTCTTCAAAAGTTAGATTCTAGTTTTCAATCTCTTTCTAGTCTAGAGTGCGAGTCATGCCAACTTGGCAAATTACATCGTGTTAGTTATACACCTCGAGTCATTAAACGATCAGCATCTCCTTTTTTATTAGTTCATTCAGATATTTGGGGTCCATGTCGTGTGGTTTCCAATTCGGGTTTCAGATATTTTGTTACTTTTGTTGATGACTATTCCAGAGTTACTTGGTTATATTTAATGAAAGATCGTTCAGAATTATTTTCTATTTTTCGTGCATTTATATCTGAAATTTATACTCAATTTGGCATGCGTGTTAAAGTTCTGCGTTCTGATAATGCTAAGGAGTATTTTTCCACATCCTTTTTTTATTTTATGACTCAACATGGTATGATCCATGAATCTTCCTGTCCTGATACTCCACAACAGAATGGTATTGCTGAACTGAAGAATAGGCATTTATTGGAAGTTACTAGATCCATGTTATTTGAGATGAAGGTACCGAAAATCTTTTGTTCTGATGCTGTTCTAACTGCATGTTATCTCATTAATCGGATGCCTTCTTCTATTCTGCAAGGTGGTATTCCTTTTTCCACCTTGTTTCCTAGTGAACCACTGTTTGTCTTACCACCCCGTATCTTTGGTTGTGTCTGTTTTGTTCGTGATCATCGACCCGGAGTATCAAAACTTGATCCCGTGGCACTCAAGTGTATGTTTATGGGTTATTCCCGCACTCAAAAGGGATATCGCTGTTATTCTCCATTACGAGAAAATATTTTGTAACAGCTGATGTTTCATTTTTGAATCCACTCCTTAGTATAATGTTCCAATTGATGTGTCCAATTAGATGAAGACTTGTATGTGACCACCATTCGGTCTACTATTCCCAATGTTTCCCCGGTATCTACAGAGAAACCACCTCCTCTCCCGGGTTTATACACGACGTCATCGTGATTCTACTACTTTTGCTCCCCGCTCCTCATGTCACTACTACGTCGACTTGACTCCCGAGATCCACCATTAGCTGTCCCTCCTCTTGTATCTGATCTTGATCTTCCTATTGCTCATCGCAAAGGTACACGTACTTGTACTCAACATTCTATTGCAAATTTTATTTCTCACTCTTCTGTGTCTCCTACTTTTCAAGCCTTTTTAACTACTGTTGAACAATATCCTATCCCCAAGTCTGTCACTGAGGCGTTACAAAGTTTTGGTTGGAGGACAGCAATGGAAGAAGAATTACAGGCTCTTGAGATTAATCAAACTTGGGACTTAGTACCACTTCCTCTAGGCAAAACTGCTATTGGTTGTCGATGGGTGTATGCTGTAAAAGTTAACCCGATGGTTCTCTTGCTCGTTTAAAAGCAAGACTTGTTGCAAAAGGGTATGCTCAGGTGTATGGGGTTGACTATCTAGACACATTTTCTCCTGTTGCCAAACTTACTTCTGTTCGTATTTTGATCTCTCTTGCTGCAACATATAATTGGCCTTTATTTCAGCTTGATGTTAAGAATGCTTTCTTGAATGGCACTCTTCATGAGGAAGTTTATATGGAGCAACCTCCAGGGTTTGTTGCTCAGGGGGAGTCTGGACTAGTTTGCAAATTAAAAAAATCTTTATATGGTTTGAAACAATCTCCACGAGCATGGTTTGGAAGATTTTCTGAGGTTGTATTGTCTTTTGGGCTATCAAGATGTGGAAATGATCATTCTTTCTTTTATAAACAATCAAGGGGAGGCAAATTATTCTTGATTGTGTATGTTGATGATATTATCATCACGGGAGATGACTTGATTGGTATAGGCGAGCTAAAAGCCTATCTTCAGCAACAGTTTCAAACTAAGGACTTAGGAAAATTGAAATATTTCCTAGGAATCGAAGTGGCACAATCACAAAAGGTGTTGTTCGTCACAAATAAAATATGTCTTGAATTTGCTCACCGAGACAGTATGTTGGGATCAAAGCCTCTTGATTCACCCATGGAACAAGGGGTTAAATTAGTTGCTGATGGAGGAGAAATTCTTAATAATCCTGAGAGATATAGAAGACTGGTAGGTAAGCTGAATTATCTTACAGTTACTCGACCGGACATTGCTTTTCCTGTCAGTGTAGTAAGCCAGTTTTTGTCTTCCCCTCGTACATCTCACTGGGATGCAGTTATTCGGATATTGAGATATTTGAAGAAAGCTCCGGGAAAAGGAATTCTCTACCAAAACCATGGTCATAACGAGTTGAAGGTTTTTCGATGCTTTGATTGGGGTGGGTCTCCGGATGATAGAAGATCAACTCTGGATATTGTACCTTAGTCGGAGGAAATCTGGTATCATGGAAAAGTAAGAAACAAAGTGTTGTTGCCCGCTCTAGTGCTGAGTCAGAATATAGAGCCATGTCACAAGTGACGTGTGAATTAGTGTGGATTCGACAGTTATTGACTGAGTTAGGCTTTAAAGATTTAGTACCCATGACTCTATGGTGCGATAATAAAGTTGCTGTGCATATAGCTTCCAACCCCGTGTTTCATGAGAGAACAAAACACATTGAGGTTGATTGTCATTTTATCCGAGAGAAGTTGCGGAATGGAGTAATTCTTCCCGTCATGTTCGAACCAAGTGAACAACTTGCGTACATCTTTACTAAGTCCTTGGGTAATGGGAGGATAGAACATATTTGTAACAAGCTGGGCATGATTAATATTTATGCTCTAGCTTGAGGGGGAGTGTTAGGAGTAAGAAGGGTAAATTAGTCTTTACCACATTTAGGGTTTATTTTTGATGTATATATATTAAAGTTTATTTAATAATACAAAGTAACTTTTCTCTACAAGAAATAAGCGATAAGTTCAGCATAAGCTTCTGTAGTTTCAGAACAAAACTGTTCGAGTTGAAGAAGATTGAATTTTTCTGGCAGATTGACATTCATAGAGTCAAGAAAATCAAAATCCAAACTTCTAGGGTTTATCACCCCACGCTTCAGCAACTTAGAGTATAGTTGCTTGTGGTCATCCGATCGAAACAAGTCTGTCCTTTTACTTCGGATTTTTGCTGCAACACCAATTGTCGGTTTAAACTGACTGTACATCCTATCATCATCATTCCCATTAGGCTGACTCAGCCCTCCAACATGTGGATCGCTTGGGATATTTGTCAATGCCTCTTCTGCCGACCCAGTAAAAAATAGGTTTCATTTCGATACCCTTTTTCTTTCAAAAATTCGTCAATGTAATTCAAAGGAGTACCACCCCTCTTCAAAGCACGGTAAAGCTTATAAGTAAAGCCAGGCTTAAGAGTTCTTACGAGTTATGCGTCTTCGATGATTTCTTCCTCTTCTTGATGTGCAACATTCTGAGGTCTAGAAGGAGAAGATGGACGCTGCTGGGCTCTGCCGCTGTCTAGGAGATTCTTCTTCCTCAATGAGATTAAAGTGCGTAGGCCCCTCATGCATTTGTTGTGATCCCCTGTTCGCAATCCTTAAAGACTTTCTTTGGGACGACATCTTTCACAGTCTTTGAGAAATTCCAAGCTTGTTTTCAAAGAAAGATGACAACTTTTCGAAGATTAAACAAGTGAAGATGACAGAAGTGGACGATCTATGTTCTCCTAGGGTTTTTGTGAGTAAAACGAAGAGGAACCGACGGTATATAAGACAATCAAAAAGAGGCATACGAAACGTCGTAAAAAAAAATATAAAGATGCCTTTTAAAAATAACCGCATTTTCAAAAATTAGATAACTGTCATTTTTAAAATTAACTTCTTTTTCGAAAAGGAGAGATTACAATAATAACAGAAATTGAAAATAGCAACAATCAATTATGGATAGATGATCGTACCTTTTCGAGATTTGAACTAAGAGATAAAAATATAACTTACAGTCAAAAATCTTGATCGTCTGAGTCTGAGTATCTTTAGACTTTCAGTCCTGGGTCTGAACTTCCTCAGACTTTAAGATATTGAGTTTGGAACGAATAACTTCAAATTGATTTTTCTCCAAAGGCTTTGTAAATATATCTGCCAATTGATTCTTTGAGTCAATAAACTGAATCGAAACTTCTCCATTTTGAACATGATCTCTAATAAAGTGATGTCGAATCTCTATATGTTTTGCTCTTGAATGAAGAATCGGATTCTTGGTGAGATTGATTGCGCTGGTATTGTCACATTTGATTTCACAGCATGAATATTCGATTCCAAAGTCTCTTAACTGTTGTTTTATCCACAGAATTTGTGAACAATAACTTCCAAGAGCTACATACTCTACTTCTGCTGTGGAAAGAGCTACTGTACTTTGCTTCCTTGAAAACCAAGACACTGTCCTGCTTCCAAGTAGTTAACAAGTGCCTGAGGTGCTCTTTCTATCAACTCTGCATCCGACTAGATCTGCGTCTGAGTATCCAAGAAGAGTAAAGTCTCCTTTTTTAGGATACCAGAGACCAGAATTTGAAGTTAAGGCAATGTATTTGATAATACGCTTTGCAGCACTTAGATGAGATTCTTTAGGATCTGATTGAAATCTAGCACAAATGCAAACACTAAACAAAATGTTAGGTCTAGAAGCAGTAAGATAAAGAAGTGAACCAATGATACTCTTGTATAGCTTCTGGTCAACTTTCTTTCCTCCTTTATCTTTGTCCAGCTTCAAAGAACTTGACATTGGTATATCAGTCTTTTTACAATTTTCCAGCCCAAACTTTTTGACAAGATCATTGGTATATTTTTCTTTATGAATAAAAGTTCCTTCCTTCAATTGTTTCACTTAAAGCCCGAGAAAGAAGGTTAGTTCACCCATCATGCTCATTTCAAATTCATCCTGCATAGATTAGTCTGTCGTACCAAGCTTGAGGTGCTTGTTTTAAATCATATAGAGCCTTTTTTAGTCTGAATACAGAGCCCGATTTCCTTAGGTCTTCAAAACCGGGTGATTGTTCCACATAGGCTTCATCTTGGATAAATACATTTAAGAAAGCATTTTTGATGTCCATTTGGAATAACCTGAAATTCTTATAACAAGTAAAAGCAAGTAATAATCTAATTGCTTCTAACTTTACTATTGGCGCGTAAGTCTCATCATAGTCTATCCCTTCTTCTTGCGTATATTCCTTGGCCATGAGTCTTGCTTTATTTCTTAC
This sequence comes from Eucalyptus decipiens, assembly GCA_014182575.1. Taxonomy (NCBI): domain Eukaryota; kingdom Viridiplantae; phylum Streptophyta; class Magnoliopsida; order Myrtales; family Myrtaceae; genus Eucalyptus; species Eucalyptus decipiens. Next base: position 4,726,989 of record CM024613.1, on the reverse strand, counting down.
TACCTTTACTTTCTCGTTCATCTTGTTCCTAAAAACCCATATAGCTCCAATGATAGATTTACCTTTCGGTTTAGGAGTCAATTCCCAGACACCATTAATACTGAATTGCCTGAGTTCTTCTTGCATAGCTTTAATCCAGTTTTCATCAGTTAAAGCTTCTTCTATGCTCTTGGGTTCTATTTTAGAAATAAGAGCCACAGCACTAGACTCTTCACGCCTTTTGGATCTTGTGCGAATTTCTTCATTAATACCACCGATAATGAGATCTTTGGGATGACTGGATTTATGCTTCCAGTTGCTGGTTGATTTGTCAGATTGTTGATCATTTTTCTCATTTGAATCTTCGATAATCATTTGTTGCTGGTCTTCTGAAGTCTGAGCTGCTTCTGGAGATTTAGACTTTGTAGAGTCTGGAGCAGGTTCAGATTCTTCAAGTTGAGTTTGAATCGATTCATTTTGCATAAAGTCTTGAAATTTGACATTCATTGATTCCTCCACAGATTGAGTCTTTTTGTTGTATACTCTGTAAGCTTTGCTAGTGGTCGAATATCCAAGGGAGAAGCCTTCGTCTGATTTTTCTTCAAACTTACCAATTCAATCATTTGCATTTTTCAATATAAAACATTTACATCCAAACATGTGAAAATATGAAACAACAAGCTTCTTTCCTTCGAATAACTCGTAGGGAGTTTTCTCTAGAATATGCCTTAGAAAAACTCTATTAATGATATAACATGCTATATAAACTACTTCAGCCCAAAAACGTGAAAATATATTACTTTCAATTAAAAGAGTTATAGCCATTCCTTACAAAGATCTATTCTTCCTTTCCACAACTCCATTCTGCTCTGGAGTGTATGGAGAAGAGAATACATGCTGAAAACCAGATCCATCACAGAATTTTGTAAAGTCTTGATTTTCAAATTCACCTCCATGGTCTGTCCGTATACTTGAAATAACATACCCTTTCTCATTTTGGATCTTTTTAGCAAACTTTTTAAAGTAAGAAAATGTTTCAGACTTACTTACCAGGAAATATACCCAAGTGAATCTTGAATAATTATCCACAATCACTAAACAATATTTCTTACCTCCAATGCTCTAAGTTCCGGTTGGTCCAAAGAGATCCATATGTAGAAGCTGCAGTACACGATTAGTGGAAACTTGATTTATTGGTTTAAATGAGTTTCTTACCTGTTTTCCCAACACGCATGGTGTGCATAGATCAGACTTTTGGTATGACAAATTGGGTAAATCACGAACAAGTTTTTTTGCTGAAATTTTGGTTATTTGCTTCATGTTGATGTGCCCAAGTTTTCTGTGCCATAAGTTTGCTTCTTCTTGAATTGAGATTAAACATTGGGTTTCATTTGGTTTGACATCCAAGAGGTAGATATTTTCATATCTTCGACCCATGAAAGACTAATAGGAGTCTTTACTGGTTCATGAACAGATTCCTTCTTGAAAATTGATTCTGAAACCGGTGTCACACAGCTAACTGATACTTAGCAAATTGTAGTTGAGTTCTTCCACTAAGGAAACATTACTGATCGTGAGGCTTCTAATCTTTACAGTTCCGAATCCCACAATTCTTCCTTTGCTATTCCCTTCAAATGAAACTTTTCTACCATTAACTTGAACAAATTTTATGAAGTAATTTGAATATCCTATCATATGCCTTGAGCATCCACTATCCAAGTACCATTTAATCTTTTTCTTGATAGTAACCTGCATTTAGAAAAGAGACTCAAGTTTTCTTTGGTACCCATATTTTCTTGGGTCCATTGGTATTAGTGTAATATACGGTCTTTGTCCATACCTTCTTAACAGGTTTCCAAACCATAAGATATTCTTTCTCAAAATGGTCTGAGCTATTGCACTTAGAACATCTTAGAGCATTGTGACCTACTGGTTTTACAAAAAAATTTTGGAAATGATTTTTGTAAGCATCTCTTGTAGATCTTTGCTTAATTCTTTCCTTTACTTTAGGAAAATCAATTACAGGAATGGTTTCCGCAGTCATTCCCAAACCAGATTTATTGAAGTAAGGTCTTTGTGCTGAAAGAATTTTCTCAAGTTTCTCAGATCCTATAGAAAATCTTTTAGAAATATTTGAAATGTCATTTTTCAAGAATGCATTTTCTTATGAAAGATTGTTTGCATTTTCTTTGAAAGTAGTAACACTTTTGTCTAGACTTTTGATCTCTTTCCAAACATTTTCCTTTTGCTTTAAAGCAGAATTTTCTCTTTTGAGTTCGGAAATCCTTTTAAGAGAAGTTTTGAGACTAAGACACAATTCATCAATGTATCTAGAGACTTTAGTAGGGATTTTCAAGTTACTTACCTCGATTTCACTGTCTGAATCCGAGTCTGTCTCAGAGTCTGAATCTGAGTCTGATTGTGCCATGAGACAAATGTTGGCATAATCATCATCACTTTCTTCACATTCTATATCACTCCAACTTTCTGCTTTGAGTGACTTTCGATATTTCTCAGTTTTTCCTTTCTTTTTCCTCAGAAGGGGACAGTTGGGTCTGATGTGTCCTTTTTTCTTACATTCAAAGTAGACTACATCTCTATTAGTTTCATCATCCTCAATAGACTTAGTCTATTACTTTTGAAAATTTTGTTTCTTTGGATTGAATCTTCTCCCTTTTCTATTTAGCTTTCTGAATCTTCTTATCATGAGAGCAAGCTCTTCATCATCCATATCGTTTTCAGAATCTGTTACATCAGAATTATCATTAGATTTTAATGCAATGGATTTCTTACCTTTAGGATCTTCATCTTTATTGATTCGCTCCACTTCATAAGACTGAAGAGTCCCAACCAATTCATCGATAGAAAGTGGCATAATTCTTTGTGTCTCCCTTATTGAGGTCTTTATGTGATTTCAATCCTTGGAGAGTCCATGCAGTAGCTTGTTTACTTTCATGAGATTAGAAATTGGTTGACCTTGATTTTCAAGACCATTCACAATTTCTGTAAAACGGCTAAACATGTCAGTGATAGATTCTCCTAATTTTATTTCGAATGCTTCGTATTGACCGAGCAGAATATTGATTATGATTTCTTTCACTCGATCAGTTCCTTCATAGGTGATGTATAATCTATCCCTGATTTCTTTAGCTGTAACACAAGAAGATATTCTATTATATTCAGTAAGTGATAATGCACAATATAAAGAATAAATTACTTTTGCATCAAGAGCTTGTCTCTTGGTTATCTCTTCTTGAGTCATTTCACTAGACTCAACAGCATTTTTTCCTTTCTCTAAGATAGGTGCAGCTTTAGGAATGATTTTTTTGTCTACCACGTCCCATTCCAGAGGATCCTTTGATCTTAGGAATGCCTTCATCTTGTTTTTCCATATGTTATATTCATTTCCATCAAAGTAAGGCGGTCTGGTATTGCTTTGCCCTTCAACTAGTCTTGAAGCCAACATACTAGCCATGGATCTTTAACTCTGAAGTAAAACACTTCAACTTAAGTGAGTATACAGGCTCTGATACCAATTGTGAAAGCTAGTATTAGCACCTAGAGGAGGGTGAATAGGTGCAGAAACAATTTTGCGAGATATGTGCAGTGCTAATCAACAATAGATTATGAAAAAGAAATTCTCAAAACAAATTACGATCAAAGTAAAAGAGTGTAGAGAAGAGAAAATGAACATAGAGATTATAGTGGTTTGGCTTAATCCAAGCCTACGTCCACTTTTCCGCACTGACAGCCCACCGGTTGGATTTCACTATGAACAAAAGAGTTGTTACAGAAAAGCTCTGCCTTGATTCCACAGTGTAGAGACTCTACTACACTTCCTCAAGGTCTCTCAAAGATATAGACTCTCTTTTGCGTACAAGATTTCGCTCAACAGTTAAATTGACTAAGAACAAGGATCTTCAGACTTTGGAATTCTTTTATCGCGCACACCTTCGAACAACTGGAACGTCTTCCTTATATACTCCTTTATGCCATCATACCCGTTGGCACTTACCAAAGGAATTCTTCCAATCTACCCGTTGGACAGAATCAATTAGGAAGATCTTTCGAGCTATTTAAGGAACATGACGATAGCCCATCAATCCTGCTCGCCCATGCAATCAGGATCTCGATTTTCATAAGTAGAACCTTCCAAGTATACTTCGCCAATCAACGGATCCAAAATCCCTAAATCAATCTAGATTTGAATAATGGATTCCGACATGCTATATCCAGCCAGGAGATCTTCTCCAGTCGATAAAGTCAAATCCTTAACAAAGCATCCAGTTTTGGATAAGTCTTCTTCAACGGTCTAGAAATTGTCAATGAGGATAGACTTTGAGTCTTGAGTCTGGCAAGTCGGAGGTCTTCAGACTTTGATAGTAGCATTTGCAAGTCTTCAGACTAGACTGATGGAAACGTTTTGTCAGCTTCAAAACACTTAAGGAACTTTTCTCCTACAGAGAATACTTAGACTCTATAACCTCTTATTGATTCTCTAGTGAAATGCAGCCAACAATTTATCAATATAAGAGAATGGATGTAGGCTTGCAAGAAGTCGAACCACCATAATCACCGTGTGCAAATTTCTCTATCCCTTTAACTCTCTATTGTTTTATTTGATAGCGGTTTACACACAAGAAAATTTGGATATTGCATAGTTTCTCATCAAATTTTGTTCTTTTGTATCATTGAACTTGGTTGTTTTAAAATCCGCTTTAGTTTGTCCATATTGTGTACAATCACTTAGTCACTCCTCTCTAGATGATAGTGCTAGCCACAATACCTTATTCACCTCCCAATTAGTGCTTCAAAATCTCGCCTTTCCTTGGTCGAAGATCGCAGATCGTACTTTCCTTGATAGGAATTGGTTGAACTTTCTTGCTCTTAACTATTCACTCAATCCCAAAATGCTCTTAGAGCTGTTCACTAAACACGTGAGGATATCTATTTAGCCAAGAACTCCTTCTTGCTCATCTTGGACAAATGTTGCACAACATGAGCGCTTTTAGCTAATTTCAAGATACTTACTGAATGGACTGACTTGAATGCAATTTATGTGGACTTGGGTCGGGCTGATCCCTAATTTTTCAATTCAATGAATAGGTGACTCTGATCAAAGGTGCACAAGTAAAGAAAATGGAAATGTTCATGATGACTTGAAGGTATTAAGATCTGGCGAATAGTTGGATAGACCTAGTGATCATGAACAAGCTTAGAAAGAGGATGTTTAGTAAAACTTGGAAGGGTCATGAAGGTGAACAGCTCGGTAGAGTGATAATTGCCAATATGCTTGGAAAGACCATAAGATAGAAGAAGATCTTATTGTTATCTGGAGCAACGAATCTTATTGAAATAGCATATTGTTTTGCAATATTAGATGAGGTGGAAGACTTGATGGTGTCGATGACCGATGTAAGTTCAATGAAGATTGATGAAAATTTCAATAAGAGGAGATAGGTCTAATATAATAAGGATTTCATGAAGACTTGAAAGTACCAAGGTTAATTATTCATCAACTAGAAGTCTTTGGAACCTAACATAGTCAGAAGGATCATGGGATAATTGGTTGTAAGTCATTCCATATGGTTTGACCATGGACAATGCCAATAGATTGATGAGCAATCCTGACTATGATGAGCAATCCTGACTATGGATAATAGATTGTGCTAATATTAAGTCCCGTAAAGTGTTGGTCACTTGCTCATCTGATTGTCACATTGACCCCAATGAAATTAGCTATTGAACAAGCTTGGAATTCATATCACGAGCACCAAAGTTAATCAGAAGCAGTGTTGGCAATTCTGAGCAAGAGATAGGCTCTGACAAGAGCAGATTAACCGGTTTGGGAAAACTGCCATTGTCCGAAAAACGTTCTAACGTTGGTGAGCGATAGAGAGACATTTTGCAATTTGCAACAGTAAAACCAACAGCTACTTGAGGATGTTTAGCTGGAAACGGTAATCTAGGGGTTGGACGACGACAAATTTAATCTAAGAGAGAAGTAGTGGGGTTGAGAGAAATCGAACAAAACTAGTCTATTGTTTTGAGTGTTCTTCTTTGCTCAATTTTTGTTTATAGTAGCTGTACATTGGTAATTGTTCTCTGTAGTGTTACTACTAGTTTTAATCATGGTAAAGTCAAGTATAAAAGTGATGTGATTTATCAACTAATAGAAGCAACACTTGTTAAATGTTAACTTACTTTGAAGATTGCTAGTGAATTCCTGCCTTATTTTGGCAGGTAGTTGTGGAGAGTGCATGTAGGTTTGGTTATAAGCCAAACCACTATAAATACCCATGTGTTATCTTTTTCTTGCTTGTTATCAAATTTATATTTTATTAATAGCATCATGTGTATTTGTTGTTATCTACATCTACTAATTTCCACGTGTTGGCATATATATATATATACATGTTCTTTCTTGCAATATCATCTATTTCTTAATTATCAGTTCATTATTATCGGTATCTATTCATCAGCAACGCACTTGATAATGTCAATATATTTCTGCTGCTAATGAACTTTAACTTATATATTTCATAAAAAAATTTCATAGTTCTCAAATAACTATTCACCCCATTTAAGATGTATTATTAGCCCCAACAAAATTTAGTTGGCAACCGACAAAGTTCGGCATTGAATGCTGCTGGTCGAGTTACTATTCAACATATACCAAGGATTTCGAAAAATTGATTTCTTTCAAATGACAGGTCTAAATCGCAATCCGTAAAATACTACAAGTTCTTGGGGAAGTAAGGGACCTAATTATCACTATTGAATGGCTCAAACTCGGCTAGGAAGATAACAAAGTTAGGGCTATGATTTTTATTCCTAGAATAAAAACGCAACTTCTAAGAGGGTGAGGAAATCTTACCATTCACATGTCAAAGGGCATAACCGAGGATTAATCGATGTTTCTCAACCAACCACAGCGGAAATCTTCTCTCTCGATTTCCTCTTAGCTCTCTCTCTATCCTGCTTCTGCTTCTTCTTCTTCTTCTTCTTCTTCTTCTTCTTCTTCGCTCTCTCTTTACTTTTTTCTTTTGTTTTTTCTTTCTTTTCTGTGTACTTTCACGACACTTTAATATGCATAAAGAGGAGCTGAGCTGGGCCATACCAAAATATATTTGTACTTTTGGGCTTTTCTTTGTTGCCCAATTATTACACGGAACATCGGTTGCCCTTGTTCTTTGAATCACCTCATCAATGCACGTTTAGGGTCCATTTATATGAGAGAAAATTGTTTATATGAAATTGTTTTTGATTTTTTGATGTTTGGATGATGAAAACTAATCAATTCACAGAAATCATTTTTTATGTATTAAAAACAAGATGTTTAGATTTGGGGAAAGTGACTTCCCCTTCTAGTATTAAAAACAAGATGTTTAGATTTGGGGAAAGTGACTTCCCCTTCTAGTATCAAAAACAAGATGTTTAGATTTGGGGAAAGTGACTTCCCCTTCTAGCTAGAAGGGAATCATTTTCCTAAACTACCAAACAATCATTTAAATGGAAAAAAAAATTATTTATCTTGAAATTTTCAGTGAATGTGTTTGTAGAAGAAAAGAAGTAAAAGCTCAATAACTTCCACAACATTCCAAGGCTAACTTTCACCTCAAAGTCTCTTGAAATGGTTGCCAAACACCCCGACATTTTCCCAAGGGATTTTGGAGGCCAAAAGCCCTTATTCTTAACCAAATGCACCATTAGAGTAAAAGCATCAACATTGCATGTAATAACCATTTTTTATGACTGTAAAATAAGCGTTTATGGATGTTTAAGAAAACTGCCGGACTCAATGTACCAAGATTTTGCCTTTTCGTTGTGGTCATCAGCGAGCTCCAAATAGAAGAAACTTGCATTCGGTTTATTGTCAAAGAAGGAACCTTCATCTAGTCATGAGATTACATAAAGCAGAATGCGCTACGAGATAAGCCCGCAAGGTGAACCACATCTGTTTTTTACTGCAATTTAAAGTCATCAATTTCTTCTGTTGGTAGAATCCATGAACATGAGATTGCATAAAGCTATTTCCTCGCAATCAACTTTACTCTATGATTGATGTGAACTTGATCCACCATACCAAAATGATCCATCAATAACCACACAAAGGTCGCAAGCTCCCCACCTTTGCTCAGTTGATAAGCATGACCAGTTGCTCCACAATGACTCGCCACGTACGACAGCATCTCCACCCATACTTTACCCATGATCTCCCATTTCTGCTCCTTGAACGACCTCAACTCTTTAGCTAGCCTGCTCGCATCGAACAGCACTGACTTGCTCAGGTTTCCCTTTATATCAACAGGTTTCAAAGTCGTGTTCACAGCGAGAATCCACTCAGAGGCTTCTCTATCTTCTGCCACAGGTGACAGTACCTTCCGGGCCAAAAACTTCTTCGCCTCAGCACAAGTGTCTTGGAATCTTATCCGTCCAATACCCACAACGGAAGATATCATCATAGGTTGCACAATAAGAAGATAGAGCATATAATCAGAGAGAGTCTTACAAAGGTGAGTGAAATGGTTCTCTTTAGTGTCAATGTTCTCAGTGGCAAAGCAAAGATCTGTAGCCACATGCCACAATATAAGGCTCTCATCATACTCAAATTCAGCAACAAAAGGCAATAGCTTCCCCCATTCACCATTCTGAAGCACCCAGTCGCCTCTGGCTGAATATATCCTCTTTGCGTATTCCGGATCATTAGCAAACACTGACTTGTCTTGCAGCTCCTTATAGATAATGGACCATAGTTCTCCAGTGAAAGCGGTCCTTGATGAGTACCTCATGTGGTCTAGAAAATCCTTTAGGCCCATCAGAACAATGATCTTGTTGAACAAGTGTTCAGCATGGTCACAGATGGTCTGAATATTTTTAGGGCGTTCCAGAATACTATAACGCATCAAGTTGTATCCCGAGATAGATTCCGACCACCTGCGAAACAGGCGCCTCTTAAGCCAGGCCAAGAATCTGATCACCGGCGATGAAGAGGAGTCAGACCAGGTCAACTTCTTGAGAGCAAGGTACTTCCTGACGATTGCAGCTACAACCAGGTGTTTCTCGATCTTCAATGCTGAAACCGTCCAGTCAGAGAAGATGAGTCGGAGGAGAGCTACAACATCCGAGGCTATAGCACCAAGGATCAAAATATATGTGACTTTAACATCGAATCTCTCAAAGCCATCCTTCTCCATAAAAAAGAAGTGTGCCAGAGCAATATGCACTGAACTAAAACAAATGAAGCGGCGAAGGTATCCGAACTTATTCCTCACCACCACAACCTTCGTGTAGAGGACATCGTAAAAGAAGTTGAGTTCTACCTCCAGCAATCTGAGAGTATCCTCCGCATTTCTCCTATAGAAGAATTCCCGGGTTTCATTTCTCTCTTGGAAGCTGAAGATTTTGTCCACAAGCAGTCCCTTAAAGGTTTCGAAGAAGTGGCGAGCCTTCTGAACCACCTCGATATCTTCCGGAGGGGAATCCACGGGGACCTGGGACCTGAATACTGTGTCATGTTCTGGCAACTTAACAAGCTCGATTGGAAGATTGGCCTCTTTCTTAGAGGAGTACTCCTCCATGAGCTTGGCATAGTTGGGTCCAGGGTCCAGCTTCGTGGGCACTGAATTTCTGAATCCGTTTATGCTTGCAAGGTACAACGCCCGATTCCTCTCGCCACACTTGATGATTCCTGATAGGAAGACCAGGACAATCGGCATCCATAACTTGTTAGGCAGTGACTGATAGAACACATAAGCCACAGCAATCACCTGGAATATGAGTCCAAGGAGGCGCCTGAGCCACAACTCGTTGTCCTCAAGTGAGAAGGAGGTTATGGTGTCTGGACCACCAAGGTGGAGTAGAAGAAATGGTGCCCAGAAAGCGAGAAGGTCACCATAATGGTCAGGGCCCGAATGGTCGCCTTGACTTTTGGAGATGAGACCAACTGCAAAACTAGCAGCCCAATCGGCAAGCAAGTAGGTGATCCAGATTAGCACGATGACCACGTCCCTGGAGGCTCGTTTTCTGGAGGTTGCGAACAAGATCAGAAAGGCCTGTAGTGAGAGACTCAGGAGTATGGCTCCCCTCAGGTTCCATGCATCCCAAATCTTCTTGACATGGTCAGTAATGTATGAAGTCATGTCCATGGTTCAGCTCAGCTCGCTCGCTCTCTCTCTCTCTCTCTCCCCCTCCCTCCCTCCGTCCCTCCCTCTCCTCACATCCCCAGACTGAACTCTGTAGTGGGATGCAGAATAGAACGCAAAATCAGAAATGAAGAATTTCTTTCTTGAATGTGTCGTGAAAATGAGTCGTCCTCAAACCGGGCTCACATAGGTTGGACGTCCGTAAGACTTTTATCATGTGGGGTCCACGAGCTCTACAGCTCACGGTCAGCCGGTCTACGTAGGCCAAGTCCATATAATAATTACACCAATCGTACACTCGCAGCAACCAACAGTAAAAAAAGAAGAAGCTAGGAGTACACTCAGGTCGGTGGCTAATTTAATTGTAAACTGACGTCTCAAACGGTGAGCAAAGTTTATTCGTCAATTTGAGGGGTCCATTGAGTGACCTCCCCATCTGGGACTTCTCCAAAGGTCATGGAGCATGGAGAATATTCATGCCCTGCATTTAGGCTGCCATTCCCAGCAACATAGCATCGAGATAGTTTTCCGGAGCGAAGAGTGCTCACCACATAGAGAATCAAAATGGAAGAAACCAGTGAGAAACATCTCACTGAAAAGTTCAAAATGAAGTTGCACAACGGCCCAAGAGTTTGATTCTATCACCGTTTTGCAGAACTGGAGTCTCTGCTCAACAAAATCACAGCCTCTGAGTCCCCTGCAAAGAGATCAGTCAAAGAGAAGCTCTACAACCTCAATAATGTCCTGGAAGAGTGCCAAATGCTAGCGAGGAAGCAGAGCTTCTCTCTTCCAACAGTTCCTAGTCCCTCAAAATTCCAAATCAGTAGAACCTTGGACAAGAAAGCTTCTCTCTTCCAACAGTTCTTAGTCCCTCAAAATTTCAAATCAGTAGAACCTTGGACAAGATCAAACAGCAACTTCACCAGATCGAGCAATCCATAGCAAATTCGCAAGACCTTCTGTCTTCTGCCACAGAGGCCAGAAGCTTCTCGAGGAAGCTCCACATGGGTCCATCCATCGAGAGTCCACGAGCTCAAGAATGAAGTGGTGACTTTGGAGAAAATGCTTCTCCAACCAGAAAAATCGTCCAACTCTTTCCAAGTAATAGCAATTGTCGGCATGAAGGACGTTGGAGAAACTACACTAGCCCAATTGATATACAACAAACAAGAAGTGAAGGCACAATTCCTCCCATGGATCTGATGTGAGAATAGTAGCAACCCAAACAATATTAGATTAACGCATCTGAATATAATAATCTTCCTCATTGTGTAAACCTAATAGGAACTGATATAGTAGAGCAAAATAAATATCAAGCACGCAAACATAAGACGATTTTTTTACGTGGAGAACTTCCTTGGTGTGGGAAGATAAAAAATCATAGGACCCGAGTCCACTCAAAAATCTTCACTATCAACAAAATTGGGTGAACAAAGTTTTTATCTAATAAATACTAGAGGTACATAGTAGCAAAGATTTCAAGAATATCATTCTTGACAATAGGCATATATTTCATAAGAGATTAAGAATAAATCTGACCAAAAACACAAGTTTTGATTAACCCACGAAAAACCTAGTGTAGGGAGCTTTAGACAAATATCAAACCATCCAGATTCAAGGAGAGTACGCCACAAACATGCTGACAAAATTTCAGCTCAATTGGATCATAAATCAAACTCCGATGCTAGCTTGATGTAAATCAAAATGATCCTTAAACCCCAGATTTTCTACTTTCTTTTTTTCTCTTGTTATTGCATCTCTTACTAACTTATTTGCAGTTACCACTTAAAAGATAGTGAGAAATCATATTTCTCTATATCTTATCATATGGGCTCAAGCCTTTTTAGGCTTGCTATTCATTAGGTTTTCTTCATATATTATTGAACCCAGTTAACAAATCTCCCCCTCACGATAATGTGGAGGGATTCATAACCCCTGCTATCAATTAGCAATGTTCAAGCAAGCTTCTCCCTTGATAGAGTTTTTGTCATCATATCGAAACCATTATGGCCCGTATAAATTTTGTCAAGTTCCAACAACTTCTCATCTATAACATCTCTTAGCCAATGATATCTAACATCAATGTGTTTTGATCTTACCAAGATGAATCACACTTTGATTGTCACAAAATAACGCATACCTCTTTTGCTTGAATCCGAGTTCTTCCCAAAACTTTTTCAGCCATATCATCTCTTTACTTGCTTCAGTCATTGCAATAAATTCAGCTTCAATTGTAGAAAGTGTAAAACACTTCTGCAATTTTGACTTCCATGATATAGCCCTACTAGCAAAAGAAATCAAATAACCAGAAGTAGGTTTATAAATATCAATATCTTCTACCAAGTAGAAATCTATGTATCTAACTAATTCAAGTTTTCTGGTCCCGAAACTAAGTTTCAAATAAGAAGTTTCCTGAAGATACCTCATGATCTACGTTATTGCATTCTAGTGCTCTCTATAGGGATTTAACAAATAATGACTAACAACACTAGCAGCATTTGCTAAGTTTGGACGTATACATACCATTACATGCATCAAGCTTCCTAGAGCTAAAGCATATGGAACACTTTCCATGTCTTTCTTCTCTTTATCAGTCATAGGATATTGCTTTGCATTTAACTTTAAGTGGGCAATAAGAGGAGTACTAACCACTTTAGCTTTGCCCATGTAAAATTTATGAAGAATCTTCTCGTTGTTCTTCTTTTGCAACAAGAACAATTTCTTCGCATTTTTGTCTCGAGTAATTCTAATGCCAAAAATTTGCTTCGTTGTGCCCAAGTCTTTCATGGCAAAAGACTTGCTTAATTGTTTCTTCAACAACTCATTCGTGAAGTATTCCTACCACGATCAGCATATTGTCAACATAAACAAGAGAATGATAAAGTCATTATTAGAAATTTTTTGGACAAATACACAGTTATTTAACGCAATCTTCTTATAGTCCTATTCTGTCATAACTAACATAAACTTTTTGCACTACTGCCTCGGTGCTTGTTTTAGGCCATACAAACTCTTCTTCAGTTTGCATATATAGTCCTATTTCCCTTTTGCTTTGAAACCCTCTGGTTGTTCCATATATAAATATATATATATATATATATATATATATATATTTCTTCCTCCAAATCACTATGTAGAAAGGCTGTCTTGACATTAATTTGCTCAATCTCCAAATCTAGGCTAGCTACCAAGCTTAATACCACACGGATAGAAGACATTTTCACCATTGAAGAAAATATACCATGATAATCAATACCCTTTCTCTAATCGAATATCTTAACAACTATCTAGCTTTGTATCGTGGTTGTGAAGTACGTTCATCTTGCTTCAACATGTATACCCACTTGTTCTTTAAAGCTCTTTTGCCTTTAGGCAATTTCACTGGTTCAAAAGTATGATTATCATAAAGTAATTGTATTTCACCCTATATAGCATGAAGTCGTTTGCTTTTGTACTCTAGTTCACCTAGATCGGTCAATAATACATACTCATCTTTAGAATATTTGGTGGAAGGTTGTCAGTCCCTAACAAGTCTCCAAACTGGAATATCTGATGGACCATCTAATAAAGCTTCTGGTTTAGGAATAATATTATCTGTTTCAACATGTTCAGAGACATGTTCATTATTTGGAACATTTACTTCCTATTGCTCCTCATCAGCCTGTGCAGCAATATGTGTGAGGGGAACTAGATCCAAGTCAACCAAATCATCACTAACATAAGGCGTTGAAATCATTTCTAATTTCTCAATATTATGTATTGTCTGATCTTTCATAAACACAATATCTTTGCTTCTTATAATTTTCTTTTCAACTGGATCATAAAATTTGTAGCCAAACATGTCCTGTTCATAGCCAATAAATATGCATTGTCATGTTTTCACATCAAGTTTAAGCCTTTCATCTTTGGGGATATGCACGAATGCCTTGCATCCAAAGACATGCAAATAATCATAAGAAACATCTTTACATGTTCAAACTCTATTAGGAACATCAACTTCTAGAAGAACACATGGAATAAGATTTAATATATATGCAATTGTACTTAAAGCCTCAGCCCAAAATGATCCATGTAGCTTTGATTATGAAAGTAAATATCTTACCCTTTCAACCAGTGTCATATTCATTCTCTCAACTAAGCCATTTAACTGAGGTGTCTTGGGGGGTGTCTTTTGATGTTGAATGCCTTATTGTTTGCAATATTCATTAAAATGTTTAATATACTCTCTCCCATTATCAGTTCTAATGCATTTCAATTTTTTTCTAGTCTGTCTCTGAATTGAAGCCTGAAACTGCTCAAAAGCATTTAGAACTTGATAATTTAGTTCTCAAGATACAAACCCATATTTCTCTAGAATAATTATTTATAAAAGTAACAAGATAAAGAGAGCCACAAAGTGATTTTATCTTCATAGGACCATAAACATCATAATGCACTAAATCAAATATATCCGACTTTCTTGAAGGAAGGAAGCTTTTAAATGCAACTCTATCTTGTTTTCCTACTAAATAATGAGCACACCTGTTGTGACATCTTGAAATTTGATCCAGTCTCGAATATATGAAATGGGCATTTTGTCGACGCGCCTATGGTCATTTTACTCTGAGCTAGCCCCTCACGAGTTAACTAATTTATTACGTGAAGCCGTTAAGGGATATAAATGTGGCAGACTAGAGAATTCAATTGGAAATCGATCACTCGACCATAATGTCATGCCCCAATCCTCGAGCATGTGTCCATCCCTCTGCAGTCGATACAAATGCGACATTCCTAGGACGCATCGCCAACCCACTCATTATTAATACGCATGCGGAAGCAAATAACAAAACCTCTTACAACAAACAACATGTGATAGAAAAGCAGGGCAACATTTCTCAAAAGGCAACTTTTATAAACAATAGGTTTAGTTACAAGACGAGTCTAGTCAAAAGGTTACAACAGGTCGGCTCTCAAAAAGAAGCTGTCCTACGACATACTAGTTGGACACATATGCCGATCCTTCAGACTCCATATCTACAGACCTAGGGGCTTCGGTCCTCCACAACCACCATCTACGGACCTAAAAATGGTTATACAATAACCAGTTAGACAATGTCTCAGTAAGTTCAACCCCTAAACCCTTATTAGGAAGGAAATACACTCAGGGATGGCCTAGCCACGTAACACAGAAGACTTGCCTTGCCTCAGTTTCTTCTTGCATGTTAGCATAATTCATAACTCATACACTTGCAATCATCACTCAACAATTGGAACGCATCATACTATAACTCAATCAGTTTCCCGTTCCAAATTATTAATCACGGCCACTCATGGGCATGACCTACTCCAAGCTAGGTGGTATACTGGTGTAATCAGGTTAATCATGGCCCAAATGGCACAGCCTACTAAATGTTCGACGGTAAATCACGGCTCAACGAGCATAGCCTACTTCTAGGTTTGGCAGCTCATTGTAGCCAAATAGGCACAGCCATATTTTGATGGTTGATCACAGCCACTTCGGCATAGCCCTACTTTGGCGGTTAATCATGGCTACATAGGCATACCCATACTTCGGCGGTTGATCACGGCCACATAGGCACAACCATACTTCGATGGTTGATGTTAATCACGGCCCGAGGGCACAACCTATTCCAAGTTAGGCGGTTCTTTGGCTTAGTCAGGTGTCATAATCAATTACTTACAACTCCTAATTTCCACACAATCGTACAAAACAACATTCAACCAAACAATAAACAACCAACTGCACATTCCATCCAATTCACAGTTACGACACACAATTGCATAAATCACCATTCAATTGAACAATCTAGCAGTCAATTAACAAATCCAACCATACCACAACAGTTAGCACGAACTTCTAATGACCAATCATCCCTAGGCCGAATTTCCACAAAATGTAATTAATTAAACAATTAAATAAATTATGAAAATTAAATTAATTAAATACTAAATAATATAATTAAATAATATTTAATTTTAAATAAGTAATTAAATAAATAAAATAATTAATTAAAAGTCTAATTAGGATTACACTAATCTAATCGCATAATTAGACTAATTAATACATCCGCTAAACTAATCCAGCCCTTAATCTAATCCATATTTAATTAACCTAATCTAACCACCTAATCATCATTAGCCTAATCTAAACACCCCTTAAGCATGATTAACCTCATAATCAAGGTTTAGTGAGTAAACTCACTAGTTTTGCGTTTCGATGAGTCCACGGCAACGGTGATGGCGAGGCGGGCGACAATCAAGCTTGTGGCGACACCAATCGAGGCCGAAAAGAGCTTGAAACCGGGCCACGAAGACTGAAGACCCTTACTAGTTTCAGCTTCTGTTCTAGGCTAAACTACAGAGAGGAAACCAGCAGCTGCAATGGAAAAAACAGGCTGTTCGGAGCTCCGGTGAGTGAGTGGTCGGCAACCGATGGCTCTCGGGGGTCAAGGGGGACTTGCTGGTGGTTGGTTTGGGTGAAGGTAGGGTCGAAATGGGGAAAAAATGGCTGAAAGTCTCGAAACAAGAGAAACAATGCAGGCGGGTGGCTTCCAAATGGTCTGGCGACCAATTTCTTCTCGTCGGTGTATAGGACGACTAGTAGCTCCGCTCAGCAGGAGGTCAGGCTCCTTTGAACGATTTGGATGTGCTGAGCACAACGGTGGGTGGCACGAAGGCTAATTCGTTCGGGAAGGCCACTTTTAACTCAGATCTTTGGAAAAAGGTCAGCTGGAGCAAAAACCGGCAAAAGAAAAAACAGAGGAGGAAAATGGGGTCTACAGGCAAGCGATGGTGGAAAGGCTAGTGTGCTCAGTTTTCTCTGGTTTTCTTGAGCTTCCAAGGGACCTCAACAAGAGAGAAAGCCACACATTAAGGAGGAAGAAGGGCTATTGAAGAGAGGGGTCCCCTTGATGGCTTATAAGGGCTCGACACTTGTCTTTCTCTCCTCACTCTTGCCCCCACCAGCCATCAGCCCCTACAGCAGCTTTCTCTCACTTCAATCTTCCTCAACAAGCTTGTCAATAGGTCCAAAATGTTCCTCCCCCCATGGCATACGAATTTTGTGACTTTGCCCTTCAATTTCATTCAATTTCTCATCCAAACAATCCAAATTGAAGCCCACAAATCCAACCAAGGTGTCTTCACTTGATTCCGCATTTTTCCTTGTCCATTGAACCATCTTGGATGTTAAAAGCGCGACCAAAAACAGGTCAACGAATTTCACAATCCAATTCCGCCAAATCTTGAACAGGAGTTACAAAATTTGGATATTATTAGTGTTTTGGTTCGGTTCACAAACCCGAAAATCAAATCAAAAAGACCCATTCGTGAAGAAGAGTGAATCTGTGTCTGAGGGAGGAAACCCATCATTCGTCCTCATCTTCAAACCCATGATAGAATGAACACAGCGCATCAATTCAGAAAATTGCAGTAGTTTAAACTATTCATCTTATGATTCTTTGATGGATTAAACATAAGGTCGCTTAAATGAAAGTATTAGCATTACATATAACGACTATTTTTTTTGGTGGTGCAATAAGGATTTCTACATGTTAAAAGAAAGTTTCTATGATGCATAGAACTTTTCTGAAGTAGTTGGTTTATACTAATAAATAAGCTAAAAAAGGTTACTAACCCTTTCGGACATTTACACTTCACTTTGACAAGTTACCCAACATCAACAAAATTTCTGATTGGGGAAAGGAAAGATGAAAGTAGAACTTACTTTTGTTATAGAAACAATTCTGAAAAATGTGGCTATGGAATAACTTACTCTTCTAATATAAGGCAATTTACTTTTCCACTTGAATAAATGCTTACAAAATTTAAGTGTCACTAGCATTATGTAACGTTTTTAAAGTTACTCCTGACTTTGAGAAGTTACTATACCCTATTTACTTAGCTCTTGACTTGAGTAGGTCCTTAAAAGATTTATGGAGAAAAAACAGGCTGGAAATCTACCCTGGGGTATGGAGACCTTGCTTGTCTAAACTCCATATTCCCACCTCCCTGGGAAGAAAAATGTCAGGGAGGAGCTGGGGGTGTCGAGGACCGTGTCCCCATGGCACTATATTGGGCGAATCCAGGCAACCCACCATCCTTGTATACCAAATGGACATGCGTTGGTAGACTCGACAGAGGAGGTTTGAACTCCTCCAGGTTTAAGTGGAGGCTTCAAAGGTTCCACGTAACCATGGACTCTAAAGCTGATGAAGCTTAAGCCTACCCTTGGTTACATGTATTACATGCGCTTTTTTTGTAGGCATGATTCTGTGTGGTTTCTTTCTTTGGATAAGTGTATTGGAAGTCTTAAATTTTGTCATAGAAGTGTAATAGAGTTCTAAAGCTTTTACAATGTGCAATCAAATTGTAAAATTTATCAAGTTGATGCGATGAAGTTTCTTTGTTAACTTCATCCAAGATGATGGACAAAAAATGGTGACTGACTTTATTTATTAACTTCTCTCTCCTACTTGGCCCTTAAACTTTAATGCAAAGGTGCAAATATGTCAAAACAAAAGCATTATTATAATTAGACTAAAAGGAGAAAAAGAAGAAGGGAAAAGTACAATAAAGGAAACAGAATCAACCTTAAACATCTCCCAACGTCAAGGAAAGGTCATAACTTGGGGCTTCTTCGGTGTCCCTTTTGGTGGTCATCATTAAGCCACCTCTCGTGTTGTTTGACCAGAAGAAGAGCATGCAATGTTATAATAATTTGAAGGTGAAACACTTACAACTCACACAAGTCAAGAAAGAGAATAAGACAAATAGGCCTTTTAGGGTTAATACTACAAAAAATCCCAAACTGGCATATCTATGATAAATTTACCCCAATTTAACTTTTAACTCTAAACTGGTATATTTATGACAAATTTACTGTGACATCCTGGATTTTCACTTTTGCTTTCAATTGAATAAATCGGGCCTTTCATCGATGTACCTATAGTGCTATTCTCAGAGCTGATCACTCGTAAGATAACTAAATTAAGAGATTTTAATGCAATAGACTTGGGAATTCGACCAGGAATCGACTAATCGACCGTGCTCATCTCCAAAGATCATTACGGCACAGTAAGATCGATTAGAGATCAAAGATAGGTCGGTTCAACCGAGATGTGTGCCTAAACGTGGGTGATTCCACTAAATTGCAAAATTCTCGTCGATGCAAAATTCTCGTCGATCAACACTAGACTGATTTTTCTGTCGTTTTGGTACCCTGTGTCCGTATTTGAAACTTCGATATTTTCACAACCACCGAGAGTCGCCAATGTGTCGAAGAGGTTCATTGTGACTCGAAGAAAATTGACCACCGGTCATTTGCACTAAAAATTTCTAAAAGCTACCCGGTAGCCTAGGTCAAGTTAAAATCGCACCAGATTGAAATTAACCGCGAATATGAATCTAATTTCAGAAATTGAAAGTTCTGTCATGTCACAAGTTATTTTAGGAACGTCAACTTATCTTCCGAAGATTTTTCTGCAAACCGAGATTTTTGGCGAAAAGTCGAGGTAGGGCCGTTTTTGCCTAGAAAATTCAGAGGACCATTTTTTATCGTAGAATTAGGATGCAAGTAGGATCTATTGGCGAGGAAAAATACCAATTTGATTGAGGACTCGACGGTTGAATTTATGGGAACCGATTTGAATTGATTCAAGTAGGATTTTGGGTTCAATTTGGGGGATATCAAGCCAAATTCGTAGCTCCCCCTTGGACCCAACAATTGGACCACTTCAAGGCTTCTAGAAGGGGAATTGGTGGCTGGAAATCAATGGTGGAGGACAACAAGCAAGGTGGGACCCAGCTAGGGGGACAAAGGGATGAGAGAGAGACAAAAGTGGTCCCCTCCTTAACCAAACCGGTCTCCTCCCTCTTTCCTCTTCCCTACTTGTTGAGCACCTCCTTTGTAGCTCCTAGAAATCTTCTGCAAACCTAGAGTTTAGCTAGCAAGCCACCGGAGTTGCCCAGCCACCCGTCGACCACCGCACGCTACGCCAGCTTGCCCGTATATTGCTGCTCGTCGTGCGTCATCCCTATCCCAGCCGCACCATCTCACCTAGCTCGTGCGTCCAATAGGACACCAGGACACCATGTGTCGCCATTGACAGCCGTTCCGCCTCAGTGAGGCCCCGCTTGGAATTGCACCTCCCTCCATCGCCCATCTCAGCCCGTTTCCAGCTCAACCGACCCCAAAGCAGCCCTTCTCTGCCCAAGATCAGCACCGAATGGTGTGGGTCTCACAGCCACTGTTTGGCCCATTTTTGTGGCATTTTGGACCTCGCTTGGTGGTGCCACGTTAGAGTTTGTGGACCGCCTCCATGTCCCCGTCGTTTTGATCCAAGTGAATCGTCAATCAAGTGAGTTTAACTCACTAATCCCTGCTTAGTAAGTTAATGATGTTTAAGGGCTGATTAGTTTAAGTTTGAGTATGGATTAGGTGGATAGTTAGATTAGATTAGTGGTTTAATTGATCGTTATTGCATGTTAGGTGGTTAGTTTAGTGCAATTAGAGCCTAGACAAGCTAGTATTTGTTTAGTCGAGTTCGGAAATTTTCCAAACTCGAATCGGCATTTAATTAGGCTTTACGGGCCTAAGTGAGCATTTTTTGTATTTATTAATTAATTTCCATAAGTATTTAATTATTTATTTATTTTCTAGAAATAAGACTGGGATAATCGATGATCGAATTTCGTGTTGATTGTAGTAGTGCGATCTGTTTATTTAATTGACTATTCTTTTGTGCAATTTGAGTATGATTTGTGATTTTGGGTATTTATCCCAAAATTTATTAATTTCGGTAATTAGTTAGAAAATCACCGACGCCACCAAAAGAGTTTTTTTCAATTATATAAATAGTGGGAATTTATAAAGTAAAGTTATTATATTTTTGGCAGAGGCCGACCATGTACCCACAGACCATTATTTCTATCGGGTATGATAAAAGTGGTGATTGGTTGGGTAGAATGGTATACTATATCAGCCAGAAGGTTCAATATATCAGCTTAGAGGGAGCAGTATATGTTGGTATTAGCTTCTGGCGAGCATTTCTGTGACATTATGAAAATTTAGTTCTGTTTTCAATTGAATGAATCAGGACTTTCATCGATGCACCTATAGTGTTATTCTCTAAGCTGATCACTCATGAGATGACTAGACTATTTGGGGAAGCCATTAAGGGATTTTAACGCAACAGATTTGAGAATTCGACCAGGAATCGACTGCTTGACCATGCAAATCTGCAAGGGTCATTACGGCACAGATTGATCAGAGATCAAAGATAGGTCGATTCGACTAAGATGTGTGGCTAAACGTGGGTGATTCCACCAAATTACAAAATTCTCGTCAATTAATACTAGCCTGATTTTTCTGTCGTTTGATACCCTATGTCTGTATTGAAACGTCAAGATTTTCATGACTATCGAGAGTCGCCAATATATCAAAAAATTACATTGTGGCTCGAAGAAAATCAACTACGAGACAATTGCACTAAAAATTCCTGAAAGTTGATCGGCAGGTTAGATCACGCTAAAATCGTGTCATATTGAAATTAACCACGAATTTGAACCCGATTTCAGAAATTGAAAGTTCTGTTACGTCGCGATTTATTTTAGGAACGTCGGCTCATCCTCCGAAGATTTTTCGGTGAGCTCGGGATTTTTACGGAAAATTGATTCGGATGATTCAGAAAAGAACGGAAATATGGATGGGCCAAATCGAAGAAATTTTTTACTTCCAAACTAAGCTATTTGGTAAGGGGAACTTGTGCAAATTGTGTGGGCTTTTTCTTCTACAAAATTGGACATCAAATTGCGAAAATTTGATGAAGAATTGAAGCTCAAACAGAGGACATTTGGAGCTTAGATTGAGGGCTGCAATTTTGGCATCAAATTGGACTATTTGGGGATTTATCTTCAAGAAAGTATTAGAGAAAACAAAGCTTTAATTGATTGGATAAACTCCATTGACTTTCCCCTCGGACCAATCTTCTTTTGCATGCTTGGACAGTTGCCCTCTCCTTCGGTCTCTCTTTACCGCGCATCCTTCTTCTTCAAGCGTCCCATTCCACCGAAGTCGACTGCCTCAGTCTTCTCTTTAATTTCCTTCATTTCACGCGTGTTTTTCCCTCGCCAATGAATTGCTTTCTCTGCCGCGCGTCCTCCATCTAGCTTTCCCCTGCACGCTCGCCCCACGCGTCCGAGTTTTCTTCCACTCGGTCAACCACCCAGCATCGGAGACTCCAGTAGCAGTGCTACTTGTCCGCATCTCCTGCTCGTTCGGCCAGTCACCAGCATCGATGCTCCCTTGAATTCCTTGGTGTTGACCCTCCTTTCGACGCCAGCTCCTCCTCCACTTCAGTTCTGCCAGCAGCTGCTTCGAAGACCACTTTCCACCGAAGTCAGCAGCTCGCGTCTTCAGCCCACATGTCTAGCCCGTGTCCTCTTCTCTCGAAGCCGAGCCCATCAATACGCAAATTTCCAGCCAGCTTTGTGGCCAATTTCGGCCCTGTCCAAGCCCTCATTGGCGTCGCCGCTTCGGAGTTTATTGCTCGCCATTGCGCCGCCATCGCCGTGGACTCACTGGCTCGCAAATCCAGTGAGTTTAACTCACTAATCCCTACTTAGTAAGTTAATGACGTTTAAGGGTTGATTAGTTTAGATTAAGTATGGATTAGGTGGATAGTTAGAGTCGATTAACAATTTAATTAACCATTATAAAGTAATGTAATTAGGGCCTAGACAAGCTCTAGTATTTATCTAGAGTGGCTTGGAAATTTTCCGGGCACGTCTCTACTTTTAATTAGGCTTTACGAGCCTAAGTGAGCATTTTTGGCATTTATTAATTATTTTCCGTAATTATTTAATTATTTAATTATTTTTCGAAAATTAGACTGAAATAGCTGGTGACCGGAATTTCGTGTTGATTGTAATGGTGTGGTCGGTTCATTTAATTGACTGATATTTTGTGCAAATTGAGTGTGATTTGTGATTTTGGGTATTTGTCCCATAATTTATTAATTTCGGTAATTAATTAGAAAATTACCAAGTGTCGATTTACAACGCCAAAACTAATTTCGTAGACTATATAATGAGTGGGATTTTATAAAGTGAAAATATTATATTTTTGGCTCAGGCCGATCGTGTACTCACACAATTATTTTTACCAGATATTTTGAACACGAAGAAAATAGGTGTGGCGCCCCTGTGGCACCCGAACCACCTTAGGTCGCCACAGGCACCTAATGTTACACCTAATTACATCTCTTAGAAGAAGCGTCGTAAATCATAGACATTGTTTTTTTTTTCAAAACGATCCCAGCGCGACTCATTAGTGGAAGCAAAATATAATATCGCCATCTTCCCCCTCCATCAACCATGATACAATTGCACACCACTAAACATCATAATGAAAGACAAAGCAATGACACTTTATTTACATATTTTCAAGATGGGTTTCCTTGGGTCGGTACATCAAAAGAAAGGCTAGGACATGAAGCCACACTCGGCCTAAACTCCAAAAAGAAACTCTCGACCCACTACGACTATCGTGAAAGATCCCCCATCACTAGTGTCGACTAACCATCCTAAAAAGATTCAGCTCCTACTTGTCACGCACGGGCCCTCACACCCATCCTGGTGCATCAGGCGGTGGCGGCGCCAACATCTCACGCATCACTCCGTCGCGACGAACGTGGACGGATATGAACTCTTGAACAACAGGGCCCCCAGCCAGGCCCACATCGTACATAACTAAACAGCGCACTCGAATATACGTCAGTCCAGGAACAGAGGGACAGTCAAACTCCTCGCACTCAACCTCTACATCGGAAGGTAGGCCGTAAAACACGTCCCGTGTGACAGTAGGGAGCGGCATTCTGCTAATCTAAAATGTTGGTCCCCGAAGGGGTGAGTACAACCACTCATCAGGTAAATGATCAATAAGCCACTCAATACATCATGCCATGCAATCATCACAATCATAGCATCACGTGTCATACAAGCATCCATGCACAACATACCATGGTATCATGCACATGTCATCATACCTCATGTACCATCATCATCATATAGACATCACCATCATATCATACACTTACCATCATCAGGTCACATATGGCATCATCCTTACCATGCATCCATGCAACATCATCATCATATCACATGTACCATCATCATGTCATACGTCCATGCATATGGCATCATCATCATATCATGCATACATCATTACCATCATGTCATGCATAGTTTGATTTCAATTTCACTTTGGACTACCATATTTCTCTTTCCCAGGACCAATGTTTGCATCCCACATGTATTCAAGATACAATCAGACCATCCGACTCCCCCACTCTCCGGGCATCTTGTACCCCAACTGGCATCATGAGGACCCTCCGGCATCCAGCCATTCAAGGCCATTGGGCAACCGGCCGTACCCTTCTAACCAGGCATCTCGCACCCAAACTGGCATCGCGAGGTATCCCTCGGTACAAGACCCGCCGAGCTTCCGACTCCCCCACTCTCCGGGCATCTCGATACCACTCGATCTCCCAAGGACCCTCCGGTATCCGGCCATTCATGACCACCGGGCAACCGGCTGTACCCTTCTAGCCAGGCATCCCGACACTCCCGGGGCATCGTCGGCTCACCCCTGACGGCTTCCTCATTTATCTCAATTCACATCATTATAATTCAATTTATCATGGCATGTGATGTGATGGCAAATCAAGATCATATTCATCATTGAGTTCATACGTGCATCTCAACTTCTCATCATACATGCAGCAAGATAATCATCCATGGCAATACAATTCATGGAATCCATACAATTTAAAATAGTCCATATTCCATGCCTTTTCAAAGTTTACAAAATTCCAGCATGTACCATCTTTAGAAAGTATTTAAATTAAATATCCGTATGCTTCTCAAAAATCATGGAATCAAAGCATGTGATAGACAAGACAATAAGATAACAATTTCATAAAAACACATGCCCAATAAAGTTCCACATAAGAGGATACAATTCACACAAAAACAGCATGCAATTTCGGATAGAAACAGAATGCACAGTTTCGGAAATAATTCGATTAAAATATCCAAACGACCTCCGAAAATTATAAAATTTTACCAGGTTATAGTTAAAACCCTAAAGAATATTTTTCATGCAGACATCTAGGCCAGAATCTTTCTAGAAAATTTTATATAGTCGTCCGAAGCTTCTGGTTCTAGCACCGAAACGTCCAGTGTATGTGTTTCCGAAATATAGAGTTTTCACCCCTTTAATATTATTTTTTTCCTCTTAAATTTGGATATTTTTTACAAAAAGAGGTCCCCTACAACTTTCATTAAGGGATCTAAGTCAAATTTCCAAAGTATAGTTACCATATGGGTCCATGAAGTCTCGGGTGTCCTGTACCGCGTCTCCAGATTTACCGTCTTCAAGAGTAAGTCGATTCACTAGGCTACACCTACTCATTTTGTTTCAAATTTTAGTATGTTAATCCTTAGGATGTTCTCTACAAGTTTCATGAAGCAGTCGAAGAGATATTCTTGATAAAAATCGATATGCAACCACAAATCTACCAAAAGGTCAGCAAAACCGTTCCAGATCTAGTGTCTTCGTAGGATGAGGGTTTGACCCCTTAAATCTCCACCATTTTGTCCCAAATTTTATTATGTTCTAGTTTAAGATGTTAGATACAACTTTCATGAAGAAATCAAGGTGAAAATCAAACTCGAAACATGCATGCAAGCCCTCACAAGATTCTGGTCCAGGCGGTTCATGCGAAAACAGCATGCAAACTCAAGAACAAGTCACATTCTAGCTCCGGTTTTGCATATCCTATGATCCGAAACCTACCACCAACAAATCATACATGCAAGGCACACATGCAAGGGTGGAAATCAATCCCAACTTGCCTTAAAGACCGAACGAACAGCAGCAAAAGAGACGGCATGCCGGCGACGGACGGACGGCGTGCGATGGCGACTCCTTCTCCCTCTCGGCCTCCCTCTCTCTCTCGGCGATTCCCTCTCTCTCGCAACTCACTCTCTCTCTCTCTCACTTGGCCGAATGACACCAACTGGCCACCCTCTCTCTCTCCTCTTCCTTTTATTACCCCAATTCTCCATCATTTGCAATGATGAGCTTGCCTCTCCAATGGCCAATGCATGCCATCTTCCTTTGTGCCACTTGTCATGACACATGCAATGGGCTTTTGGACTTGGGCTTGGGGCATTTGGGCCGGCCTCCTTTGTGGCCGACGACAGCCCATTCGTGGGCTTCAATGGGCCGGCCAACTTGGCCCATTAAAGGTCCACTCTTGGGCCTAAGGCCCATCCTAAAAAATCAAATTTTACCCCTTTCTTATTCTTTCTTTTAAGAATTTAATTACTAAATTCCACTTGGCCAAAAATCTTGTAACATTTTTATTTATAGGAACTTAGTCTATAAAGTGCATAGCCAAGCATAGATTATTCTCATTAATTTATCTAATTTAAAATCTCATAAACACAAGCATATATCACTTAGTCTTAAGAGAAAACCAATGACTAAAACATATACCATAGGAAATTTTATCACCTAATTATGGGCCTTGACACACCTTAGAGCTTGTCTTGAAATTTTGGGATGCCACAATAGGCCTATACATTATTTTAATTGAGGAAACTAAGTGCGAAGACCAATGTCTTTGGCCGTGGGCAAATAATCGTGTGATGGTTTGTAGTCATAGTAAGATGACTATTGAAAGATGAGGTGACGCATGTCGTACATGCCGATATGGGTTGGGTAATGAAGACCACCCAATTTTTAGTAGGCTATGCCCATCGAGCCGTGATTAACGCTGAAGTAGGCTATGCCCATCGGGCTGAGATTAACCGCCAAAGTAGGGTGTGCCCATTGGGCCGTGATTAACCTAGTCACACTAGGAGACTGCCAATCATGGGATAGGTTGTACCGTTAGTGGCCATGATTAATAATTGGAATGAGTATTTGATTGTGAATTATAGCAAGACGTTCTAATCATTGAATGATGTTATTACACGTATGAGATATGAATTACCGACGTGCGGGAAGAAACTGAAGCAAAGGTAGGTCATCTAACTCATGCTTGTGCTTAGGCAGCACTTGGGGCGTATTTTCTTCCTAGTCGAGGCTTAAGGGGGTTGAACTCGCTGAGACATCGTGTCACCCTGTTGTGGGATAACTATTTTAGGTCCCTAGATGGTAGCTCCTCTCGAGCATTTTGGACAGCCGAAGAAGGTCACAGAACAGGTGTCTTACATTCTGTTGCATGGGAGCCCTAGGGGCTGGGTCTATGAGCTCATAAGGATTGCGGTCTAGGTTAATAAGGTGCCTCATCAATTCAGATCCTAGTACCGCTGTGAGTGGAATGGCTAGAGTGAGGGTCCCATTTCAGAACCTGAGATACCTCTATATGTGCTGGAGGTTGCTTTTGGGAAAGGCACAGCAGATCCTCCTGGTGGTTCAGTGGTGGACCCCAACCTGTCGGAACCGGAGTCCCTTATGTACTCAGCTAGTGGCTCAAATGAGGACGAGGATGAGGAGGAGGAGGAAGACCTGTAGTTGTTTGAAAACCCCCTTGTTTTGTAGATCTTACATATACATAACCAGTCATATACACGACTGGACGATATATATATATATATATATATATATATCGTCCAGTCGTGTATATGACTGGTTATGATATGTATGTATAAGTGCGTTGTTGGCTTTTGAAAAAAATCTTATGGCCCTACTTTTCTATTCCATCTGGTTGTTGTA
Source organism: Eucalyptus decipiens (assembly GCA_014182575.1). Lineage (NCBI taxonomy): Eukaryota > Viridiplantae > Streptophyta > Magnoliopsida > Myrtales > Myrtaceae > Eucalyptus > Eucalyptus decipiens. The sequence goes on along the minus strand of CM024613.1, from coordinate 4,699,080 downwards.
TGGGGATTAAATATTTGCTTCTGCATGTGCATACTAAAATGAATGGGTCGGCGATACATCCTGGGACATTGCTATTAATCAACCGTAGAGGGATGGGCATGTGCTCGAAGGATCGGGGCGTGACATCCCTGTTTAGTGGTATCGGAGCCTGGTTAGTGGTTGGAGTGATAAGGTGCGATGGTTTATGGGATAGTTAGTAGGATTGGCCTTTATTTCATGCTGATGCATGTCTGTGATAGTTGATTGGTAGAATTGTTTGTTTGTGTGGATCGTTCAACTTCTAATTTGGTGTGGAATTTGAAGACAAGTTTCAGTAGAAAACTGAGTCATGAGTGATTAGAAGCAGAGGACTCCTAGAAAGCGTACTATAGGGCCTGCGACTCGGGGTAGGACGTCGACGGGGGTCGGTACCCAAGAAGACCGTGGTAGAGTGTCAGCTCAGGTTAGTGCAAGTGGAGTAGCATCGCCTCCTATTGGTGCTGGGGTAGTAGCCCCTGATGATCCAAGGTTCACTCGAATCATGCAAGCATTAGAATTGCTGGGGAATAGGATGGATCAGCAGGCTCAAATTCAAGCTGTTAGTGCCGCCGCTTCAGCTGCCGTTAATGCCGTTGTGGATGCTGTTGCTGCTGCCACACTTACCGCCACACCTACTGAGGTTCCACCAGGGAACGTGGTCACTAGGAGACTAATGCATAAATTGGTGGAACAATTTCTGAAGCTGAACCCACCAAAGTTCACTAAGGCATGAGACCCCAAAGCTGTAGCCCTATGGATCCAAGGCTTGGAGAAGGCTTTTACATTGCTAATGTGCACCAAAGAGGAGAAGGTAGTCCTTGCAACCTATCAGCTGCAGGGAATTACAAGTACTTGGTGGAGAACCACCCAAGGAATAGTGTTTCTTGAAGGTGCAGTCCTAGAGTGGAATGCCTTTGTTGAAGTCTTCAACAACAAGTACTTTTCTGAGACTGCTAGAGAACTAAAGATGGTAGAATTCCAGCGCCTTCACCAAGGTACAATGACCGTAGATCAATATGAAGCGAAGTTCGCTGAACTGTTGTAGTATGCCCCCGAACTAGTCGAGAATTCCATGAACCGAGTTAGGAGATTCAAAGATGGACTCAGACCGGAACTGAGGAGTTCGCTGATACTACTCAACTTGAGGAACTACAACGACCTGTATGAATGGGTCCAGATGATAGAGAGAGATCAGAATGAATGAGCCGCCGCATCTAGATCGCGATTTGGATCTAACCGAGATGGGGATCGGTATGGGAAGAAGCCCATGACCGGAGGAAGATTTCACGTCCCAACCAATAGGAAGGGTGGAATAGGCAAGTCAGCGCCAAATCAAAATAGCATGTATCGCTTGTGTGGAAGGCGACACGAATCAGCCCCATGCCAATCTAGGCCGGGTACTTGTTTTGAGTGTGGCCAGTAGGGTCACATAGCTAAGAACTGTCCCAGAAGACAGAGGAGACCACAGCAGTTACTGCCGTCGCCACCAATGGGTCAGATCAGAGGATTTGCATCGTAGAACGCACCGCAAGGTGGACAGAACATACCCCCAGCTCAAGGGACAGTGTATGCCATCATGAGAGGTCAGGTAGAGGACATGCTTGATGTGATTACAGGTATGGTTTCGCTGAACGACCATGATGCTTATGCTTTATTTAACCCTATTGTGACTCATTCTTTTATTGCTGAGCAATATGTTAAGCCGATAGGATTAAGTCCCGAGTTGCTGGAGTTAGTGGTTATGATATAGCTAGTGCTAGTACCTAGAGGGGGGGTGAATAGGTATATAAACGATTTTTCGCACAATACTTAGACAATTAAGGAATTGCAACAAATAACATTCAATCGTAAGACTCGGTGAATGAAAGAGAGAATTAAACACGCGGTTTATAGTGATTCGGCTTGATTCAAGCCTACGTCCACTCTTACGCACCGACGGCCAATCGGCTGGATTCCACTATGAACAAAGAGATGTTACGGCGTTGATCTTCCTCGATTTACGGTGTAGATGAACTACCACACTCACTCAAGGTATCACCAAGTATAGACACTCTCTGTATACAATTTCGCTCGGGTATCGACTAATAATCAAGGTGCTTCGGACTCTTGGAATTTCTCTATCGATCACACTCATTGAACAAGCGGAACGTCTTCCTTTTATACTCCTTTATGCCATCATAACCGTTGGCACTTACCAAAGGAATTCCTCCAATCTACCCGTTGGACGGAATCAATCAAGAAGATCATCCAAGCTATTAAAGGAATCGACGATAGCCCATCAATCTGTTCGCCCATACAATCGGGATCTTGGTTTCCATGAATAGAACCTTCCAAGAATACTTCGACGATTATCGGATCTTCAATTGATCTAGATACGAATCAAAGAATCCGTTGTATTTGTCCAGCCAAAAGATCTTCTCCGAGATCAAGATGAAATCCTTAATCATAATCCTCGATTTGGATTTCCTTCGACACTGGATCGAGATAAACTGTCAATGAGAATAATTTTGAGTCTTAAGTCTTGAGTCTTGAATCTTGAGTCTTGAGTTATGAGTGCAGGTTATGAGTCGGTGGTCGAAAGTCTTTGGACGCAAATAACCGAACTAGGCGATGGAAACGTTTTGTCGGCTTCAAAATCTTCTAGAGCGATTTCTCCAACAATCTCCCCCTTTTTGATGATGACAAAACTTTCCTGTAGATTTGAACAACCTTGACACTGCAAAAACATTTCTCAAGCAATATGGCTATCTCATAAAAATTTAATAAAACAACCCGGACTCGCATCCACGAAAATTGGTTAGACTTTCATGAGTAATACCATATAACAACACTCGATATAAATGCCAACAGTCAAGCATCACAATCCACAGCCAAATTCAGTCCATACTCAAGTTCACACAAGTCATACTCAAAAAACTTAAAAAAACTCACAACCACAAAAACAAATTTAAAATCAATGTTTGAAAAAGATGATTGGTTCAAATTTCTTCTCCCCTTTTTTGTCATCGGTAAAAGGTGAGAAAAGAGTCATGTCGCTGGGAATGCGCACGATCTGGAATTCTCCCATGGATCTGTACTATGCCTTCGAGCCTCTTCAAGTCTTCCCTTAATTTTGCTACCTCTTCTCCTTTGGCATTGGCTTGAATCTGCGGAGCGAGGTCTTTCATTCTTTCTTCGGGGGTAATCGAAGATGCTTGGCCAGCATTCTTGATGACTTGAATTTCATAGTTCGAGCATAGATTTGGCCCCGCATTTCCATAAGAATATCAAGAATACGATGAAAATCTGCTGAATTGTCTGTACGCATACTAGCATTTACTTTCTCGGATGGAGTAAATGCGGATGATGGCGCTTCGTATGACCTTGCAGATTTGATGATGTATCATGATGTTCTTCAAGCAATGGAGACTCTTACGGAGCAGCATGAGGTGAGGATTTTCTTGCTCCCCAACTCCCCTGTCTCTAAGACATCAAAATCTTGCTCGCCAACTCCCCTGTCTCTAAGACATCAAGATGGGTGGAGTGATTATCATGCTCTTGATTCTTTTTCTCCCGGATTCATCAGCGAGACTTTTCTTTCTCTTCTTCTCCTTCTTCTTCTTTTTCTTTCTCTCTCTGCTCTTCTCCTTCTTGACTTCTATCTCTTTCTCTCTCTGCTCTTCTTCTTCTTCATCTTCTTTTTCCTTTTCTCGTTGCTCTTCTTCTTCTCTTTGCTTCGACGAAGTTACGTTGATCGAGATACGAATGTCTAGTCCTTACCGGTGTAGGAATAGAAAGATCTTCATCGTCTTCTTCATCCTCCAAGATGAGAGTTCTTCTCTTTTGGATGGAGTACCAATGGGCTCCTTCCCTTTTCTCTTTGATTCAGAAGAGAGCGGAGTTTTCACCTTGAACTTTGCCATTTCCTTGCTAAGTTCTTTCAGACCCATCTTCGTCAACATATTCAAACCTACCACCATTTTATCGCACGGTCTAACATAGAGAGTGTGTGGTAGTTCGATATTCATGTGTCTGAAGATTTTTGTCACAAGATTTGGGTAAGGCAATTGTCCCTTGTTCTTTGACATTGCTCTGTACATATGGAAGAGAATAGTATGAGGCAGAGAGAACTTCTTCCCTGAGTTGATTGCATACATCAATTTGGCTTCCGAATTGGATACATCGATCTTTGATGTAGACTTTGGCACGATACAATTGATCACAATTTTGTGCAGCACAATATTGATGGCATTCATCTTGAGTAGGTAATCTTCGCCTCGTATCTCTGTTTTTGACAAGATCCCGAGTAGCACGAGCAATCGAGACTTTGATTGGTTGATAACGTCCTCGTTCAACACCAATTATGTCCGCCATGTCCACATCTATCACATAATCCGATCTCGAACACTTTGAATGATATTCTATTCGCATCAAGAAAACTTAGATTCGAATAGAAATATGCGATCAAGTGTGCATAACCATCAGTGGTATCGGTGCAAAACTGCTCAAGTTGAAGCGGTTCGAACTTTTCCCTTAAGTTCACATTAATTGCATCCGGAAATCAAAATCAACACTCTGGGGTTTATCACCCCTCGTTTCAACGGGCGAAGAACAGCTTCTCCTGTTCATTCGATCTAAACAACTCCATCTTCTTTCCCTTCACCTTTGCAGCAATGCCCATTCTCGGTTGAAAATCACTAAACATTTTATCATCTTCGTTCCCCTCATTAGGAATCGGTCCTGAAACACGAGGATCACTTGGAATGTTCGCAAGTGACTCTTCAGCCTTACCTTTGGGAGTAATTCCCAATTCCTCCATTCGCTTCAAAAATCTGTGCTCATTCCCATAATTCTTATCTTTAAGAAAGGCATCTATATAATTAAGAGGAGAACCAGAAACTTTCAACGCACGATAGAGCATGTAAATAATTGAGGGTTTTTGTGCTCTCACGGGTTCAACGTCCTCTAGAATGACTTCCTCATGATGACCCCGCACCTTGTGGGGTAGATGGTGAGTGATGAGGTGGAGAAGGAACAGGGACTCGTTCTTTGTCTCGACAAATCATCTTCCTCGGTGAGATCAAAGTGCGTCGGTCCCTCCTTCATTCTCTGTGGACCCACGCTTGCAATCCTTGACGACTTTCTCGAAGAAGACATCTTTTCTTGTCAATGGAAGATTCCTTCACTTGCTTTCCCAAGGAAAAACGACAACTTTCTCGAGTATGAATACGAAGTAGAAAACGGGGTTGAGAGAAGAATGCCTTTTAGGGTTTTGAGAATCGAGTAAAAAGAGAAAACTGTGTATATATAACTCAGTTTTGAAAAGGAAAGAGCAATCGTTACGAAGAGAAGTGAACAGTCGTCTTTCTTTAAAAAATAATAATAACTGCCATTTTAAAAGAGATTATCCCTTTTTGAAAAGGCATGTTTCCGGAAATTAAAGATGGTATCAATCAATTATTACTGAACGAAAGATCGTACCTTTTCGAGATTAAAAGAATAACTTACAGTCTATACAATGAAGGTCTGAGTCGAGAATTCGAGTCTCGTAGGATAGAGTCGAAGGATAGAGTCTAATTGATGTAGATTCTTCGGACTTTAACTTCTTCAAGCTTCAAAATGTTGAGTCGGAACGGATAAAATCGAATTGATTTTTCTCCAAAGGCTTTGTGAATATATCCGCTAGTTGACTTTTTGAATCAACAAATTGAATTGAGATTTCTCCATTTTGAATATGATCTCTAATAAAATGATGTCGAATCTCTATATGCTTTGCTCTTGAATGAAGGATTGGATTTTTGGTGAGATTGATTGCGCTGGTGTTGTCACATCTGATCTCAGTGCATGAGTCTTCAATTCCAAAGTCTTGTAGCTGTTGTTTTATCCATAGAATTTGCGAACAGCAGCTTCCAAGTGCTACATACTCTGCTTCTGTTGTAGAGAGCTACGGTGCTCTGTTTCCTTGAAAACCAAGACACTTTGTCATCCTGCTTCCAAGTAATCGGCGGGTTCTGAAGTACTCTTTCTATCGACTCGCAACCGGCCGGATCGGCGTCGAATATCCCCGGAAGATTGAAGTCTCCCTCCTTAGGATACCATAGACCGATGCTTGAAGACGAGGCGACGTATTTAATAACACGTTTTGCAGCCTTGAGATGAGATTCTCTAGGATCGATTGAAACCTAGCACGAGATGCAAACACTCAACAAAATGTCGGTCTAGAGGCGGTAAGATAAAGAAGTGAACCGATGATGCTTCCGTACAGCTTTTGATCAACTTTCTTCCCTTCTTCATCTTTGTCTATTTTCAACGAACTTGACATTGGTATATCGATCTTTTTGCAATTTTCCAATCCAAATCTTTTGACAAGATCATTAGCATATTTTTCTTGACAAATGAAAGTTCCTTCCTTCAATTGCTTTACTTGAAGACCAAGAAAGAATGTTAATTCTCCCATCATACTCATTTCAAATTCATCTGCATAGACTTTGAAAATTTCTTGCCTGAGACTTTCATTTGGGGATCCAAATATGATATCATCAACATATATTTGAACAAGTATAAAACTTTTGTTCTCCTTTTTAATAAATAAAGTAGTATCAACTTTACCTTTGGCAAAACCATTCTTTGATAGGAACTTACTTAGTCCGTCGTACCAAGCTCGAGGTGCTGCTTTAAACCATACGAGCCTTTTTCGATCCCAAGACGAGTCGGCTTCTTTGGGTCTTCAAACCACGGAGGTTGTTCCACGTAAACTTCCTCATGGATAAATCCATTTAGGAAAGCGCTTTTGACATCCATTTGGAATAACCTGAAATTTTTATAGCAAGCAAACGCAAGTAATAGACGAATAGCTTCTAACCTTGCCACAGGAGCATAAGTCTCATCATAGTCTATTCCTTCTTCTTGCGTATATCCTTTTGCCACGAGTCTTGCTTTGTTTTGTACGACTTTTCCTTTTTCATTCATCTTGTTTCGAACACCCATTTGGTTCCGATAACGGTTTTACCTTTTGGTTTAGATGTCGGATCCCAAACGTCATTAATGTTGAACTGCGAGCTCTTCTTGCATGGCTTCAATCCAGCTTTCATCAGATAGAGCTTCTTCTATGCTTTTTGGTTCAATTTCAGAAATAAGAGCTATAGCACTAGACTCTTCACGCCTTTTGGATCTGGTGCGGATTCCTTCATTAATATCTCCAATAATGAGATCTTTAGGATGACTTTGGATTTATGCTTCCGATTCTTGGTTGATTTGACTAGTTGAAGATCTCTTTCTTTATTTGAGTCTTCTCGAGTAGCTTGATGCTTTGATCTTCAGTGTCGAGAAGCTTCTTGAGTTGTAATCTTTTGAGGGTGCGGAGCGGAGTTCGGACTCTTCATCTTTGAGTCCGACATTTGGATTCATTTTGCGTAGAGTCTTGGAATTTGACATTCATTGACTCCTCCACGAGGCGCTCTTCTTATTATAGACTCTGTAGGCTTTGCTTGATGTAGAATATCCAAGGAAGATGCCTTCATCGATCTTTCTTCGAACTTACCAACTTGATCTTTTGCATTTTCAATATAAAACATTTGCATCCGAATACATGAAAGTATAAAACAATAGGCTTCTTTCCTTTGAATAATTCATAAGGGGTTTTCTCGAGAATAGGTCTTAGAAAAACTCTATTGATTATATAGCATCTTGTTGAAACGACTTCGGCCCAAAATCGTGAAGAAATTTTACTTTCAATTAACGAGTTCTAGCCATTCCTTGAAGAGATCGATTCTTCCTTTCCACCACTCCATTCTCTTTGAGGAGTATATGGAGAGGAGAATACATGTTTAAATCCGAGTCATCACAAAACTTTGTAAAATTTTGATTTTCAAATTCACTTCCATGATCGGTTCTTATACTTGATATAACACATCCAATTTCATTTTGAATCTTTTTAGCAAATTTTTCAAAATACGAGAATGTTTCAGACTTATTTGCAAGAAAATATACCCAAGTAAAACGGGAGTAATCATCTACAATAACTAGGCAATATTTCTTACCTCCAATACTCGTGTTCTGGTTGGTCCGAATAGATCCATATGCAAAGGTTTGCAGTACATGATTAGTAGAAATATGATTTATTGATTTGAATGAATTTCTTACCTGTTTTCCCGAATGCATGGAGTGCATGGATTGGTCTTTTGATATGATAATTTTGGAAGTCCTCGAACAAGCTGTTTTGATGAGATTTTGGCCAATTGCTTCATGTTGACATGGCCGAGCTTTCTATGCCATAAGCTTGCTTCGTCTTGAATTGAAATTAAGCAATGTGATTCATCTGGTTTTACGTTTAGGAGGTAGATATTTCCATGTCTTCGACCTTTGAAAGACTGAGTAGAGTCTTTATTGATTCCGAACATGTTCCTTCTTGGAAGAAAATCTTGAATCCAAAGTATCACATAGTTGACTGATCTTTGAGAAGATTGTAATTGAGTCCTTCTACTAGAGAAACATTGTTTATTGTGAGATTTCCAATTTTGGCGGTTCCAAATCCCACAATATTTCCTTTGATTGTTTCCTCCGAATGAAACTTTTCCTCCGTTCACTTGAATAAGCTTTATGAAGCTATTTGAGTCTCTGTCATGTGTCTTGAACATCCGCCGTCAAGATACCATTTTACCTTTTTCTTGACGGAGACCTCAAATTCACTTTCGAGTCGATCCGAATCCGGTGAGTCGAGTGTGCCATCGGACACGGATTGGCATATTCATCATCACTTTCTTCACACTCGGTATCACTCCAAGTTTCGGCTTTGAGTGCTTTTCGAAACTTTTCAGCTTTTCCTTTCTTCTTCTTCGAAGAGGACAGTTAGGTCTTATGTGTCCCTTTTTCTTACATTCGAAACAAACTACATCCTTGTTTGGTTCCTCATCATCAACAGACTTGGATTGCTGTCTTTGAAAATTTTGTTTCTTGGAGTTGAACCTTCTTCCTTTTCTATTCGGTTTTCGAACCTTCTTATCATAAGAGCAAGCTCCTCATCGTCCGAGATCATCTTCGAATCTGCATCATCGGAATCATCATTTGATTTCAATGCAATAGATTTCTTACCTCTTGGATCTTCGTCTTCATTGATTCGTTCCACTTCATAAGACCGAAGAGTTCCAATCGGCTCATCAACGAGATAGTGGCATAATTCTTTGCGTCTCTCTTATTGAAGTCTTTATATGATTCCAATCCTTAGAAAGTCCACGCAGTAGCTTGTTCACTTTCATGGGATCGAGAGATCTTTTGTCCTTGGTTCTCAAGACCATTGACAATATCTCGTAAAACGACTAAACATGTCGGTTATAGGTTCTCTGGTTTCATTTTGAAGGATTCATATTGACCAAGGAGAATGTTGATTCCGTCTCCTTCACTCGATCTGTTCCTTCATAGGTGATGTGTAATCTGTCCCATACTTCATTCTTTGTAACACAAGAAGATATTCATTATATTCGGTTGGTGACAAAGCACAATATAAAGAGTAAATTGCTTTTGCATTGAGTGCTTGTCTCTTATTGATTTCTTCTGAGTCATTCCACCGGTCTCAATTGTTTCTTTTCCTCTTTCGAAACCGATGCGGCGGTAGGAGTGATCCCTTTTTCCACAACGTCCCATTCCGGAGGATCCTTTGATCGTAGAAAGGCTTTCATCTTGTTCTTCCGGATGTTGTAATCCTTTCCATCAAAGTAGGGAGGTCTGCAGTATTGCTTTGCCCTTCCATCAGCCCTGGTGCCGACATACTAGCCATGGATCTTTTACTCAAGTCAAACACTTCAAATAAAGTAAGAACACGGGCTCGATACCAATTGATATAGCTAGTGCTAGTACCTAGAGGGGTGAATAGGTATATAAACGATTTTTCACAATACTTAGACAATTAAGGAATTGCAACAAATAACATTCAATCGTAAGACTCAGTGAATGAAAGAGAGAATTAAACACGCGGTTTATAGTGGTTCGGCTTGATTCAAGCCTACGTCCACTCTTCTGCATTAACAGCCAATTGGCTGGATTCCACTATGAACAAAGAGATGTTACGGCGTTGATCTTCCTTGATTTACGGGTGTAGATGAACTACCACACTCACTCAAGGTATCACCAAGTATAGACACTCTCGTATACAATTTCGCTCGGACGTATCGACTAATAATCAAGGTGCTTCGGACTCGGAATTTCTCTATCGATCACACTCATTGAACAAGCGGAACGTCTTCCTTTTATACTCCTTTATGCCATCATAACCGTTGGCACTTACCAAAGGAATTCCTCCAATCTACCCGTTGGACGGAATCAATCAAGAAGATCATCCGAGCTATTAAAGGAATCGACGATAGCCCATCAATCTGTTCGCCCATACAATCGGGATCTTGGTTTCCATGAATAGAACCTTCCAAGAATACTTCGACGATTATCGGATCTTCAATTGATCTAGATACGAATCAAAGAATCCGTTGTATTTGTCCGGCCAAAAGATCTTCTCCGAGAGATCAAGATGAAATCCTTAATCATAATCCTCGGATTTGGATTTCCTTCGACACCGGATCGATAGATCATCATGAGAATAATTTTGAGTCTTAAGTCTTGAGTCTTGAATCTTGAGTCTTGAGTTATGAGTCTGGAGTTATGAGTCTGGTGGTCAGAAAGTCTTCAGACGCAAATAACCAGACTAGACTGATGGAAACGTTTTGTCAGCTTCAAAATCTTCTAGAGCGATTTCTCCAACAGGTTAGCATGTCTACACCATTAAATGATAAGGTGTTGTTTGCATTAGGTTGTTCTGATTGCAAGTTAGTGATTGGTGAGCAAGAAGGGAAGATAGACTTGTTAGTCCTAAACATGTATGACTTTGATTTGATAATTGACATGGACTGGCTCACCAAGCAACGAGCTAAGATGGATTGTTATCGTAAAGCGATTCAGTTTAACCCATTAGAGGGTGAAAGTTTCGAGTTTATTGGGAACCGAGGAGGATCCTCGATTTCTTTAATCTCATCACTTGAAGCAACCCGTTTGTTAGACAGGGGTTGCCAAGGTTACTTGGCGACTGTTGTGGATACGATAGTTGAGGAGCTAAAGATCGAGAACATATCAGTAGTCTAAGAATTTCCAGATGAGTTTCCAAAGGAATTGCCAGGCTTGCCACCAGAGAGGGAAATTGAGTTTGTGATCGAGTTAGCACCCGGGACAGAGCCAATCTCTAAGGCTCCTTACCGGATGGCGTTGTCTGAGTTGAAAGAACTGAAGGTGCAGATGCAAGAATTGTTGGATAAGAGATTCATACATCGTAGTGCATCACCTTAGAGAGTACCAGTTCTGTTCATGAAAAAGAAAGATGGTTTGTTGCGTTTGTGCATCGACTATCGTCAACTCAATCAAGTGACGATCAAGAACAAGTATTCACTCTCGAGGATTGATGACTTGTTTGATCAGCTACAAGGAGCGTCAATATTTTCAAAGATCGACTTAAGGACAGGATATCATCAACCGAGGATCAGGAAGGAGGATATTCCAAAGTTAGCATTTCGTACTCGATACGGCCATTATGAGTTCACTGTAATGCCGTTCGAATTGACGAACGCTCCAGCTGCTTTTATGGATTTGATGAACCGAGGGTTCAAAGAATATTTGGATCATTTTGTGATCGTGTTCACGTTCATTGATGATATTTTGGTGTATTTGAGGAGTGATGAAGAGCATGAAAGTCATCTGAGAATGGTACTGCAAACCCTGAGGATTCATCAAATGTATGCTAAGTTTAGCAAGTGTGAGTTTTGGTTGACTCGTATAGCATTCCTAGGTCATGTGATTTCGGGCGAAGGAATCTCCGTGGACCCGTCCAAGATCGAAGCAGTGATCAACTTGCCAAGACCGACTACAGTGACAGAGATCAGAAGTTTCTTGGGTTTGACAGGTTACTACAGACGGTTCGTGGAAGGATTTTCAGCTTTGGCATCGCCGTTGACTCGACTCCTGAAGAAAGAAGAGAAGTTTGTGTGGACAGACAAGTGCGAGTATAGTTTTCAAGAGTTTAAGCAAAAGCTAACTACCGCTCCTGTGCTGACCATTCCATATGGTCCTAAAGGATACGAGATCTATAGTGATGCGTCATTCAGAAGACCTGATTGCATGCTGATGCAACATGGTAGGCCGGGATAGTCGGTGACCGGAATTTATTAATTTTTTTCGTAATTATTTAATTAATTATTTATTTTTCGGAAATTAGATCGGGATAGTCGGTGACTGGAATTTCGTGCTGATTGCAATGGTGTGGTTGGTTCATTGAATTGATTGTTATTTTGTACAAATTGAGTGTGATTTGTGATTTTGGTGATTTTGGGTATTTATCCCAAAATTTATTAATTTTGGTAATTAATTAGAAAATTGTCAAGCGTCAGTTTACACCGCCAAAACTGTTTTTGTAGACTATATAATGAGTGGGATTTTATAAAGTGAAAATATTATATTTTTGGCTCAGGCCGATCGTGTACCCATGCACGATTATTTTTATCAGATATTTTGAATACGAAGAAAATAGGCCTAGACATTATTTTAATTGAGGAAACTAAGTGCGAAGAGCAATGTCTTTGGTCGTGGGCAAATAATCGTGTGATGGTTTGCAGTCATAGTAAGATGACTATTGAAAGATGAGGTGACGCATGTCGTACATGCCGATATAGGTTAGGTTAAGAAGACCGCCGAATTTTTAGTAGGCTGTGCCCATCGGGTTGTGATTACCACCAAAGTAGGCTTTACCCATCGAGCCGAGATTAACCGCCGAAGCAGGCTATGCCCATTGGGCCGTGATTACCGCCTAACATAGGCTATGCCCAGCGGGCCGTGATCCACCGCCGAACTTGGAATCTATTGTGCCCATTGGGTCGTGATTAACCTAGTCACACTAGGAGACTGCCGATCATGGGATAGGTTGTGCCGTGAGTGGTTGTGATTAATAATTGGAATGAGTATTTGATTGTGAATTATAGCGAGACGTTCAAATCGTTGAATGATGTTATTGCACGTATGAGATATGAATTACTGACCTGTAAAAAGGAACTGAGGCAAAGGTAAGTCATCTGACTCGTGCTTGTGCTTAGGCAGCCCTTAGGGTGTATTTTCTTCCTAGTCGGGGCTTAGGGGGTTGAACTTGCTGAGACATCATCTCCCCCCGTTGTGGGATAACTATTTCAGGTCCCTAGATGACAGCTCCTCTCGAGTGTTTTGGACAGCCAAAGAAGGTCACATAGCAGGTGTCTTACATTCCATTGCATGGGAGCCTTAGGGGCTAGGTGTATGAGCTCATAAGGACTGTGGTCTAGGTTGATGAGGCTCTACCCCACGAGGTGGCTCATCAATACAAATCCTGGTACCGTCCTGAGCAGAACAGCCAAAGAGAGGGTCCCATTCCGGAATCTGAGATACCTTTGTATGTGTTGGAGGTTACTTTTGGGAAAGGCACAATAGATCCTTCCGATAGCTCAATGGTGGACCCCAACCTGTCGGAACCGGAGTCCCCTATGTACTCAACTAGTGGCTCCAATGAGGACGAGGATGAGGAGGAGGAGGAAGACTTGTAGTTGTTTGAAAACCCCCTGTTTTGTAGACCTTGCATGTATATATATATCGACTAGTATTGTATATGACTGGTTATGATATGTATGTATAAGTGTGTTGTTGATTTTGAAAAATAAAATAAAATTTATGGCCATACTTTTCTATCACATCTTGTTGTTGTTTGCGCATTAAATATTTTCTTCCACACATGCATACTAAAATGAATGGGTCGGCGATGCGTCCTAGGACGTCACTATTAATCGACCGCAAAGGGATGGGCACGTGCTTAGAGGATCGGGGCGTAACAATGTCTATCTATCTTTAGCTTAGGGTGAGTAGATCTTAATGTGATGGATTTGGATAGATAGTTTTGAATGAATAGACCGAGGAATGGTCTTAATGACATGAAATCGACTAGTTCGATTGATCGATTATTTGATCGGCTTGATGAATTGATTGAATGAAGTGAATTGGAGAATATATGAATTGTATTGACTCGCAGGAAGGAACTGAGGCCAAGGTAAGTCCTACAACCTATGCTTGTGCTTAGGCAGCCCTTTGGGCATTTTTTCTTCCTAGTCGGGACTTAAGGGGTTGAACTTGCTGAGACATTGTCTCACCCCATTGTGGGATAATAATTTCAGGTCCCTAGATGATAGCTCCTCCCGAGCGTTTTGGATAGCTAAAGAAGGTCACAAAACAAGTGTCTTACATTTCGTTACATGGGAACCCTAGGGGCTGGGTCTATGAGCTCATAAGGATCGTGGTCTGGGTTGATGAGGCTTTATCCCATAAGGTGCCCCATCAATACAAATCCTAGTACCACCGTTAGCGGAATAGCCAGAGAGAGGGTTTCATTATCTGAGATACCTCTGTATGTGCTGGAAGTTGCTTTTGGGAAAGGTACAACAGATCCTCCTAGTGGCTCAGTGGTGGACCTCAACTTGTCGAAACCAGAGTCCCCCTTGTACTCAGTTGGTGGCTCTAATGAGGATGAGGATAAAGAGGAGGAGGAAGACCTGTAGTTGTTTGAAAACCCCTTTGTTTTGTAGACCTCATTTGTATATATATCGAATAGTTGTATAAGACTTAGTTGATATGTATATATAAGTGTGTTGTTGGTTTTTCAAAATTTATGGCCCTACTTTCCTATCCCATCTTATTGTTGTCTGGGGATTAATTATTCGCTTCCGCATGCGCAATTAATGAATGGGTCAGCAATGCATCCTGGGACGTCGCTATTAATCGACTACTGAGGGATGGGCACATGCTCGGAGGATCAGGACGTGACATTTACCATCCGTTAATTTTCGTTAAATTTTATATTTAAATTGCTAAGTTGGATGACACATAGCAGTTGAAAGGTGTACCAATTTGGGCTTTTACCCTCCGTTTGTCAAAAGTCTACTAGTTTGTGATTTTTGTTGTATTAATCAATTTAACGAAAGTTAATGAAGGGTAAATTTGTCACAAATGTACTAATTTGGGTTTTTTAGTGGAAAAAAATACTCAATTTTCCCTTCAATACTCTCGTCTTACTAAAGAAAACTATGGCTATTCGGCAGTTAGAATGAAAGCCCTACTTGGTGCTTATGATGTATGGGAACTTGTCAATATAGGTTATGATGAGCCAAAGAATGAAGCCACTTTGAGTCAAAATAAGAACATTGCCTTGGAGAAGGTTTGCACAAAAGATCAATATGCCTTATCAATTATCTATCAAGCTTTAAATGATTCCATGTTTGAGAAGGTTTCTAATGCCCCAACTTTGAAGGAGGTATAGGATATCTTTCACAACACACACTAAGAAGTACAAAAAGTTTAGAAGATACACCTTCAAATTTTTAGAGGTGAATTTGAGACAATCCATATGAAAGAATTTGAATCGATTGTTGATTATTTCCTAAGAATTTTGGTGGTTGTCAACTAGATGAAAAGAAATGGTGAAGATGCTTCAAATGTTCAAGTTGTTCAGAAGATGCTTCGGTCCTTAAACAAGAAGTATGATCATATTGGTGTTGCAATTGAAATCGACGAGCTTTTGGGTTTATTGCAAGCCCATGAAGAAATAGTGAGAGAAACAAACAAGAGTTGGTAGAGGAAGTTCTCCAAACTCAGTTGACCCTTCGAGATGAGAAGGACCAAAGTAGAGAGGCCGTGCAAACTTGAGGAATTAATCAAGACTGTGGTCGAGGTTGAGGCTGAGGTCGCTTTCAAGGAAGGGGTCATGGACGAAGTAAAGGAGATATTACTTGAAATGGCAATAGAAACTAGAATCAAAGAGGAGCTCATGGAAGAGGAAAGAATTCAACAGGCCAATGATACAATAATTCTAAAATTTGATATTATCATTATAATAAACTTGACCATTATGCTTCTGACTATTGGTACAAAGAGAGTAATGTAGTAGATGGAGAGACAGATTTAATGAATGATGTAGAGCAAGTTCTTTCATTGGCATTCAAAGAAGATGAAGGTGGACAAAATGATACGTGGTACTTGGACACTAGTGCAAGCACACACATGTGTTGGCAAAATGAGATGTTCGCCGAGTTAGATAAGACAATCAAAGGGAAAGTCTTGTTCAGTGATAATTCCATAATTTTTGTCTAAGGTAAAGGTACAATTCAGGTTTGTTTGAAGAATGGTAGACATAAGTTTATTACTAATGTTTATTATGTACGAAAAATGTCAAGCAATATCTTGAGTTTGGGACAGTTGTTGAAGAAATGCTATATAGTCCACATGAGAGATGTTAGCCTTATGCTAAGAGACCAAAATAATAAAATGATTGCAAACATAAAGATGTTGAAGAACGGGATGTTTACTCTCAATATAAAAAAATGAAATGTCTTGATGCTTAAAGGTGTCCATGGATAACCCTTCATGGTTGTGGCATTTGAGGTTTGACCATCTCAATTTTGGTGGACTCAATTTGCTCTTTTGCAAGAAGATGGTTTATGACTTGTTATATATTGATCATCCTAATCAATTATGTGAAGGGTGTGCCATCGCCAAGCATTCCAGAACCAGCTTTCCAAAGGAAGCAACTTATTGAGCAAAGAAGCCACTTGAATTGATTTTTTTTTTTTTTTATGTGTGTAGCCTAATCACTCCTCAATCATATGGCAATTATTGATATTTTATTACTTTTATCGATAATTTTACTCAAAAAACTTGGGTATATTTTTTGAAAGAAAAGTTAGAAGTGTATAATACTTTCAAACAATTTAAGAACTTAGCTGAAAATGAGAGTGACTATTTCATCACAGCTGTAAGGACCGATCATGGAGGAGAGTTCACTTTGGCCATATTCAACAAATTCTATAAGGATCATGGTGTTTGACATTTCTTGACAACTCCATATTCTCAACAAAATGGCGTGGCTTATGACAAAAAAAATACAAGGCAAACAAAATGACATGTTGAATGAAAAAACAGAATCATTCTTAACATGATTCGAAAGGTATCTTTAAGTCAATCGTATAAATTTGGGTTATTAGTGACGTGAAAAAAGAAAGTTTGGGATATTGGCATCTCAGTGGGCAAAGTTTACTATGTTTTGCAGTAGATGGAGGGTATTATTGTCACACTGATACAAATTCGGAGCATTGGAGATACGAAAATATGGGATATTAGTGTCATATTAAGTAAAACTTAGGGTTTTTATAGTAGATGGAGGATATTTTTGTCATATTGATATAGTTTTGAGGATTTTGGTGATACCAAAAAAGTGTTGGGAATTAGCATAGCTGTGGGTACAATTTATGTTTTCTTGTGGAATATTCATGATAAGAAAAATACTCTCTCTATGGTTAAAATGGAAGCGGCGTTAAAACTACTCATCTATAGGTTGCATACGTAACGTTCGCATCGATAAAGGCAATTATATCAAACATAAAGCTAAAAGGCAATTTGTATTAGTCACGATGTTGATTCATTTTTTTGTACTTTGGGCCCACAAAAAATAATTCAATGTCTAGTACTATAGTAGGCCCCAGAAATTGAACCCACATGAAACGACAATGAGCCGATTTAATCTTGATGACTTTGACTTTTTGGTAACTCAATAAAAAGGTTGTAAATATTTTGGAAAAACATAATTTTTTATTTTTCTCAATTTGGGGAAAGACTAAATGTGTGTCGATGAGTAATGTAAAGATCACATCACATATTTAAGTTCCTAAAGTATTTTGTGATTATCTTGTTTAATTAAAGCTGAATTATTTCTCCAAAGCACGTTTTGTTGAAAATCAGAATTAATCAATACGGTCAATTTGAATTTACATCGCAGCTATAAGTTTCCTTAATGATCGCTCCTCATTGGTTTAATCCAACAGATGTGATCAGATCTCCTGCCGAATGATTCGGTCATCCTCCATTAAGAAAGAATAGTAGGTGCTTCTAGAGAACCTTTCGATTTTCAATCTTCTTCAATGATTTGAAAACTTTTCTTACGGACAAAAAGCGGAAAAGTCGAATGTCTTTACAGCTGGCCATAAATGACCAGGGCCACCATTGCTCTACATCAAGACAACCTGGATGCAATTATTTGCCAGCAGTCATCTGTAAAATATGAAGATCGGCCTTTAGTCGATGATGGCGGAGGAAAAAGACATCCTGGACAGAGTGAGCGTCGGGGTTTGTTTGGATGGATGGGGTGGTGAAAGCGATGGGTGCAATTTTGGAAAGAAAATGATAATATGTGAATTGCATATATAGTTACAAGTGCAATATTTAAAACCCAAAATGATAATATGGACCAGAATGGACCATGGCGGCTATCGTTTTCCCCGAACCCAACCTACAGTATCTTTGGGAAGAACTGGAAATCAGTAGGGGACCAATTAAGGGTAGTCGGGACCCCCGCGATTATCATTATCCTATTTTACTGTTGGGGTTGACTCTGAAAACAGAAATAGTTTAAGGACATGCTCAGATCCATCAATCTTCTTCAATGATTTGAAAACTTTTCTTACGGACAAAAAGCGGAAAAGTCGAATGTCTTTACAGCTGGCCATAAATGACCAGGGCCACCATTGCTCTACATCAAGACAACCTGGACGCAATTATTTGCCAGCAGTCATCTGTAAAATATGAAGATCGGCCTTTGGTCGATGATGGCGGAGGAAAAAGACATCCTGGACAGAGTGAGCGTCGGGGTTTGTTTGGATGGATGGGGTGGTGAAAGCGATGGGTGCAATTTAGGAAAGAAAATGATAATATGTGAATTGCATATATAGTTAGAAGTGCAATATTTAAAACCCAAAATGATAATATGGACCGGACCGGATGGGTTGTATATTATTTTCGAACCCAGCAGTATCTTGGGGAGAAGACTTCAGGGGAATCGAGGCGGGGCCCGAATTAAGGGCAGTCCGAACCCTCGCGATTATCGTTACCCCGTTTTACTATTGAGACTGACTACGAAAACAGAAGTAGTTTAAGAACATGCTCAGGATAATTTTGTCATATTGATATAGTTTTGAGGATTTTGGTGATACCAAAAAAGTGTTGGGAATTAGTATAGCTGTGGGTACAATTTATGTTTTTTTGTGGAATATTCATGATTAGAAAAATACTCTCTCTATGGTTAAAATGGAAGCGGCGTTAAAACTACTCATCTATAGGTTTCATACGTAACGTTCGTATCGACAAAGGCAATTACATCAAACGTAAAGGTAAAAGGCAGTTTGTATCAGTCACGATATTGATTCATTTTCTTGTACTTTGGGCCCACAACAAATAATTCAATGTCTAGTACTATAGTAGGCCCCAGAAATTGAACCCACATGAAACGACAATGAGCCGATTTAATCTTGATGACTTTGACTTTTTGGTAACTCAATAAAAAGGCTGTAAATATTTTGGACAAAAATAATTTTTTATTTTTCCCAATTTGGGGAAAGACTAAATGTGTGTCGATGAGTAATGTAAAGATCACATATTTAAGTTCCTAAGTATTTTGTGATTATCTTGTTTAATTAAAGCTGAATTATTTCTCCAAAGCACGTTTTGTTGAAAATCAGAAATAATCAATACGGTCAATTTGAATTTACATCGCAGCTATAAGTTTCCTTAATGATCGCTCCTCATGGGTTTAATCCAACAGATGTGATCAGATCTCCTGCGGAATGACTCGGTCATCCTCCATTAAGAAAGAATAGTAGGTGCTTCTAGAGAACCTTTCGATTTTCAATCTTCTTCAATGATTTGAAAACTTTTCTTACGGACAAAAAGCGGAAAAGTCGAATGTCTTTACAGCTGGCCATAAATGACCAGGGCCACCATTGCTCTACATCAAGACAACCTGGATGCAATTATTTGCCAGCAGTCATCTGTAAAATATGAAGATCGGCCTTTGGTCGATGATGGCGGAGGAAAAAGACATCCTGGACAGAGTGAGCGTCGGGGTTTGTGGTGAAAGCGATGGGTGCAATTTTGGAAAGAAAATGATAATATGTGAATTGCATATATAGTTAGAAGTGCAATATTTAAAACCCAAAATGATAATATGGACCGGATCAGACCAGCGGCCTATCATTTTCCTGAACCTAGCCTAGTATGCTAGGAGAAGGACTTCACGGGAATCAATGAGTAGTTTAAAGACATGCTCAGATCCATCAATCTTCTTCAATGATTTGAAAACTTTTCTTACGGACAAAAAGCGGAAAAGTCGAATGTCTTTACAGCTGGCCATAAATGACCAGGGCCACCATTGCTCTACATCAAGACAACCTGGATGCAATTATTTGCCAGCCGTCATCTATAAAATATGAAGATCGGCCTTTGGTCGATGATGGCAGAGGAAAAAGTCATCCTGGACAGAGTGAGCGTCAGGGTTTGTTTGGATGGATGGGGTGGTGAAAGCGATGGGTGCAATTTAGGAAAGAAAATGATAATATGTGAATTGCAAATATAGTTAGAAGTGCAATATTTAAAACCCAAAATGATAATATGGACCGGACCGTACCATCTGTCTATTATTTTCCTGAACGCAGCCTAGTATGCTAGGAGAAGGACTTCACGGGAATCAAGGCCGGGGGACCCGAATTAAGGGTAGTCCGGACCCCCGCGATTATCATTACCCCATTTTACTGTTGGGATTGACTCTGAAAACAGAAGTAGTTTAAGGACATGCTCAGGTCCATCAATCTTCTTCAATGATTTGAAAACTTTTCTTACGAACAAAAAGCGGAAAAGTCGAATGTCTTTACAGCTGGCCATAAATGACCAGGGCCACCATTGCTCTACATCAAGACAACCTGGATGCAATTATTTGCCAGCAATCATCTATAAGATATGAAGATCGGTCTTTGGTCGATGATGGCGGAGGAAAAAGACATCCTGGACTGAGTGAGCGTCGGGGTTTGTTTGGATGGATGGGGTGGTGAAAGCGTTGGGTGCAATTTAGGAAAGAAAATGATAATATGTGAATTGCATATATAGTTAGAAGTGCAAGATTTAAAACCCAAAATAATAATATGGACCAGATTGGACCAGCGGCCAATCATTTTCCCGAACCTAGCCTAGTATGCTAGGAGAAGGACTTCACGGGAATCAAGGCCGGGGAATCCGAATTAAGGGTAGTCCGGACCCCCACGATTATCATTACCCGATTTTACTGTTGGGATTGACTCCGAAAACATAAGTAGTTTAAGGACATGCTCAGGTCCATCAATCTTCTTCAATGATTTGAAAACTTTTCTTACGGACAAAAAGCGGAAAAGTCGAATGTCTTTACAGCTGGCCATAAATGACGAGGGCCACCATTGCTCTACACCAAGACAACCTGGATGCAATTATTTGCCAGCAGTCATCTGTAAAATATGAAGATCGGCCTTTGGTCGATGATGGCGGAGGAAAAAGACATCCTGGAAAGAGTGAGCGTCGTGGTTTGTGGTGAAAGCAAACGGTGCAATTTTGGAAAGAAAATGATAATATGTGAATTGCATATATAGTTAGAAGTGCAATTTTTAAAACCCAAAATGATAATATGGACCAGACCGGACCAGGTGACCTATCATTTTCCCGAACCCGGCTGATCTTTGGGAAGAACACGGGAATCAAGGCCAGGGGACCCAAATTAAGGGTAGTCCGGACCCCCGCGATTATCATTACCCCATTTTACTGTTGGGATTGACTCCAAAAATAGAAGTAGTTTAAGGACATGCTCAGGTCCATCAATCTTCTTCAATGATTTGAAAACTTTTCTTACGGACAAAAAGCGGAAAAGTCGAATGTCTTTACAGCTGGCCATAAATGACCAGGGCCACCATTGCTCTACATCAAGACAACTTGGATGCAATTATTTGCCAGCAGTCATCTGTAAAATATGAAGATCGGCCTTTGGTCGATGATGGCGGAGAAAAAGACATCCTGGACAGAGTGAGCGTCGGGGTTTGTGGTGAAAGCGATGGGTGCAATTTTGGAAAGAAAATGATAATATGTGAATTGCATATGTAGTTAGAAGTGCAATATTTAAAACCCAAAATGCAAACTGTCCATTTTGAAGTCGAGAAAGCAAATGATATAGATTTAAAATTTTGAAGATAGTTTTTGAAAATTTTCCAATTTATTACTTAATCCAAATCGGCACGTAGATTCAAATATAATTTGTCATATTGTTTGAAATTTAAACGATTAGATAGATTTTACAGGAAAACAAAATGTGGATAGTGATTTTTCAATTCTTGATATATTGACATTCAATTAATAATTTCTGTATACATCAAAGTAATTGTCTAAATACCTAGTGAAAAGTAACATATTTTATGTGATTATGAACATTTAGTTCAGTTATTTCATTGATATGTGACAAGTAATATTCATTGAAATTGAGGTAAAATCACGGAGGTTAGAAAATTTTCATCAACTCATAATTTTCACATTGAATTGGTAATTTCCTCATGTAATGAAGTAACTTCTAGTAGGTGGGTAATCTGTAAATTAGGAAAGTAACAAATTATATGGGGTTAGTAACATTTCTTGTAATAATAAATTTTCTCTTACGAATTCATATGTGATTATTGAACTAATTTCAAACCAAAGAAACTCTCAAGATACTTAGTAACTTTCAACATAGGAAAGTATAGTACGCAATTAGTATTTTTATACATTAGGAGAACTTCTAATCTTCACGATAACTCTTAACATTGGGAAGTAACAAAATTTAAAGTGCTTAGTATCCTTTAATATATAAAACTTAAGAGAAATGATTTTCATAGGTGATGATTAATTTTCTTTCAGAAATAAATGAGCTTCAATACGAATAATAAATTTTAATGCAAGAAAGTATCAATATTAATATAGTTAGCAACCTCTACTTATTTGTAATATAAGTGACTGGTAAATCTTATGTAAACTCGAGTAACATGGACAAAACTTTTGATGACCCCATGCTAACGGAGTACCACTTTCTTGTCTTCCTTTCTAAATTCAAGCACAAATGGCGTCAAACCTTATCGTCTAAACATGTGATGCACGAGATCATCTGGATATCGCTCTCTTTATTGGTGAAGTTCAAATCTTTGTAATGGATTTTCTCGTTCCCTTGGCCAGTAGGTTGGACAAGTAACATTACTATCAATAGAGGCATCTGTTAGATCAAACAAAAGATCACATAGTTCAGTTCCTAAATTAATTTGTGATTTCCTTGTTTAATTAAAGCTGAATAGTTAGTTTTGTTGAAATGAAAACTTATACTACAGTGACTATGAGATTGCATCAATCACACTTCATTGGTTTAATCTAATAGATGTAATCACATTTTCTGCTGAATAATTTAGTCATACTTTATCCAAAAAAATATGAGGGGCTTTGAGAGAATATTTTAATTTTTAGTCTATTTCGATGAGATGAAGAATTTTCTTAAGAACATCAAGTGGAAAAGCTGAATATCTTTACAGCTGGTGAAGAATGACTATGGCCACCACTGTTCCGTATTGAGACAACCAGGATGCAATCATTAGCCGACGAATATTAGTAGGCCACCATTTGACAAGTTTGACTGATTTAGTGCGCTCAAAGTTCCAAAATTTATGATGAGGTATAAATGAGTTTTATGATTTTCTAAAGAAAAAATTCCAAACAAAGATTCGAAGTGCTCTCATCTTCTCAAATAATAATCTATTCTCGAATAAAGACTTAAAGTGAGTATTATTTCAAATAAAGATATGCCATATTAGTCTTAAAGAAGTACTTGGAGGGCTTGACGATAACAAGTACTCAAAGAGTTAAATTACTTGGACGATCACAAGTACTCAAAATGTTAGAATACTATGGGCAAAAATAGTTGAATGATCACAAGTACTCAATTTTTGAAATAAGTCCAGGTAAAGACATTCTTACCTTACAAATATCTCTAGTTCTTGAGGGGAACCATGTAAATTTAGTGTCTAGTTTATTTTCTTATTATGTCTATTTTATTGTTCGATCGTTTGCTTCCGCAACCAAAATAAAAGAGCCTACACAGGATAACGTGGGAACATGCATATGTTTTTTTTTTTTTTTGGTAAAGAGGAACATGCATATGTTAATGTCTTTACACATCAAGAAATAGGCTATTGTAGGATTAAGAAGAAGTTACTTCTAAGCAGGCAGACTCGGGCCCACGAATAGATGTTTTCAGGGATGATCTGGCTCCGCTGACCCCTACGTGCTTCAACCCGGACAGTTCCCATGGACGCAAGGTGTGTAACTTTGGCAACGGGCACTCTGCAGCTGTTTTTCCCTCGAACAGACTCTCCAATTTGTCACACTGTTGTATCTGGATAACCTCAAGGTTCTTCGGTGGCTGGGATGAAGAGAAAACACTCACAATCATGGGGCAGAAATATGCGCAGATTCTTCAGATTTGGACATTCGAGAACTTTATACGTTTCTTGAGATGGACCACTGATTCTCTTCAAGAAGGGCAGTTCCAATAGATGCAAGGTGTATAACTTTGGCAATGTGCACAGCCACGATGCTTCACGGTCGAACAGTGTCTCCACTTTGTCGCAATTTTGTATTTGGACAATTTTAAGGTTTTCCGGAAGCTGGAGTCCTATTCTCTTCAGCATGGGCAGTCCCGACAGAAGCAAGGTCTTTGGCCTTGGCAATATGCGCCCTTTGCATATTTCAGGCTCAAATAGTGTATCCAATTTGTCGCAGAACTTTATCTGGATGACTTCAAGGTTTTCTGGAAGCAGGTGGGAAGAGAAACCCCATGAGCATAGGGCAACAATCTATGTATAGATTCTTCAGATTCTTACGACTCTTATGTTGAACCGTCTCACTATATATGCTTCTTAAACGTGGAAGGTTGGAAACCCAAAGAGTAGTTACATCTGATCCAGCAAAAATGCATTCAATGCGATTGTACCTCTCTAGCCAGCAACCCTTGAGTGCCTCCAAGTTTTCATCCCCAAATCAGACAAGCAACTCATGCATGAATCATCGATAAAAGGAATACAGTTACCACACTTGATAACTTCTCTTGGATATTCATGCAAACTTTTAAACCTGTAGAACTCTAGAGAACGATCAAGCTGTCCAAGATCAGGAAGCTGGTCAGGTTGTCCTGGATGAGGAACCCAGTCAGGCTGTGCAGGATCGGGAACCCAGCCAGGCTGTCCAGGATCAGGGAGATGCCTGATCTTATTGTAGATTTTCCTTGAATCCAAGTCATTCCTATAGTGATAAATGTCGCCACCTTCACGTTGTTCTCTGGGAGGGAACACGCTGAAATGAAATCGTCTGAAGCATGTATCTCTCAGTGTGGAATTTTGCTCTAGGAACTGAAAAATATCGGTACCATGAATAGATGGGATAGGCCTGTTACTGTCGGTTATGGTTCCCTCAAGCTTGAAGATCCCACATTCCTCCCGGTTAACTCATTTAGGTAAGCACTTTATTTTACTAATAATGTCACGCTCCGAACCTCAAGCGCGCACACATCCCTCAGTGGCCGATCAAATTGCGACATTCCCAGGACGCGTCGCCAACCCATTCATTTTATACACATGCGGAAGTGAATTAAACAATCTCCAGATAACAAACAAACATGGGATAAAAAAGCAGGACAGTCAATTTTCACAAAACCTATTTTATAAACAAACTAGGTTTATATACCAAACCAGTCAGTCCTACCAGTCTATACACAAGAGTCTAACTCAAAAAGGACTACTGAGCCATCTAAACTCTGGACTTTGCAGTCATCGACTCTGGGTCCACCACGACACCATCAGGGGTGTCATTATCCATAAGGTGTCCGACTTTCCACTCCCTGGTCCCAACGAGAGGCCGTCAAAACCCTGTAGGGGACCCTCCCGACCCCCTTGAGGAAAGCTAATGAACCACACTATGTATTAGTGAGGTACCAACTAAGGTCAGCCCTTCTCGACTATGACATCCTGAAATTCGAGCCATTTGAGGGATGAATGAATGTGAATTTCGTCAATGCATTGTTGGTTGATCTCACTCGGAATTGATCACTCCTGAGATACTAACCTTGAGGGGAAAGGCTAATGAGGACAGAACTCGTGTGACTAAAGAACTTGATCTAAGAAAACAACATGACCGTGAGACTTGCCTGAGGACGATCCTATAGATAGGCAGGCTGATTTCAAGAACGATTAGAAATCGATTCGCGGACAGCACATAATGGAACAACATGTGATTCTGTTTACTGTTATCAAGCCCACGAACGACCCTATGTCGATCCTCAATAATCATGTACTTTGAAATAAGAATCTATCCTTCGCAATTTCATGTAGTCAAGGACATCCATGTGCCGAGATGTCTTGAACGTGGTTTGACACGAGTCGGTTACACGTAATTCCTTGAAGTTGCTTGTCAATCTGAATTGTACCAAAATGGCATTCTGGCGAAATTGACATGACATGAGAACCCAAGATTGGACTTAGAATGTTCGGGAATGTCTGGGATGGACTTCAGATGATGCTACTTCGATAGTCGACAGCGTCGGTAAGCCGAGTATTTGGGAAAAAAGGATTTACGAACCAAGGAAACAAGCCTGTGAGGACATGGGCCGAGCAAGGTTGGTGTAGGCCTTAGGCCCAAGGTGGGACAGCCATCATGGTAGGCCCAAGACAAGCAAGTGAGCTCATTAGGCCCAACCAACCATTTTATCTTCCAAGCCCATTATCTAGCCTTGAGCCATTTTGAGCCCAACCAATTCTCGAGCTTGTTCTTATTCATTTCCTAGCCCGTTTCTTAGGCCTGCCCTTCATTTCGCAAGGGCGGAGTGGGAATTGTGCAAGGTGAAAATGACCATTTTGCCCCTAGATATTATATGGATAAGTCAAAGGAACAGAGAGAAGGTGAGGTCATGTTGCATGGGGAGTTGAAGCTTGCATTGAAGGGCCTGGATGAGGAAGGCAGCCAGCTCTCCCATCACTCTCTCTCCTCCTCTTCAGCTTTGAAATTCGTAGCCCTCTTTCTCCCCTGTTTTCCTTCCCTTCCTTCTTCTCCTATAGACCTTTCTCAAAAAACTTTAGTTAATTGTTACCTTCCTGTGAGAATCACCGCCCATGTCATGCCCTGACCCTCGAGTGTGCGACATCCCTCGATCTCTTCGGTCATGAAATTGTGACGTCCCAGGATGCATTGCCGACCCATTCATTTTTATCTTTTAATTAACGCAAGCGGAAGCAAAACAAATATCTCCCAACCATTAACAAACAATAGGGATAGTAAAAGGTATACATCATAATATCAAACCAAATACTTCATTTACAAATTTACTGTTAACCCAAGGAAGTTTAGTCATTACAAACCTTTACACCGGCAACTTCCAACCAACCAACAAAAACCAATAGTGGGTAACCTAAACTTCACTAATGCCAGGCCAAACTCTTGTCTCCAATGTAAATCCCGAACTGAACATGACGGTTCTCCATACTGCGGGCCTGAAAAATATTAACCCACAAGGGGGTGAGTTCGACAACTCAATAAGAAAATCACCTAAACCCTAGATAGGTAGATGCCTCGTTTTGGAACCTACAAACTCGACGCCCACTTGTCGATGATAGATCAATGGAAAAGCCTTTGCTTTGTCTTAACATGAAGGAAAATCTTCCTCTACCTGAACATCCATCCTATCACAAATCTACAAATTTTCTCATACTCATGATATTTCTAAGCATGCCAATTAAAGACTTCAACCACATACACGGGTTCCTCAAGTCCTCCGTAATAGCATAAAAATTCACACATGCTACATATCGTGCAATAAAGAGCCAATACTACTTCGATGTGTCATATATCAATTTCTAAATATCACCATGGCCTTCAAATCTCAAACAATGACTTCCAAAACATTCACGCACCTCTCTCATCCTAAATAACAATTATAACATGCACGTGCCTTTCAAATCACTACGTCACCCAATTTAAACATATGCTCAAATTGATGCAAAGACTTAATAATACATATCAAACAAACCTAGCTTTTGCAAGCATCACACATGTATCAGTCTCATGCATCTCATATAAGGCCATGTCAAACATGCACAAGCCATAAAACAATTTTCAAGGTATGCACATAACATTCAAATGCTTCGCACACATTTTGCACACATTTAGCGCCTCGAGAGTCACATGGCATCCCATACTACCATGTTATCTCGAGTCCAATTATTAATCACACATAGCCTTGGCTCTTCAGGAAACATCCGGGACAATCGTCTCGCCCCATTGAGAATTGCATCATCCCGCTTATTCATATGCCTCAGGACGGCATTCCATGAAGGAGCAGTTCCCAAATCCATCCGCGAACGGCATCCTGTTGACTTGGGGGCATCCGAACTTAATTAGGCATCGTCCCACCTAAACGCATTAGGACGGGTTCACTACCCCACGTAAACGCATTAGTGTCTTTAGGTGATCATACGAGCATACCATCACTCAAGTCTATTGTTTTCTTTCTCATTAGCCAAGTATGAATGCCTCAACGGCGTGCCAAGCGGAGTGTATGTCATGATCTATCAAAACTACATCAATAAATATGCCAACAATGAAACGATAAGCTTTGATATTGCACCGAGACCAAGAGCGGACAAGTCCATCGTGACATGATCATCGTCCTAGTACCAAACTTGGCTTGGGAACGATATGTCTTAATATCGCACCAAGACCAAGAAAGGACCGACCCGTCGTGATATGATCACCGACCTAGTATCAAACTTGGCTCGGGAATGATATGCCTCGATATTGCTAATCCAAGAGAGAGACTTGGCCCAACGTGCTTCCACGAATGTCCAAGAACCATCACCAATCTCGTCTCGAAGGCTCGGAGTGTTCTCATACATAGACCATGGACTTATGAACCTATATAAATACAAGGACTTCTTCCAATGAACATATGCAAAACATTGCCATTAATATATAACAACATCATATAGAACAAGCACATCCAATAATATCACAAGATCTCCAAATAACTCGTCCTAAGTTATAACATAACAAGATTTCATATTAGAACAATGCTTTCTCAAACCCAAAATTCAAGTATGGACATCAACAAGTCATTTCCAATAACAATATCAAATCAATCAACCTTAGTAAAAACTAGACTTTTCTTGTCTACCTCAAACCTCATAATCCAAGCAAATTCATGATCAAACCATACAAAATTAACCCATGGTTCTAACCTCTCTAGGATAGCTTGATCCTACTCCTAATACAAGTAACACAATGGCCTAGCCAGCGTTTAGGGGATTCACTTACCACATAATCTAATCACCATTAACCATAGACCAATCCTAACTCTACTCCAAATACAAGTAACTAAATCCAAGCAACGTAACACAATGGCCTAGCCAGAGTTTAGAGGATTCACTTACCAACAGCCAAGACAAGGATGAGGGGTGGTCGGTGGTGCTGGACGGTGGACACCAAGGTCGCAGTGAGACAGCGCAAAGACAACGGTGCAGCGGCGGTAGGACAGCAGCAAACCAAAAGGGAAAGGGAGAAAGAACGAGAGAGAGAGAGAGAGAGAGAGAGAGAGAGAGAGAGAGAGAGAGTGGCAAGGGGAAGAAAGGGAGAGAAGTGGGTCTTCAAAGCATCAAATGCAAGGCTATTTATAGAACTATGCTCATGATGGCTTCTTGGCTTGGAGAGCAAGAGTGAATCTCCATCATACACTTGCCTAAACTTGGGGAGCACACAATGGACTAACTTGGGGAGCACACAATTGACTAGACTTGGGGAGCAAGGAGCAATCTTGACCATCCATTAAGACAACTTGGATCCAATTATTTGCCATCAGTCATTTGTAAAATATGAAAATCGGCCTTTGGTCGATGATGGCGGAGGAAAAAGACATCCTGGACAGAGTGAGCGTCGGGGTTTGTTTGGATGGATGGGGTGGTGAAAGTGATAGGTGCAATTTTGGAAAGAAAATGATAATATGGTGAATTGCATATACAGTTAGAAGTGAAATATTTAAAACCCAAAATGCAAACTGTCCATTTTGAAAGTTGAGAAAGCAAATGATATAGATTTAAAATTTGAAGATAGTTTTGAAAATTTGCCAATTTATTACTTAATCCAAATCGGCACGTAGATTCAAATATAATTTGTCATATTGTTTTGAAATTTAAACGATTAGATAGATTTTATAGGAAAACGAAATGTGGGTAGCGATTTTTCAATTCTTGTTATATTGACATTCAATTAATAATTTCTATATAGATAAAAGTAAATGTGACATCCTGAATTTCGACCATGTCTCGATAATATGAATTGGGCATTTCATCGGGGCACCTATGGTCCTTTTTCTCGAAGCTAATCACTCTTGAGTTAACTAATCTATCAGGTGAAGTCATTAAGGGATATAAATGCGACATACTAGAGAATTCGATCAAAAATCGATCACTAAACCATGATAATCGGCAATGTTCAATATCACATCGTTATAGTCGATTAGTGATCAGATATAGGTCGATTCGACGGAAACACGCAATTGAGTTGCGGGTGATTCCGCATGATTGCAAAATTTGCGTTGAACGGTACTAACCCGGTTTTCTATCGATTTTGTACTTGATACCCGTAATTGAAACCTTGCGATTTTTACGACAATTGAGAGTTGCCCATGAGTTAAAGATGCATAAATGTAGATCGAAAAATATTGACCAGGTCAAATGCAATAAAATCCATAAAAGTTAGATTGTACTAAAATCACGTTCGGTCTATTTTAACCACGAAATTGAATTCGATTTAGGAAATCGAACGATCGAGCGTGTCACGATTTATTTTTAGGACTACGTCTTATATTTCAGGAAATTTCCATCGAGCCCAGATTTTTGCAGAAAAATCAAATTCGGCAAAGAAAAGAATAAGAAATTCGTATGGGCAGCCTTGCTTGGATTTTTTGCCTCTAAAGAAACTTTGTTGGGTGTGGAAATGAAGGAAATTTGCTATTGGAGGTTGCCTTGACTAAAAGGGGGCTGATGACTTTGTGGCATTGCACTTGAGTGGCTTAGATATTTAGGCTTGACTTCCAAACCCCCTCTCTCCCTCTCCCTTCCTTCTTGTGTGCATCTTTTCCATCCAGTTGAACCCATCCGCTGCTTCTTCTTCTTCCTTATTTCCTCATTCTCCATTCTTCCTTGCTGCCGTTGCTCTCTCTTCCATCCCTATAGCCGCACACCCAACACAGCTGCTCCAGCTCTAGTTGACCAGTGTCGCTCGACCACCTTCAGCTCGTTTCCCCGTAGCCGGTCTAGCGTTCGCACCAACCACGGCTGCCTAGCCCCACTTGCCTGGTTGCACCGTCACCATCGGGTAGCCACTGCCTCTGCCCGTCCCAACTCCAATCACCGTCCCCGAGCCATTGCTACCACCAACTCCGTTTGGTTGCCTACAGATGCGTCCAGCTCGCTGCCTAGCCCCGTGATCAGTCCTCAGTCCAACAACCTCAAGACCGAATCTCAGCCCTTCGCTAAGACTTGTTGAGCCTTTTTCAGCCTAGTTGGTCCTCCGTTGGAGACGCCGTAGGCTCGAGTCTTCACTGTCTTCACGCCGCCGTCGTGTGAAATCGTTGCCACCTTAATCTGGTGAGTCGACGCCTTAATCTTCGATTAGGAAGTTAATTCCACTTAGATTAGTTTAGTCATAATTAGAATTAGCGTTAATTTAGTTAGTGTAACTAATTAGTTTGGTTAGGATTAACTACCCTAGGTTAGTTTAGTTGACTAGGGTTAATTAGTTAACCATGGTTAGTTTATTTAACCGTGGTTAGTTTAATTAAATTAAATTTATTTTAATTAATTTAAATTAGTGTAAATTGTGCCGAAATAACCGATTTGCAAAATTTTACGCTGATCGTCGTGGTTGCATATATATGTGAAATTGACTGTTCATTTATGCAATTGGGTGTTGTATTGTCGTTATGGATTATTATTGCAAAAATATGATTTTATGGTATTTAATTAGAAAAATGATGGGTGTCAGTTTTTGACGCCAAAAACATTTTATGTACTCTATTAAATCGTGGAATTTTGAAATGGGAGAGTATCATGTTTATTGGTTCAATTTGAATGTGTGACCAGGCACAATTATTTTACCGGGTATTTTTAATACGAATAGAATTGGCCAAGTCCATTATTTGAAATTGAGGTATTTGAGTGCAAAGCATATTATTTTTGGCCAATTGTGGATGTGCGTGTGATCACTATGGGAACTCGTTCTGATGCATTCTTATGGGACGATACCTGATTAAGTTCGGATGCCCCTTGTCAACGGATGCCGGTCGTAGTGGAGGCTAGGTCGATGCTCCTTTATGGAATGCCATGTAGATGTAGACGTTGCCCTACCCGACAGAGCGGGACGACGCCCGATTTTGCCGGATGACCGCCGACTAATGAGTTGGTTGTGGCCAATGGGTCATAAATAACTAGGACACGCTTGATTATGGGACGGAATTGTGTGGCACAGAATGTGACGTGTCATGATGGTTTGTTCTTATAATCGGGACCTATGTGATTGTTTGAAAGATGAATTTATGTGTTCTAGTTATGAAATGCGTTTGTTGTATGCATATGATATATGTGATGAGCTAATGTGCAGGAATGCGCCATGGCGAGGTAAGTCCTATATGGTGCATGTTTAGGATGCCTCTAAGTGAATTCTCGTTCTAATCAGGGTTTAGGGTGTTGACTCGCTGAGATTTATCTCACCTTATCGTGGTTAAATATTTTTAGGTCCCTAGAATGGAGAACCTAGAGCTCGAGGCGGAAGGGTCGAGAGTGTAGGTGGCCTAGTAGTTTCTTTTTGAAACAGACTTATGTGAATAGACCTATTAGACTAACTGGATATGTATATAAAGTGTGTTTTATGAAAAAGGTGTTAGCATATTTTACTATCCCAGTGTTTGATGGTTGTCAGGGTATCGGTTTAATTCGCTTCTGCATGTGCTTAATTGAAAGACAAATAGAAAGGGTCAGCAACATGTCTTGGGAACGTCGCATTTTAGTTGACCATCGAGGGGTGTGCGCGCGCCCAGAGTTCGGGGCGTGACATCCCCGCCCAAAGTGGTATCAGAGCTAGGTTAGTGTCTGGAGTGATAAGGTGCGATGGGTTATAGGATAGTTAGTAGGAAAAGGCTTTTTCCCTATGCTGACGCCTGTGATTGACTGATTGATTGTTTGTGTGGGTCCCTCAAGCTTCTAATTCTGTGTGGAATTGAAAAGTAGGTTCTATAAAGAGTCTGCATTATGAGCGATCCGGAGCAGAGGACTCTTCAGAAGAGGACTGTTGCGTCTGTCACTCGGGGTAGGACACCAACTTGAGTCGGTACTCGAGGTAGAGCGCCGGCTCAAGCCAGCGCAAGAGAAAGAGTACCGCCATATGCTGGTATTGGTGTAGCAGCACCTGGTGATCCTAGAATAGATGGGATCGTGTAGGCATTAAAGACCCTTAGGAACATGATGGGACAACAAGCATAGAATCAAGCTGCTGCTATCGCCGTTGCCACTGTCGCCGCCAATGCCATAGCCGCTATTGCTGCCATACCTTTTGAGGTCCAGCCTAGAATGTGATCAGGGAGAGAAAGATGCACAAGCTAGTTGAACAGTTTCTGAAGCTAAACCCGCCGAGGTTCTCAGGAGCAGGCGATCTCGACGCTATAACCCTCTGAATCAGGAAGTTATAAAAGTTCTTCACACTGCTGAGGTGCTCTAAAGAAGACAAGGTAGTCGTAGCGGTCTACCAGCTGCAAGGTAATGCAAGCACGTGGTGGGAAGCCACTAGAGGAAGAGTGTTTCCAGAAGGCATGGTCTCGGTGTGGAACGCCTTCATGAAAGTCTTTAAAGGAAAGTATTTCTTTGATTGTGCCAGAGAGTAGAAGATGGCAGAGTTTCAACGCCTTCGACAGGGTCTGATGTTAATAGATCAGTACAAGGCGAAGTTCGCTAAGCTATCCAAGTAAGCACCCAGGCTAATCGAGGATCTAGTAGATAGAGCGAGGAGGTTCAAAGATGGCCTCAGACCAGAGATAAAGGATGTGCCAGTGCCATTGAATTTGAAGGATTACAACGACCTATATGAGAGGGCACAACTGATAGAGAGGAACTTGAATAAACAAGCTGTCGCATTTGGGTCGCGGTTCGGGTCCAACAGAGATGGTAATCGGTTCGGGAAGAAGCCGATGTCAGGAGGAAGGTATCTCATTCCACCCAACAAGAAGGGTAGGATTGGAAAGTAAGCGCCTAACCCAAATGGTGTGTATCGTTTCTATGGGAGACGACATGGATCAGCCCTATGCTTTATAAGGATGGGAGCTTGCTTTGGATGTGGTCAACATGGCCACCAGATCAGGGACTATTTGCATAGGCCGATGGGATCACAGCTGTCGCTACCACTAACGGGACATAATAGAGGGAATGCATCGCAAAACGCACAACAGGGCATGATGAACAAACCTCTAGTTCACGGAAGGGTGTATGCTATCACTTGACGAGAGGCAAAGGACTCACCAAACATGGTTAGATACTGTCTCGCTAAATGACCATGCTACTTATGCTTTATTTGACCATGGATCTACGCATTCATTTATTGTTGAGCAGTACATTTAGCTAGTAGGGTTGAGTCCAGAACTGTTGTGGATAGTCATTAGTATATCTACCCCATTAAAGGATAAGGTGTTGTCTACAATAGGGTGTCCTAGTTGCAAGTTAGTTATTGGTAAGTGAGAGGAAAGAATAAATTTGATTGTGCTAGCCATGTATGATTTTAATCTAATCATTGGCATGGAATGACTCACCAAGCAACGAGCTACTGTAGACTATTATTGTAACTCGATTCAGTTTAACATGTTAGCGAGTGAAAGTTTCGAGTTTATCGGAAGTCGAGGAGGACCCTCGATTTCCCTAATGTCATCGCTTGAGGCAACTCGTTTGTTAGATGTAGGTTGCCAAGGTTATTTGGCTACCATCATGGATACGATAGTTGAGGGGTCGAAGATGGAGAACATTGCCGTGGTACATGAGTTTTCTGACGTGTTTCCTGAAGAATTACAACCGTTCTATTTGTAAGGAAGAAAGATGGTTCGTTGTGCCTTTGCATCGACTATCTGCAACTCAATCAGGTGATGATTAAGAATAAGTATCCGTTACCAAAGATTGATGACCTGTGTGATCAGTTATAGGGAGCATCGATATTTTCCAAGATCGACTTGAGGACAGGGTACCATCAGCTGAGGATCAAGAAGGAAGATATACCGAAGACAACTTTTCGTATGTGTTATGGCCATTATAAGTTCACCGTAATGCTATTTGGTTTGACCAACACCTTAGCTGCT
This sequence comes from Eucalyptus decipiens, assembly GCA_014182575.1. Lineage (NCBI taxonomy): Eukaryota > Viridiplantae > Streptophyta > Magnoliopsida > Myrtales > Myrtaceae > Eucalyptus > Eucalyptus decipiens. The sequence continues at coordinate 4,663,703 of CM024613.1, read as the reverse complement.
TTCATGAATCTAATGAACCATATATTCATGGAGTATCTAGATCAATTCGTGATTGTGTTTATCGACGACATCCCGGTGTACTCGAGAAGTCTAGAGGAGCATGAAAGATATTTAAGGATGGTGCTTCAGACTCTACAAGATCACAGACTGTACGCCAAGTTCAGTAAATGAGAGTTTTGGCTGACTCGTGTAACTTTCTTAGGCCATGTGATTTCAGGTGAAGGGATTTCCTTGGACCCGACTAAGATTGAAGCAGTTATCAACTAGTCAAGACCGACGATGGTGACAGAGATCAAAAGTTTCTTAGGATTGGCATGCTATTACAAACGATTCGTGGAATGATTTTCAGCAATAGCCATGCCTCTGACCCAACTGCTGAAGAAGGAAAAGAAGTTTGTATGGACAGATAAGTGCGAACGTAGTTTCCAAGAGCTTAAGTACAAGCTAACTACCGCACCTGTACTGACAATTCCGTCTGGACCTAGAGGATATGAGATCTTTAGTGATGCTTCGTACAGAGGACTGGGTTGCATTTTAATGCAGCATGGCAGAGTTGTTGCATACGCGTCCCGTTAGTTGGGGCCTCATGAGTTGAATTACCCAACACATGACTTGGAACTCGCAGCGATTATTTTTGCTCTGAAGATTTGAAGACATTACTCGTGCGGAGAAAAGTTCCAAATCTTTACTAACCACTAAAGTTTAAAGCATTTATTCGCTTAGAAGGATTTGAACACGAGACAGCAACGTTGGATGGAACTTTTAAAGGACTATGACTGCAACATCCTATACCATCCCAAAAAAACTAATAAGGTCGCAGATGCGTTGAGTCGAAAGTCATTGATTGCACAAATGGTGATTCGGGAGTGAATCTTACTCAAAGGAGCTCGAGATTCGATTTTCAAATTTGATGTAGGCCACCTTTCAAGTCTTATGGCCACCCTAAGAATTGAACTGGAAGTACAGATAAGGAATAAGACGTTGCAGTTGACAGATCCTGAGATCCAGAAAATCCTGCAAGAAGATATGGAAAAGAGAAAGGCTGATTTTTAGGTTTTTGAGGACGGAACATTGAAGTTTCGTGGACGATTGTGTGAACCTGACGATGCAGAGCTTAAAGAGGAGATCTTGTCAGAAGCTCATTGTAGTAGTTACAGTATTCATCTAGGCAGTATGAAGATGTATTAGAACTTGCGTCAACACTATTGATGGACGGGTATGAAGGCGGATATTGCCAGACATGTCGCCAAGTGTTTGACATGCTAGTAAGTGAAAGCGTAGCATTGCAAGCCTGGAGGACTTTTGCAGCCTCTCGAGATTCTTGAATGGAAGTGGGAACACATCACAATGGATTTTGTGATGGGATTACCAAGGAGTCAGCGAGGTAATGATTCCATATGGGTTGTAGTTGACAGATTGACAAAGCATGCTCACTTCATCGCCGTATGAAAGGATTTTGCTGAGTTGTATGTGCGTTAGATTGTTTGTCTGCATGGAGTTCTAGTGATGATTACGTCAAATCGAGATCCAAAGTTCACAACAGCCTTCTGGAAAAGTTTACAGACTGCTTTGGGAACAAAGCTATAGTACAGTACGGCCTATCATCCACAGACAGATGGCCAATCTGAGAGGATGATTCAAACCCTCAAGGACATGTTGTGAGCTTGCGTACTAGACTTTAAAGGAAGCTGGGAGGAACAGTTTCATCTGGTTGAGTTCGCCTACAACAACAGTTATCAGCAGAGCATTCAGATGACACCATTTGAAGCGTTGTATGGCAGAGCTTGCAGAACTCCAGTTTGTTAGAATGAAGTTGGAGAGCGTAAGATCATCGACCCTGAGTAGGTTCAGTAGTCAGTCGACACCATCAAAGTCATTCGAGAAAGACTTAAGACCGCTCAGAGTCGTCATAAGAGCTATGCACATAAGCGGCGAAGACCATTGGAATTCCAAATTGGTGAACACGTATTTCTTAAAGTGTCACCGATGAGGGGTACTTCATGCTTCGGCAAGAAAGGGAAGTTAAGTCTGAGGTACGTCGGTCCATTTGAGATTTTGGAGCGAATTAGGACTCTGGCGTATCGTTTTGCGCTGCCGCCGAGACTTGCACAAGTGCATGACGTCTTCCACATATTGATGTTGATGAAGTATGAACCTGACCCGATCCACATGCTGAATTTTGAAGAATTAGAAGTGGACGAGAGAGTGTCGTATGTGGAGAGACCGGTTCTAATAATAGATCGAAAGGAGTAAGTGTTGCGCAACAAGACAATTCCCTTTGTTAAAATGGTCTAGTAACACCACGGAACAGAAGGAGCTATGTGGGAAAGTGAGGAATCAATGAGATGTTAATACCCCCACCTTTTTGAAAAAGAATTGTAATGGTTTAAATTTCGAGGACGAAATTTTTATAAGAGGGAAAGAGTTGTGACATCCTGAATTTCAACCCCATCTCGATAATATAAAATGGGCATTTCGTTGGCATGCCTATGGTCCTTTTTTTCAGAGCTGATCATTCTCGAATTAACTAATCTATCAGGTGAAGCCGTTAAGTGATATAAACACGACAGACTAGAGAATTTGATCGGAAATTGATCACTCGATCGTGATAATCGGTAAGGGTCAATATGGCACCATTATAATTGATTATTGATCGGATATAGGTCGATTTGATGGAAACACGCAATTGAATTGCGGGTGATTTCGCATGATTGCAATATACGCGTCGAACGACACTAACTTGATTTTCTATCGATTTTGTACTCGGTACCCGTAATTGAAACCTTGCGATTTTTACGACAACTGAGAGTCGCTTATGAGTCAAAGATCCATAAACGTGTATTGAAAATTATCGACCACGGGTCAAACATGATAAAATCCCTAAAATTGTGTCTGGTCGATTTTAACCACGAAATTGAATTCGATTTCGGGAATTGAACATTCGAGAGTGTCACGATTTATTTTTAGGACCTCGTCTCAACTTTCAAGAAATTTCCATTGAGCCTGAAATTTTCTGGAAAAATCAAATTCGGCAAAGAAAATAAGAAGAAATTCGTATGGGTAGCCTTGCTTGGATTTTTGGCCTCCAAAAGGACTTTGTTGGGTGTGGAAAAGAAGGAAAATTGCCATTGGAGGCTGCCTTGACTAAAAGGGGGTTGAAGAATTTGTGGCAGTGCACTTGAGTGGCTTAGATATTTAGGCTCGATTTCCAAACCCCTTTCTCCCTCTCTCTTCCTCCTTGTGCACATCTTTTCCCCTAGTTGAACGCATCTACTGCTTATTCTTCTTCCTTATTCCTTCATTTTGCATTCTTCCTTGCTATCGCTGCTCTCTCTTCCATCCCCATAGCCGCATGCCCAGCACAGCCGCTCCAGCTCCAATCGACCAGCGCCGCTCGACCACCTTCAGCTCGTTTACCCCCAGTTGGTCTAGTGTCCGCACCAACCTCTAGTCACCATCCCTGCGTTGTCGCTAGCACCAACTTTGCCTGGCTGCCCGCTAACCGCGTCTAGCTCGCAACTTAGCCCTGCGATCAGTCCCCGATCCAGCAACCTCAGGACCAAATCTTAGCCCTTGGCTGAGACTTGTTGAGCCTTTTTCAGCGGTCCTCTATTGGAGATGTCATAGGCTCTGGTCTTCACCGTCTTCGCACTGCCATCACCGTGAACCTGTTGCCACCTTAATCCAATGAGTCGACGCCCTAATCATGGATTAGGAAGTTAATTGCACTTAGTTAGATTAGTTTAGTCTTAATTAGGATTAACGTTAATTTAGTTAGTGTAACTAGCTAGTTGGCTAGTTTAGTTGGATGAACTAGATAGTTAAATTAGTTTAGTTAGGAGTTAGTTTGGTTATGATTAACTACCCTAGGTTAGTTTAGTTGACAAGGGTCAGTTAGCTAACTATGGTTAGTTTATTTAACCTTGGTTATTTTAATTAAATTGAATTTTAATTATTTAATTAATTTTAATTAGTGTAAATTGTTCTGGGTAGCCGATTTGCAGAATTTTACACCGATCGTCGTGGTTACATTTATATATGAAATTGACTGTTTATTTATGCAATTGGGTGCTGTATTGTCGTTCTGGATTATTATTGCAAAAATATGATTTTATGGTATTTAATTAGAAAAATACCGGGTGTCAATTTTTTATGCCAAAATTTTTTTATGTACTCTATAAAATCGTGGAATTTTGAAAATGGGAGAGTATCACGTTTATTGGTTCAATTTGAATGCGTGACCACGCACAATTATTTTACTGGGTATTTTTAATACAAAAAAAATTGCCCAAGTACATTATTTGAAATATTTTGGTGCAAAGCACAGAGTTCTTGGCCAAGTATGGATGTGCGTGTGATCACTATCGGAACCCATCCCGATGCGTTCACGCGGGATGATGCTTGATTAAGTTTGGATACCCCACGTCAACGGATGCCGATCGCAGTGGAGGCTGGGCTGATGCTCCTTTATGGAATGCCACTTAGATGTAGACGTTGCCTGCCCAATGGAGCTGGACAACGCCTGGTTATGTCGGATGATCGTCGACTGATGAGTTGGCTGTGGCCGATGGGTCGTAAATAATTGGGACATGCCTGAGTGGTTGAGATAGCAGCACCTGATTATGGGACAAAATTGTGTGGCACGGAATGGGACGTGTCGTAACGGTTTGCCCTTATAATCGGGACCCATGTGATTGTTTGAAAGATGAATTGATGTGTTCCAATTATGAAATGTGTTTGCTGTATGCATATGATATATGTGATGAGCTAATGTGTAAGAACACGCCAAGGCGAGGTAAGTCCTATATGGTGCATGTTTAGGACGCCTTTGAGTGAATTCTAGTCCTAATCGGGATTTAGGGTGTGGACTCACTGAGATTTATCTCACCCTGTTGTGGTTAAATATTTTCAAGTCCCTAGGATGGACAACTCGGAGCCTGAGGTGGAAGGGTTCAGAGTGTAGGTGGCCTAGTAGTTTCTTTTTTAAACATACTTACGTGAATAGACCTGTAAGACTAACTGGATATGTATATAAAGTTTGTTTTATGAAAAATGTGTTAGCATATTTTACTGTCCTAGTGTTTGATGGTTGTCAAGGTATCTATTTAATTTGCTTCCGCATGTGCTTAATTGAAAGATAAACAAAAAGGGTCGGTGACACGTTCCGGGAAAGTTGCATTTTAGTTGACCTTTGAGGGATGTGCGTGTGCCCGGGTTCGGGGCGCGCACACATCCCTCGATGGTGGACTAAAATTTTGTGACATTCCTAGGACGCATCGCCGACCCCTTTCTTTTTTTTTCTTTCAATTAAGCACATGCGGAAACGAATTAAACAGATACCCTGACAACCATCCAACACTGGGATAGTAAAAACACATGCCAACACTCTTTCACAAAAAACACACTTTATATACACGCCAAGTTAACCTGAGGGTTCATATTAACAAGTCTATGCCTGAAGGAAAACCCTAGGCCACCTAGGCTCCTGACCCTCCAACCTTGGGCTTCAAGTTCTCCATCTAAGGACCTGAAAATATTTAACCACGACAAGGTGAGAAAAAAATCTCAGCGAGTCCACACCTTAAACCTCGATTAGGACGAGAATTCACCTAGAGGCAGCCTTAACATGCACCATATAGGACTTACCTCGACTCAGCACCTCCCTGCATGTTAGTACATCTCATATATCATATACATATAGTAAATGTATTCAATAACTGTAACACCTCATTTCCATATATCAATCAATCACAAGGGTCCCGATTATAAGGCCAAACTGTTATGACACATCCCATTTCGTGCCATACAATTTCATCCCATAATCAGGCGTGGCTATCTCAATCACTCAAGCATGTTCCAATTATTTATGACCCAACGGCCACGACCAATTCAATAGTTAGTAGTCATCCGGCATGACCAGGCATCGTCCCGCTCCCTCAGGCATGGCAACGTCGAGCATCTGCCCAACCTCCACTACGATTGCATCCGTTGTCAAGGGTATTCCATAAGGGAGCATCAGCCTAGCCTCCATTGCGATCGACATCCATTGTCAAGGGCATCTGAACTTAATCAGGCATCATCCCGCACGAACACATCAGGATGGGTTCTGATAATGACCACACACACATCCATGCTCGGTCATGAACATCGTGCTTTGCACTCAAATTCTTCCATTTCAAATAATGGGCTTGACCAATTTTTTTCGTATTAAAATTACACAGTAAAATAATTGTGCGTAGTCTCTTAGTCAAATTGAATCATAAAATGCAATATTCTCCCATTTACAAAATTTTACGATTTTGTATAGTACCTAAAGTATTTTTGGCATCAAAACCCGACACCCGATATTTTTGTAATTAAATACCATAAAATGATTTTTTTTTTGCAATAATAATTAAAAATCATCACCAAGCACCCAATTGCATAATTAAGCAATCAATTTCACATATAAATTTATCCACCACGATCAGCGCAAAATTTCACTAAACGGCTATGCCGTCACAATTTACACTTATTATAATTAATTAAATAAATAACAATTAAATTAAATAAATTGTGATTGATTAAACTGAACCACTTAATTAACCTAACCATGTAGGTGCATCATCAACCAAGCCAACTCTTAGCTTCCATCGTATAGCCAAAACACCAAAATCTCCTTTTAGAAATAAACTTAGTAACCCCCTTTTTTTTGTTCAAACTTTCCGAAATAAATTCGTATGGGGTCACGTACTTGAAATTAACTCACCAAACCTTGCAAGCATCTAGTATAAAAACCTCCTCATTTTATTGAGCACATAAAACTTGGCATCCAAACCCGACACCATTTTTTTTTCTAATTTCTTTTCCAACCACCCTCTTTTGAAAATAAATCTTAGTAACCCCTTTGTTTTTTTGTTCAACACATTTAGAAATAAATTCATAGGTGCTAACGTACTCAAAATTAATCCGTCAAAATTTGCACACACCTAGTTTAAAACCTCATTGTTTTATCGAACAAATAAGTTTTGGTATCCAAACCCAACACCTCATTTATTTACTATTTAAAAGCTTATAAGGTCTCTTTTGACATAAAACTTGAAACCCATATAGAGCAATTAATCTCATCCTATCACGCATAAATTCTCAGCATGCCAAAAATCACCCAAGTCACCAAATAAACATTTTTCCAGCAAGCAAAACACCAAGAATGGCCATAAGACTACAACCGATCCTAACCGGCAAAAACCGGGCCAGTTGCACGTCTCCACGTTTAACGCTAGAAACATAATCAAACGAACTTAGAAAATTCTCAAATTTGAATATGTTATAAAGAACACTTAAATGAACATTTTTCATGCAAACACCTTGACCCAAATCCTGCTAGAATGAGAGCAATAAATCGCCCAAACCATTACAAAAACTGTGTCCGTGTCTAGAAATTTTGTTTTCCAAAATTAGTATGGTTCAATGTCCGAAACTTGTCCGCTTGATGAACAACTTTTGTGAAGAAACTCATTTGAAAATCGAACCTTAAGAGTTGATAAAAATCCTTTAAACACCAAAATGTCACTGTTTCCAGCATAATCCGAGATTCTATTTCGTTAATGATGAAGCTAAAATCTCATTCATTTAAATCCCTAAACTCTTGAGTAAAATATATGTCATAGCTGATGATGTTTAGAACATTTATCAAGAAGGAAGCAACCTCAAAATAGCACCACATTTTTCCCCACGAAAATAGCAAACAGTCCAGTAACCAGATCCGAGGGAAATCCACTAAATTATACTAAAATACCCTCATTAGTGCTAATCTAAACAATTAGATTAACACTAATCCAACCTAAGGATAATCTAACTTAACACTAATCTAATCAAACTAATTAATACTAATTTAACCCCCTAAGTGCAATTAACAAACTAATCAAGAATTAGGGAGTTAACTTATTGGATTAGGACAACGACGGGTTCACGGCGATGGTGGCGTGACGGTGACCAAGACTTGAGACTACCGCGTCTCCAACGGAGGCTCGGTGGCGATGGAAACAACCTTACAAGGCTCATGGCCAAAAGGGAATCCGGTTCTGTGGAGAGCTGAACACTAGGCTGTTGGCGCGGCTGTGAAGTTGGGATGGTGCTGCTTGTGGGGGCCGAGCTGGCTAGTCGTTGGCGGGTTGGTGGTGGCACAGATGGTGGAGCAGCTTGGTGGTGCCGAGCTAAAGAAGATGGAGCTAGTTGTGGGGCATGAGATGGGAGCTGTGGGCCACTGGTGATGTTGTGGTTGAGCTGGTGAAGTTGCTGGTGAGGTGTGGGGATTGGTTCATTCACGTAAGGAGGGGTTGGGAATTGGTGGATGAAAATGGCATGAAGGATGTGGGAAATGATGGTGGCGTGAAGGATAAATATGCTGAGATGACGGGAAATGGCAGGAGGAAGGGAACTCAACTGCACAAGGGGGACTCACGCACACAAGGGAGGGGGAAGAAAGAGATGGGGGAGAGAGGGAGAGAAAGTCAAGTCTAAATATCCTAAACACTCATTGAACATGCCCCAAAAGTCTCCATGTTCATCTTCTTTGTTCCCCAATTACTTTCTTGAGCCTAATTTCCCAAAATTAAGGATTTTTGGGCAGCAAAATTGCCCACTTCACATCCCATCCGAATTTCCATTTTCATTTCCGAATTGTTCGAAAACCGATTTTTCCGCAAAATTCCGAGCTTGACGGAATTTTTCCAAAAAATGAGACGATGTCCTAAAAATGAATTGTGACACACTCAAACATTTAATTCCCGAAACCGAATTCAACTTTGTGGTTAAAATCGACCGGACGCGATTTTAGCACAACACAACTTACCGGGTAACTTTTAGTGATTTTAGCGCGTTTGACCCGTAGTCGATAATTTTCAATCCACATTTGTGCATCTTCGACTCATCAACGACTCTCGGTTGTGGGTACTGAGTACAAAATCAACAATTTTCATTAGTGATTTTAGCGCGTTTGACCCATAAAAATCTCAAGGTTTCAATTATGGGTACTAAATACAGAATTGATAGAAAATCGGGTTAGTGTTGTTCGACACGAATATTGCATTCATGTGGAATCACCCAAAATTTAATTACGCCATTCCATCGAATCGACCTATATCCGATCACTAATCAATTATAATAGTGTCATATTGACCCTTGCCAATTATCACAGTCGAGTAGTCAATTTCTGATTGAATTCTCAAGTCTGTCGCATTTATATCCCTTAGATTAGTTAACTCGAGAGTGATCAGCTCCGAGACCATAGGCACGTCGACGAAATGCCCATTTCATAAAATCGGGACGGGGTCAAAATTCAGGATGTCACAACTCTTCCCCTCTTATAAAAATTTCGTCCTCGAAATTTAAACCGTTACAATTCTTCTTCAAAAAGGTGGGGGTATTAACGTTTTATCGACTCTGAGTGGTCTTGAGTCTTTCTCTAATGACTTTGATGCAAGCCAAGGGCAAGCTTTCTCAAATAGTAGGATCGGGAGAGTGACTCGCACATGGGAAAACAGGACGAACAGAAATTTCAGCATTGCACAAGCTCAGGAGAACAGTCGTATCTTTGTTAATACAGATTGGATCGACCTGATTCCAAAGCCAAATGAACAAACACTTTTGGATCTACAATTTCTATGTTTTGTGGTTTCTAAAATAAGTACTGTAGGATGGTCGAAATTGGGTTCGAAGTGGGTGAAAAATAACGAACAGAACAAGAAAAGATAGAAAGTTCGTGGGTTGCTCTTCTAGGCCTCCAAGGAAGTTGAGGGGGCACCGATTCTTCTAGATTGATGACTGCAACTCTTCAAGGATGCAGATTCCAAAAGCTCCGACTCTTCAAGGATGGAGTGAAAACTCTTCTAGGTTTTCAAGAGGGTATGAACTCTACAAGGTTCACGATACTTGCTTCAAAGCAAAGTTTTCATTCATCCAAAGTCGTCTCTTTTTTCTACCAGAAATTGGATGGCTTCTATTGTCAAAGAAATAAAAACAGAGCGTTGAAACTAGGAAAATAGTAAATAGCATAGAAACTAGAAACTAGTAAAAGCGTCTTCATGGTTCCAAGGTGTCTTTCAAACATCCGAGATGGACTCAAGATATCGATACGGCTTCTCGGTTTCGTTGAGCTTCAATGTAGGCCTATCTTCTTGGTCGAGAGAGCTGGTCTTCAATGTGGGCTACATCATCCTCCCCATCTTTAAAAGAATTCATCCTCGAATTCTCGCCATCATCATCAGAAGAATCTCCTACATAAGGCGTTAAATGTCGAACGTTGAAGACGTTGTGAATTTTCAAATGAGAAGGAAGATTTAATCGATACGCATTAGGATTGATGCACTCAAGAACTTAGAGAGGTCCAAGCTTTCGATCACTAAGCTTGTTATAACTTCTAATGGGATGCTATTCCGATGGCAAATAAGCCCAAACAAAATCTCTAGGTTCAAAGATAACTTCATGCCGCTGCTTGTCGATGTCCGTTTTATAGGATTCAGTTTTGCTCTCTAGTCTTTGGCGCACATCTTCATGAATTGCCCTCATTTGAGAAACAATATTGTCGACTTTGCTACTCGACTTCTTAGCAAAAGGAATTGGTACAAGATCAAGAGTAGTGTTCGGTTGTCGACCATATACAATCATAAATGGACTATATCCAATGCTACGATTCTCAACACAATTATATGCAAATTCTTCAAGTGACAACCGCGTCTCCTAAGAACGGGGATTATTATCAATCAAAGTCCTTAATAGATTTCCCAATGTTCAATTGACGACCTCAGTTTGTCCATCCGTTTGGGGAAGAAACACAGTACTATATTACAGTTTAGTACCGACATTCTTCCATAGTTGTCGCCGAAAATGACTAAGAAATTTTGTATCCCGATCCGAAGTAATGGTCTTCGAAATGCCATGCAACTTATAGACTTCCTTGAAAAATAAGTCGGCAATATGCGAAGCATCCATAGTTTATCGACATGGAATAACATGTGCCATTTTTTAAAATCGATCGACAACAACAAAGATCGAATCCATACCTCTATTTGTGCGTGGTGGTCCAAGGACAAAGTCCATAGAGATATCCTCCCATGGGGCATGTGGAATCGACTAGGGCAAATAAAGGCTAGCATTAGTAGCTTGTCCCTTTCCAATTTGGCAACATTGACAGCTCATCACATGTCGATGTACATCATGTCTCAAATGAGGCCACAAATATTTGGCTGAGATGAGTTGTACAGTTTTGTCATGCCCAAAATGTCCTTCACGATGAACTTCATCGATCACCCTTTGTCGAAGAGAACAGTCTAGCACACATAAACAGTTTCCTTTGAAAAGAAAACCATCACATACAGTAAAATCAGCAAGCTTCTTTTCATGTGCATCGGGAATGATCTTGGAAAAGTAGGGGTCTTCTTGATATAACTCCTGAAAAGAATTAAATCCAAGAATAGTAAAATGCATTGTAGAGAGCAAGCTCTTCTTTCGACTAAGGGCATTGGCAACCTGATTCTGAGCTCCAGCCTTATGCTTAATAATGAAAGCGAACTCTTGGATGTATTAAACCCATTTTGCATGCTTAGAGTTAAGTTTTTGCTGCCTAGAAATATACTTAAGAGCTTCATGATCAGTGTATAAAATAAACTCTCGATGAATAAGATATGGCCGCCAATACTCAAGTGTGCGAAATAATGCATAGAATTCTAGATCATAGCTGCTATAACGAAGTTTAGCACCATTCAATTTTTCACTAAAGAAGGTGATGGGTCGACCTCCTTGACTTAGAACTCCTCCTATGCCAATACCTAATGCATCACAATGCACTTCAAAAATAAGATCAAAATTAGGCAATGCAAGTACCGGGGCTATGCTCAATTTTTCTTTGAGCTGTTCAAAACTTTTCTGAGCTGTATTCGTCCATTCGAAAACTCCTTTCTTCATGCAAGAAGTGAGTGGGGCTGCAATGGTGCCAAAATACGCAATAAACCATTGATAGAACGAAGCGAGGCCATGAAAACTTCGCACTTCATGCACATTTGTTGGTGTTGACCATTCTCGAATCACCTTGATCTTAGAATCATCCACCGAAATGCCATTCTTCAAAATATGAAACCCCAAGAAAAGGATTTGTGGTACCACAAAATAGCACTTGTCAAGAGCCACATACAATTGTTCCCGCCTCAACACACATAATACTTCTTGAAGATGCTGCAAGTGCTCATCAGTAGACTTGCTAAAAATCAAGATATCATCGAAACAAACAACAACAAACTTTCCTAGAAAAAGCTTCAACACCTGAGTCATAAATCTCGTGAATGTCGATGGTGCATTCAACAATCCGAATGGCATGACTAGCCACTCATATAGCCCATCTTTCGTTTTGAATGCTGTCTTCCATTCATCTCCAGGTTTGATTCTAATTTGATGATATCCACTCTTCAAATCCAACTTTGAGAATATAATTGCACCAGAAAGTTGATCCAAGAGATCATCAAGGCGAGGAATAGAAAATCGATACTTGATGGTGATCTTGTTGATCGCTCTACTGTCCACACACATCCTCCAAGTACCATTTTTCTTAGGCACTAAAAGAGCTGGAACGGCACATGGACTAAGGCTCTCCCTTATAAAACCCTTATTCAATAGCTCCATAACTTGTCAATGCAATTCCTCATGTTCGGTCATACTCATTTGGTAATGAGCGAGATTTGGCAAAGAGGCTCCGTGCATCAAGTCAATTTGATGCTGAATATCTCTCATAGGAGGGAGACCATTGGGTAAGTCCATAGGGAAGACATCCTTGAACTCTTCCAAAAGAGGTTGAACTCGATGATGTACGACAGAGGCGACTTCATTCTTCTCACCTATTTTATTAAGCAAAATATACAAGATACGAACTCTTTTCAAAGCATCCTTCATATCTTTCATTGTAAACAACGTAGGAAGAAGGAATTCTCAACTATAGGAGTTCTCAAAGGTTCCCTACTAGGTGCCAACGTAATCTTCTTACCTCCAAATTCAAAAGAATATGTATTTCGATAACCATCATGCATAGTCCTCCTATCGAATTGCCATGGTTGACCAAGAATAATGTGACTAGCATCCATCGGCAGAACATCACACCATATATTGTCATTATAAACAGAACCAATGGATAGATTAACAAGGCATCATTTTGAAACAATTACCTCAGCGCCTTTCTTCAACCACGACATTTTATAAGGCATACGGTGCGTTTTTAATTCCAACTTCAGTTTGTTTGCCACTACTTCAGAAATTATATTCTCACAACAACCAGAGTCAATAATTAATTGACACACCTTTCCCATGATTATGCAAGCAGAATGAAAAATATTGGTACGCAGCCACCTATCTCCAGTGTCATCTCGAGGAGTAAGAAAAATTTTCCTCACCATAAGAAGTTCGCCAGTGTCAGCATGCACTATTTGTTCATCATCCGCAGCTTCTTCATCATTGTTCAACTCCTCTTCAAGTGGATCCTTAGCATTCCCATCAGAATCATTATCCACCAAGAAGGCTTTACTGGCTGGTCGATTCTTATTGATTCGACAATTGCTAGCACGATGACCTAACTCCCCACAAGAATAGTAACGTATTTCGGACGTAGCAGGTTGCTTCGAAACATGGGGCTGAGTAGAAGGCTTACTAGTAGATTGCTTTATAGCCTTAGCAACTTTAGCAGTGCTAGTGGTACTCTTAGTGGCCCAACTTGTCATGGTAGTTGATTGTTGTCTCTAAGAACGAGAGCGCTCCATTTTGAGTGCCCGTTGGTGTGCATTTCCTAAGTCCCAAATGTCGAGGACTTCCAAGGCATCTTGAATGAAAAATTGAAGACCGTTCAAGTATTTGTTCACAAGCACCTCCTTCGGGTCCTGGATATTGTTACGAATCACCAACTCATTGAATTCATTGGTGTATTGGTCCACCGTTCGCATACCTTGTTTTAGATTTTGGTACTGTTGGTAGAGCTCTCTCTTATATCCTTTGGGAAGAAATTATTTTTGAATCTTGCCCTCCATCTTTCTCCACAAAATGATTGGTGCTTTGCCAACGGCTTGGTGAGTTTGTTTTTCACGTCTCCACCAAGCAATCGCCTTGCCTTGGAATCGCATAGCAATGATCCCAACTCGACGATTCTCCATAACATTTCGATGCTGAAACACCTCATTCGCAAGTGTTAGCCAATCAACAATTTCATCAGGAGACTCAGTAAATGTAAATTCTAGAACATCTTTCTTGACTTCCTTTTCCCAATTTGGCTCACGAATATGTTGTAAACGATGTTAAACATGCCTCCGACCGTGAATAGATTGAACACTCTTCGAAGAGGAAGAGTCACCATGGGAATCTTCAGTCCTGGAATGGGGTGGAGAATTATTTGCTTCAGCCCTCAAACGCTGAACTTCTTGCGTCAATTCGTCAGTTTGTTGTTGCATAGTCTCAGCATGTGTGTGCAATTCATCAAAGGGAATGGTTCTGCCGCCACGACGTCTAGCTTGTCTTGGAGGCATTGTCCTCTCCTCCAAAGCTTTGATACCAAATGATACAAGCCAATGGCAGGCTTTCTCAAATAGTGGGATCGGGAGAGTGACTCGCACAAGAGAAAACAGGACGAACAGAAATTTCAGCATTGCGCAAGCTCAGGAGAACAGTCATATCTTTGTCGATACAGATCGGATTGACCTGATTCTAAAGCCAAATGAACAAACACTTTTGGATCTACAATTTCCCTGTTTTGGGTTTTCTGAAATAAGCACTGCAGGATGGTCGAAATTGGGTGAAAAATAACGAACAGAACAGGAAAAGATAGAAACTTCGTTGGTTGTTCTTCTAGGCCTCCAAGGAAGTTGAGGGGGCACCGATTCTTCTATATCAATGACTGCAACTCTCCAAGGATGCAAGAGAGATTCATTAAGCACTGTACTATTCATCTGCACAATTATATTATCAAGAGCTGGAACCCCCCACAAAATAGAAAAAAAAAAGAAAAATGTTCCCAAAAAAAAAACTCTCCAAGGATGCAGATTTCAAAAGCTCCGACTCTTCAAGGACGGAGTGAAACTCTTCTAGGTTTTCAAGGGGGTATGAACTCTACAAGGTTCACGATACTTGCTTCAAAGCAAAGTTTTCATTCATCAAAATTCGTCGCTTTTTTCTACTAGAAATTGGATGACTTAAATCGTCAAAGAAATAAAAACGGAGCGTTGAAACTAGGAAAATAGTAAATAGCATAGAAACTAGAAACTAGTAAATATGTCTTCATGGCTCCAAGGTGTCTTTCAAACTTCTGGGATGGACTCAAGATATCGATATGGCTTCTCGATTTCATCGAGCTTGAATGCGGGCTGATCTTCTTGGTCGAGAGAGCTAGTCTTCAATGCGGGCTGCATCAGACTTTGACGGCATTGACTGACTACTGAACCGACTCAGGGTCAGTGATCTTACGCTCTCCAACTTTGTCCCAACTAACTGGAGTTCTGCAAGCTCTGCCATACAACGCTTCAAACGGCGCCATCTGAATGCTTTGTTGATAATTGTTGTTGCAAGCGAACTCAACTAGATGAAGCTGTCCCTTCCAGCTTCCTTTGAAGTCCAACACGTAAGCTCGCAGCATGTCCTCGAGGGTTTGAATCATCCTCTCAGATTGGCCATCCGTTTGCAGATGATAGGCCGTGCTGTACTGTAACTTCGTTCCCAAGGCAGTTTGTAAACTTTTCCAAAAAGCTGCCATGAACTTCGGGTCTCAATCTGACGTGATCGTCACTGGCATTCCATGAAGACGACTACCTATCGCATGTACAATTCAACTAGTTTGTCCAATGCAAAGTCCTTTCGTATAGCGACGTAGTTCATTCTTGGCTCCTCAACTGACGTATCAACTATGGTTGCCAAATAACCTTGGCAACCCACATCCAACAACCGGGTTGCCTCAAGCGACAAAATTAAAGTAATCGAGAGTCCTCATAGACTTCCAACAAACTCAAAACTTCCACCCACTAACGGGTTAAACTATATTAATGTATAACAACAATCCATAATAGCAAGATGCTCCTCCTTTCTCTAACCTCATTCCAATAAACCGAAGTTCTACAAGCTTGACAATACTTTCGCTGCACCACTTTGATATATTATCCCAGAAACACTGCCCCTCCTGTTCGGTGCATAGTCTGGTTCATTCTTGCTCCCTTCGCCATCCTAGAAGCCTGCCAAGAGCCGTTCCTTGTCCAGGCCCTTTGGCCTCGGCGATCACTCCCCGCCCTCATCGGACCGGGTCGTTACAGGCCCACTAGCCTTCGCTTGGTTCGTCCCCGAACTACACATCTATTGAAGGGGTCCCGTTTCTATAGGGACTAACTTATAGAAGGGGTCGTTACGCCATCCTACTTTGGCCCGTCCCATACCGAGCCTCATGGTTTTACCCTTTTTGCGCATTGGTAGGCACTTTCCCAGGAGGTCATCCATCCTAGTAGTGCACTATCCTAAGCTTGCTTATCCTTCAGGTTCAAAGGCACCAACTGACTTCCAATGTTTAGTTTTAAATCATCTCAAAACCTCTTTGTCCCATCCATTGGGTCCTCAATTAGTCTCGGTGCATAGTTCGGTAACTTAGCAACTTTGCCTCATACTAGTCCACTGACATCTGACTCTGATGAAGATGCTGGAACTCGGCCATTTTCTATTCCCTAGAGTCTCTAGTGCCTGAACGATCCCATCCAACCTAGGATTGTCGGGTGCTCCTGTCCCAATACCAGCCAAAGGCGATACTCTTTCCTCGGTACTAGCCTGAGTTGACGCTCTACCTCTAGTACTTGCTCGTCTCGGTGCCCTCCCTCTGGCACCTATTAAAACTACTACGGCCCGTCTCTGAGGGGCTCTCTGCTCAGGATCGCTCATCTCACAGGATCCTTACAGGAACCTGCTTTCTAATTCTAACATAGAATTAGAAATCTGAGCGACCCGCACCAAACAATCAATCAATCACAAGCATCACCGTAAGGAAAATGTCTTTCCTAGCTAACTATCTCAAGACCCATTGCACCTTATCACTCTAGACACGAACCAGCTCTGATACCATGTCAGGCGGGGATGTCACGCCCCGAACCCCGAACCCCGAGCACATGCACATCCCTTGATGGTCGACTAAAATTTTGCGACGTTCCCAGGACGCGTTGCCCACCCCTTTCTTTTTTTTTTCTTTCAATTAAGCACATAAGTGAATTAAATAGATACCCTGACAACCATCCAACACTAGGATAGTAAAAACCCATGCCAATGCTCTTTCACAAAAAGCACGCTTTATATACATGCCAACCTAAGGGTTCATATTAACAAATCTATGCCCGAAAGAAAACCCTAGGCCACCTATGCTCCGGACCCTCCAACCTTGGGCTCCGAGTTCTCCATCTAAGGACCTGAAAAATATTTAACCAGGATAGGGTGAGAAAAAAATGTCAGCGAGTCCACACCCTAAACCCCGATTAGGACGAGAAATCACCTAGAGGCACCCTAAACATGCACCATATAGGACTACCTCGCCTCAGCACCTCCCTGCACGTTAATACATCTCATAAATAATATGCATGCTATAAATGCATTCAATAACCGAAATACCTCATTTCCATATATCGATCAATCACAGGGGTCCTAATTATAAAGCCAAATCGTTATGACATATCCCATTCCGTGCCACACAATTTCGTCCCATAATCAAGCGCAGCTATCTCAATCACTCAAGCGTGTTCCAATTATTTATGACTCAACGGCCATGGCCAACTCAATAGTCGGCATCATCCGGCATAACCGAGCGTCATCCCGCTCCGTCGGGCACGGCAACATCTACATCTAGACAGCATTCCATAAAGGAACATCAGCCTAGCCTCCATTGCAACCGGCATCTATTGTCAAGGGCATTTCATAAAGGAGCATCAGCCCAGCCTTCACTGCGATCGGCATCCGTTGTCAAGGGCATCTGAACTTAATCAGGCATCCTTCCACATGAATGCATCAGGATGGGTTCCAAGAATGACCACACGCACATCCATGCTCAGCCCAGAACATCGTGCTTTGCACTCAAATACTTCAATTTCAAATAATGGACATGGCTAATTTTCTTCGTATTAAAAATATCCGATAAAATAACTGTGTGTGGTCACACAGTTAAATCGAACCATAAAACGGGATATTCTCCTGTTTCCAAAATTCCACGATTTTATATAGTACCTAAAATATTTTTGGCGTCAAAACCCAACACCCGGTATTTTTCTAATTAAATACCATGAAATCATATTTTTGCAATAATAATTAAAAATCATCATCAAGCATCCAATTGCATAATTAAGCAGTCAATTTCACATATAAATTTATCCACCACAATCAGTGCAAAATTTCACTAAATGGCTATTTCGTCACAATTTACGCTAATTATAATTAATTAAATAAAATAACAATCAAATTAAATAGATTGCAATTAATTAAACCGGACCACTTAATTAACCTAACCATGTAGGCGCATCATCAACCAAGCCAACTCTTAGCTTCCATCATATAGCCAAAACACCAAAATCTCCTTTTAGAAATAAACTTAGTAACCCCCTTTTTCTTTGTTCAAACTTTCCGAAACAAATTCATACGGAGTCACGTTCTTGAAATTAACCCGCCAAGATTTGCACACATCTAGTATAAAACCTCCTCATTTTATTGAGCACATAAAACTTGGCGTCCAAACCCGACACCATATTTCTTTTCTAATTTCTTTTCCAACCACCCTCTTTTGAAAACAAACCTTAGTAACCCCTCTTTTTTTTTGTTCAACACGTTTAGAAATAAATTTGTAGGTGCTCACGTACGCAAAATTAATTAGTCAAAATTTGTACGCACCTAGTTTAAAACCTCATTGTTTTATCAAACAAATAAGTTTTTGTGTCCGGACCCGACACCTTATTTAATTACTATTTAAAAGCTTATAAGGTCCTCTTTTGACATAGAACTTGGAACCAACATAGAGCAATCAATCTTATCCTATCATGCATAAGTTCTCAACATGTCAAAAATCACCCAAGTCACCAAATAAACATTTTTCCAGCAAGCAAAACACCAAGAACAGCCATAAGACTACAATTGACCCTAATCGGCAGAAACCAAGCCACTCGCGTGTCTCTAGGTTTAATGCCAGAAACATAATCAAACGAACTTAGAAAATTCTCAAATGTGAATATGTTCAACAAACATTTTTTATGGAGACACCTTGACCCAAATCCTTCTAGAATAAGAGTAGTAAATTGCCCAAACTGTTACAAAAACTGTGTACGTGTCCAGAAATTATGTTTTCCAAAATCAATTTGGTTCGAGGTCTGAAACTTGTCCATTTGATGAAACAACTTTTGTGAAGAAACTCTTTCGAAAATTGAACCCTAAGAGTTGATAAAAATCCTTTGAACACCAAAAGGTCATTGTTTCCAGCATAATCTGAGGTTCTATTTTGCTAATAACGTAGCTGAAATATCTTTCTTTTAAATCGTTAAAATCTTGAGTAAAATATATGTCATAGCTGAAGATGTCTAGAACATTTCTCAATAAGGAAGCAATCTCAAAATCATAGCACATATTTCCTCACAAAAATAACAAACAGTGAGGGTCCAGTAACCAGATCCGAGGGAAATCCACTAAATTAGACTAAACCACCCTCATTAGTGCTAATCTAACTAATTAGATTAACACTAATCCAACTTAAGGCTAATCTAACTTAACAGTAATCTAGTCAAGCTAATTAACACTAATATAACCCCATAAGTGCAATTAGGAACCTAGTCAATGATTAGGGAATTAACTCATCGGAGTAGGACGGCGACGGGTTCACGGCGACCAAAATGATACGTGGTACTTGGACACTAGTGCAAGCACACACATGTGTTGGCAAAATGAGATGTTCACCGAGTTAGATAAAACTATCGAAGGGAAAGTCTTGTTTAGTGATAATTCCATAATTTTTGTCTAAGGTAAAGGTACAATTCAGTTTGTTTGAAGAATGGTACACATAAGTTTATTACTAATGTTTATTATGTATGAAAAATGTCAAGCAATATCTTGAGTTTGGGACAGCTGTTGAAGAAATGCCATACAATCCACATGAGAGATGTTAGCCTTATGCTAAGAGACCAAAATAATAAAATGATTGCAAACATGAAGATGTTGAAGAACGGGATGTTTACTCTCAATATAAAAAAATGAAATGTCTTGATGCTTAAAATTGTCCATGGATAACCCTTCATGGTTGTGGCATTTGAGGTTTGACCATCTCAATTTTGGTGGACTCAATTTGCTCTTTTGCAAGAAGATGGTTTATGACTTGTTATATATTGATCATCCTAATCAATTATGTGAAGGGTGTGCCATTGACAAGCATTCCAAAACCAGCTTTCCAAATGAAGCAACTTATCGACAAAAGAAGCCACTTGAATTGATTTTTTTTTTTTTTTTTTTGTATGTGTGCAACCTAATCACTCCTCAATCATATGGCAATTATCGATATTTTATTACTTTTATCGATAATTTTACTCAAAAAACTTGGGTATATTTTTTGAAAGAAAAGTTAGAAGGGTATAATACTTTCAAACAATTCAAGAACTTAGCTGAAAATGAGAGAGACTATTTCATCACAGCTGTAAGGACCGATCATGGACGAGAGTTCACTTCAGCCACATTCAACAAATTCTATAAGGATCATGGTGTTTGACATTTCTTGACAACTCCATATTCTCAACAAAATGGCGTGGCTTATGACAAAAAAAAAAAAAAAAAATACAAGGCAAACAAAATGGCATGTTGAATGAAAAAACAGAATCATTCTTGACATGGTTCGAACAGTATCTTTAAGTCAATCCTATAAATTTGGGTTATTAATGACATGAAAAAAAAAAGTTTGGGATATTGGCATCTCAGTGGGCAAAGTTTACTATGTTTTGTAGTAGATGAAGGGTATTATTGTCACACCGATACAAGTTCGAAGCATTGGAGATACGAAAATATGGGATATTAGTGTCATATTAAGTAAAACTTAGGGTTTTTATAGTAGAGCATTGGAGATACGAAAATATGGGATATTAGTGTCATATTAAGTAAAACTTAGGGTTTTTATAGTAGATGGAGGATATTTTTGTCATATTCATATAGTTTTGAGGATTTTGGTGATACCAAAAAAGTGTTGGGTATTAGCATATCTGTGGGTACAATTTATGTTTTTTTGTGGAATATTCATGATTAGAAAAATACTCTCTACGGTTAAAATGGAAGTGGCGTTAAAACTACTCATCTTTCGGTTGCATACGTAACGTTCGTATCGATAAAGGCAATTACATCAAACATAAAGGTAAAAGGCAATTTGTATTAGTCACGATATTGATTCATTTTCTTGTACTTTGGGCCCACAAAAAATAATTCAATGTCTAGTACTATAGTAGGCCCCAGAAATTGAACCCACATGAAACGACAATGAGCCGATTTAATCTTGATGACTTTGACTTTTTGGCACCTCAATAAAAAGGTTTTAAATATTTTGGAAAAACATGATTTTTTTATTTATTTTTCTCAATTTGGGGAAAGACTAAATGTGTGTCGATGAGTCATGTAAAGATTTGTTTATTTAAGTTCCTAAAGTATTTTGTGATTATCTTTTTTAATTAAAGTTGAATTATTTCTCCATAGCATGTTTTGTTGAAAATCAGAAATTATCAATACGGTCAATTTGAATTTACATTAGCAGTTATAAGTTTCCTTAATGATCGCTCCTCATAGGTTTGATCCAACAGATGTGATCAGATCTCCTGCCGAATGATTCGGTCATCCTCCATTAAGAAAGAATAGTAGGTGCTTCTAGAGAACCTTACGATTTTCAATCTTCTTCCATGATTTGAAAACTTTTTTTACGGACAAAAAGCGGAAAAGTCGAATGTCTTTACAGCTGGGACATAAATGACCAGGGCCACCATTGCTCTACATCAAGACAACCTGGATGCAATTATTTGCCAGCAGTCATCTGTAAAATATGAAGATCGGCCTTTGGTCGATGATGGCGGAGGAAAAAGACATCCTGGACAGTGAGCGTCGGGGTTTGTTTGGATGGATGGGGTGGTGAAAGTGATAGGTGCAATTTTGGAAAGAAAATGATAATATGGTGAATTACATATACAGTTAGAAGTGCAATATTTAAAACCCAAAATGCAAACTGTCCATTTTGAAAGTTGAGAAAGCAAATGATATAGATTTAAAATTTGAAGATAGTTTTTGAAAAATTTCCAATTTATTACTTAATCCAATTCAGCACGTTGATTCAAATATAATTTGTCATATTGTTTTGAAATTTAAACGATTAGATAGATTTTACAGGAAAACAAAATGTGGACAGTGATTTTTCAATTCTTGTTATATTGACATTCAATTAATAATTTCTGTATACATCAAAGTAAATGTCTAAATACTTAGTGAAAAGTAACATATTTTATGTGATTATGAACATTTAGTTCACTTATTTCATTGATATGTGACAAGTAATATTCTTTGAAATTGAGGTAAATTCACGGAGGTTAGAAAATTTTCATCAACTCATAATCTTCACATTGAATTGGTAATTTCCTCATGTAATGAAGTAACTTCTAGTAGGTGGGTAATCTGTAAATTAGGAAAGTAACAAATTATATGGGGTTAGTAACATTTCTTGTAATAATAAATTTTCTCTTACAAATTCATATGTGATTATTGAACTAATGTCAAACCAGAGAAACTCTCAAGATACTTAGTAACTTTCAACATAGGAAAGTATACTACGCAATTAGTATTTTTATACATTAGGAGAACTTCTAATCTTCACGATAACTCTTAACATTGGGAAGTAACAAAATTTAAAGTGCTTAGTATCCTTTAATATATAAAACTTAAGAGAAATGATTTTCATAGGTGATGATTAATTTTCTTTCGGAAATAAATGAGCTTCATTACGAATAATAAATTTTAATGCAAGAAAGTATCAATATTAATATAGTTAGCAACCTCTACTTATTTGTAATATAAGTGACTGGTAAATCTTGTGTAAACTCAAGTAACATGGACAAAACTTCTGATGACCCCATGCTAACGGAGATCGACTGCGTCACCGTCCCTGGACTAACAATTTTGCGAGTGTAAGTGCTGGTTATGTACGATTTGGCTAGCTGGGGGCCCTGTCATTCAGGAGTTTCTGTTAGTTCATGTCCACCGAGATGGAGTAATTAAGGGGATGTTGCCGCCGCCACCGCCCGACTCGCCAGTATGGGTGTGATGGTCGCGTGAGGGGTAGAGAGGTGATGTCTCTTTTTTGGGAGTAGCCGCCACTGTTAGATGGAGAGTATCACGCGATTGATTATAGGGGTCGGAATATCCTTTTGGGATGTGGCCAAGTGTAGCTAAAAATCTTGGCTTTCTTTTGTTGTATCGACCCGAGAAAATCCATCATAAAAATATGTAAATAAAAGTGGCATGCCTTTATCTTTTCCTATGGTACTTAGTGGTGTGCATTGTATCATGATCGTTGGAGGGAGAAATGGCGATATTGAATTATGCTTCCGCTAATAAGTCGCGCTGGGACCATTTTCAAAAAAAAAGAAAAATATTGCCTATGAACTACGACGCTTCTACTAAGAGATGTAACTAGTGTCCATTAGGTGTAGTGATAGGTGCCTATGGCGACCTAAGGTATTTCGGGGTGCCACATTTTGAGGTTGCTTTCTTGTTTGGAAAATTTTCTAAACATATTCAACTATGGCATATATTTTACTCGAGATTTTCTAGATTTAAAAGAACAAGATTTCAGCTTCGTTGCATGTAAGTCAGAATCTCATTTTATGCTGGAATCCGTGACCTTTTGGTATTTAAAGAATTTTTGTCAACTCTTGAGGTTCAATTTTTAAAATAGTTTCTTGATGAAAGATTTTCAGCACATCTTGAAGTTTAACATAGTCAAATTTCAGAGCAAATGGATGAGTTTTGGATTTCGAACCCAGCTAGTTTTGGAAAACGTAATTTTTGGACATGGACACAGTTTTGGTAACGATTTAAGTGATTTACTGCTCCTATTCTAGAAAGATCTAGGTCAAAGTTTCTTCATAAAAAGTGTTTTTTTAAGTGTTCTCTACAATATATTCAAATTTGAGAATTTTCTGAACTCGTTTGATTATGTTTCTAGATTTAATCTTGGAGACGTGCATGTGGACTCAATTTCTGCCGGTGAGAGCCAGATACGGTCTAGTTGTTGTTCTTGGTGTCTTGCTTGTTGGAAAATGCTTATTTTGTGACTTTGGATGATTTTGGCATGCGGAGAACTTATGCTTGTTGGCTGTATGTGTGAGGCGCTGAGCATATGTGCCGAATCATGTGTGATGAGTTTGTAAGTCTGTCAAAAGGGCAATTCTGTTTTGTGCATGTTGATGCATTTGTGATCTTAGTGCACTGAGCATGTTGTGTGGTGATACATGTGTCTACTGGTGGTGTTGAAAGTGTGCACTAATGGAAGATTGTGATGTGGTGAAATGTGTGAATGAATCCAATTAAGAGATATTCCATCGAACAGCGTTCCGGTGATGCTCCCGGGGAGTGGGGATGCCCTAAACAGTGAGGTTTGGGATGCCTCGATTGAAGTCACAAGGGTAGTGACATTTGGACACCGCAATGCCCCCGAGGAGTGGGGATTCCCCAAACAGCAAGATTTGGGATGCCTCGGTTGAAGTCACAAGGGCAGCAACCTTTGGACACCGGGATGTCTCAAAGGGAGATGCCCTGGGGCAAGCGTCCTTGTGAAGTCTAGGCAGCAACTCGGAAGTGACTCGAATGGATCTAGCCAACATCCCGGGTGCAATCTGTTTCGAGGGTGGATATGAAATGTTCACGCATTGAAATTAATTAACAAGGCGTGTGAGTACATGTGATGGTGTTGTCGTGTGTCATGAGATGCACGAATAGGATTGCATGTGCCGTGTGATGCATGAATGACATTCATATGCACATTGCGGTGTAGTCTTTATGCATTATACTCACTTTAGCTTGTCTAGTTCACATGATATCATTGGTACCGTATGCTGCCCTATTTGATGTAGTCCATGGTTATGATGATTCACTATGTTGGTGCTATTTTTACCAAAGAGCGAAGCTAAGATCTCATTGTTTAATGCCATGCTTTATCCTTTACTGAGCATTGTTGCTCACCCCTTATTTTTCCTCTCAGATCATTAGCTATGGATGTGACACCTTTGGCGACTTATGGCACATCTGTACGGGTAGATGGCGTGTAAAGGAACTTTGAGGATCGAGATTCCGACCTTGTTTTGACTCGTTATATTTGTATTGTCTAGATAGATGATGGACACCCTAATCCTTTTCCTATTTGATTTGTGTTCGTGTATCTCAACGTGAATGGGAGGTTGTTTGGCCCCATCCGTTGGTGATGTTTTAAGCTTAGAGTAGGAGGTGCGTGTGGTTTCAAGGGATGTAGTGGATGAGGAAAACTATCGGGTAGAGAAGTTAGGCAACTTTTTGGCCTCTGCCAGGTGTTTTGTTCAGGTCATCTTGATGTGTGAATCGTCATGATGTAATTGTCAAGATGTCGTTTTCCTCTTGTAATCCATGTTTATGATGAATGAATGGAAGCGTGTTATTATGATGAAATTTGTTCTTAAGTGAAATGTCTTTATATGAAAAGTGTATACCCTTCCGCTTGCGTAATAAAAATTAAAGATTATAGTTGAGGGTCTAGAGTGACGGCCTGAGACGTCACGGTTTGTCACACCTTTTGGACCACCCTCGTAGTATTAGAGGCGTAGGTGTACCCCAGGCCCTTTTGTAAGAGGTCGTGGCAACGCAGTTAGATGTGCTGGCTGTGGATAAGCTTTTGTTTAATTTCTAAACTTGCTGTGTATGAAATGTTGACTTATGACGCATATATATATGAATATGTTTTTAACTATCCCTATTGAATTATGGTTAGAGATTTGCTTACATTTTTGCTTGTGCGTTTTATCGTTATTATAAACTGGGTCGACAATGCCTCCTGGGACGTTGCAATTGAATGACCATAGCTATGGAAGTGAGGGTTGCCGCGTGCTCGAAGCAAGTCTCGATGTGACATCCCCGCCTTTGTTGGTATTAGAGCCTGGTCATTACCTAGAGTGATAAGGCGTGTTGAAACCTTGGGATAGTTAGCTAGGAACGCTTATGATACACATGTGATTGTTGATTGCTAGACTGAATTGTGATTCTAAATTCCTATTGTACTGTTGGGGAGGTGGAGTCAACTGTGAAAGGAGTTTAACCCAGAATCGAGGATGTAGTGAGGAAGGGCGACTCCCAGGCTAGCTAATGGCCAAGGTAGGGCATGCGAGGATCCTAAGTTTAAGGGGATTCTGTAGGCCCTAGAGACCATTAGGAAACTGATGGGGCAGTAGGCTCAACAATAGGCTACCGCTGTTGTTGCTCACAACGAGGACATATTAGCTAGAAATGAGAACCAAAGGTTGGTAGAGCAATTCATTAAGTTGAAGCCACCTCAGTTCACAAGAAGGGGTGATCTTGAGGTTGCTGCCTCATGGATTAAGGAATTGGAGAAGGCCTTCGCCTTATTGAGGTGTTCAGAGGAAGAAAAGGTGACCATGGCGATCTACCAACTGCAAGGCAATGCTAATGACTAGTGAGAGGCCACTTGGGGAAGAGTTTTTCCTGAAAGTACCGTCCCGACTTGGGGCGCATTCGTGGAAGCATTCAACCAAAAATACCTTTTCAAGTGTGCCTGAGAGCAGAAGATGTTCAAGTTCCTACAATTTCGCCAAAACCACCTATCTATGGACTAGTATGTGGCTAGGTTCACGAAGCTATCGAAGTATGCTCCAAGGATGATTGAGGATCATGTGGATCAATCTAAGAGGTTTCAGGATGGACTGAAGCCAAAAATCCATAGCCAGTTAGTGCCTTTAAATCAAAAGAACTACGATGAGCTCTATAAAAGGGCTCAGCTAATTGAGAGTGTCACACCCCAACCCTCAAGCGTGCGGCATCCCTCAATCTCTTTGGTCATTGAATTATGATGCCCTCGGACGCGTCGCTGACCCATTAATTTTATCTTTTGATTATATGCAAGCGAAAGCATAACAAACATCTCCCAACCATTAACAAACAATAAAGATAGTAAAAGGCATACATCTGAACATCAAAACCATATACTTCCTTTATAAATTTACTATTAACCCTAAGAAGTTTAGTGATTACAAACCTTTACACTGTCAACTTCCAACCAACCAACAAAACCAACAGTGGGTCAGGGTTAACCTAAACTTCACTAACGCCAAGCCAAACTCTCATCTCCAATGTAACCCCGAACCGAACATGACGATTCTCCATACTATGGGCCTGAAAAATGTTAAACCATGACAGGGTGAGTTCGACAACTCAATAAGTAAATCGCCTAAACCCTAGATAGGCAGATGCCTCATTTTGGAACGTACGAACTCAACGTCCACTTGTCGATAGCAGATCAATAGCAAAACTTTTGCTTTGTCTTAACTCTAAACATGAAGGAAAATCTTCCTCTACCTGAACATCCATCCTATCAAGAATCTACGATTTATCTTGTACTCATGAAATTTCTAAGCATGCCAATTAATGACTTCAACCACATACATGGGTTCCTCGGGTCCTCCATAATAGCATAAAAATCCACACATGCTACATATCCTGCAATAAATAGACAATAATACTCCCATGTGTCATATATCATTTTCTAAAATATCAACACAGCCTTCAAGTCTCAAACAATGACTTCCAAAACATTCACGTGCCTCTCTCATCCCAAATAACAATTATAACATGCACATGCCTTTCAAGTCACTAAGTGACCCAATTCAAACATATGCTCAAATTGATGCAAAGACTTAATAATACATATAAAAATAAACCCAGCTTTTGCAAGCATCACACGTGTATAGACAATGGCATCATTCTTATTATATGCATTCATGCACTCATGCACTTTTCACACAACCATGTCCAAATTATTAGGGTCACTCAGGACCCAAGGCCAACCCGAAGGTTCGCAGTCATCCAGCTTAACCGGGTATCGTCCCGCATAATCATACACATTAGGACGGAACCATCACCCCGCATAATCACATGCATCAGGGTATTTAGGTGATCACACGAGCATACAACACTCCAAACTTAATTAGGCATTGTGTCACACCCCGAACCCTGGGCACACGCACATCCCTCAATCACATGGGTCCTGATTATAAGACCAAACCATTATGACACGTCCCATACCATGCCACACAATTTTGTCCCATAATCAGGCGCAACTATCACAACCATTTAGGCATGTTCCAGCTATTACGACCCATTGGCCACGGCCAACTCGAAAGTCGGCAGTCATCTGGCATAATCAGGCATTGTCCCGCTCCGTAGGGCACGACAACATCAAGAACCCCCGCCTAGATGGCATTCCATAAAGGAGCATCGGTCCGGCCTCCACCGTGACTCGGCTTCCGGACCCCCGCCGGGCATCCGATAAAAATCGGGCATCATCCCCAAACTCACGTTGGGTGACGGGTTCCACTTAGTGACCATGCACGCACATCATCAATCAAACTCATTTCTTATCTTCTGTCAATTAACCCAAAACACCAGAATTCCTTTTAAAATAATAAACCTTGCAACTCACCCTTTTTTTTTTGGTTCAAAACTTTCCAAAATAAATTCATACGCGGTCACGTACTCAAAATCAATCCGTCAAACTTTGCACACTTCTACTATAAAACCTCATTTTTTTGTGGAGCACATAAAATTCGGCGTCCAAACCTGACACCTTATTTATTTTCTATTTTCTTTCCCAACCACCATTTTTGGAACTAAACTTGGGTAATCCTTTTCTTTTTTTTTTAACTTTTGGAAAGAAATTCGTAGGTGCTCACGTACTCAAAATTAATCCGTCAAACTTTGCACGCACCTAGTTTAAAACCTCATTGTTTTGTTGAGCAAATAAGTTTTGGGGTCCAAACCCGACACCTCAATGTTTTTCTATTTAATTGCCCATAAGGCCATCTTTTGCAATAATAATAAACAATCACCATAAAACAATTATTCACATATTATCATGCATAAGTTCTAAGCATACCAAAAGTCACCACATCACCAAATGTACATTATCCAGCAAGCAAGACACCAAGAACAACCACAAAATCACAATCAACCCTAACCGGCAGAAACCGGGTCCACCCGCACGCCTCCAAGTTTAAATCCAGAAACCTAACCAAACGAGTTCAGAAAATTCTCACATTTTAATATGTTATAAAGGGCACATAAAAAAAACTTGTAATAAGACACCTTGACCCAGATCTTCCTAGAATGAGAGCAGTAAATTACCCAAATCGTTACAAAAATTGTGTCCATTTCCAGAAATTATATTTTTCAAAATCAGATTGGTTTGAGGTCCAAAACTTGTCCGTTTGATCTGAAATTTGACTATGTTAAACAAAAATATTTGATGAAAAACTTTTGTGAAGAAAATCTTTGGAAAATTGAACCCTAAGAGTTGATAAAAATCCCTTAAACACTAAAAGGTGACGGTTTCCAGTACAAACCGAGATTCTGTTTTACGAGTAATGAAGCTGAAATATTGTTCTTATAAATCCATAAAATTCTGAGTAAAATATATATCATAGCTGAAGATGTCTTAAACATTTTTCAAGAATGAAGTAATCTCAAAATCGTAGCACATTTTTCCCCACAAAAATGGCAAACGGAAAGCGTCCAGTAAACTGATCCGAATAGAAATTCACTAAACCAAGCTAAACCACCCTCATTAGTACTAATCTAACCAACTAGATTAACAATAATCTATATTTAGGCTAATTAGCACTAATATAACCAACTAAGTGCAATTAACAACCTAATCAATGATTCAGGAGTTAACTCACCAAATTAGGATAGCAGCGAGTTCACAGTGGCGGTGAGTTCACAACGACAGCGACGCAAAGGTGGTGAAGACCCGAGCCTACCGCATCTCCAATAGAGGCCTAACAGGG
The DNA here is from genome assembly GCA_014182575.1 of Eucalyptus decipiens. Lineage (NCBI taxonomy): Eukaryota > Viridiplantae > Streptophyta > Magnoliopsida > Myrtales > Myrtaceae > Eucalyptus > Eucalyptus decipiens. The sequence goes on along the minus strand of CM024613.1, from coordinate 4,633,590 downwards.
GCTGAAAATAGCCCTTCAAGTCTCAGCCAAAGGATGAGATTTGGTTCTGTGGAGGGTTGAATGCTGGGCTATTGGCATGGCTATGAGGTTGGGACAGTGCTGCTTGTGGGGGCTGAGCTAGTTGGCCGTTGGTAGGCTAGTGATGGCACGAACGGTGGAGCAACTTGGTGGTGTCGAACTGAAGAAGATGGAGCTAGCTGTGGACGATGAAGATGGTTGTGGGTGAAGTTGATGGGATGATGTGGTGCTGAAGTAGTGGCAAATGTGAGGTGAAGGGGTGAGGGTGAAATCGTTAGTGGTGTTGCTAGAGTTGGATGGAGGCTGAGGGGAGTGTGCTGGCATGCGTGCTGGTGTTGGTAGGTGTTGTGTGGTTGCTGGTGGGCGGGGGAAATGGAGGAATGAGAGTGGCGATGGAGATGAGCTGGTGAAGGCGTGGGGTGAACTTTGGACGGTTGGATGGTGAGGATGCTAGAATCTTGGCGTGAGTGTTGCTGGCGTGGAAGCTTGCAGCAACTTGTGGCACCCCGAAACACCTAAGGTCGCCACAGGTACCTGTCGCTATACCTAATGAACGCAAGTCACATCTCTTAGCAGAAGCATTGTAGCTCATAGGCATTTTTTTTTTTTACAACAATCCCAACGCAACTTATTAGCGGAAACATAATTGAAATATCACCTCTCCCTCCAACTATCATGATACAATGCACACCACTAAGCACCATAGGAAAAGATAAACCCGAGCCACTTTTATTTACATATTTTCATGATGGATTTTCTCGGGTCGGTATAACAAAAGAAGGGCCAAGACTTTTGACTACACTCGGCCATAACCTCAAAAAGAGACAACTTGACCCTCTATGTCGATCATGCAAAATCCTGCATCTACTAATGTCGGCTATTGTCCAAAAAGTAGCAGCTCCTATCCCTCGCGCGCAGGCAGTCACACCCATCCCGGTGCGTCAGGCGGTGGAGGCGGCAACATCCCCCGCATCATTCCGTCTCAAGGAACGTGAACAGATATGAACTTCTGAATGACCGGGCCCTCAGCTAGGCCCACGTCATACATCACTAATGCACGAACTCGAATGAACGTCAGACTAGGGATGGTGGGATAGTCGATCTCCACACACTCGACCTCCACGTCTGAAGGAAGGCCGTAAAAGACGCCCCGCATGACAGCAGGGAGCGGCATCTTTCTAATCTGAAATGTTGGTCCCTGAAGGGGTGAGTACAGCCACTCAGCATGTAAAAGATCCAATAAACTACTCAATGCATCATACAATACAACCATAACAATTATAGCATAGTACATGTCATTCATGCATCCAAGCATAACTTACTTTGAAACCATGCATATGTCATCATATCGCATGTACATACATCCTCATGTAATCATCACCATCATGTCATACATATATCATCATGCCATAGGTGCACATACATCCATGCACTCATCATCATCATGTCACACATGTACCATCATGTCATAGGTGCACATACATCCGTGCACTCACCATCATCGTGTCACATATACCATCATGTCATAGGTGCACATACATCCATGCACTCACCATCATCGTGTCACATATACCATCATGCCATAGGTGCACATACATCCATGCACTCATCATCAACATGTCACACATGTACCATCATGTCATAGGTGCACATACATCCATGCACTCACCATCATCATGTCACATATATCATCATGCCATAGGTGCACATACATCCATGCACTCATCATCATCTTGTCACACATGTACCATCATGTCATAGGTGCACATACATCCATGCACTCACCATCATCGTGTCACATATACCATCATGTCATAGGTGCACATACATCCATGCACTCATGCATACATGTTACCATACCATGCATAATTCAATTTCAACTTCCCAATTTTTATTCTTTTGTTTTTGGGCCGCCACATTTTTCTTTCCCGGGACCAATATTTGCATCCCACATTTATCGCTCGCACCCAACCTGGTATCGTGAGGAACCTCCGGCACACACCTCCAAGCATCCGGCACACACACTCTGGGCATCTCGTACCCTAACTGGCATCACGAGGTATCCCCCGACTCACACCTCCGGGCTTCCGGCACCCCCACATCCCGGGCATCTCGAAACTCCCGAGGACCCTCCGGAATTACGCCACTAGGCCACCGAGCATCTGGCATTTACACTCCCTAGCCGGGCATCCTGACACTACTAGGGCATCGTCAGCTCACACCTCCAACGGCCTTCTCATTTATCATAGTTCACATTCACAATTATGGCTCAATTTCAACATGGCATAGGATATGATGGCAAACAAGATCATTTTCAGCATTTGATTCTTATATGTAGTTCCAATCATCATCATATATGCAGCAAGATCTAATCACTTATGACAATACAATCCATGGGGTCCATACAACTTAGAATAATCCATACATCATGACTTTTGAAATTTACCAAATTCCAGCTTGCACAATTTCGGAAAACATATAAATTAAATATCCATATTATCTTCAAAAATTATAAAAATCAGAACATGGGCATACCATCACACAACTCATGTCGATTGTTATCTTTCTCATTAGCCAAGTATGAATGCCTCAATGGTGTGCCAGACGGAGTGTGTCTCATGATCTATCAAAACTACATCAATAAAATATGCCGAGCATGAAAAGAGAGTCCGTGGTTTGACACGATACGTTGAGCACCGGCCTAAGTCCAATTCAAATCGGAAACAATACGCCTTGAAATCACACCGAGACCAAGAAAGAACCAATCTGTCGTGACATGATCACTAGCCTAATACCAAACTTAGCTCGGGAACGATACGTCTCAATATCGCACTGAGCCCAAGAAGAACCGACCTGTCCTGACATGTTCACCGATTTGGTACCAAACTTGGTTCGGGAATGATACACCTTAGTATCGCCGATCCAAAAGAGAGACTTGACCCGACATGCTTTCACGAACGTCCAAGAACCATTACAAATCTCATCTGGGAGGCTCAGGTGTTCTCATGCATCAACCATGGACTATGAACATATATAAATATAAGGACTACTTCCAATGAACACATGCAAAACATTGCCATTAATATTAAACAATATCATATAGAACAAGCACATCCAATAATATCACAAGATCTCAAAATAACTCATCTTAAGTTATAACATAACAAGATTTAATATTAGAACAATGCTTTCTCAAACTCAAATTGAAGTATGAACATCAACAAGTTATTTCCAATAATAATATCAAATCAAGCAACCTTAGCAATAACTAAACTTTCCTTGTCAACCTCAAACCTCATAATCCAAGCAAACTCATGAGCAAACCATACAAAACTAGCCCATGGTTCCAACCTCTCTAGGATAGCTTGATCCTACATCTAATATAAGTAAAATCAACCTAAATCCAAGCAACGTAACACAACGGCCTAGCCAGCGTTTAGGAAATTCACTTATAAACAACCAAGACAAGGATGAGGAGTGGTCGGTGGTGCTGGACAGTGGATAGTAAGGTGGTGATGAGATGGCGCGAAGACGATGGTGTAGCAGCGGTAGGGCAGCAACAAACCAAAGGGAAAGAGAGAAACAAAGAGAGAGAGAGAGAGAGAGAGAGAGAGAGAGAGAGAGAGAGAGAGAGGAGGTTGGCAAGGGGGAGAAAGGGAGAGAAGTGGGTCTTCAAAGCATCAAATGCAAGGCTAATTTATAGAACTATGCTCATGATGGCTTCTTGGCTTGGAGAGCAAGAGTGAATCTCCACCATACACTTGCCTAAACTTGGGGAGCACACAATTGACTAAACTTGGGGAGCACACAATTGACTTAAACTTGGGGAGCACACAAATGACTTTAACGAGGTCTATATGAATTGGGGGGTCTCTTGGGGTATCGCTTGCACAACCCATGGTTGATTCCAAACCAATCCATGTTTGAGCCTAATTGTTCCATGGATAATCCTTGGTTGTCATGTAACCGAGCGAGAATCAATGTACTTACTTCGGTTCATGGTCACTTTGAATCGATTTAGGGTCGTTCGGGATTAGTATAATAACCGTGTGGAATCACCCGCAATCCGGTTATATATATACTTAGGCCGAATCAATCTATAATCATTCATTCATTGATCCGTGCCGGTGTAAGGTCGTCTTGCATCGATCCTAATGGTCAAGCTATCGTTCCATGGTCAAGTATTCTAGTTGAGTGCATTTCTTGATCCATAATTACCTCTCCCAATTAGATAGTTGACTTATGAATGATACTTAAATCAATCCATAATCTATTTCCATTAAGGGTATATCGAAGCTTTAAACCATTCATCGAGTCTAGGATAGGGGTCAAATTCAAGGATGTCATAGAGAGGGATATAATCGACTGAGCAGCTGCATCTAGATCGCAGTTTGCTGCTAATAGGGATAATCATCAGTTTGGGAACAAGCCGATGGTAGGAGGTAAGCACCCTATCCCTCCCAACAGGAAGAACAACATTGGAAAACCAGCACACGACCTGAGCCACAGTTGCTGATCTTTAGAAAGTACCATGGATCTGCAACGTGCCGCACCTAGACAGGAGCGTGCTTTGGATGTGGTCAGTAGGGCCATCATGTCAGGAACTGCTCGCGACAACCGGCTGGAGCGCAGTCATGACCCTTATTCAAGGGACAGCGATCAGGAGTCGCGCCACAAGATAATTAGAACCAACCCCTAGCCTAGGGTAAGGTGTACACAGTGATCAAAAAAGAAGCCAAGATTCCGAGGTCGTAATTATAGGTATGGTCTCCTTACCCCAACATAATGCGTACGCTTTATTTGATACGGGGGTGACACATTCATTTGTAGCTGATCAGTTTGTTAAGTTAGCTATGTTAGAAATGAAACCATTGGAAACGATCCTTAGTATCTCCACCCCTTATGAATGATAAGGTTCTATATGTTTTTGGTTGTCAAGGGTGTGAGATAGTTATTAATGGGCGAAAGGAATTGATAGACCTAGCTATCTTGGCTATGCGTGATTGTGATGTTATAATTGGAATGGATTGGCTCAAATAGCAGCGAGCCACGGTTGACTGTTTTAGTAAGGCTATATAGTTCAATCCAATTGGTAGCTCTAGTTATGAGTTTGTAGGACACATGGGTGGATCATCTACACCCTTGATTTCTTCGCTTGAGGTAGAATAGTTGCTTGAGGAAGGTTACCAGGGCTATCTGGCAACAATTGAGGATTTGATAATGGAGGAGCCAAAGTTAGAGGACATCATAGTGGTACAAGAATTTACGGATGTCTTTCGGAAAGAATTGCTAGGATTGCCTCCAGAGCAAGAGATTGAGTTCATGATTGAGTTGGTCCCTAGGATAGAACCAATCTCAAAGGCACCATACCGGATGTTGTTATCCAAGCTAAAGGAGTTGAAGGTGCAAATGCATGAATTATTAGATATGGGATTTATTTGCCCTAGCGCATTGCCATGGGAGCGCCTGTGCTATTTGTGAAAAAAAAAAAATGGTTCATTGCGACTGTGCATTGATTACCAGCAACTCAATCAGGTGACGGTCAAGAACAAATATCCATTGCCAAGGATAGTCGACATGTTTGATCAACTTCAAGGAGATTGATCAACTTCAAGGAGATTCAGTATTCTCAACGATAGACCTAAGAACATGTTATCATCAGCTAAGGATCAAGAAGAAGGATATTCCAAAGACCACATTTCGGACGCGGTACATCCACTATGAGTTTACAGTGATGTTGTTTGGGTTAACTAATGCCCTAACTACTTTCATGGACCTAATGAACCGAGTATTTAAGGAATACCTAGATCAACTCGTCATAGTCTTCATCGACAACATACTAGTGTACTCAGGGAGTCTAGAAGAGCATGAGCAGCATCTTAGAATGGTATTACTAACCCTTCAAGAACATGCACTTTACGCTAAGTTTAGCAAGTGCAAGTTCTGGCTTAATCGAGTAGCATTTTTGGGTCATGTGATATCGGGCGAAGGAATTTCAGTAAATCCCACCAAAATCGAAGCGGTCGTGAATTGGCCAAGACCTACGATGATGACCGAAGTTTGGAGTTTTCTTGGACTAGCTGGCTATTACCAGTGATTCATGGAAAGATTTTTCGGAATAGCTACACCATTGACGCAACTGCTAAAGAAAGAAGTGAAGTTCAAGTGGATGGACAAGTGCGAGAAGAGTTTTCAAGAGCTAAAGCATAAGTTGACGATTGTCCTAGTATTGACGATACCGTCCAATCCTGAAGGATATAAGATCTACAGCGACGCTTCATTTAAAGGATTGGGTTGCATCTTGATACAACATGGAAGGGTTATAGCCTATGTGTCTAGGCAATTGAGGCCTCACGAACAGAATTATTTGACGCACAACCTGGAGTTGGCGGCAATTATCTTTGCTATAAAGATTGGGAGACACTACCTATGTGGGGAAAGGTTCACAATCTATACCGACCATCAAAGTATGAAGTACCTATTCTCACAAGAGGAGTTGAATATGAGACAAAAGTGCTAGATGGAACTTCTCAAGGACGACGATTGCAACATCCTATACCATCCTAGGAAAACCAATAAGGTAGTGGATGCATTTAGTCGGAAGTCATCAATTATGCAAATGATGGTTCGAGAGTGGATACTTCTCGAAGGTGTACGGGATTTAGATTTCAAGTTCGAGGTAGGCCATCTTTCTAGTCTTATGGCTACTCTTCAAATTGAACCCGAAGTGCGAAGTAGGATTGAAACCTTGTAATCAACAAATCCAAAAATCCAAAAGATTGTGCAAGGAAGCCTTGAGAAGAGGAACCCAAATTTCCAAGTGATGGATGATGGGATCTTGAGGTTTCGAGGATAGCTATGTGTGCTTGAAAATGCAAAGCTTAGAGAAGAGATTCTAGCGGGTGCCTACCGAAGTAACTATAGCATCCATCCAGGCAATATGAAGATGTACAGGAACCTTCGGCAGTATTATTGGTGGAATGGCATGAAGGCTAACGTCACAAGACACATGGCAAAGTGTTAGACATGCCAACAAGTAAAAGCCCAACACTGTAAGCCTCATGGACTACTATGATCATTAAAGATCTCGGAATGGAAGTGAGAGCATATCACGATGGATTTTGTGATGGGACTGGCAAGGGGTCAGAGAGGTCATGATTTCATTTGGGTTGTGGTTAACCATTTGACCAAGTTGGCTCACTTCATTGCGGTATGAAAAGATTATGACATGGATTGGTACGTCGAGTTGTACGTGAGGAAGATAATACGGTTGCATGGGGTTCCAGTGACGATCACTTCTGATTGGGATCCCAAGTTCACCGTGGTATTTTGGAAAAGCTTATAGACTGCTATGGGAATGAAATTGCAGTTCAACATGGCTTATCATTGATAGACTGATGGACAATCTGAGAGAACGATCCAAACTCTCGAGGATATGTTGCGAGCTTGTGTCATAAACTTTAAAGGAGGATGGGAAGACTAACTACATCTCATTGTGTTCGCATACAACAACAGTTATCAGCAAAGCATCAAAATAGCACCATTTAAGGTATTGTATGGATGCGCCTGTAGAACGCCTACCTGTTAGGATGACGTCGGAGAAAGGAGAATTACAGGCCCCGAGCTAGTGCAACAATCCGTGGATGTAGTCCAGATCATTCAAGAAAGGTTAAAGACAGCCTAAAGTCACTAAAAGAGCTATGCAGACAAATGATTGAGACCTCTGGAGTTCCAAGTTAGCAATCATGCGTTCTTCAAAGTGTCGCCAATGAGAGGTTCGTCCCGTTTTGGCAAGAAAGGGAAGCTAAGCCCTAGATTCGTAGGACCCTTTGAAATTCTAGAAAGAATTGGGACTTTAGCCTACTATTTGGCATTATCATCAAGTCTTGCCTAGGTTCATAACGTGCTCCACGTATCCATGTTGAGGAAATATCAACCAAACCCGACACACGTGTTAAATTATGAGGAGATCGAAGTGGACGACAGAGTGACGTATGTCGAGTAGCCAGTGTGAGTTATGGAAAGAAAAGAACAAGTATTACACAACAAGGTCATCCTTTTGGTCAAAGTCATTTGGCAACATCACAGCACCGAGGGAGCGACATGGGAAAGCGAGGACATTATGCAGAGCTAGTACCCCCATTTGTTTGAAGAAGTGGTTGATCCTACAAATTTTGAGGATGAAATTTCTTTAAGGGGGGAAGAGTTGTGACATCCTTGTTCCAACCAGATTTTTCAAAATGGAATTGTTTCGACAAGTGATCGTCAGACAAGATTGTCTTGAGGATCGATAGACCATGAGGGCATCGGAAAAAGGCTACTATGGGGGCAAAAACTCAATTTTTCATCGGCAATGACATATGAGTATGGAAAAGTGGAAACAGGCCAAGGGCGGAGACCCAATGGGCTCGAGCCCAAGTGGGCAACCCAAGGCCCACACGCCCATGGGGTGGGTGGCCAAAGGAGCCCCATGGGCTCTTTAAGCCCATCAAGATCTCTTTTGACAATATCTTGGCATTAAATGCATGTAAGGATGTGAATAGTACATGAATAGTGCGAGATCTTGGTGAAATGACTAAAATGCCCTTCCATTGAACTAAGGACAAAAGGGCAAAGATGGAAATTGGCAAAGAAAGGGCGGCACAAGCATGCATGGGCGGCAATTGGAGGGATGAAGCCACCTAGCCTAGTCTAGTATAATCTAGCCACTTTAGTGCAATTTTATCTCCCATTGATGTTGGGATTTTTGCTTCTTTCTTAAGCCACCTTGATTGACATGAGCCAAGGGATGTGATGGGTATTAAGTGGGATTTGACCTCTTGTCTCTCTCCTTCCTCTTTCCTCCCAAGACTGCCAACCATTCCCTCTCTCCCCCCTCACTTTCATTTTTGAATCTCAAACTCACCTTTTTCTCTCTCTTGGTGTGACCCAAACCCCCTTAGCCATTCTCATCTTCATTTCAAGCTTGTTTCTTCATTTTTCCTCTTGTTCTTCCATTACAAGCGACAATCCTTTGAACCCCGACACCGGACCGCCATTTGTGCCGCTAAACCGCCACTTAAAGCCAACCAACCAACCTCCTCAAGGGTTGTTCGATACAAGTAGCCTTCACTCGTGCACCCTCTCCCTCGTTTCTTTTCTGATTTAGTCCCTTACGAGCTTGTTGTTGTCTAGGTGTTATATGTATGCTTTTGCACATGCTTAATGAAAACATAAAAAGAATGGGATGGCAATGTGCCTAGGACGTCACAAAAATAAACCCCGTTGCTCGAGACCCTGGAGATGGAGTTGGGGTCGTGACACTCTATTTTCTATCCTTTCCTTCGTTATTTCAAGCTCGCCAGAATAAGCTGCTGTAGCCCGATCCGAGCAAGTTCTAGCCTCAATTGTGTGTGTGCGCTGCAGTATTGGGGTCTAAGGTGTTGATCACTTTGAATTTCGGCTTGAATTCAGGCTGGGTTGTTTGTGTTTCTCACCCTTAGGCGATGCACACCACCTGTTCAATGAAATGCTCAAACTAGATCTCACTTAGGTCTCCTCTGATTTCAATAGAAGGCATGGCCTGTTGGTTCGGTGACATCGTCCTGGTGACCGATGAAAATCTAAGGAGTGAATGTGTTCTAGCCGGTCAAAGAGAGTCATGTGCATGATTGGGATCTAGAAGTTCTTGAATCGACGAGCAAACCTTCAGCATTCTGGGCATGCTCGAAGGGGACTACGGCTGCATTTGGGAATGAGATTTACAAAGGTCTTTAAGCATTCAAAGGCCCTCGAGGCAAAACTATGGTGTTTGGGAAAATTCTTTTAAGTCCCATTATGCAAATGCTAGGCTTTTACAAGGCTAAAAGCCCAAGGTAGCAAGGGGGCTGCCTTGGCTTTCTAGCATTCTTGGCAAGCCCACAGTGCCTTAAAAAAAATCTTGTTTTTCCTTTGTTGCCCTCAAAAATTTTTTATGAAAATTCTAAATTTGACCATTTGCAAATGCAAACCCTAACATCTGTGATTCTTTTCTAGGAAAACGCTGTTGTTCTCTTCCCCTTTTTTCTTCTAAACTCTCCTCAAGATCTCGCTCGTACCACTTTGCAAAGCCCACCCTCCGATTGTCAAAACTCATCTCTCCGATCACTTGCCGAAGCTCACCTCTCTGATCGCCAAAGCTCGCCTCTCCAATCGCTCGCCGAAGTTCGCCTCTTCGGTCGCCTGCCAAAGCTCGCCTCTCAGGTCACCGAAGCTCGCCTCTTTGATCGCTCACCGAAGTTCTCTTCTCTGGTCGCCGAAGCTCGCCTCTTTGGTAGCCTGTTGAAACTCGCCTCTCCGGTCGCCAAAGCTCACTTCTCTAGTTGTCACACCCCGAACCTCACATGTGCGCACATCCCACTATGGTCGATACAAATGCGACGTTCCCAGGACACGTCGCCAACCCAATCATTTTAATACGCATGCAGAAATGAAACAACAAACCCCTGACAACAAACAGCATGGGATAGAAAAGCAGGGCAACATTTCACAAAAGCCAACTTTTATAAACAACGGGGTTTAGATACAAAATGAGTCTGGTTAAAAACCTACAAAAAGATCGACTTTCAAAAGAAGCTATCCTACAACATACTAGTAAGACACATACGCCGATCCTTCAGACTCTATCTCCACAGACTCCAGGGCTTCGATCCTCCGCAACCACCATTTAAGGGCTTGAAAAGATAAGCCCACGACGGGGTGAGATAATGTCTCAGCAAGTCCACCCCCTAAACCCTTATTAGGAAGAAAATATGCCTTAGGGCACGCTAACCACACAGCCACACAATTAGAACAGAGGACTTACCTCGCCTCAATTCCTTCTTGCACGTCAGCACAATTCATATCACAAATGCATATAATCCATGCACACAATAATTGAAACGCCTCTCTCATCTTAGTCAATCTCAGGGGTTCCGATTATAAGGCCAAATCGTTATAACATGTCCCATACCATACCATATAGTTTTGTCTCATAATTAGGTGCATCTAACTCAATCAATCATTCGTTCCAATTGTTAATTTTGCCCCTCAAGGGTATGGCCGACTCCAAATTTCGACGGTCTACTGGTGTTGCCAAGCATCGTCTCACCCCACTGAGCATGGCAATGTCTCTCAAAGATGGCTTTCCCGAAAGAGCGTAAATCAAGAATCTACTGCGACCCGAGGCCCAATGAATGGGTAACCCATATAGGGTAACGTCCGGCTTAAAAGCTCGAGACAGGTTCTCTTAACCAACACACAACCAATTAATCTCGGTCCAAGACACCGTGCATTGCACTCAAATGCCTCAATTAAAATGGTGATCCTAGCTTGTTTTCTTTGTATTAAAAACATTTGGGAAAATAGTCGCGTGTAGGTACAGGGGTAAATTCGAACCTTGAAAGTGATATCTCTCATTTTCAAACCCCACTATTTGATATAATACTTAAAATCTATTTTCAGTGTCAAAACCCGACACTCGGGAATTTCTGAATAAATATCATATTTTCACAATCATCACTCAATTTGCACAATCCAACAATCAATTGCATAATCTGAACACACCACGTCAGTCAGCACGAAATTCCAGTCACTGGCTATCCTAGTCTAATTTCCAGAAAATAACAAATAATTAAATATATTTCGAAATTAAATTAAATATTATTATATTATATTAATATAAATTAATAAAATAATATTTATAAATTCGAAATAATTTATTAATTGAAAATAATTCATTAAGGGCCTAATCAAGATTACACTAATCTAATAACCTAATTAGACTTAATTAATTATCCACTAAACTAATCAAGCCACTTAATCTAATTAACATTTAACTAAGCAAATCTAACCACCTAAACATGCTTAGCCTAATCTAAACACCCCTTAAGCATAATTAACCTCATAAGCAATGTCTAGTTAGTAAACTCACCAGTTTAGCAATCCGGTGAGTCCATGGCAATGGTGACGCCAAGGCAAGCGATAAACCTCCAAGCGGCGACACCATCCAAGGCCGGGAAGGGCTCAAAAAAGCTTCCTGAAGTCTAAAACCCTTGCTGGTCTTCAGCTTTTGTTCTTAGACTACAGGGACTGAACCGGTGGCTGAAACAGCGAAAGAGGGATGGCGATGGTTGCAGCAGCCTAGGCGGGCAATGGCGGAGGCGACGGACGGCTGGATGATGGCATACGGTGGTCAGACGACCTCGTGAAGCAACTAGGATGGACAGAGGCACATGGACATCAAGCAAAGAGGCAAGATGACGGGAGTGGGCATGTAGCTGGCACGCGAGCTCTCGATGGCGCTAGACGACAGCAGTGGGCTCAAACAGGCTAGGGGGGAAGGGAGCTGCGGTTTTTGCTAGTTCTCTCTAGTTTCTCAAGCTCTCCTAAAAGGCTCAACAATGGAGAAAGGTGGTTGCGAGGAGGAAGAAGGGTCTGTTGAAAAGGGGGACCCCAAAGTGGCTTCTAAGCCTTCAACACTTGTCCTTCTCACACCTCACAAGCCCCCACCAGCTGGTCTATCATCCTCAGCCCCTTGACAACCCACAAGCTTCCTCAACAAGCTTGCAAAATGGTCCAAAATGTTGCTCCCCCCCTTGGCTACGAATTTTGTACCTTTGCCTCTTCAATTCATTCAATTCGTACTCAATTGAGCTCAAATCAAAGCCTATAAGTTCATCCAAGGTGTCCTCACTTAATTCAACATTTTTTCTTTGACCAAAACTGCAACCAAAAGCGGGCCTATGAATTTCCCGATCCAAAATAACCATACTTTGATTTTTCGCCGAAAATCTCGGTTTGCAGAAAAATCTTCTAAGGATGAGTCAATGTTCCTAAAATGATTTGTGACATGACAGAACTTGTAACACCCCGAACCCTTCGCAGGTCGTTAACGGTGCCGATGTTACATCTTTTACCATCTCTAACTCTTGGCTAAATTAAGCCTTGCCATTTTCGGCATTTTTTTTTTTTTTGAAAGGTCCCATGCGCGACTCATAGCGAAGCAAAATTCACATCGCCATCTATCTCCTTCTAACCCATGATACAAATACACACCAACTAAACACCACGATTTTATAAACAGCATTGACGCTTTGCTTACATACATATAGCGAGATGGGGTTTTTCTTCAGTCGGTACAAAAGAAATGAAAAGGTAAGGACTCTACCATGTCCTTCCTAAAATCTCAAAAAGAACTCCGACCTCTAACATCACATAAGCACAAAACCCTCCCATCACAAGCGTCAACTATCTATACCAAAAAGTGATCTAGCTCCTACTCGCGCGCGATCTCACACCCATCCCGGTGCGTCGAGTGGTGGCGGCGGCGGCATCCCCGCATCACTCCATCCCGTCGTATGTGCACGACAAAAACTCTTGTATGACAGGCCCCCACCAGGCCGATATTATACATGACTAGGCATCGTACTCGGATGAAAGTCAACCCGGTACCGAAGGACAATCTATCTCGCCATCTCCACCTCGACGTCGACGGAATACCGTAAAACACGCCACGCGATACGGCGGAGTAGCGGCATAGTGCTAATCAAATGTTATCCCCAAAAGGGGTGAGACAACCACTCAAATAGATAGGAAATCCAATAACAACTCAAATAAGTCACCATGCATATCATCATACAATACAGGCATTTCTTACCTTTTCGATGTCAAGCGTATTCATGCATCATCATGGCATACGTATCATCATTAACCATGCATCATCATGCATATCACATCATATTATCATTAGCCATGCATCATCATGCATATCACATCATCATTAACCATGCATTACCATGCATATCACATCATATTATCATTGGCCATGCATCACTATGCATATCACATCATCATTAGCCATGCATTACCATGCATATCACATCATATTTTCATTGGCCATGCATCACTATGCATATCACATCATCATTAGCCATGCATTACCATGCATATCACATCATATTATCATTGGCCATGCATCACTATGCATATCACATCATCATTAGCCATGCATTACCATGCATATCACATCATATTATCATTGGCCATGCATCACTATGCATATCACATCATCATTAGCCATGCATCACCATGCATATCACATCATATTATCATTAGCCATGCATCATCATGCATATCACATCATATTATCATTGGCCATGCATCACTATGCATATCACATCATCATTAGCCATGCATCACCATGCATATCACATCATATTATCATTGGCCATGCATCACTATGCATATCACATCATCATTAGCCATGCATTACCATGCATATCACATCATATTATCATTAGCCATGCATCATCATGCATATCACATCATATTATCATTAGCCATGCATCATCATGCATATCACATCATCATCCTCCCTTCGGGTAGAAACCTCCGACAGGGATCCCAGATCCCACCATCTCATGGCCACCGGGCTTCGGCCCCCACATTCCGGCATCTCGCACCTCAACTAGCATCGCGAGGAACCTCCCTTCGGCGTAAACCTCCGACAGGGGACTTCCGGCCTTTACCCTTCTAACCGGGATCTCGCACCCTAACCCCGGCATCGCGAGTCACTCCTTCGGCGAAAACCTCCGACAGGGACTTCCGCCCCCACATTCCGGCATCCCGAAACTCCCCGGGAATCTCTAGAATTATGCCACTCGGCCACCGACATCAACCTCCGCCACATCCTCTTACTCACATACCACTTCCACATTTTATCATTCTTTTCATCTCATTATTTCATGGCATATGATTAACACACGACATCACAATTCATGATCATTCATGCATCAATGCCATATAGCAATGCATCATAGTTCACGATCATGCATATATCAATGTCATATAACAATGCATCATAATTCACGATCATACATGCATCAATGTCATATAACAATGCATCATAATTCACTAGAACTCATGGCCGATAAAAATCCACTTTTATTTTATTATTATTATTATTTTATTATTATTTTATTATATTATTATTTTAATATTATATTTATTTATTTCCATAAATAAATATTATCTTTAATATTTATGATTTTCCAAAAATCATGAAAATCAAACAATCATTAAACAACTAATTAGAATCACAATTTCACACAATTTCATGGCCAAATTTGCATTTCACATAGTTTCCCAAATTTCCACCAAATACACTCAATATTCGGATAATGGCCAGATTGCACAGTTTTCGGATTTATTCAATTAAAATACCCATATGACCTCCGAAAATTCCCAAATTTTACAGAGTGATATCCAACACATTTTCGTGCACTTTTCGTGAAGAACACTAAGCCAAATTCTTTATGGATTAATTTATACAACTCCATGAAGCTTCTGGAACCTCTACCGTTTCGTCCAGAACACACATCACCGAAAAACTTAGATTTGACCCATTAAATCTCTTTCGTTTCTTCTGAAATTTGAGTATGTTATGCATCAATGTGTCCTTTACAAGTTTCATGAAGAGATCTAGGTTAAATAACCAAAGTATGATCCTCTTTTAGGTCCTTGAAGTCTCGGGTATCTCGGTTCACTTCAACAGAACCAAACGTCTCAAAGATCTAGCCGATTAACTAGGCTAAACTTGTTCATTTCTCTTCAAATTTGAGTATGTTGTAGTTTAGGATGTTACCTACAACTTCCATGAAGACAACAAAGTGAGATCTCCAACATAAAACAACATGCAACCAAGAAATCATCAAGAGGTCAGTGAAGATTTCGCAGATCTAGAACCTCCGTATCACAAGGAATTTGACCCCTCATATCACCTTCGTTTTCCATGAAATTCTAGTATGTCATACCTCAATATGTTAGCTTCAACTTTCATGAAGACACCGAAGCCAAAATCACACTCTAAATACACATGCAAGCTCGAATAAGAAACTGTCTACCACAAACCGAACGGAAACAGCCACATTACATGAACACATGCAACCCTTGCTTGGTATTTCGCCCAAAACACCCCTAAAACCTAACATGCAAACACCAAAAACAACATGCAAGAGAAGTCATAGACCCCCACTTGCCTTCAAGATGAACGAACAGCAACAAGCAACGGCGTACGGCGGCGTAGGACGGTCGGACAAGGCGGCGACGGCGGCACCTCCCTCTCGGTTCCGCCTCCTCTCTCGGCCTCTCCTCTCTCCCTCTCGAATTCTCTCCCTCACTCTCTCCTTTCTCGGCCAAATGAAGCAAAAACCGGTCACTCTCTCTCCTCATCCCTCTTATACTCCTCTAGGCTCATCATTAGTAATGATTGATCCACCTCTCCAATGGCCAATGCATGCTCTTCCTTTGGCCACTTGTCTTTTTGTTTTTAAATTGGTTGGGCTTGGGCTTAGGCCCAACCGGCCACTCCTCCTTGGGCTGGTTGACAGCCACCTCTTGGGCCCAATGGGCCGACTAGCTTGGCCCTCCAAGCTTGAGGCTAATGGGCTCAAGGCCCATTCGAATTTTTAGCCCTTTTTTTTTTTTTTTTGAAATTCCTTCTATAAATATTTCTAAATTCCAATTTCCATCTTGGCCAAAGTCTTGGAATATTTCTAATTATTGAAATTTAAATCATATGGCCAAGCATTAATAAATTAAATTTAAATCTCAACAACACAATCACAATTTATCAAATTAAAAGACAAATTGGCTAAAACATAAGCCATAAAATTCTATTACCTAATTAAAGACATTTGACACACCTTAAGGCTTGGCTTTGAATTTCCGGGATGCCACAGAACTTTCGATTTCTAAAATTGGATTTAAATTCACGGTTAATTTCAATATGGTGTGATTGTAGCGCGTCCTAATCTACCGAGTAGCTTTCGAGAATTTTCAGTGCATTTGATCTGTAGTTGATTATTTTCAAGCCACAGTGTACATCTTCGACTCGTTGGTGACTCTCAATTGTCATGAAAATCTCGAGATTTCAAAAACAGACACAAGGTACAAAAAAGACAGAAAAATCGGTCTAGTGCTGTTCGACGAGAATTTTGCAATTAGGTGGAATCACCCACACTTAATCGCATACCTCTGTCGAATCAACCCATCTCCGATCTCTGATCGATTTTGACAGTACCGTAATGACCCTTGCAGATGAGCACGGTCGAGTAGTCGTTTCTGGTCAAATTATCAAGTCTACTGCATTATAATCCCTTAACGGTTTCACCTGATAGGCTAGTTATCTCGTGAGTGACCAACTCAACGAAAAAACTATAGGCGAATCGATGAAAAGCCCGACTTATTAAATTGAAAACAGAATTGGAAAATCAAAATATCACAACTCTTCTCCTCTTATAAAAATTTTGAGGATGAAATTTTTATAAGAGGGGGTACAGTTGTCTTATCGACTCTTCGCTTTCCTAGGTTGCTCCTTTAGTGCCGTGGTATTGCCAGACCACTTTGACCAACGGAATGGTCTTGGTGTGCATAGCCTGTTCCTTCCGATCCACAATCCGAACCGAACTTTCTACATAAGACACTTTATCATCCATGTCTAATTCTTCAAAATTTAGCACGTGGGTCGGGTCAGGCTCATATTTTCTCAACATCGACACGTGAAAGACATCATATATTTGCACCAGCTTTGGCGGTAATGCAAAACAATACGCTAGAATCCCGATTCCTTCTAGAATCTCAAAGGGACCTACGTACCTTAGACTCACTTTTCCCTTCTTGCCAAAGCGTAAAGTACCCCTCATTGGTGACACCTTCAAAAAGACATGATCACCAACTTGGAATTCCTATGGTCTCCGACACTTATCTATGTAGCTTTTCTGGCGACTTTGAGCGATTTGTAATCCTTCCCTAATGACGGCAACTGCATCCACTACTGCTGGACTAACTCTGGGCCTGTGATCTTTCTTTCCCTGACTTCATCCCAACACACTGGCGTTCTGCACGCTCTGCCATAAAACGCTTCAAAAGGAGCCATCTAAATGCTCTGTTGGTAGCTATTGTTGTAGGCAAACTCAACAAGATGAAACTGTTCCTCCCAGCTTCCCTTGAAATCTAACACGCAAGCTCGCAGCATGTCTTCGAGGGTTTGAATCATTCTCTTAGACTGGCCATCCATCTGAGGATGATATGCCTTACTATACTGCAGCTTCATTCCTAAAGCACTCTACAAGCTTTCCAAAAGGTAGCCATGAACCTCGGATCTCTTTCTGAAGTAATCGTCACCAGTACTCCATGCATACGTACTATCTAACACACGTACAACTCTGCGTGCCTGTCCAAATCAAGGTCCTTTCATACTGCGATGAAGTGAGCCGACTTCGTTAGTCTGTCGACCACTACCCAAATGGAATCATTTCCTCTCTGACTCTTTGGTAAGCCTGTCACAAAGTCCATTGTGATATGTTCCCATTTCCACTCGAGAATCTCAAGAGGTTGCAGATGTCCTCCCGGCTTATGGTGCTGTGCCTTCACTTGTTGACACGTCAGACACTTGGCTACATGCTTGGTGATATCCGCCTTCATACTATACCACCAATAGTGTTGATGCAGATTCTGATACATCTTCGTAATGCCAGGATGAATGCTATAACTACTACAATAAGTTTCTAACAAAATCTCTTCCTTAAGTGTTGCATCATGAAGTACACACAATCATCATTGGAACCTTAATGTTCTGTCCCCAAAAATCTAAAAATCAGCATTTCTCTTCTCGGTATCCTCTTGTAGGATCTTCTAAACATCCGGATCTATCAGCTGAAGCATCTTGATTCTGATATGCACCTCCGGTTCAATTCTGAGGGTGACCATAAGATTAGAAATGTGGCCTACCTCAAATTTGAAAACCGAATCTCAAGCTTTCTCGAGTAAATTCCAGTCCTTAACCAATATATGTGCAACTGAAGACTTCCGACTCAGCGCATCTGTGACCTTGTTCGTCTTTCCAAGGTGATACAAGATATCACAGTCATAGTCCTTCAAGAGTTCCATCCAGCGATACTATCTCATATTCAACTCCTTCTAAAAGAATAGGTACTTGAGACTTTGATGGTCTGTAAAGATCTGGAATTTTTCTCTACACAGATAATGTCTCCAAATCTTCAGAGCGAAAACAATCACTACGAGTTTTAAGTCATGTGTCCAGTAATTCAGCTCGTAAGGTCTCAATTGATGGGACGCGTATGCAACAACTCTACCATGTTGCATTAGCACGCAACCCAGTCTTCTAAACGACGCATCACTATAAATTTCGTATCCTCCAAGACCAGATGGTATGGTCTGCATAGGTGCGGTAGTCAGCTTCTGCTTAAGCTCTTGGAAACTACACTCGCACTTGTCTATCCACACGAACTTCTCTTCCTTCTTCAGCAGTCGAGTCATCGGTGAGGCTAACACTGAAAACCCTTCCACAAACCTTCTGTAATACCTTACTAAACCCAGAAAACTTTTGATTTCTATCACTGTAGTCAGTCTTAGCCAGTTGATAACTGCTTTAATCTTGTTTGGGTCCATGGAGATTCATTCTCTTGAAATCACGTGACCTAGGAACGCCACACGAGTTAGCCAAAACTCGCACTTGCTGAACTTGGTGTACAGCTCATGATTCCTCAGAGTCTGAAGCACTATCCTTAAGTGCCTTTCGTGTTCCTTCGGACTACTAGGGTACACCAGGATGTCGTCGATGAACACAATCACAAACTTATCCAGGTACTCCTTGAATACATGGTTCATCATATTCATGAAAGCAGCTTGAGCGTTTGTCAAATAGAACGGCATTACTGTAAACTCATAATGGCCATATCGAGTACGAAATGCTAACTTCGGTATGTTCTCATTTCTGATCCTCAACTGATGATATCTCATTCTCAAGTCAATCTTTGAAAATATTGACACTCCTTGAAGCTGATCAAACAAGTCATCAATCCTTAGCAGTGGATACTTATTCTTGATCGTCACCTGATTGAGTTGTCGATAGTCGATGCACAAGCGCAACGAACTATCATTCTTCTTCACGAACAGAACTGGTGCTCCCCAAGGTGATGCACTAGGATGTACGAATCCCTTATCTAACAATTCCTGCATCTACACCTTTAGTTCTTTCAGCTCTGACAAAGCCATCCGGTAATAAGCCTTAGAGATTGGCTCTATCCTGGGAGCTAACTCAATCACAAATTCAATCTCTCTCTCTGGCGGCAAACCTGACAATTCTTTTGGAAACACATCTAGAAACTCTTGCACTA
Source organism: Eucalyptus decipiens (assembly GCA_014182575.1). Taxonomy (NCBI): domain Eukaryota; kingdom Viridiplantae; phylum Streptophyta; class Magnoliopsida; order Myrtales; family Myrtaceae; genus Eucalyptus; species Eucalyptus decipiens. The sequence continues at coordinate 4,613,377 of CM024613.1, read as the reverse complement.
TAGCGATGTCCTCGATCTTCAACTCCTCAACTGTCGTATCCACAATAGTCGCCAAGTAACCTTGGCAACCTCCATCTAATAAACAGGTTGCCTTTAGCGACGAGGTTAAAGTAATTGAGGGTTCTCCTTGATTCCCAATAAACTCGAAGCTCTCACCCACTAATGGGTTAAATTGAATCGCCTTGAGATAGCAGTCCATCTTAGCTCGTTGCTTGGTGAGCCAGTCCATGCCAATTATCACATCGAAATCATACATGGCTAGGACTATCAAATCTATCTTCCCCTCTCGCTCACCAATCACTAACTTGCAACCAGGACAACCCACTGTAACTAACACATTATCCTTTAATGGTGTAGATATACTAACCACTGACTCCAACAACTCAGAAATCAATCCTACCAACTTAACATACTGCTCAGCTATAAATGAATGAGTAGCTCTAGGGTCAAATAAAGCATAAGCAGTGTGGTTGTTCAACGAGATCATATCTGTAATCACATTAGGCGCATCCTCAGTTTGGCCTCTCATGATAGCATACGTCCTTCCCTGAGCTGGAGGTCGATTCAAACCACCCTGCTATGCGATCTGCGGCGAGAATCCCCTGTTTTGACCCAACGGTGGCGACGGCAGTAACTGCGGTCCCGTTTGTTTCTGGGACAATACCTGGCTATGTGACCCTGTTGGCCACACACAAAACAAGCACCCATCCTAGCATGACATGGGGCTGATCCATGTTGTCCTTTGCAAGAACGACACACTCTAAACTAGCTCGATGCTAACTTTCCTATCTCACCCTTCCTGTTGAGTGGCACAACATACCTTCCTCCGATCATCGGTCTCTTCCCAACCCAGCTCCCATCTCTATTAGAACCAAACCGTGACCTAGGAGTGGTGGCTTGTTCGTTCAAATTCCTCTCTATCAGCTAGGCTCGTTCATACAGCTCATTATAGTTCTTTAGATTGAACGGTACCAGCGGATTCTTCAACTCCGGTCGAAGGCCATCCCTAAACTTCCTCGCTTTTTCCTCAGGATCCTCGACCAATCTAGGAGCGTACTGTGATAACTCGGCAAATTTCCCCTCATACTGGTCCACAAACATTAGACCTTGATGAAGGCAATAAAATTCCGTTATCTTCTGATCCTTGGCATAGCTGGAGAAATACTTGATGTTGAACGCTCTAACGAAGGTGCTCCACATCGGATCAACACCTTCTGGGAATACATCATCTCTAGTGGTCCTCCACCAAGTACTAATGATCCCTTGCAGCTGATATACTGTAAGGACCACCTTCTCTTCCTCTGAGCACCTCAGTAGTGCAAAGGCTTTCTCCAAGTCTTGGATCCAAACGGTTGCAGCCTCCCAATCTCTTGTTCCTGTGAACCTCGGTGGGTTCAACTTCAGAAACTGCTCAACAAGCTTATGAATTGGTCTCTCAGCAACCACGTTCCCCAGTGGAACCTCAGCAGGTGTGGTAGCAGCTACAACAATAGCGGCGGTTTGATTCTGGGCCTGCTGCCCCATCAGAACTTCAATCGTCTAAAGCGCCTACATGATCCCTTCGAACCTAGGATCACCAGGGGCTGCTACCCCAGCACCAACCGGCAGAACCAGCGGCAGTGCTACTCCACTTGCGCTGGCCTCAGCTGGCGCTCTACTTTGAGCACCTCGGGTACCAACTCATGTCGGCGTCCTACCCCAAGTCGCAGGGCCCACTATCCTCTTCCTAGCAGTCCTTTCCTCCCAATCACTCAAGCTACAAGCTCTTTATAGACACCTGCTTTCCAATTCCAATATCATATTAGAATTTGAGTGACCACACAAACAAGCTATCAATTAGCTATCACTCACAAGCATCAGCATATCAAAAGCCTTTCCTACTAACTATCCCATGACCCATCACATCTTATCACTCTATACACAGACCTGCTCTAATATCACTTCAACAGGGATGTCACACCCCAAACCTCGAGTGCACGCACATCCCTCTGTGGTCGATACAAATGCGACGTTCCCAGGATGCGTCGCCGACCTAATCATTTTAATACGCATGTGGAAGCAAAATAACAAACCCCTGACAACAAATAGCATGGGATAGGAAAGCAGGGCAATATTTCACAAAAGCCAACTTTTATAAATAACGGGGTTTAAATACAAAACGAGTTTGGTCAAAAGCCTACAGAAAGATCAACTCTCAAAAGAAGCTATCCTACAACATACTAGTAGGACCCATATGCCGATCCTTTAGACTCCACCTCCACAGACTCTAGGGCTTCGATCCTCCACAACCACCATCTCAGGACTTGAAAAGATAAGCCCACAACGGGGTGAGACAATATCTTAGCAAGTCCACCCCCTAAACTCTTATTAGGAAGAAAATACGCCTTAAGGTGCTCTAGCCACACAACCACACAATTAGAACAGAGAACTTACCTCGCCTCAGTTCCTTCCTTCACGTCAGCACAGTTCATATCACAAATGCATATAATTCATGCACACAATAATTGAAACGCCTCTCTCATCTCAGTCAATCACAGGGGTCCCGATTATAAGGTCAAACCGTTCTGACACGTCCCATACCATGCCACACAATCTTGTCTCATAATTAGGTGTATCTAACTCAATCAATCATGCTTTCCAATTGTTAATTTCGCCCCTCAAGGGTACGGCCGACTCCAAATTTCGGCGGTCTACTGGCGTTGCTAGGCATCGTCTCACCCCAACTGAGCACAGCGACGTCTCTCAAAGACGGCTTTCCTGAAGGAGCATAGGTCAAGAATCTACTACTACCCGAGACCCAATGAATGGGTAACCCATATAGGGTAACGCCTGGATTAAAAGCTCGAGATGGGTTCTTTTAACCAACACACGACCAATCAATCTTAGCTCAGGACACCGTGCATTGCACTCAAATACCTCAATTAAAATGGTGATCTTGGCTTGTTTTCTTCGTATTAAAAACATTTGGGAAAATAGTCGCGTGTGGGTACACGATAAATTCGAACCTTGAAAGTGATATCTCTCCTTTTCAAACCCCATTATTTGATATAATACTTAAAATCCATTTTCGGTGTCAAAACCCGACACTCGGGAATTTCTGAATAAATATCATATTTTCACAATCATCACTCAATTTGCACAATCCAACAATCAATTGCATAATCTGAACATAGCACGTTAGTCGGACAAAATTCCAAATACCGACTATCCTCCCATATAATTTCCGAAAATAATAAATAATTAAATATATTCCGAAATTAAATAAAATAATATTATATTATATTAATATAAATTAATAAAATAATATTTATAAATTTGAAATAATTAATTAAGGGCCTAATCAAGATTACACTAATCTAATCACCTAATTAGCCTTATTTAATTATCCACTAAACTAATCAAGCCACTTAATCTAATTAACATTTAACTAAGTTAATCTAACCACCTAAACATGCTTAGCCTAATCTAAACACCCCTTAAGCATAATTAACCTCATAACCAAGGTTTAGTGAGTAACCTCACCGATTTAGCAATCCGGGGTGTCCACGGCGACGGTGACGCCAAGGCGGGCGATAAACCTCCAAGCGGTGACCCTTGCTAGTCTTTAGCTTCTGTTCTTGGACCTGCGTGGATCGAACCGGTGGCTGAAACAGCGAAGGAGGGATGGCGGTGGCTGCAGCGGCCTAGGCAGGCAACGGCAAAGGCGACTAACAGTTGGACGGCAGTGTACAGTGGTCGAACGACCTTGTGTAGCGATCAGGATGAACGGAGGCATTCAGACATCAAGCGGAGAGGTGGGACGACGGGTGTGGTCGTGCGGCTAGCACACGAGCTCGCAATGGCGCTGGACAGCGGCAGTGGGCTCGGACGGGCTAGGGAGAAGGGAGCTGTGGTTTCTGCTAGTTCTCTATAGTTTCTCAAGCTCTCCCAAAAGGCTTAGCAATGGAGGAAGGTGGCTGCAAGGAGGAAAAATGGTCTACTGAAGAGGGGGACCCCAAAGTGGCTTCTAAGCCTTCAACACTTGTCCTTCTCACACCTCACAAGCCCCCACCAGCTGGTCTGTCATCCTCAGCCCCTTGATAGCCCACAAGCTTCCTCAACAAACTTGCCAAAGGGTCCAAAATGTTGCTCCCCCCCTTGGCTACGAATTTTGTACCTTTGCCTCTTCAATTCATTCAATTCCTACTCAATCGAGATCAAATCAAAGCCTAGAAATTCATCCAACATGTCCTCACTTAATTTCACTTTTTTTTGTCCAAAGATCCCACTTGATGATCAAAAATGCGATCAAAAGCGGGCCTACGAATTTCCCGATTCAAAATAACCATACTTTGATTTTATGCCGAAAATCTCGGTTTGTAGAAAAATATTTTAAGGATGAGTCGACATTTCTAAAATGATTTTTGATATGACAGAACTTTCAATTTCTGAAATCAGGTTTAAATTCACTGTTACTTTTCAATCCGACGTGATTTTTACGCATTCTAATTTACTGTGTAACTTTCAAGAATTTTTAGTGCATTTGACCTGTGGTTGATTAATTTCAAGCCACAGTGTATATCTTCGACTCATTGGCGACTCTTGGTTGTTGTGAAAATCTAAAGATTTCAAATACGGACACAAGACACAGAAAAGACAGAAAAATCGGTCTAGTGTCGTTTGACAAGAATTTTGCAATTAGGCGGAATCACCCACACTTAATCACATACCTCTGTCGAATCGTCCTATCTCCGATCTTTGATCGATTTTGACAGTGTCGTAATGACTCTTGCAAATGAGCACGGTCGAGCAGTCGTTTTCTGGTTGAATTCTCAAGTCTACTGCATTATAATCCCTTAACAACTTCACCTGATAGGTTAGTTATCTCGTGAGTGGCCAACTCAGAGAAAATAATTATAGGCGCATCGATAAAAAGCTCGACTTATAAAATTAAAAACAGAATTGGAAAATCAGGATGTCACACTAGTCGCCCATTGAAACTTGCCTCTCTAGTCGCTGAAACTTGCCTCTCCGATTGCCTCTCTTTGGTAGCATCTCTTTTCATTCAGTTGGTTTCTTTTAATTTCAACATTGCCTCGACAAAGAAGTTCTGTAATGCTGAAAATTGAGAGGACGTTTTCTATACTTATATCAGGGATTTGTGCGCTTGTGTTAAGCGTCGAGCAGTGGTGGGTGTTTGTCAATTCGAGACAGATTTGTAGTGAAGACGACTGCTTCTCTTGGTCCTTCCTTGTCTCTTCCCTTCACTGTCTGAAAGAGAAAATTTCTAAAAAGGTTTAGACTTTTTCCTGAAACCTCCAAAAGTAAGTCCATCATCCTTGATATGTTCCTTCTTCTGATTCGCTATACGTATCTGATCATGCATTGATGTCATGAAGGTGGTGTCGTGAGTTTCCTTTTGAATTTGCCTCTGTTCGGCCTTCATTCAACCTTTTCATTGTGTCGTTCAAAAGAGGATGAAAAATTGAGTGCTTTTCTCAAACGACTTCATCACATCTTTTGTTGTAAGGAAGAAGATGGTCATCACCATCGTCAAAACTAAGAGAAATCTTGGTTATGGTGGTCTTCTTCTTGAACGAATTCACAGTGCTTTTGGTTCATTGCACACGTTTCATCATCATCAAATAAAAAATTGGTTTCTATGGTAGTTTTAGTGGAGCTATGCAGAGTTTTTTCTACCTAGTTATTGTTATGCCCATTGACTCCACCCACCTCTCCTTTCCAATTGGAGGTTGGGCACATGGTGCCTTTTATTTATAAATGTGGCATCCCAGAAATTCAAAGCCAAGCCTTAAGGTGTGTTAAAGTTTTTATTTAGGTGATAGAATTTCTATGACTTATGTTTTAGCCATTAGTCTTTTAATGAATTATGCTTGTGATTGTGGAAATTTAAATTTAATAAATTAATGCTTGGCCATATGATTTAAATTTCGATAATCAAAATTATCCCAAGACTTTGGCCAAGATGAAAAAATTGGAATTCAAGAATATTTATAGAAGAATTTCAAAAAAAAAAGGGGGGGTTGAATTTTCGAAATGGTCCTTGGGCCCATTAGCCTAAAGCTTGTGGGCCAAGCTAGTCGGCCCATTAGAGCCCAAGAAGAGGAGTCGACCAGCCCAAGAGGAGTGGCCGGATGGCCCAACTCCAAAGCCCAACAAGCCCAATCAAGTTTAAAATAAAAATGACAAGTGGCAAGGGGAATGGGCATGCATTGGTTGGTCATTAGGTGAATCAATCATTACTAATCATGGGCTTTAGGGGATATAAAAAGAGAGAGAGAAGAGGAGTGGCCGGTTCTTCTTGATCATTCGGCCGAGAGAGGTGAGAGAGAGAGAGAGAGCTCGAGAGAAAGGGAGGAGAGACCGAGAGGGAGAGAGAGGAGGCGGAGCCGAGAGGGAGGTGCCGCCGTGTGCTCGCCGTTCGACCGCCTAGTCCGACCACCATATGCCGCCGTTTGTTCATCTTAGAGGCAAGTGGAGTCCTTAACTTCTCTTGCATGTTTGTTTTTTTGGTTGCATGTTCGATTTTAGGTGTGATTTGTGCGGAAAACCAAGGTAAGAGTTGGTTATTTCCAAACCGTGTGACTGTTCTTGTTCGGTTTGTGGAAGTCAGTAGCTTGTTCGAGCTTGCATGTGTGTTTGGAGTTCGATTTTGGCTTTGGTGTCTTCATGAAAGTTGAAGCTAACATCTTGTAGTATGACATACTGAAATTTCGTAGAAAACGATGAATATTTGTGGGCTCAAAAGTTCTATTATACGGAGACCCTAGATCTGCGAAATCTTCACTGACCTCTTGTTGATTTCTTGGCTGCATGTTGATTTCTGTTGGAGATATTACTTCGTGGTCTCCATGAAAGTTGTAGGGAACACCTTAAAATACAACATACTCAAATTTTAAGCAAAAAGAACAAGTATATCTTGGTGAATCGGCTAGATCTTGGAGATGATTGATTCTGTTGAGGTGTACCGAGACACCCGAGACTTCAAGGACTTAAAAGACGATCATAATTTGGTTATTTGACCTAGATCTCTTCATGAAACTTGTAAAGGACACCTTGATACATAATATACTCAAATTTCAGAGGAAACTAAAGAGAATAGATGGGTGAAACCTTAATATTTCGGAGATATGCATTCTGGACGAAGCGGTAGTGGTTCCAGAGACTTCGTGAGGTTATATAAATTAATCTAAAAATAATTTGACTTAGAGTTCTTCATGAAAGTTTCACGAAAATGTCTTGGCTATCACCCTGTAAAATTTCGTAATTTTTAGAGGCCATATGAGTATTTTAATCGAATTTATTTGTAAACTGTGCAATCCGGCCATTATCCGAATATCATGTGCTATTTTGTGGAAATTGTGAAATTTTGTGAAATTCAATTTGGCCTTGAATTTTGTATGGAATTGTCATCCTATTGGTTGTTTAATGATTGTTTGAATATTATGATTTTGGGAAAATCATAAATATTAAATGTAATATTTATTTATGAAAATAAATAAATATAATAATAATATAATAATATAATAATATAATAATAATAAAATAATAAAAATAAAAGTGGATTATTTTATTGGCCGTGAATTCTATTGAATTTATTATGTATTGTTATATGACATTGGTGTATGTATGATCGTGAATTGTGATGCATGTGTGATTCATATGCCATGTAATAATGAGATTAAAAGGATGAATATGAAAAAGTGATATGTGAGTAAGAGGTTGTGGTGGAGGATGAGACCGGAATGTACAGAGTTGCATTGCCGGAATTCCCTGGGAGTTTCAGGATGCCCGGAATGTGGGGGACCGGAAGCCCCTGTCGAGGTCTTTGCCCGAGGGGAATGCCTCGCGACACCAGGATTTGGGTGCGGGATGCCCGGCGAGAAGGGTAAAGGCCGGAAGCCCTGTCGGAGGTTTCTGCCCGAAGGGAATGCCTCGTGATGCTAGTTGAAATGCGAGATGCCCGGAATGTGGGGGGGCGGAAGCCCGGTAGCCATGAGATGGCTGGAATGCTGGGAACCCTCTCGGAGGTCTTTGCAGGTCTTTGCACGAAGGGATGATGAAATTGATAATTGAGAATGGGTGATGTGGTGATCAAATTTAAAGATAAAGATGAGAATTAAATAATGATATATGCATGATGATGCATGATGATGATGATGAGATGTGATATGATATGATGATCACCTATGATATATGCATGATGATGCATGATGATGATGAAATGTGATGTGATATGATGATCACCCATGATATATGCATGATGATGCATGATGATGATGACGAGATGTGATGTGATATGATGATCACCTATGATATATGCATGATGATGCATGATGATGATGAGATGTGATGTGATATGATGATCACCTATGATATATGCATGATGATGCATGATGATGATGAGATGTGATGTGATATGATGATCATCCATGGTATGTTATGCGTGATGAAATGCATGCTGATGATAATGATATATGAAATGCCATGATGATGATATGTATGCTATGATGATGCATGAATACGTATGACATCAAAAAGGCAAGCAATGCCTGCATCGTATGATGGTATGCATGGTGCATTGAGTTGTTATTGGATTTCCCTATCTCGCCGAGTGGTTGTACTCACCCCTTTGGGGAATAACATTTCAGATTAGCGTATGCCGCTTCCCGCCGTCTCGCGTGGGGTATTCTATGGTCTACCGTCCGATGTAGAGGTAGAGTGTGCGGAGATAGATTGTCCCTCTCGTTCCCGGACCGACGTTTATCCGAGTGCGATGTCTAGTGATGTATGATATCGGCCGGGCGTGGGGCCCCGTCATACAAGAGTTCATTTATGTGCACGTTCGACGGGATGGAGCTATGCGAGGATGCTGCCGCCGCCACCACCCGATGCACCGGGTTGGGTGTGAGGCCTGCGCGCGATGAGTAGGAGCTGGATCTCTTTTTGATGTAGATAGTCGACGCTTCGATGGGAGGGTTTTGTGCACATATGATGTTAGGGGTCGAGGTTTCTTTTTGAGATTTTAGGTAGGACATGGCAGAGTCCTAACCTTTCTTGTTTTTGTACCGACCCGAAGGAAACCCCATCTTGATATATATATGTATGTAAGCAAAGCGTCGAAGTTGTTTATAAAATCCTGATATTTAGCTGGTGTGTATTTGTATCATGGATTGGTAGGGGGGTAGATGGCGATGTGTAATTTGCTTCCGCTATGAGTCACGCTGGGACCGCTTTAAAAAAAAATGCCTGTGATTAAGGACGCTTGTTTTAAGTACGAGACAGAAACGGTAATTAAATGTAACATCGGCACTGGTAACGACCTGCGAAGGGTTTGGGGTGTTACAATAAATCATAGAACTGCCCATTTTAGTAGGAGTGTTCTTGTAATCGAGTAGCAATAAGTAGACATTAAGAACGAATTGAAAAGGTCCCTTTGAGTGTACACGTGAGGGTGAAAGAAAAAGGAGCAAGGGGGAGAAGAAAAAAGAAGAAAGAAGAGAAAGTAGAAAAGTGATAAAAAGTAATAAAAATAAGAAAGAGACAAAAAGGAGAGGAGAAGACAATGGGTCTTCCTCTCTCTTCTGCTATTCTTGCGTATGCAGAAGGGAGAGTGGGACAAAACAAGGAAAAGACAAAAGAAAATGAGATAGAAAAGAATAATAAAAAAATGAAGTGGGGAAGCTCATCCAGAGGCGCGACGTACTGACACCGAACTGTCACTGGACCATCACTGCCCCACTGCCGGACCGCTGTTCATCTACTGTCCATTTCCCCCGCAGCCTGTAGACGTGTGATCAACCATCCAGCTGTTGTCCGGTCTTGTTGTCCCTTCCTCTGACGCGTTTCGAAGCCTGGATCGTTAGTGAGTGGCTTTTTAACCTTTGATTAAGGTTTTTGTTGCACTTAGGGAGTAGTTTAGGGCTTATTTATGGTTAAATTATGAGTTATTGATGTGAAAAGTGCATGTTGCATGACAAGCGGTTATTGGACTTAGATAGGTTATCGAATGTTTACCGATAGGTTATCGGGTTTCAAAGTGATAAGTTTTGAGCCTAGGACGATAGTTCTCACGTTTAGGATAATGAGTTATCGGATTAAGTTATATAAAGTTGATATGTTGTTATATGTGCCATAATAGGATAGTAGGCTATTATGTACTATATGTGTTATGTGGGGTACATACTATGTGATTAGATGCTTATGTGGATTATGTGTTATATATTCAATGTGTTATATGGGTTATGTGATATAGAGATTATTTGTTAGATGTATTATGCGGGTTATGTGATAGATGGATTATGAGTTATATGTGTCACGCCCAGATCCTCCAAGCACGTGCCCATCCCTCTACGGTCAATTAAATAGCGACGTCCCGGGATACATCACCGACCCATTCATTTTAATATGCGCATGCGGAAGCCAATAAATAATCCCCAAACATAAACAAGATGGGATAGGAAAGAAGGGCCGCAATTCACAACAAAAACAAGCCTTTTATAAACAAACAGGTTTATATACAATACTAGGGTGTTTACAAAAATATCAGCTTAACAAAAAAGGAATTGTCCTATGACCCTCTAGTCAGTCACGTTCGTCGATTCTTCGATCTCCACATTCCCAGATGCCAGGGTTTTTGGTCCTCCACGACTACCATCTAGGGACTTGAAATTGTTATCTCACAACAAGGTGAGACGAAATCTCAACAAGTTCAACCCCCTAAGCCTTGCCTAGAAAGAAAATACGCCTTAAGGGCAACCTAAGCACAAACACGAGTCGGAGGGCTTAGCTTGGCCTCAGTCCCTTTCTGCAAATCAGTATAATTTAAATACTTACTAATTGCATCGACCAATCACATTAGATCGAATCATCGATCAATCGACTCAGTCGATTATATATCATCAAGACCACCCCACAGTCATTTCAATTTCTCAATCCAACTATTAATTATGGCCACATTCGGGCACGGCCTACTACACATTCAATGGTGAGTTATGGCCCAATGGGCATAGCTTGCTCCAAGTGCGGCGGTAGATTACGGCCCAATGGGCACAGCTTTATTTTGGTGGTTAATTACGGCCCAACGGGCACAACCATTCTTCAGCGGTTGATTACGGTTCAATGAGAACAACTATACTTCAGCGGTTGATTACGGCCCAATGGGCACAACCTCTAAGAGGTGGTTATCTTCACCTAAGTCAAATCCTCACACGATTGTTCATCTACGGCCAATGACATTGTACTTCACAATCAGATTCCTTAATTAAAATCATGTCTTGGCCCATTTTTTTCATATTAAAAATACCTAATAAAAATAATCGTGTGTGGGTACACGGTCGACCCGATCAAAAATATAATATCTTTATTTTATAAAATCCCACTAATTATATAGTTTATAAGAACATTTTTGGCGCTGTAAACCGACGCCCGGTGATTTTCTAATTAATTACTGAAATTAAATAAATTTTGGGATAAATACTAAAAATCACAAATCACACTCAAATGGTACAAAAGAACAGTCATTTAAATAAACAAATCACACCACTGAAATCAACATGAAATTCCGGTCATCACTATTCTCGGTCTAATTTCCAGAAATAAATAATTAATTAATTAATTAATTAATTACGAAAATTAATTATTAAATATCAAAAATAGCAACTTAAGTCGGAAAAGTTGAATTAAAAGCTGAGATGGGCCTAGAAAATTTTCAAACCATTCTCGATAAATACTAGAGCTTGTCTAGGCTCCAATTACATTACTTTAACCACCTAACATGCAATAACTGTTAATTAAATTGCTAATCTACTCTAACTATCCACCTAATCCATATTTAGTCTAAACTAATCAACCATTAAGCATCATTAACTTACTAAGCAAGGATTAGTGAGTTAAACTCACTTGATTGACGATCCCCTTGGATCAAAATGACAAGGACGCAGAGGCGGTCCACAAACTCTCAAGCGACACTACCAAACGGGGTCGGGAACGGCTTGAAAATGGGCTGAGCAGTGGTTGTGAGACCCACTCTGCTCGGCTTCTGTTTGGTGGCTAAATGGCTGGCCGGTGGCTGCAATTTGCTCGGAAGTGATGAGGGAAGGTTGGTGGTGGCAGCAGTGGGCTTGGCGGGCCTCCAGGCGGCGAGACGGCGGCGCACGGTGATCTGACGGTCACGGGGGAAGCTCTGGGACACAGCTGGAGCAGGGACGACGGTGATGTGCAAGCGAGACGCGAGCGAGGCGCGGGGACGCATGACGGCGAACGGCGGTGGACGATGACATCAGCGGGATGCTCGACGGCCAAGGGTGCTTCTAGTTCGGCTGTTCTAGGTTGTTGAGCTCAAAACAACAAATGAAGAAAGAGGGGGAGGCTGCTTGACGGTGGGGGAGAGAGGGGAAGGAAGGGGGACAAGTTGGCTTGGAGGGGGACTACCTTGGTCTCTCTTATACACTTTGGTCCCCTTGGAAGGCCCCACCACAACCCAGCTGTATCCTCTGCAATTTCCAGCCACAAAAACCTTTTTAGAAGCCCTTGAAGTGGTCCACAAGTTGTGTCCATGGGGGCATACGAATTTCATTTGATTTCCCTCAATTTCTCCTCAAATCCTTCTTGAACCGACTTAATTCGACTCCTAAAAATTCAACCGTCGAGTCCTTGATCAAATTGATATTTTTCCTCACCAATTGAACCTACTTGCATCCTAATTTCACGATCAAAAACGGTCCTCTGCATTTTCTGATTGAAAACAACCCTATGTAGACTTTTTCCACCAAAAACTTGGTTTGCAGAAAAATCTTCGAAGACTGTGTCGGTGTTCCTAAAATGACTCATGACATGATAGAACTTTCAATTTCTAAAATCGGATTTAAATTCGTGGTTAATTTCAATCTAGTGCGTTTTTAGCGTGACCTAAGCTATCGGGTAGCTTTTAGTAATTTTTAGTGCAAATGACCTATGGTCAACTTTCTTTGAACCACAATGAACCCATTCAACACATCGGCGACTCTCGGTGGTCGTGAAAATCTCGAGGTTTCAAATACGGACATAGGGTACCAAAATGACAGAAAAATCAATCTAGTGCCGATCGACGATAATTTTGCAATTTAGTGGAATCATCCACGTTTAACCACACATCTCAGTTGAATTGACATATCTTTGATCCCTGATCGATTTTTAACTGTGCCGTAATGGCCTCTGCAGATGAGCACAGTCGAGTAGCCGGTTCCTAGTCGAATTGTCAAATCTATTGCATTAAAATCCCTTAGTGACTTCCCCAGATAGTATAGTTATCTCAAAAGTGATCAGCTCTGAAAATAGCCCTATATATGCGTCGATGAAAGGCTCGATTAATTTATTTGAAAGCAGAACTGAAAAATCTAGGATGTCACAATGTGTTATGTGAGTTATGTATTATGTATTGTATGTGTCACGTGTGTTCGAACGACGTAATGTTGTGATATGGCATATCGTTAAAGTACGTTACGGTAGGGTGATATGTTATATAAATAAAAGAAGGATTATGTGATGGATTTGATGACACATAATAATGATGTGAACGTATTGCGAATTATGACGAATTTATGATAAGTAGTCCATATGCCATGGATTTATGAATTGAATGATAAATTTGTACATGATGCACGTGTATAACATAGTGGCATTTGATGAGTTATGTGGCACATCACATGAGTATCACATTCATTAAATGAGAAAGATAAGAAATGGATTATGTGATGGTATGCCCATGTGATCACCTAAGACCCTGATGCATTTAAAGTGGGGGTGTGAACCTATCCTAATGTGTTTTATGCGGGACGATGCCTGATTAAGTTCGAATGCCCCCAATTCAATGGGATGCCATTTGCGGATGGATTTTAGAATGAAAGGAATGATTGTCCTGATACATTTTACGCGGGATGATGCCGTGCTCAATGGGGCAATACAATGCCCGGTTATGCCAGATGACTGCAAACCTTCGGGTTGGCCTTGAGTCTTGAGTGACCATAATAATCTAGACATTTGTATGGAAAGTGCATGAAATTCATATGTGTTCAAGTCCAGATTATTGCATGGCATGAGCATATGATTTAAACCATAATGCGCATCCATATGTTTAGCTCGAGAGCATGGAATATATGTTATGGAATTGCCTATGTGTCTATATTGATGGCCTTAAATAACAGATTTGTTATTATGAGAATTGTGAGAGTAAAGCAAGAAGAACATCGCCATGTCTTACCATCAATAGATAATTGCTTGTTTATGGTGTTTTCGAGGTGAACGACTTACCTACGTGAGGTCTAGGAAGTTCAAACATTGAGTTTATCATATTTGTTTGTTGAAATGTTTACAGGAGAATGGCTGAGCCGTTCTAACTGATACGTTTTGGCCTCCCCGTTGAGCATGTCAAGAGGTGACAGAGTAACTTGTAGCTCGAAAGGGCCGACGCACACTACACGTGTTACATCACGATCTTCTGGGTCAATGAATGTCTACTTAATCTCGTGCCACGCCACATCGTTTCCGTGAGTCATTGGATTTCAGTGAATCCGTGAGTCTGTGGGTCTATCACATTTTTCATTGGTCCCTACACAATTTAGCTAGCGAAAGAGGATCCAACAACTCCATTTCTAAACACTGAAATGATGCACACAAGATACACATAGATACTAACCGAGTTTTATTTACATAAACTTGATAGACATCATTTATCGGTACATCAAAAGCCCAAGTTTCCTATACTTGGTTACATCCAAAAACTAGACCGACATTTTCCATCACCTATTCACATGGCGTCCATTAGCAAGTGCTAGTGTCCAAAAATTTCCTGTTGTCCATGCAACCTCGATCACTCTATGGCACTCCAACCTCCATCATTGTCTTCTGGCAGCGGTGGCATCTTTATCACTCTGTAATATGTTAGTCCCCATGAGGTGTGAGTACGACTACTCAATAGTCAAAATTCTACTAAACTATATTATGGAGCCTATCGTCACCCAATTCCACATAATCCAAATCAGTACGCATAATAGTAGTAATAAACATGCATCAAACCAATAAGATTTACTAATGAAATGGCATAACACAGTAGAACAATCAAGCTTTAGAATTCAATAGATTTTGATTCACTACCACCATCTTCCAGAGGACCAGTGTTTGCATCCCTCTAGGCATATCGCACCCAACCTGGCATCACGAAGGCCTCCGGTTCCATATTTTAGTCACCAAGCATCCAGAGCGTGTTACATCTCCAGGCATCTTGCACCTCACCTAGCATCACGAGGAATCATCGGGGCTCACCATGTCAATGATTGCCCCTACCCTCCGAAACATGTATCGTCATACATCCAGGCATCCCGACTCTCCTAGGGAACCTCTGGGGCTCATCGGTCCCTAGGCATCCAGAGGCATCACCACTATGATCCTCTTGGCAACCCGATACCCGAGGCATTGTCGTCCCAAGGGTCCAATGGCATCAATAACAAATCAACCATGGTGTAGCAGTCAAACCATTTTAAATGCCAAAAACATTTCCAAATCACCAACATGGAAAATCCTTTGGGTTATCGAAAATCCCACTTTATGATATCAAGTAATGCAAAATAGGGATTTCAAAGACACAGCAATACAACAACAATAGTCTTTAAAAATAGGTCAATCTCGTATCGATGAAATCAATTCATGAAATCAAAAGCTTGATACCAAATCCATAAAATCCACTTTCTCGAGTCGCACTCGCGCCTCACGGCTCGAAATGAAATGATTTATCAAAACTGTAAGTAATTCGAAATCAGCACATTGGCATATCCAAATTTCAATTTCGACCCTAAAGTTTTCAAAGTAGTCCACACACATAAAACCTTAGAGCTTCGAAATATCGGAAATCATCATGTACGTGGCCTCCAATTCGGACTCGACCACAATAGTTATAAAATCCTTTCCCATATAGCTCAAAATCAACCTGATAATCTCCGAGTTCTCAATTCAGCGCGAGTATACCAAAATAATCTTAATATACGGGACGGTTTCATCAAGCAACAACAGCATTCACGTCTTATAGGTTAGTAGAAATCGACTTGCCTTTGGTTTGGGGCGTCAACAGCAAGGCGAATCCGGGAGCCTGCGGGTCACGAGTGCAGCTAAGGCGAGTTGGACGGCACAAATGGTAGAGTGGGAACACAGCTGGTGGCATCTACGGCAAATGGACCGTGAGTTGCGGCACGGTTGAGATGAGCTAGATGGCAACAAAGAAGGTTGGTGGCTAGCGGTGGTGCAGGGTCGGCTAGGAGCAACGGGTGATGAGCTGCGAGATGGCGAGAGGCCGGTGATGTGGTGGTGTGGTCGGCGGCGGTAATCGGCAGCCGAGCTTGAGCGAGATGGCGCCTGGATTTGAACTGGAAATTTTCTGGGTTTGGACTAAGAAGAGGGTCGATGGTGGTGGAATGCCCGGGGGAAAGGGAAGAATTCTCTCCCTCTTCTACGGCTGCTTGTTGACAACATAAGTCAACAATTCTTGCACTCTTGCAGCTACTCACGCGAAGGACAGGTGGGGATGTCGTTGCCACCACCCGAACCTTCCCTCGCCAGCTCAAGATCCTTGATGCATGTCTCAGCAGGTTGACACTTCTGCCGTGGCTACTTGACCGAAGAAAGGCCTCACTTCGTTGACCAATTTGTCAACTCTTCTTGCCTCTTCGTGGCTGCGTGAGGGAGGAACACACGAGCAAACCGTGTCCCTCAGCCAGCGTCTTCCTCTGCCACTTGCACTAATTCACGCACACACGTGGCTGCAAGGCTCCCCCAAGAGCTCGCTCAGTTGGCCACCGAGGGAAGGAGAAACGTGGCCTTCATGTGCAATCCTTTGATGCGAAAATGGGGCAGCATGGAGTCAACCTTTCTCTTTGGTTGACCGGCCACAATGGGGAGGGGAACGTAGCTTCATGGCCGTGCATGGGCAGGTTGATGGACGTGGCTGCATGTTTTTGCATGACCAACTCCTCCATTTGTTGACCAACAAGAAGAAAGGAACGTGCATGGAAAAATCCAGGGGCAATGGTCTTCATTCCTTGGCTGTCCATGAAGAAGAAAACGTGGTGGTGGTGTGGCCAAGGTCTTTGCATGGAAATGCATGGTCTAATGTGATTGAAGTTTCGGAAGTCTACGTCTCCACGTGTATAAAAAGCTCACTTGGTAAGGTATCAATGCCAAAGATGTTAGCCTTGCGAGTGACGTCGCACGAAGAAATTCCTAAATGAGGTACTATCGCGAGAACGTGACGAAACGTGACATTTCAATACAGTGAGAGTGGTGACGAAATGGCATCCACAAGTGATGCCAACAACATAGTTTGATGACAAATTCGTCGACCCGTCTTGAACAGTTACGTACTTGAGATCTGACGAAATTCGGATGTCTATATGTGTGTGTGTGTGTTTTTTAACTATTCCTGTTGAATGATGGTTCGAGATTTGTTAACGTTTTTGCTTGTGCATTTCATCGTTATTACGAATTGGATCGGCGACGCCTCCTAGGACGTCACAATCGAACAACCATAGTTATGGAAGTGAGGGTTGCCGCGTGCTCGAAGTGGGTTGGGGTGTGACATTGAATCTTAAGTTGCGAATTGGTCTGAGTTTGGAAAAGCTCAAATTAAGTCTAAGTTTAATAATTCATTTGCCGAACCCATGAGGGTGAGGTCCCGATATACAAGATACTCATACATACTATCATCAAAAGAGTTCTTCACATGATTATTGGTAGAAGTACAGCACAAATGTCAAAACTTGGCATGAGGAAACACTTAAGTACCAAAATTTACGAAAGCTACACATAAGTACTTCTTTAAAAAAAAAAAAAATTTGGGATATTTCAATGCTAATTTTGGCAAAGGGTCCTAGAAATCCTACATGGCATTTTTTTAATAATACTTACTTACGTGGCTCGCTGGAAAACCTTGTCCACAAAGAAGAGCCAAAACAACATTATTTTGCCTCTTATTTGAATTTTAATATAGATAATAATTAAAATAAATTTAAAACTGAAAATGAA
This sequence comes from Eucalyptus decipiens, assembly GCA_014182575.1. Lineage (NCBI taxonomy): Eukaryota > Viridiplantae > Streptophyta > Magnoliopsida > Myrtales > Myrtaceae > Eucalyptus > Eucalyptus decipiens. The sequence goes on along the minus strand of CM024613.1, from coordinate 4,595,329 downwards.
AAAGATGGCAGAACGCTTCAGCAAGGGCCTTGCTGCCACCTCCTCACCATCACCACAGTGGGGGGAGAGTCGGTCGGGTCGCTAAGCCCTGGCTAGGGGCTGACGTCAACCGGTGATAAGGGCTTATAAGCCCTCGCCTGGATCTAGGGTGTCGCCCTAACCAGCGGTGGCCTTTGGCCCTTACTGGGTGAAAGTTGATGACCCTCATGAGATCTTGGGGAGGATCGTGACCTTTGCCCTAGATCTAGGCGAGGGTTTGTAGGCCTTTGTTGTCGGTCAACCCGGATTGTTGGCCCCTAGTTAGGGCCTAGCGACCTTGGCCCCTGATTATGGCCCGGCGACCCTCCCTTCACCGTCACTGGGAAGGCGACGACGGGTAGGTGACGACAAGGGTTTGCATAGCTCTTATCGTACTGCAATCTTCTTCTTCTACTTTTTAAAAATAACAATTTAGCTTTACATTAAAATTCAAATCCAAGGAAAAATGACGTTGTTTTTGGCTTATCTAACTATGTTTGAGTGTAAAACAACGTCGTTTTTAGCTTATCTAATCATGTATGTGTGCAAAATAATATTGTTTTCGGCTTATTTAGCTACATCAGCATGCAAAAAGACATCATTTTATAGTTATTTAGCCTGAAAAATGCCACGTTAGTATTTTGATCAAATTTTCTCGCTGTTGACACTGTTCCATTTTGATATGATTTTGACAGTTAAGTGTATATTTTCGAACTTTTGACATTTAAGTATTCCTCCGTGTCAAATTTTAACACTCTTAAGTGTTTGCACGCTTCTATGATTGCCACTATCAATCTCGAACAAGATTTTGACGTGAAAGTGGAAACCCTAGTTCCAATTGCAGAAGCAGAGAAAACACGCAAATACAAAACAAAAACAAATAAACTTCTGCAGATTTTCTATGTTCCTTGACCGGCACTCTTGAGGATGAATCTCACCATGCCCACCCACCTCGTTAGCCATTCGCTTCTCATGGAAAATCCCCCCAATAATGTTTGCAGCTAGTGGCAGACCAGGACTCTTCTCTTTATGACATCGGGATTCAGATATACTTACAGATGCCCAATTACTGTTGGATGGGGAACTTGTCAGTTACCATAAGAAAGGTGGATAAATCTTACACCATACTTCAGGACGATGGCGAGGTGACTCGCCTTTTTGACTTTGTCATGATAAAAGAGGTAACATTCCAAACAAAGCTGGTGCGTACGTCCCTTTCATGGGACAAAGCCAAAACGTTATCACAACCTATGTGCTTTATGAGTAGACGGAAATATATGTCGACCTAAAGCATATTCTCCAATGAATCCTCAAGTAGAAAGGCAAAGAAAATATCCAACTTTCAAATTTAAACATGCCCAATTATAATGTGGACTACATTTTTTTGGGTCTGGGTATATAGAATACTTTGGAGTGATGAGCTTTTAACTCATATCCCTGCTTTCAGAAACTAAATTTAATCTACTCATGTGTCTCGTTTGTAATGCTGTAGAAGTTATTAAGCTTTTCCTTCATCCTTCTGAAACACAATTAAAGCCACTGATGAGTGATTCAAAGAACAAGGACAACCCCGATGTTACATTAATGGCGCAGCAGGTTCCAGCTAGGCAAAACGGTGGAGCGCAGATTATCTCTTGTTGGCCAGCGTTTGGGCTTCTTTTTGTGTCTTATCCAGTCATTGAGGTTGGTGAAGTATTTCATAGGTCACGGTTTTTTTAGCTAATGCAGGTTTCCTTATCATTCCAAATTATGATTTCCTCCTTATTTATTGATCATTCAGGATAGAGTGTCACTGTTCTTTAAAAGAAACCTGGAAATATATCATAGACCGTCTCTAATCAGCTTTCAAGTTTTCAGGCATACAAGTTATTTCACCTCAGCTGAAAAATCCAGGTCTCTCTCTCTCTTTCTTTTCCCTCCCCCTCTCTTCTTGTTCTTCATGCTGATTGTCTTGAGTTCTTTTTGCTTCTTTAGATGCCAAATTTTCCAATATTGTAGCTTACATGCTCTGAGCCATTTTAGGTTGTGCTGTAAAGAATTCTAAATGACTGGTCGGTTACTTAATGAAATTAAACATCTTTGTTTCGTCCCTTGTGAATAGTAATAAATTCCTATGGTTTAACTGTAAAGGGAAAAGCAAAAAAGAGATAGAGATAGGGAAAATATTGAAAGAAGTCTCGTTGAACTCTGGGGCAAGTTTTTGCAGAAAACGTGTTAAAGAGATGGCATCTCTCATTCCCACTTCTATAGGGTATTGGCTTGTAAAGCAGAATTTTATGGAGTCTAACAAAAAATAATGTTCTCTTATCTGCTGGCTGTCCCTTGGTGTTTGGAGTTACGTGAGAATGTGAATAGATAAATTGCGATCTAGGAACCAGGTGAACAATGTTCTGCATTTCTTTTTTCCAGAAGTTTTAGTATTTGTAGTTTTCTCGACTGTTTTAGAGGATACTAAGGAGGTGGTGCGTGTGTGTGTGTGTGTGTGTGAGAGAGAGAGAGAGAGAGAGAGAATCTTCTTCTCGCATGAAATCTTATATGTCAAATGGCACTTGTAGGACTGATATTTCCGTGTCTTCACTTCGTTCCTCTTCTATACTGATAATCGTTTCTTCACTTTTCAGCAATGTCTTCAACACAAATTGCAGACAAGAAAGCGAAGATATTAGAGCTGTTGCACCATAAAAGTGTAGAAAAAGTGGTTATTCAAGGGGAAGTTGGTGTCGGAAAGACGTGGATGGCAAGGGAGATAAGTAATAGTGCAATGGTGGAGGGTCTATCCTACGACAGTATCTGGGTGTGTTGCACGAACAAACGGGACATTACTTGCATATATGCAGATATTGTGCATCAGCTTTTGCTGATTCCCCCCATCAAAGAAGGGGATGATAGTAATGAAGGCACTGATAAGACCACTGAGAGTTCTGTTGTCCTGAAAGATAAGGTTCTCAAACTTATCGCCAAAAAAATGTCAGAGGATCAGGGAGAGAAGTATCTTCTAATCATCTTGGATGATGTTCCCAATGAAATAAAAGAGGCCGATATAACCAATGAACTGCTTGTCCATCATGGACAGAAGGTGAAGATTTTAATCACAAGAAGAGGCTATTCTGGAAATGATATTGTTGAGGAAGCAGCAGGAATAGTGGAGATTCGGCCCTTCCCTTCAAAAGATCTATCAACTTTATTGCAAGAGCTAGTTGATGAAAAGATCCGTGAGTCCCCAGATTTCGAGATGCTATCGACAGCAATTGCTGAAATGAGCAGTGGTCTGGCCGCTGTGATTGTCATGATTGCTGCAGCTTTAAATTCCATTGCCCACAGCAAGTCCAGCTCTTGGAACCTAGAGAGCATGCTGCGAGAAGTTGCCAGCAGTGAAGGCCTTCCTGAAGCCTTAACCAAGATGTTGCATTGTTGTCTTGACATGTTGCCTAGCTCGGAAATGGCCAATTGCTTTCGGTACATCTGGCAATTCTTTCCCAGGCATGGTGGGATCCATTACAACGAGCTGATTGTCAACTGGATATTGGAGGGATACTTCAGTGATATCGACCATGTCGAGAATGCTTATGCAAAGGGTCATCATGTATTGATAGAGCTTCTGGATCGGCGCCTACTGAAAAATCTGCAGAATAATATCGTCCCCCTAGAAGGATTAGCTCTGAAGATCCCTGCTCACAGCTATGGTGGATATTGCAGAACGAGCAGTCTAGGACTGGCTTGTGAAATTGATAATGGTAAATGGGAAGGCTATGGGAGAATTACATGGACAGACGGTATGATACAAACGCTCTGTAGGTCAAAGGACCAAAAAATTACCACTCTACTACTTGACGGAAGCCGTCTCGGCAGGGAAGTTCCCGAAACCTTCTTCAAGCGCACGAAGGACCTTACATTTCTTTCCTTCTTCAAGCCCAGATTTAGATCTCTTCCCTCACCCCTGTTCAAAATTTAGAAGCTTCTGGTGCTGGTACTTAGAGGCTCTGACCTGCTTGAAAACATAAACGAGATTGACAAGCTTAAAGCATTGCTCATTCTTGAAATATCCGGTGCTAGTTCCCTGAAAATGATTCCTGATGATATTTTGAGGATGCTATTCATATTAAAACTCTAAACCTGTCATCCATCCCAATAAACAATCTGCCTTCTTCTTTTTCCAAACTGAGTGGATTGCGTTGGCTCATCCTCAGAAACTGTCCTTGCTTAGAAAAACTCCCAAGCCTTACAACTTTGGGGAACCTTGAGACAATTGACGCTTCCGGGACAAATTTGAAGGAATTCCATGACAAATGCTTTGCACCACTCCAGAAACTTCAATACCTTAATCTCTCACAAACTAAGATCGTGCACTTGCCCTTTATTTGCAATGCTGCAAGGCTCACATGGTTATTACTGTGTGGCTGCTCATGCTTATTCAGACTGCCCAGCCTGCCAAGAAGCCTTCAGATTCTTGATCTTTCAGATTCTGCTTCAACTGAAATCGAGCAGGGACTCAGAGCCACAATAAAGCAATCAAATCCAGATGTTACCAACCTTCGACATCTTAACTTGAGTGGTTGTGGTGCACTTGAGAAACTTCCACCTACTAAAGCATTTGAGAAGCTTGAGTTACTTGATGTTTCATATGCTGTTAATCTGAAGAAAATCGAAGATGAATCCTTCAGTCATCTGAAGCACCTTAACGTACTCAATCTATCTAACACCAAAGTTGAGACCTTACCATCCCTTCACAGACTTGGCAATCTTCAACAGCTCTGGCTCAAGGATTGTAAATTATTGAAAAGACTGCCCCATTATGGAAGGTCTTCTGAGACTCAAGGAACTCGATCTTTCAGGTGCCTCTTCTTTGGAGGAAATGGGTCCCGAGTCTCCAAACTGCGAGAAGTTCAACCTCCCAAACCTACAAAAGCTTTTACTGGCTGGTTGTGATCACCTGAAAAAATTGCCTCCGTTGAATTCCTTAGAGAAACTGGACATTCTCAATATTTCAGGTTGTACTCTTCTTAACAAAATACCAGATGAATCCTTCGAACACATGCCTCGTCTTCATCTGCTAGATGTCTCTGAAACAAAGATTGAAAGCCTTCCATCTGTTGCTAAACTTGGCAATTTGCACCGCCTCATCCTAAGGGACTGTCATCTCCTTACAACTCTAACGGGATTGGAATATGTAACAAAGCTTCGGGAGCTTGATCTTTGGGGCACGAGCTCCTTGGGGGAAGTCAAAGCTAAGTACCTAGAGTGCATGCCTCAGCTTCAGATTCTCAAGTTATCTGGAATTAAGGTTGATGAATTACCATCCATATCAAATCTCACCAATTTGACTCAGCTTTCACTGAGCGGCTGCTCAGGGTTTGCAGAATTGCCACATTTGGATGCACTGACCAAACTCAGGTACCTGGATCTTGTGAGAACAGAGATCAAATCTCTAGCCTCCATTAAAACTCTGGGTAATCTCCAACGACTGTCCCTGAGAAATTGTACGAGTTTAGAATCAGAAGAGTTGCCACCTCTTGAACCAGATAGTCATTTGGAGGTGCTTGATCTGGTGGGAATCAGGATGAATGAGTTTCCCTATTGGATTTTCGAGATGACAAATTTAAAGTGCCTCCATTTGCCAGACCTCAACGTTATTCGACAGGTTGATTGGAGTAAAATAAAGTGCTTACCTGAACAAGTTAACTGGGAGGAATGTGGGATCTTTAAGCTTGAGGGGATTGTTACTGACAGTAACAGGACTTTCCTATCTGTTCGTGGTACTGACTTTTTTCAGTTCCTGGAGCAAATTCCGCACTGAGAAATACATGCTTCAAACGATTTCATTTCAGTGTGTACCCTCCTAGAGAACAAGGTAAAGTTGGTGACAACTATCGCTATCGGAATGACCTGGATTCAAGGAACATCTACAATGAGATCAGGCATCTCCCTGATCCTGGACAGCCTGACCGGGTTCTTGATCCTTCACAGCCTCACTGGTTTCCTGATCCTAAACAATCTGACCAGCTTCCTGATCTTGGACAGGCTGACTGGTCACTAGAGTTCTACGGGTTTGAAAGTTTGCATAAATATCCCAGAGAAGTCATCAAGCATGGTAACTGTATTTCTTTTATTGATGATTTGTGCATGAGTTGTTTGTCTGATTTGGGGGATGACAACTTGGAAGCACTCAAGGGTTGCTGGCTAGAGAGGTGCAATCGCATCGAATCCATTTTTGCTGGATCAGATGTAACTACTCTGTGGGTTGCCAACCTTCCACATCTAAGAAGCATATATAGTGAGACAGTGCAATCTAAGAGCCCTAAGAATCTGAAGAATCTGTACATAGATTGTTGCCCCATGCTCATGTGGGCTTTCTCTTCCTGCCAGCTTCCGGAAAACCTTGAAGTCATTCAGATAAAGTTTTGCGACAAATTGGAGACACTAGTTGAGCATGAAACATCCACAGAGTGCAAGTTGCCAAATTTAAAGACCTTGCATCTGTTGGGACTGCCCGTGTTGAAGAGAATAGGGCTCCAGCTTCTGGGAAACCTTGAAATTGTCCAGATACAAAATTGCGACAAAGTGGAGACACTGTGCGACCACGAAGCATCAAGGCTGTGCACATTGCCAAAGCTACACACCTTGCATCTATCGGAACTGCCCTTCTTGAAGAGCATTGGGATCAGTAGTGCATCTCCCGGAACATGTGGAGTTCTTGAATGCCCAAATCTGAAGAATCTGCTCATAGATTTCTGCCCCAGGATTGTGAGTGTTTCCTCCTCATCCCGACCTCCAAATGACCTTGAGGTCATCAAGATACAACATTGTGACAAATTGGAGAGTCTGTTTGAGGACATAACATCTGCAGAGTTTGCATTGCCAAAGTTACACACCTTTCATCTATTGGAACTGCCCAGGTTGAAGAGATTAGGGGTCAGCACTCAGCAGAGCCGGATCATCTCTGGAACCATATATTCGCGGATGCCCAAATCTGCCAAAGGATCTTTGGAATCGCCAGTACTAAAGAGCTTTGAAATAAATTCTATCTGCTTCTTAATCCTAGAACAGCCTATTTCTTGATGTGTACGGATAATAACATATGCATGTTCCCAAAGCATATTTTACAGTTGTGCTAAGGATTATCGACTTCAAAGTCCGTATAATCTCTTGCTAGCTGTGGTTTTCATTGAAACTCTTGATACAAGAAAAGGGAAGAGAAGAATAAAGAAAAATACATACCAATCTTCACGGCAGATTCAATGAGACAAATGTACTGTATCAATAGGTGTATGCGAAAGAACAAAAGAGATTGATAGAAATGGTAAACCTCAAGATACATCTAATTTTATGAAGAGAAAAGGTCACATATCTTTATCCAACCTAGGACCACTAAATGTCTGGTTACAGGCATAACACTTAGCCTTGTCGCTGTCGTTTATGTAAGCTGAGAGCTACATTGAAGATTTAAAACCAGTGCAACTCGTAAAGAAATTCTAAATTCCTCCTCCTACATGTTATGCTCAGCATTTACAGTTGTGCTAAGGATTATCGACTTCAAAGTCCGTATAATCTCTTGCTAGCTGTGGTTTTCATTGAAACTCTTGATACAAGAAAGGGGAAGAGAAGAATAAAGAAAAATACCATACCAATCTTCACGGCAGATTCAATGAGACAAATGTACTGTATCAATAGGTGTATGCGAAAGAACAAAAGAGATTGATAGAAATGGTAAACCTCAAGATACATCTAATTTTATGAAGATGAGAAAAGGTCACATATCGTTATCCAACCTAGGACCACTAAATGTCTGGTTACAGGCATAACACTTAGCCTTGTCGCTGTCGTTTATGTAAGCTGAGAGCTACATTGAAGATTTAAAACCAGTGCAACTCGTAAAGAAATTCTAAATTCCTCCTCCTACATGTTATGCTCAGCATTTATCGCTTCAGAAGTTCAGATGGGGCGGAATGTTGAAATGACAGTAAAATTGATTTTCATTAACAACGCTTTAGATCAATCAATGATAGAGGACAAAAGGAAACGGTTGGCTGCGTGATCTCTATGGAATCAAGAATGAAAGTTACTCAATCCTTCTGTTACTTTTTTTATTGTGTGTTTATTTTTTGTTTATGATAACTGTGTATGAGGCTGTTTTGTTTTCTTAATTAGATCCCCATCATTGACATTTGTGAATTGTTACATCTTTTTTAAAATTAAATTTTATCATTGGTGTTGGTAAACTTCAATTTCTATGCAAAGGGAGGAAGTCGTGAGTTGTGGATCAAGCTATAAGCACAAAGCCACAATGAAGAGAAAAAACTCCCAATAAGTTGTCCCTCAAATTTATGGTGCTCTTATTCCAAGTTTCCAAAGTTTATTATTATTCTCTTAGTTCCAACATTTGGTGTCAGATCTACAAATAGCATACATCAGTTTCGTTCAATTGCAACTTCCAAAGTTGAATGGGAGGAATTTCAATAACTAGTCTGTCAAGATGAAGGTTCTTTTCAAATTGCAAAATTTGTATTAATGGAGAACAGCCACACTGAAGTGGCTGATGCTATTCAATGCTTTAAGAAAATGAGATAAGGAATCTTTGGTGGAATCCAAGAAGAAAGATCATAAAGCATTATTTGCGATCTATTAGCTTGTAGGGGAAATGATATTCGAAAAAAATTTGAGCACCAAGACCGTGAAAGCAATATGGGATATTATTCAACAATCCTACTAAGGTGATGATTGTGTCAAATAGACCATTGTTAAACCAATTGAGGATTTCTGGTGAAGAACTCCAAGATGCGCAAGTGGTAGAAATTTTTTTTGAGGTCTTTGATTGAAAATTTTGACTACGTTGTCACGGCAATTGAAGAAAGCCAAGATGTGTCAACCATGTCATAGGAGCAGTTGATGGGTTCATGGTGCTCACATGAGCAAAGAATGAATCAAAAGTCTTTTAGTTCGAATCCCAAGCAAGAATGGTAGAGTTTGGTTGCTCAATTAAACTTAGGAGGCTATCAAGGTGGCTAAGATCATGGAGGTGGTTGAATACGTAGAGGTGGAAATTTGAATTTTACTGGAAAATATAGAACACGTGACAAATCAAAGGTCAAGTGGTTAAAGTGTAACGAATTCAAACATTACAAACCTAAATGACAAGCAAAGATGACATACAAGCAAGCAGAACAAGCGCAAGCCGTTGATGCTAATGTGGTGCTAGCATGCATAGAGGATGACTCAAGCACCATAAACACCAAGATCTGACAATTGATATTGGGTGCAATAATGATATGGCTGACCAAAAGAAGTTATTCTCACAAGGACAAGCTAGTTTGCAGTGAAGTTAATTTTGGGAATAAATCAAAAGTTCTTGTAATGCGCAATGGTAACATTAATATCAAGTTAAAAGATAGCACTAATATATACTGTAGTAAATGTTTACTTTGTACCTAGGTTTTTTTTTGGAATTTATTAATTGTTAGGCAACTTTTTAAAAGATGCCACTATTAACACTTATATTTTAACTAAATATTTAAGATAAATTTGTATAAAAAATTAGAGATCGATTTTGACCTAAGAAAAAGGATTTTCGCATCACGTAGGTACTAATAGTATTTGCATCTACTAACTTTTGTTTTCTATTTTTCTTACCCTATTTTCGGATAATTTTTTTAAAATAAAATAATTAAAAAATATAATAATAGAAGCCCCCTTTCTTTCCTCTTCTCCTTTCCCATGCGTGGACCCGAGCCCATTCCACCATTTATTTTCGCAGGCCCGGCTCCTCCGCCTTCTTCTCTTTCCTCCTTCCTTCCCTTCTCTGCAACTCACGCGCGTAGAGGCCGTCGACGCGGGGAGGACGATCTACGGTAGAGAGAAGAGAGAATAAGCCGGAAACGGATGGGACACGCCTTCAATGCTGAGACGAGACACTGTTTCGGCCAAGGGGGAGGCCGGTCGGCACGCCGAGAACCGACAGTCATATCCTCCGTCGACCGGCCCCGCTCGGCCTATAAATAGGGCATCGGGCTGAGGCCGAAGAGCACACGAAGAGAGAGAGATCGGAGGAGCGAGCTTGGAGGACTTCACCTGAGAGACATCTGTGGAGGCCTGAGAGTGAGCTAGTCCGAGAGGTAGAGATGAAGAGAGAGATCTGAGGGTTTCTTCAGAGAGACATCCAAGATGCCCGAGAGAACTAAGCGAGCGAGAGAAATCAGGAGTTTGAGAGAGAGAAGCTCGAGATCTGAGGGAGAGGGAGCTCGAGCAGAGACTGAGAGTAAGTGATGAGGTGAGGTCGCCGATTGCCGGCACGCCTTGTTCCCATCGAAGCCGCGGTAAGTCCCGCTTTTGTTGAGTTGGGGTTGGTTTCCCGAGGATCTTGGCCCGGGAACGAGCGAGGCGGACGGACGCAGCTTGATCTATCGAACTCGTCCGCTGTCTGACGACTTCAAGCCAGATAGGGAACGCCGTCGACGGCCCCCCTCTTTTCTATCCTGTCCTTCCATGTTTCAGGCTCGCCAGAACAGGCTGCCGTAGCCCGATCCGAGCAAGTTCCAGCCTCAACTTTGTGTGTGTGCTGCGGTATTGGGGTCTAGGGTGGTGTTGATCGCTTTGAATTTCGGCTTGAATTCGGGCTGGGTTGTTGGCGCTTCTCACCCTCAGGCGATGCACACCACCTGTTCGATGAAATGCTCGAACCAGATCTCACTTAGATCTCCTCTGATTTCAGTAGGAGGCATGGCCCGTTGGTTCGGTGACATCGTCCTGGTGAGTGGTGACCGGTGAAAATCCGGGGAGCGAATGTGTTCTAGCCGGTCAAAGAGCGTCGTGTGCATGATTGGGGTCTTGATGTTCTTGAATCGGCGAGCAAACCTTCGGCATTCTGGGCATGCTCGAAGGGGAGTCCGTGAGGGTGAAAGAAAAAGGAGCAAAGGGGAGAAAAAAAAAAAAAGAAAGAAGAGAAAGTAGAAAAGTGACAAAAAGTAATAAAATAAGAAAGAGACAAAAAGGAGAGGATATGACGCGTTTGCTAATATTTCTGTTCAAAATTGTTTCGGAGAACGTAAATAAAAACTATTTCTACTCCTAAAACAATTATCAACAGTAAGAAGGCGTTTAGAAACTTATTCCTAATAAAAATTAATACTAACACGTTTTGGTAAATTTGTGTTATTTTTTTGTTTCTTTTAATTTTTTAATTTTTTAATTTTTTTCTTTTTTTCTTCTTTTGGCCGGTTGTCGGCCGGGGTTGAGAGAGGCTCAGCCACGCTGGGCGAGGCTTGGCCTCGCCTTGGCCAGGCGAGCTCGAGCTCACCTAGCCTTGCCCCGCGCAGGCGAAGGGTTGGGCGAGCTCGGGCTCGCTGGATCTGGGCGAGCTCGAGCTTGCCCCTCACCGGGGGCCGACGACACTCCGGCGAGGTCGCGGCCATGGACGAGGCCGGCGACCAGCTAAAAAAAAAAAAAAAAAAAAAAAAAAGAGATGAAAGAGAAAAATTGTTTTAAAATTGTTCATGTTTTTCTTGTTTCTTTTTTTGCTCCAAATGTGTTTTAGGAATAAAAAAATAGATTTTGAACAAAAACGCAAACAAACGCGTTTCTATTCATAAACAGAAAAAAAGAACGTTAACAAACAGGGCCTAAGATGATGGGTCTTCCTCTCCTCTCTCTTCAACCATTCTTGCGTGTGCAGAAGGGAGAGTGGGACAAAACGAGGAAAAGACAAAAGAAAAAAGAGAGAGAAAAGAATAAAAAAAAAAAATCATGTGGGGAAGCTCATCCGGAGGCGTGACCCGGGTTGGTTGGGTTGGCCGTGCTGGATCCGAATCGGGTTGACCCGCCGGTCTCACCTGCCCGGGTCACTTATATTATTATTATATTTTCTATTTTGTTTCTTAGAATCCATTTAAAAAAAAATCCAAAAAATAGAAAAAAAAAAAAAAAAAAGTCTTTGAGGATAATATTGTTACGAGTATGACATGGGCTTAACACTTTACATTGTGCAAAGAGAAAAGAAGAAACGCTTAGACAGAGAGAAAGAGAATTGTGGAAAAGAGAGGAAGAGAGAACGTCCAAAGAAGTCCCAAAGCTGAGTTGATTGTGTTACACCCCAAATCCTATAGGGATGAAGGAGTGACATGGCCATAGCCTCAAACCCAAATATCCACTTTTGAAATGTTCTCAATTAACGTTCTCGCTTTAATGGTCATTAACTGAGGGACTTGAAAAAAAAAAATTGTAATAAAAAAAATGGAATAAGCTACTATGGCCCAGTGGGTAATATATTTTTTCTAAGTAGATCAACAATTACTATACACATTTAAAATACAAACCAAAACGCAAAATCTAATAAACCTTCAAGGTTTAAAATACAATATTTATTACTTTAACATAATATGTATATTCATTTCAGTCGATAATAACAAAGTAAACATCAATGGTTCAATCCATTAGTCAACCTCATCAAAACACACGTCAATGACATATTCCAATGATCAAAATCATGCTCAAGTATTTAGCCACACATAACGCCTGTAACAAAGTGACTAAGATTTCCCTGTGATTAGGTCTCAAACTATTATTAGCTAGTGGTTCAAACCAAAAGAATATCATAAACTAGTATGTGCGTACCCACACATCTCTCAATAGGTTTACAAAGACACTAAACACAATTCATCAACTTCAAACTCGAGTAATCCATAACCAAAATCAGAAACCATCTCACAACTCAGTTTAACAATCAGATCACAATTTTCATCATTTGATATACATATACATACATATATATATGTATGTATATGTATATATATCCAAGTGCCTCAAAAATCATATTCATAAATCATGAACTTTTTGTAATTCTTTCATAAAATGTTTCACAAGCCATTTAAAACAATTAGTGCAAACTAAAGTCAAAAGATGACTTCCCATTTCGAACGGACAAAATGACAATAAATGTCCGACCTGTTTTATGCAAAAAAAAAAAAAAAAATGCTATCCTGTTTTATGCAAAAAAAAAAAAAAAATGCTATTTCTTATCTCATAAAATTTCTAATCCATATCTTCTTTTGAAACGTGAGTTTACAGGCACAAAAAAGAAATAGTATTACTCACTTAGAAAAGTTGAAAACTAAGCTACGATGGTTACTCAAGCCGACGCATTCAAAATCGCAACAATTAATCAAAAAACAATATTAAAAGACTGGGTAAAATAATATTATAATGGACAACCCGACTACATTACACCTATACGTCAATAAAACAACACCTATGCGCTAATGAAAAGCTTGCTCATATCGAAAATCTATTGCTATTCGCTACGTAGCTAGCTCGCTAAATTTGTTTGAGTCATAACTTCATCCACATATCTTTGTTTCAAACAAATGTAAAGTCCATAGAAGATCATTTTAATATACTATAAGAACCCAAACTTAGTCGCCCAAAAACTTAGCCCCGGGAACATCTAAAATCAGCCCAGAGGGTATTGTTCGCAATTTGTCCAGTGCACGTGGCAAAATTCAAATTTTCATTCTAGGCAAACCGTAAGTTTAAATTGAGATTGGTAAATTGTTATAATTTCACAATATCCTAAACTATCGTTTTATATATACACACAATCTGAAAACCCCACAGCAATTCAGAATTGACTTAAATAAAAATTTCAAGCCCTAATTTCAATAATTCTTTCGATTAGATGATTAAAGGCTTTGATTCCTTACTTCTTGTTGCAAAACGGTGTTAATTCAGGTTGTTGAGACGTCCGGATCGATCACGCGCAAAAATTTTCTTCTCTCTCCTTTCCCCCTTTTTCCTTTCTCCACGGTCGCCGGTCTTCTTCTTTCTTGTTCATTCCACTGGCTTGAGCGAGTAAAATATATGAAAGAAGATTAAGGGTGGGCTGTGGGCTTGTGTAAGAGACATGGGCTGGCTTTGGGTTTAACTAATAATATATTGCGTTGAATTTATGGCCCATAAATTACAGATTGCACCTTGCTCTCACCTTGCTGGACTGTGACCAACGTCCTCGCCGACCTCGGTCCTGACGTGCCCGATGACCTTGCCCTGTCAGACGACCTCTTCAGCGAAGCAGCCTAGTTTCCGGCGACTCCTGATACCACCAGAGCAGCCCAGCAACACCAGCGAAACTATAGTGCTGCTATCGCTCCTGCCTCGCCTACGCCAGCAACGCTGCTGCTTCCTTGCTGCGCACCGACAACTTTACTGCTCAATTCGTTGCCCCACCCAACGCCACAGCAAGTACAAGCGATCCAAGGTAGCCCCAGTTCCGCAAACTTCCAGCCCTCGAGATCCTTGAAGCGGTTTTCTCTTTCCAACATGATTTTACTCGGCAGATTTTCCTGACGAGTCCTCATCACAATAGCATCTCTAGCGAAGCCTTTGCGGTCCGTTGCCTCTGTCCAGGTGTTCCCGGGCACCTAGTAGCCCCCCTACGCTGTTTGCCGCTGTTTCTTTGTTGTCGGACGCATTCCTTCGCCGGCCTCTATGAACGTCCCCTCGCCAGTTACCACGAATCGTCCTAGGCAGCCGCAAGTTTCCTCTTTGCCAGTCACCTTTAAAACGGTTCTCAATTTGATAATCCAATTACCTAATTTTGATTATTTGAATTCTAACTTCAATTTGGTATGCAATTTTTGGTGTCCCAAACAAGAAATTTTTGGCTTGCCGGGCTATGGCCAGTGGCTTACCATCTGCTGTGATCGGTGGCTGGTCACCAGAAATAATAATAATAATAATAATAATAATAATAATAATAATAATAATAATAATAATAATATCAAGAAAAATAATATTATTGAAAATTGATTACATCAATACTGACGGTACACGTAGGCTGACTAGCATTCATATCAATATTTCTGACTAAAATTAGCTAGAATAATTAAATTAGTACTATGTTAAAAGATTTAAAATTAAATTACACAGTTAAAAGATTTAAAACTAAATTGATATAAAATAGAATATGTTTATGACTTTTTCAATACCTTTTTAAAGAAAAAAATTAGTTTGATTCGTATTCTATGTGACGGTTGCGTTGTTGTCACTCAGAGAAAGAGTTGAGTGTGGCATCTTTTCTTCTTGAAATTTGATTGTGAACGACAGCAACTGCTCAACGCAGAAACCATCCTTGGCCTCCACTTGCTTCATTCCTCGTCGTCCCGGGGTCATGGGGTACCCCACACTTTAGTCACCAAAAGCACGAGCTGGTGATCTCGCAGCAAGGCCGACTACGACCAAGCCGTGTGCGGCCCGTGCCGACTTGTGCACCGGCCCGACATATGGCTACAAGGAGTGTGACTTCTACATACACTACGCGTGCCTCCTCCCTCAAGAGATCTCCCACCCAACCCACCCTACCCACTCCCTCTTCCGCGACCCTGTCTGCACCGACTTCACCTGTGTTGGGAATAACGGATCCTCGAAAAACGGATTCGACACTAAATCGAATCCCTAAAATGAATGCGGAAGCGAAGCTCGAGAAAATCACGTATCACCGATCGTAAAGCACACCACGGATTCGAGCGTACCTTGTTAGCCACAGATTAGACACCGACGCCGATAAGAGGAAGAGAATCTGGCCCTATTCGATCCGATGACGCCTTGAAGGGAAGACAGTGTCGCTGTTTGCTTACTGTTTCTTTTTGGTGAGAGAGAGTGCGCGGGAGAGGGGAGAACGTACCTACGTTGATTCCAACAGATGCCATATCTCTCTCTCTCCTCCCTTTTATACCTTCCCCCATCCACGAGCCCTATTCCCGTGGGCCGAGCTTTTTGGGCCCAGCATGGGCAGACGGGCCTTAAGCCCATCTCATAAATCCATCATCTCCCACTCGCACATGGTGGGCCGAATGGAATTCTCTTTACCTCTCTTCAACATTCATACTGGTGAATAATCCTTGCAACCAGCATACTTTGAGAGCTCGTTTGCTATACATCTGTTAGGAATATATAGCAACTCATAATGGGCATCACATCCTGAGTAGATTTAGTATGCAGTACCCTAGATCGATCGATCACATTTATATCTCTCTTGATCCCTTTTAAAAAATGATATATATATATATATATATATATATATATATATATTGTATTCACAATTATGATTATCCCAAAGACAATCATAATTGGTTAATCGGTGAATACAAAACTATAATGTGATTCTCCAAAATCGATCTTCCTCTTTCCTTCAAACTCTCAATTTCAGTTCAGCTTGCTTTTCTAGAAACGCCCCATTAGATCGAATCAAACTCATGACCATTGGCAACATCCTAAGATAGCAAACACTAAATAGAAATCTTGAGAATAAGTAAGAGTCATGAGGGGACTAAAATTGAGGAACTCTTTTCCTCAAGAGTCTCACACGACATAAAAGTTGAGATCAAACTTTTGCCACTCTTATTGGTCGTCTCATGTATACGTAGTATGAAATACGTATTACGGTATTAACTCCTTTCTCATGGAGCGTATGTCTACACCTTTCAATATCGTACAGATGATAGTTCAGACATACCCAATGTCTAACTTGAGTTCACGTATCTACTCATTCACAAAATTCATCAGAACTCACATCTGGCATCATAGACAGATAAAGTAAAATATGTGGGGTATTTTACTTTCGGACATAGTAAATATTATGTCCTCATCTTAACACTCAGTTAAGGCGACATACGTATTTTAAGTTTGAGCTCTCGATTATCACCTAGATAATAAGCTTAAAAACAGTCTCATCTCTATTTATCACACAGTAAACAAAGGCGATTACTCGTGTGAGTGGGCTAATCTTATATCTGTCCGACATACTTCTCAACTTAAAATAATGCACTGAGCATTAAGATGCATAAAGATCAAACAAAGATTCATAGGCATTAATGATGAAAACACAAATTCATCAAATTGTGAACACTTAGGGAAATTGGAATATTCAGTACATCAGCCTCTACGCAGTCTTAGAGATTTCATATAGCCACAAAACACATCTCTAGGTATTGGCTTTGTCATAGGATCTACTACCATTCTATGCGTAGTATGTATTTTAAGTTCACATCTTTTCGTGCAATCATATCCTTAACAAAAGTTATACTTGGTATCTATAGGTTTGGTATTGCCATGATATTTTGGATCTTTGGTGTACACTTTTGCTGCTTGGCTATCATAATTAACCAACAATTTATCTGCAGCATTTCCAATAATACCTAAATGATCCAAAAAATCTCTTAAGCTAAACACCTTCTTATACTGCTGCTGATAATGCCACGAACTCAACTTACATCGTGGACAAGGCTATACACTTTTGTTTCTTACTACTCCAACATATGGTGCCATTATTCGGTAAGAAAACAAACCCAGAGGTAGATTTCCTTTCATTTAAATCTCCTCCCCAATCAACATCGAATAGCCTTAGAGTCGCATCCTTTCCTTAATGACTCAAACAGTATAATCAGCAGTTTCCTTTAGATACCTCAGTATTCTCTTAACGGCTTTTCAATGTGCTTGACCTGGATTGGATTGGTATCTACTCACCATTCCAACTGCAAAACATATGTCAGGTCTTGTACACATCATAGTGTACATCAAGCTTCCAACAGCACTAGCATAAGGAACATGTTTCATTTGTTCCTTCTCTTGTAGAGTCCTTGGACACAGTCTATGGCTCAAATCTTTCACCTTTTGTAATAGGAGTGTCTATGGGTTTACAATCTTGAAATCTTAACTCCAAGAATGTATGCAACATCACCCATGTCTTTCATCTCAAAGTTGGAAGACAACCAACTCTTAACAGTATTAACAAGCTCCATATTACTTTTGGCAATTAGTATATCATCAACATATAATGATATGATCACAAATTGATCCTTGGATCTTTTGATATATACGCAATAATCCTCATCAATCATTGTAAAATCATATGCCATTATGACATTATAAAAACGTATATACCATTGTCTTGACGACTGCTTAAGGCCATATATCGACCCCCAAAGTCGACATACCTTTTCTTCTTGGCCTTTCACTATGAAACTAGCAGGTTGTTCCATATATATTTCTTCCTCTAATTCTCGATTGAGGAAAGCAGTCTTTACATCCATTTGATGTAACTCAAGATCCAGACTAACCACTATTGCCAGAATAATGCGAATCGAGGTAAATCACACTACAGGAGAAAATGTTTATTTATAATCAATTCCTTCCTGTTGATTATACCCTTTTGCCACAAGGCGAGCCTTATGCCTTTCTGTCGAGCCATCAGCCTTTCGCTTTATTTTGAGAATCCACTTGTTCCCAATAGCTTTGCGTCCTTTTGGAAGATCAACCGGTTGCTTGCTAAACATGGTTTGACTTCATTGACTCCATTTCCTCTTTCATTGCATAAATCCATTTTTCCTTACTAGGGCAATTCGAGCCTCATTAATATTTCTTGGCTCATCCTCATCTTGTGGAGCAACCATAAAAGTTTCCCCTTCAATGTCAAAACGTCGATGGGGAATACTTTGGCGACTCGTTCACCATATGGGAGATTGTACACTTAGCACATCATTTCCCATTATGCTCCCACTAGGATTAGATAATGATGACGTCGTCTCATCATGTGGTTGCAATTGAGAATGAGTTGAATTCAATTTATCACTTCTCATATCACTCCCACTTGGACGAACTACACTAATATCATTATCTTGATCCAAGGTTTCAAATAGGGAGTATTCTTCCCATATTTCGCCCTTCTTAGGAAATTCATCCACTAAGAATGTGACATCCCGTGATTCAAATTCAGTTATACTCCCACTTTCCTGCTCACCTATGAACACTTATTCTTTCGAGTGTTCTGAGTATCTTATGAAAATACTCTTCTTTCCTCTGGGACCCAATTTCCCAAACTTGTGAGAGGACTCATGTGTATAGGCAGTACAACCCCATGGCTTAAGAAAACTTAAGTCTACTTTTCTACCTGTCCATAACTCATATGGAGTGGAAGTAACTGATTTGGAAAGCATCTGGTTAAGTATAAAGGCAGCAGTTAACAACACATCACTCCAAAAAGTAATAGGTAAGTTAGCATGCGCCATCATGGACCTAACCATTCTAGTAGGGTTCTGTTTATTCTCTCTGCAACACCATTTTGTTGAGGAGTATATAGAATAGACAACTGTCTTTCTATTCCTTTTTCATCACTTAATTTTCTGAACTTATCAGATAAATATTCTCAACCTCGATCGGATCTAAATACTTTTATTTTCTTGTCTAATTGATTTTCTACCAAGTTCATAAATCTTTTGAAACAACTTATACTTCAAATTTATGAGAAATCAAATAGACATATCCGAATCGAGTATAATCATTTATAAAAGTGATGAAATAAACAGCCCCATGCCTTCCTCTCACATTCATTGAACCACAGACGTCAGAATGGATTAAATGCAGAGGAAATTCAGCTCTTTTACCTTTTCTAAATGGTTTCCTTGTTGTTTTCCCTACTAGGCAATGCTCACATCTGGGTAAATCGACTTTTTCAATGTTGCCCAACAAGCCCTATTTGGCTAGTCCATTCATATGTTGTTGGCCAATATGACTAAGTCTAGCATGCCACATACTCACATCATTATCAAATGAAGTAGAATACGTGAAAAGGGAATAACAAATATTAACATCACCACAGTCAACATCTAGTACAATAAAACCATCCAGAAAGTGACCATAACCATAGTAGTTTGTATTCAAATACAAATCTACACCACTTTTACGGAAGTTCACACTAAAAACAAGCTTAACCAACACCAAGACAGACACTAAATTTCGACGAATCTCTAGGGAATATAGAACATCATGTAGGAACAAGGTGCGTCCACCAGGCATGTTTGATTGGCAGGTGCCAATCCCTTTAACTTCATCTCTGGAGTTATTTTCTTCATTGATCCACTTAATTCCAATTGGTACTCGTCGGAATTCCACGAAGAATTCTCTATCCTTCGCTACATGGTCTGTCGGTCTTGAATCTACAGTCCACAAGGATTGGATTCAGCTAATAATTCAGAACTTGACACATAATCAAAGTTCTCAAGTGTACAAAAGGTGTTTACCTTTTTCGGCTCACAACAGTTGCGAGTATAGTGACCTTTCTTGTCATAATTGTAACACCTCTCCCTTGACATTTTCTTCACTTGATGACGTTTTCCTCTCTTGTGTTGGTTAACTCTTGATTTCTTGCAACAAGGACTTGATCCTTTGCATTCACACATATTGAACAAATCAATACGTTTGCGCTTAGAGCTCAAAGCCCTTTCTGAGCTAGAACCAGCAGTGCAAATGTCTATTTTCGACTCAAATGCCGTTAGACGGTCCTCTACTAGCTCAAAGTGGCGCACGGCATCCTCAAGATCTTCCATAATATGGTCAAGAGCTTCTAGTGCTTCTTGCTTTTCCAGCACATATTGAATCTTCATATTCAATATTTCACAATTGTTGCCGTTCATATCAGTAATAACGTTCTTAGTTGTTGAAACCATCTATCTGAACACATCAGACATATTTGCACGAATAATTAATGCCTATTATTTATGCATCCCTATTTGCATAGACCCATCATATCAATGAACAATTTCAAGTAAGGTTTCAGAATCAAAAGGTCACTACGTTTCCAATCATCCTCCAAAAAATCCTAACTTAAAACTATCATTAATATGATTGTCATATGCAAAATCAATTCTATGAAGCTACAAAAACTTCTAAAACTACCCACAGCTAATTACCCACAGCAACCAGCAATAACAGAAAGCAACAATATCTAACATCCAATAGAATAACAATGCTTTCATTTAATATAATTATACATTACACTAAACAATATATTCAAAGAAAAAAATCAACATGAAAAGAGATATTTATACCCATAAAACATCTCATAATTAATCTAAGAAATAATTAGGGAATGTTCCTTCTAATCTATCAGTCAAAACATCTGAGAAAACTGAAGGCACATTTGCCAACCATGGAAAAACTTTTGGAGAGCTGTCATGTCGCCACCAAGGCGCATTCACTCTGCGCCATGTGGCGCTCAATCTAAGGGTTGAAGTTTTGGCCAACTTAATCCTATAGTACTCTCTTACAAAAGCTTCCATTAGCCTCCTATAACCCGGGACCACGTTGACCTCCCACAGCCGATCTAACACTACTTGCCATTCAGGTGGAAGAGTGTTCATCAAAGCCGGCACCTTCTCAAAATCCGTCATCAGATAACCATTCCAGATGATTTCTTGTATCATCTGATTGACCCTGACCACATGTGATACTAAATCACCGTCATGCCACCGATAATCAGCTAACTCTTTCATCAGCCTTTTAAGTCTTGCATTTCCCTTGTCCGTTATCGGGATTGCAGGTATTCGTGCATAACGCATCATAGTTCCTGCAACAAATGCAGAACGAAAAAATGGATCACTTATAATCCATAATGTACATAAGGAAAAATACATAAATTTCCAAAAATTCATGCAACAAATGCATAATAAATAATGGATTACATATAACCCACAAAGGTATAGTAATTGAAAAAAGAAAACAAATTTTTTTTTATTTTTTTTTTCGAGTCAACGGTCAACGGGTCAACGGTCGGTCAACGGTCGTCAGTCAACGGGTCAACGAGTCTGGTCAACGGGCGCGCGGGTCGGACCGGTTGCGCCGGTCGGACCAGACGGGCTAGTCGGACCGGTCGGCCGGTCGGACGAACCGACCGCACGTGCCGCGCGCGTGCGCTGGCTGACGTCAGCCGGCACGTGCCGCGCACGTGCCAAGCGTCCGCACGGGTCGGGTAGGGTCGGGTCCCTGTTCGGGTCGGCGATGACATCACCGATGACGTCATCCCGGCGGTTACCGTGACGTCATGGTGACGTCAGCACGCGCCGGTTCGCCGGCCGCCGGTGCGCACGTGTCGGTTCGCCACCGGCGCGTGTCGCGCACACGCTGGCAAAGCCAGCGCTTCCGGGCGCGTCGCGCCCACGCGCAGCGCCTTCCGGCCGCGCGTGTGGGCGCGTGCGGCGTCGCCCGGCGGCGTTCGACCTGTCCCCAGACTCGTCTCGACGTCGCCTTTCTTCCTATGCCATCAGAATTTGATTTCGACTTACGCAAACGCAGAAAAAAGGACATACAGTGCTCGGGTGTCGGGATTTCACGCCCCGATCCGTACGGCCGAGAATTTTTTTGTGAAAAATCAATGAAAAAACGTCAAACAGGTCGGGAAAACGTGAACTAGGGCTCTGATACCAATGTAGGGAATAACGGATCCCCGAAAAACAGATTCGACACTAAATCGAACCCCTAAAACGAATGCTAAAGCGAAGCCCGGGAAAATCACGTATCACCGATCGTAAAGCACACCACGGATTCGAGTGTACCTTGTTAGCCACAGATTAGACACCGACGCCGATAAGAGGAAGAGAATCTAGCCCTGTTCGATCCGGTGACGCCTTGAAGGGAAGACAGTGTTGCCGTTTGCTTACTGTTTCTTTTTGGTGAGAGAGTGCGCGCGGAAGAGGGGAGAACGTACGTACGTTGATTCCAACAGGTGCCATCTCTCTCTCTCTCCTCCCTTTTATACCTTCCCCCATCCACGGGCCCTATTCCCATGGGCCGGGCTTTTTGGGCCCAGCATGGGTGGATGGGCCTTAAGCCCATCTCATAAATCCATCAACCTGCTCCGCCTGCCACTCCCAGCGCAGTGGCTTCCGCTTCCTCTGTCGGGAGCCCCGCTGCTGCTTCATCATCGATGTCAAGTGCGCCTTCCCTCTCCCTGCTGTCGTCTACCCTGGCCACCGCCATCGCCTCTACTTCTTCAACATGGTACAACAATTCAAAGACGTTTCAAACCATGCCTCCTTATAATGTCTTTCTGACAGCAGCGCTTGTTGTTCTTGTTATGCATCCTGACCCCATGAAAACACTGGAAATTAAAACTTATCATGTCTCATTGTACTCTAATTTTGTCTATGTATTATCCTCCTTTGCCTCGGTTGTGGAGTAGTTCTCTCCGTCATCCTTTTTTGTAGATGGAGCAGTCATTTTGTGAATTTTTTTCTATTTTTTTCCGTAATCGCTGCCGGAAGAGGTCGAGCTTCATCGTGCCAGGCTTGTCGTATATCTTGCAAATGGTTGGTTCTGTGCTGCTTGGACTGCAAATTCGGAGTGCATTTGGTGTGTGAATACCCCTTGTGCTTGTTTAAGCATGGGGACTCCCGCTGCCCCAGCAAAGACTGGCTCGCGCTCAAAGCTTCCATCAATGAGGAGGACTTCCGGCGTGATCTCCTTCGTAACTGTGATGTCTGTTTGGAGGAGATTGGCCCCGCACTCCGCTTTACCATTGTAAAGGTTGCCAATTCATTGCTCACGTTGGGTGCATATTTATAGCGGTAACGGTAAGTCATGTCTGGGATCTCTCGGAATTGGATCACTCTTTGATTTGGGAAATCTTTTTTGCCATTTCATTCAATGTTAGATCCAGACTGAATCTGTGGCACCCCCGAAACGACCACCGATCCGTTAGGGTCGCCACAGTTACGTTCTCTTGGAGCATACCTTTGAGACCAAAGAAATTTTAACATAACTTATAATACCTGGGGGTTTTCATTTATTTTCTTTACCGGTCCCTACGCAAATAATATGGCGGAAGCATAATTCGACTACCCTTCAACAAAATATAAAGTGATACACACCATACTAACACTTTGATAATTTAGGCCGAACACTTTTATATATATAAGGGATGGACTATGATAGTTGGTACAACATAACGCCGAGGTCTTTTCGTGCCTGGCGATTACCCAAAAGAAAACCAACTTCTATCCTTGGATATCATATGCATCCGTCCATCACCCATGTGTCGGCGTCCAAAAAATGCATCTCCTGCTACCCTCGACTCCAGATCATATCCAGTTAGGTCCGTTGGCCGGCAGTGGTGGTAGCACCCTCAGAAGGCGGCCATCCATACGGACAAGGACTGATGTGTACTCCTGGTGGATAAGCCCGGCAGAGAGGCCTACCACAAAAGTCAGAAAGATCCTCACGCGCTCGAATACCAGCCCGTGCACCCTAGGATGACGGTGCTTGGTCCACTCCCATTGTAAGTCAATCAGGAGTCCGTAAAACATGCCAGGAGTCACAGGTAGCAGCGGCATTTTCGTTTAGTCTGAAATGTTAGTCCCCAAGAGGGGTGAGTACAACCACTCAGCAATAAAAGATCCATTACACTATATTATGTAGAAACTATAATCATCCGATGCATGCAAAACACACTTATTATTTATATATATATGCATGCCATCAAGGGTCTATTTTACTTGCACCACATTCATAACAACAATTCAATGCCATAACAAACGCATTTTCAGTACCGGATGAAACCCACTCAATTTCATAAACAAATTCTCATATCATGCCACATGCACACATATGCACTCCTTTAATGCACCGGTTTTTAACATTCAAAGAAAAGTTTCATTCCCTTGGGACCAGTGTTTGCATCCCTTCGGGCTTTCACACCTAACCTGGCATCGCGAGACCCTCCGGCACAAACCTCCGGGCATCCAGAGCGTGTTCCGTCACACCCCTGGGCATCTCGTACCCCACCTGGCATCACGAGGTATATCCGGGGCTCGCCATGAAAATGGTTGCCCCTTCCCTCCGGATTTACGTACAATCCCTACAACCGGGCATCCCGAAACTCCCGAGGACCCTCCGGCACAAACCTCCGGGCATCCAACGGTGTCAACTCACTCGACCCTTGGGCATCCCGACACTCCCGGGGTATCGTTGGCTCGCACCTCCGACGGTACATCCACATCATAATATATATTTCATCACAAAAATACATTTTGATGCAATGACGTCAAGTATTCCATGAATCTACAACACTTTATCAAATTTTCCAATGTCATGTGATATACTGAATGTCACTCATCTATCAAGTGTATAACAACTCAAGATACAATGACTCATAGAACAAAATGAACAGTTTTATAGCAAAACAGTGTAAAAACCAGAATGCACGCCTTCAGTAGAGACTTCGAAATAACCAGCAAATGACCATGAAAAATTCTGAAATTTTAACACGTTATAAATGAGATCTAGAGGAAAAATTTTCATTCAGGACACTAAGCCAGATTCGTTATGTATAATGAGTGGTAGTTCACACAACTCAGTTCAGCATTCTTTGATCCCAGAATAAAATTCAACAGGAAGCACTGCATATTAACAAAGATTTAAGCCATTGTATTGATTCCGAAAAGTTTTGATAAAATTATATACTCTAGTTCACGCAATTCCTCACAACTTCCGTGAAGAAATCGATATCAAATTCATATTAGAACTCTTCATAAAATTTCACAAAATTACAAGATTACACATGAAACTACACTGGATTAAGCGAATCCCATAAATTTCCATTTCCACCGTAACTATCTTGCTTCCACAAGTCTACTAAAAATCAGTCTTTCATCAATAAATCAACAGGATCAAGATATACACAAAACCAACGAAATTCCTCAATCTCATGATCTCGCTCTACTTTGATTACTCACAATTTAACATTCTACTTTCAGAATTCAATTGTTTCCAAGTGTATTGCACCATACTAGACAATAACAGCACCACATTATATAGATTCATGGACTTTCATTCACTTGCCTCAAGTCCTAAGGTTCGACAGCTAAGGAGTTCGGTTTGGCGATGCGGCTTGACGGCGGCGAAGACAAGCGGCGTCGATGGCGGCAGCTCACACGCACGGCAGAGGGCGGTCTCCTCTTCCTCTCGCCATTCACCCCTCTGCTGTTCACTCACAATTTCTCTCGCTCAACTCTCTCTTTCTCTCTCAAGTTTCGCTCGGTACCTCACTCTCTCACTCGCTGGTTTCGGTTCCTTCTCTCTCTTCCTCACCTGTACGAGCATTTTGTTTCTTCATTTGTTGACTTTGAGAGTCAATAAAATGAGATTCGGTGGTAGCAGGAAATGGTGACACCTCACACGTCCATGCAAGTGATGTGTCCTCTCTTGCTCGATCCTTCCTCATGCGTTGTCCACCAATCGGTAAGTTCACGTGGCTGCTGAGTCAATGAATTTTCCTTTTGTTGACTCATTTGCCGACCAAATGAAAGGGGAAACTCGGCAGCTTGGGCCAACAATTCGTGGCCGCATGGTCTCCGTGCGTGGCCCAACTTCTCCCAAAAGCTGACCATAATTTCTACATGTATATGAATTGCATGGGCTATTCGTGTGGCCGTTGAAGGGGAGGGTGGTGGTGACGTCGCGTATAACATCGAGGTCTTCAACTTAGCTAATTGGCGAGAAGGCTCGAGTCCAATAGGTAAAAGAAAACATGGTCATTGGTGTGATTGTCCATATGGCCATTCAAAGACAAGTATCTTTTCCTCCAAAAGTAAATATTTCGGTACGTCGAGTGGCGATGAGACTAGGCCAAATGTGGTACTGACAATACTCTCGTCGATTACTCACGGCCATTGCATACTTGAGGGTCGTCGAAATTTCTGGATGCCACAATTCTCCCCTCCTTAGAGGATTTGGTCCTCGAAATTAGGCATTACTCACGTGTTTTCAAATAGGTGAGGGTATTTCTCCTTTATCTCAATCTCACTCTCCCATGTGGCTTCCTCAACATCGTGATGTCGCCATAGTATCTTAACCAGTGGAATTTTCTTGGTCTTGAGAATTTGCTCCTTTCGATCCAGTACTCGTACAGGTTCTTCAATGTACCTCACTTTCTCATCCACGTTGATGGCTTCATGATCAAGTATATGTCCTGAATCGAGCTGATACTTCCTCAGCATTGACACATGGAATACATCATGTAGGTTTTCCAGCTTAGGGGGTAACGCTAGTCGATAGGCCACATCTCCTATCCTTTCAAGTATCTCAAAAGGTCCTACAAATCTAGGGCTTAGCTTGCCTTTCACTCCAAACCGTAATATTCCTTTCATAGGGGATACTTTAAGAAATACATGATCTCCCACATTAAATTCCAGAGGTCTTCTACGCTTGTCCGCGTAGTTCTTCTGTCGACTCTGGGCTGTTTTAAGTCTTTTCCTGATAATTTCAACAGCCTCAGTAGTTACTTGTACCAGCTCAGGTCTGTCAATTTCCTTTCACCTATTTCACTCCAGCAGACAGGGGTCCTACATCTTCTTCCATATAATGCTTCATAGGGAGCCATGTCTATACTTTTCTGAAAGCTACTATTGTAGGCAAATTCTACTAGATGCAACTCTTCATCCCAGTTTCCTCTAAAATCAATGACACAAGCTCTCAACATGTCTTCTAGGGTCTGAATCACTCTTTCTGTTTGTCCGTCCGTTTGTGGATGAAAAGCAGTACTAAATTGGAGTTTAGTCCCTAAGGCGATTTGAAAACTTCGCTAAAAATTTGAAGTAAATCTTGGGTCTCAATCAGATGTGATCGTTACAGGTACACCGTGTAAGCGTACCACCTGATTTACATATATCTCAGCAAGTTTATCCATCGAGTAGTCCATGCGAACGGTTAGAAAATGAGCAGACTTAGTCAAGCGATCTACTATCACCCAGATAGAGTCGTGACCACTTGATGTCCTTGGTAGTCCTTGTACAAAGTCCATCGTCACATGTTCCCATTTCCACTCGGGTACATCCAATGGTCTCAATAATCCTGCGGGTTTGCGATGTTCCGCTTTCACTTGCTGGCATGTTAAATACTGGGAAACGTGTTTAGCTACATCCGTCTTCATGCCATTCCACCAAAATTGTTGGCGTAAATTTCTGTACATCTTTGTACTACCCGGATGAATACTATAATTACTCCTATGTGCTTCCGACAGGATTTCTCTCTTCACTTCTTCATTGTTGGGAACACAGAGTCGCCCCTGACATCTTACTACTTCATCCTCAGAGATTTGAAATTCTGGTCTTTTTCCCAAAGACACAGCATTTCTTATTTCCACAATTTCTGGGTCAGACTCTTGTAGCATCTTAACTTTCTGAATAATTTCTAGTTCAATCCTTAATGCAGTAAGCATACCGGTAAGTTGATCTACTTTCAATTGAAATTCTGAGTCTGCTACAGACTTTAGTAGATTCCATTTTGTCATTCTCAGACTGGCCATATCCATAGCTGACTTACGACTAAGAGCATCCGCCACCTTATTCGCCTTTCCTGGATGGTACCGTATCTCACAATCAAAATCTTTCAACAATTCCATCCACCTCCTTTGTCTCATGTTCAATTCCTTTTGTGAAAACAAATACTTTAAGCTCTTATGATCTGTATAGATTTCGAATTTTTCTCCATACAGATAATGTCTCCATATTTTCAAAGCAAAAATTATAGCTGCCAATTCTAAATCATGGGTTGGGTAGTTTAATTCATGGGGTTTCAACTGCCTTGACGCGTAGGCTATGACCTTGCCATACCGCATCAAAACACATCCCAGTCCCTTGTGAGACGCATCACTATATACTGTGAATCCACCAAATCCAGATGGTATAGTTAGAATTGGAGTTGTGGTCAACTTCCTTTTAAGTTCCTGAAAGCTCTTCTCACATTCCCCGTTCCATTCAAACTTGACGTTTTTCCTAGTTAATTTCCTCAATGGGCCTGCAAGTCGTGAGAATCCTTCAATAAATCTCCTATAATAGCCAGCCAACCCTAAGAAACTCCGTATTTTAGTCGGCGTTGTCAGCCTCAGCCAATTTATTACCATCTCAACTTTTGTAGGGTCTACTGCAATTCCACTTCCTGATACCACATGCCCCAAAAATGTTATTTGGTCCAACCAAAATTCACACTTGCTGAATTTGGCATACAACTTATGATCTCTCAAGATTTGCAATACTATCCTCGGTGTCGCTCATGCTCTTCAGGTCCTTTAGAATATATCAAGATATCATCAATGAAGACAATCACAAATTGATCCAAATATGGCTTAAATATCCTATTCATTAAATCCATGAATGCTGCTGGTGCATTCGTCAATCCAAATGGCATAACTAGGAACTCATAGTGTCCATAACGAGTCCTAAATGCAGTCTTAGGAATGTCTTCTTTCCTTATCCTTAACTGATGGTATCCTGACCTTAAGTCAATTTTAGAAAAGACTGAACTTCCTTGCAGTTGGTCAAATAAGTCATCAATTCTAGGCAAGGGATACTTATTCTTTACAGTCACTTGGTTTAGCTGTCTATAGTCAATACATAAACGCATCGACCCGTCCTTCTTTTTCACAAAGAGGACTGGTGCACCCCAAGGTGAAGCACTTGGCCTAATAAATCCCTTATCAAGCAACTCTTGTAATTGCACCTTCAACTCCTTCAGTTCCATTAAGGCCATCCTATACGGAGCTTTCGATATTGGTCCTATTCCGCATTAACTCGATCTCAAACTCAATTTCTTGTTCTGGTGGTAACCCAAGCAATTCTTCAGGAAATACGTCCTGGAATTCTCCGACCACTCGAATTTCGTCAAGTTTAGTCTCTTCCTTAGTAAGATTCCTTACTACTCTTTTGCCTGTGTATCCTTGACATCCTTTGTCAAGTAATTTATGAGCTTCTACCACCGTGATAATGGCTATAGAGGGGTCTGTTCGACCTCCTAGAAATTCAAAACTAGATTGATCTGGAAACATGAACTGAATTACTTTCCTGTAGCAATCCACTTTAGCCTGATATTTATGGAGCCAATCCATACCTAAAATTACGTCAAAGTCATACATAGCCATCACCACTAGGTCTATTTCCATATCCCTTCCTCCTATTGTTATCTTACATTTTCTACACACCAGCGTAGACAACACCATATTCTTTAAAGGTGTAGAAACACAAAGAGGCGTTTCAAGAGATGTTGTTTCTATTTTACTCAACTGTCTGTATCTTTCAGAAACAAATGAATGCGTAGCACCCGTATCAAACAAAGCATATGCCTTCTTGCCGTTTATAAAAATCGTACCTGAGATAACGTTTTTGGAAGCTTCCGCTTCCTCTTGGGTGACAGCATATACCCTTCCTTGCGCTGGTGGTCTCTGTGGATTCCTTTGTGGATTTGGTCCAGCAGTACGTTGTTGCACTCGTCGCACCAAGTTGACATTCGGCTGTGACCCAACTTGTGGACAATCCCTCTTAAGGTGTCCTACCTGTCCACAACCATAACATTTCGGTCGTCCATTGCAAGGCCCTGGCCCATGTTGCCCATCACACCTTCGACAATCATCACTCCGATAAGGTGCTTTTCCCGTATTCAGGCCATCCCTAGCTTTTCCAAAGTTTCCAAAATTCCCCTTTTTCTTAGATTCCCAAGTCTGACTTTGACCTGTATAGGGTCTCTTACCCCGTCGGATATCACTAAAGGTCAACCGCCTTAGACTCGATTGCTCCCTTACCAATTCCTGCTCCACCAACTGTGCCCTTTCATAAATCTCATTATAATCTCTTATGTTTAAAGGCACCAGTTGTTTCCTGATATCAGTCCTCAGCCCTTTCAAGAATCTCTTAGCTTTTTCCTCACGATCCTCGATTAATCTAGGAGCATACCTGGATAATTCAGAAAATTTTGCCTCATACTGGTCCACTGTCAGCTCCCTTTGTTCCAGCTGAACAAATTCAGTGATCTTCTTGTCCCTGGCACAGTCAGAAAAATGCTTTCTATTGAAAGCTCTAACAAATTCGTCCCAATTTATATCAGTACCCGGTGGAAAGATCATATCTCTTGAAGCTCTCCACCAAAACTTTGCATTTCCCTCCAG
Organism: Eucalyptus decipiens; assembly: GCA_014182575.1. NCBI lineage: Eukaryota > Viridiplantae > Streptophyta > Magnoliopsida > Myrtales > Myrtaceae > Eucalyptus > Eucalyptus decipiens. The sequence goes on along the minus strand of CM024613.1, from coordinate 4,564,566 downwards.
CTGGTACTCTTGCCAAAGTTATTTTCTCAAAGATCATTGCAGTCCAACAACCGGAAAATTCGTTCCATTCCATCTATCCATTGTTCCGCCTCCTCGGGACTTCCTATTCCATTAAACTTAGGTGGCTTCAGCTTCAAAAATTGTTCCACCGGTCCCCGAGGGCGACGTTCCACTCGGGTTGTTGTTGCGCTTGTCTTTCCATCGATTCCCTATATTGGCCAATGCATGCAGGATGTCTTCCATTCGGGGTTCAACCCTTGCAAAGCAGGCTTCACCCTCGATGGATGAGAACTCCCGGTTCGTACCATGGTTTTCCCTGCAGCTTTCCAAGCATTTGCCTCGGGGATAATTTAAGACTCACTATCTCCATTTAAAAACAATTACTACTATATAAGTAACATAAAAATGTTACTGGCACATAAAAGCAACTCACAATCATTATCAGTATTTTACGAGTGAACTCAATCACCCGTTATTCAAAGTTAGTCAACCATTCTTGGTTAGTATCCTAAGGTGTGCATCATCCTCATATTCCTCATTTCCATCTGAGGCTCCTTATCACTCCATATAAACCATTGCTCTGATACCAACCGCTGTGGCACCCTCGAAACGACCCCGATCCGTTAGGGTCGCCACGCTTACGTTCTCTTGGAGCATACTTCGAGACCAAAGAAATTTTAACATAACTTATAATACCAGGGGGTTTTCATTTATTTTCTTTACCGGTCCCTGCGCAAATAATATGGCGGAAGCATAATGCGACTACCCTTCAACAAAATATAAAGTGATACACACCATACTAAAACTTTGATAATTTAGGCCGAACACTTTTATTTATATAAGGGATGGACTATGATAGTTGGTACAACAAAACGCCGAGGTCTTTTCGTGCCTGGCGATTACCCAAAAGAAAACCAACTTCTATCCTTGGATATCATCTGCATCCATCCATCACCCATGTGTCGGCGTCCAAAAAATGCATCTCCTGCTACCCTCGACTCCAGATCATATCCAGCCAGGTCCGTTCGCCGGCGGTGGTGGTAGCACCCTCAAAAGGCGGCCATCCATAGGGACAAGGACTATTGCGTACTCCTAGTGGATAAGCCTGGCAAAGAGGCCTACCTCAAAAGTCAGAAAGATCCTCACGCGCTCGAATACCAGCCCGTGCACCCCAGGATGACGGTGCTCGGTCCACTCCCATTGTAAGTCAATCAGGAGTCCGTATAACATGCCAGGACTCACAGGTAGCAGCGGCATTTTCGTTTAGTCTGAAATGTTAGTCCCCAAGAGGGGTGAGTACAACCACTCAGCAATAAAAGATCCATTACACTATATTTTGTAGAAACTATAATCATCCAGATGCATGCAAAACACACTTATCATTTATATATATACGCATGCCATCAAGGGTCTATTTTACTTGCACCACATTCATAACAACAATTCAATGCCATAAATAACGCATTTTCAGTACCGGATGAAACCCACTCAACTTCATAAACAAATTCTCATATCATGCCACATGCACACACATGCACTCCTTTAATGCACCGGTTTTTAACATTCAAAGAAAAGTTTCATTCCCCGGGGACCAGTGTTTGCATCCCTCAGGGCTTTCGCACCCAACCTGGCATCGCGAGACCCTCCGACACAAACCTCCGGGCATCCAGAGCGTGTTCCTTCACACCCCTGGCATCTCGTACCCCACCTGGCATCACGAGGTATATCCAGGGCTCGCCATGAAAATGGTTGCCCCTTCCCTCCGGATTTACGTACAATCCCTACAACCGGGCATCCCGAAACTCCCAAGGACCCTCCGACACAAACCTCCGGGCATCCAACGATGTCAACTCACTCGACCCTTGGGCATCCTGACACTCCCGGGGTATCGTCGGCTCGCACCTTCGACGGTACATCCACATCATAATATATATTTCATCACAAAAATACATTTTGATGCAATGACGTCAAGTATTCCATGGATCTACAACACTTTATCAAATTTTCCAATGTCTTGTGGACTATGTCGGGTCCTCATAACTCCGGCTTGGTTAAAGAGTTGACCCGAGTCGCGGGCATGCGGACCAAGGTGGGTACTCTTGACACCATGAAAAAAACTTCGGGATTGAGATGGGCGACTGATACCGCGAGTATGCAGTCGAAGTGGTATCCATCTCAATACCATCCTAAATAATCCTATGCGGCCCAGGTCCGACGGCAGGTTGTGTGTGCAAAGTGTAGTGATAAATGCAAGGCATGCATGACAGTTTATATCAAGCAGCACTTCATATATGAAAGTAAACCATACATTCCTACACCTCCCTGCATAACAAAGGTTAGCAAACACTTCCCCTTATACCTCCCAATCTGCAAGAACATTTAACGCCTAAATGTTAGGGACGTACCTGGAATCCTCGCTGCCAAACAAAAGCATTTTTTTCAAAAAAGAAAATTAGCCTAAGTCCATTAAGAGTTTTAACTCTAGTCCCCAGCGGAGTCGCCAAGCTGTCGCGACCCAATTTTTCTCGAGGTGTGAACCACCTAGGGTTTGGCTAATGGATTGTTAAGCCTAGACTTAACTCGGACTCTCCCAAGCCCATACCAATTCGCGACTTATGTTTGAATTGTTAACATGCAATTGAATTTTAACTAGGAGTCGCCACTAATCTATTTTTGGTGGGTCGATTAGAAACCCTAGTAAAGTAACGGGAGATTTACTTTACTCCTACGAACCAGAGACTAAGGGTACGGGGACTTGGTTACGCTAGATTTCTCTAACGCCCTTTCGGTACCTTTCTTTTTATTTTGAAAAATGCTTGGTAGGCAGCTTGAATTTTAAACTATCTCTCTAACATGTGAGGTGTTCATGCAGGTGCGCAAACCACCAATTTAACACTCAAGAAAGCAATTAACTAATGCGGACTTACCTCAAAGCAACGAAAGCATCTGCATTGTTAAATCGAATTCACATCGCAGCCCTAGATATGATTTCTAATTAACACGCAATTTCAATTTTTGTTTTCACTTTATTTAATAAGAATCATGACTTATGCAATGCATGTAATCTAATATGACATGGCAGCATGACCTAAACTATATGACATGAAGAAATGCAATAATTAAATGCAATCTAAATTAATCAAATGATGACAGGTAATGCGACGCAATGACATACTAAAATGGCACGCAACATACAATTTAGTATGCGAGTTATATGTCATGCGACATTTATTAAATGACTTAGTCTAATGACGGACAATTTCTAATTAGAAATGAACCTAACAATAATCACTAAAATGACATGCATTTCATGAATCTAATTCTATATGACATGCAAATGACGTTTTTATTTTTTTTAAAATGCAATCTATCCTAGAAATTGCAACTAATTTATCCTAAGACAAATTTTACGAAATTTGAGATGATCTAGTTAGATTAAAATTCTATCTAATTTAAATTAGGGATTAAGTCATATTAAATCCTAATTTAAATTAAGACATTATGTGAATCTAAAATGCCATTTATCTAAAAAAAAAAAAAAAAAGATGATCTAAATTTAAAATGAAACAAGCAATTCTAATCTAATATGCACAATGATTTTTTTTTCTGTGTTTTTCTTTAATCTCGAAATTAAAATTAATACATAATTAACATGCAATTCAAATAAATAAAAACTAACAACCTAAATGAATGCATTTTTTTTTTGGATTTTTTTATTTAAAAATTCATAATAAGATTGCAATCCTAATATGCAAGATAACAAAAACAAACTAATCCTTATTCGGATTTCTTTTTTTTTTTTTCTTATTTAAAAAAATTCGAAATCGATTGCGATTTTAACCCTAAGACTAAGAATATTCTAAAACATACTTAACCCTGATTTGAATTTTTTGATTTTTTTCTCTTATGAAAATAAAATTGATCCAAACACACGACATCAAATCAAGCAAGACAATATTGATATACAAAAATTGGCGAACCATATCTCGCGCATGAGATCGGGTTGACCAATTTTAATTTTAAATCGCGAATGAAATCTCGGGCTTGAGATTGGATTGTCGATTTTTTGTAAGGGATTGCGAGTCGGATTTCGGTGCGAAAATCGGACCGTCAATCCCTAGCTTGAGGGACTATTTCATATTGGGATCTCAATCATATATTTAGAGGGAACAATCTCACTAAAAGAATAAAATAAAAAGGAAAGAAAAAGAAAACAAAGTAAGTGCATAAATAAATAAAAACTACCTAATTTTCCTTTTTCCTTTTTTTTTTGCTTTTTCTTCCAAGCTTTGTGTTCGTGGCAAGTCGGCAAAAATGAGGATTGGAGGTCCGGCAGGGGATCCGACAAGGGCAAAGTGGCTGTGGTGGTGGATCACCGTCAATGGAGGTCACGGTGGTCGGAGCTCCGGCGAGGACCGGCAACGGGTGGATCGGTAGCAAGCGGTCCGGCGGCGGCAAAGGTCGGTCGCGGTGGCGTCGCGGTGTCGGCGACGGGAGGTGCGGCGGAGGAAGACGCGCGGTTGTCGGCGCTCGGAGTTGCAACAAGGATGGTATTGCGGTGGCGTCGGGACGAGCTCGCGGGTGCGAGGGGATTCCGGCGGCGTGGTGGGCGGATCGCGGATAGGGCAAGGGAAGCGGCGGCTGTCGCGGATTGGCTCGGCGGTGGCTTCGTCGGGTTAGTGGAGCGGTTCGGCAGTTAGCGTCGGAATCGTGGGTCGGCGCGGCACGGGGAGGAAAGCGGTAGCTTCACCGGACTCCGTGCCGTGCAGATTCGCGGTTGGATCGGGCGAGGGAGATGCGTGCGGCAGCAACTCGGACCACCGGCGAAGGGCGTCGCGGGAGGAAGGGCTGCGCGGTGTCGACGCCCGAGTGCGAACGTGTCAAGGGTCATCGCGGGTGCGGCTGAGTCGCGGTAAAGTGTAGCTCCGTTGCTGGGGTCGAACAACAGGCGAGTGCAGCGCGTTTGAAGAAGAGCCGGCCGGTCAATTGCAGAGGTGGGGCAGCGGATTTGGGGAAGGTGATGAACAGTAAAGGTCAAATCACTCCTTTACTGTTTCAGCCTTTACGCTTCCCCCTCAAACTCACTGCTCTCTTTTACTTTTTCCTTTTTTACCTTTTTTATCAAAGGAAAGAGCCCCTCTATCGAAGGAAACAAAAAGAAAAGCTTTCTTTGTGCTTTGATTTTCTCCACAGAACAAAACGGAAGAAGCCCCCAAAAGCCTTTTTTTTTTTTTTTTCCTCTTCGTACGCATCCTTTTATAGGTGAAACAAAACATGATCTTTTTTGTTAATATTTTCATCTCACGAATATCGCTTACAACCTCTTGATCACAAAAATCCTTATCTCAAAAATATTCTCCGCCGATTTCATCATCTATTGATAAAGATAAGATTACAATGTGATTTTTTTAATTTCCAAAAATCATCATAATATCGCATTAAATCTTAAATTTTCACAAAATAATTAATTAACATAACGATGGGCTTGGGTTAATTTTCTCCTTTCGTGGGCCTAGCCCAGCTTGCTAATTTAAAACCCAAAACCACTAGTTCGACCCATCCGCCATCGGTCCAATAAAAAAATGCAAATTAAAAACAAATGCACCTAAATCTATATGCTATGCAATTAATATTTTTTCAGGGATAAAATTAATCTCTAATTTTTTAAGGCGATAAATGACTAAATGGGTCGCCAAAATTTAGGTGTCAACAGCTGCCCATCTTTGAAGGTGAGCTCGTAGAGGTTGCATTCAAAGACAAATTGAGATCTAAATTTTGACTATGCACATGCATTGAATGATTTTTTTTTTTTTTTTTTCGGGAAATGAATCCCATTTTTTTAAAAATGCAACTCATATGATGCATGTAAATGCTAATGCAAATGCATGATGTGAAAGGAAAGAGCGTACCTACAATTACTTACGAGTCAGTGCGGTAGAGCATCTTGAGGTACATGATAAGTCCCTGTTTACTCTACAAGTACCCAACTCTCACTCCAGTTCCTTGAAAAGTGTAACAGGTAAGAACATTCACATCCAAGGTGAAATGTTCAACGGAAAAAATTGAGACATCCAGATCCAGACTGAGATGTCAAGATTTTTGTACTCGAGATACCTAGATCCAGACTAAGTATAACGAGAAAGATCGAAAAAACATTCACATTCAGAGTGAAATGTTTAATGAAGAGAATTGAGACATCCAGATCCAAACTGAGATGTCAAAATTTATGCTCGAAGTACCTAGATCCAGACTAAGGTATAACGAGAAAGATTAAAAACATCCACATCCAAAGCGAAATGTTTAAATGAAAATAATCAAGACATCCAGATCCAGACTGAGATGTCAAAGGAACCTACCTGGAATATCTTACCTTCAATGATGGTAGAGTAATTCAAGATAGTTGGTGTTACTTGTCCAGGACCCGTACCATTTTACGGTCGCCTAGAATAGAAACATGGCTTTGTAAAGAGACTACTTTCCTAGGACCTGTACCATTCTACAGTCGCCCAGTATGGCCGTGTTTGGTTGTCTAGGACTCGTACCATTCTACGGTCGCCCGAATAGGGAAATAGATGTTGTCTAGGACCCGTACCACTCTACGGTCGCCTAAACGGGAGTTTACCTTCCAGGACCCATACCATTCTACGGTCGCCTAAACGGGGGTTTACCTTCCAGGACTCGTACCATTCTACGGTCACCTGAATAGGGAAATAGGTTTTGTCTAGGACCCGTACCATTCTACGGTCGCCTAAACGGGGATTTACCTTCCATGACCCGTACCATTCTACGGTCGCCAGAATAGGGAAATAGGTTTTGTCTAGGACCCGTACCATTCTACGGTCGCCTAAATGAGGATTTTGCTTGGCTAGGACTCGAACCATTCTTCGGTCGCCTAGCCTTGCAATAGAGATCAACTAACCAGGACCCGAACTGTTCTTCGATCGCCTTAATCAGATTGAATCTGGAGGAAAATCTTTGGGGGACAACTTAGTTGAGTGTCGATTAAAAGGGACTCTAGGCTACAAAAGCACGCCAGGTCGATAAAAGAAATCCGGGCTACGGAAGCACGCCGGTTTGGTATAAATGGACATCGGGCTACGAAAGCACGCCGAGTCAATAAAGAGGGACTCTGGGCTACGAAAGCACGCCAGGTCAATTATAGGAAACATCGGGCTACAAAAGCACGCCGAGTCAATGAAATAGATTCTGGGCTACGAAAGCACGCCGGGTTAAGAACTCCGGGCTACGGAAGCACGCCAGGTCTATTAAAGGTGACATCGGGCTACAAAAGCACGCCGAGTCGATAAAGAGAGACTCTGGGCTATGAAAGCACGCCAGGTCAATATAAAGGGACTCTAGGCTACGAAAGCACGCCAGGTCAATATAACTGGACAGCTTGACCAAGTCAAGTGTTGATGCACTTAAGAGAGAATACCTGCACAATGACAAGTATTTAAGGTATGGATAGAGATATACTTACCTGGTATCATCTCTGTTCCTGAGGGAAATGTCTTCTGCAAAACATGGTCATAGGAGAAGTAATATGCATTTGTGATCACAAACATGCATTAATTTAAGGGAGGTTCATGCGCTATGATTTATATCAAGCCTGCATCACCTAATTTCCATCGGGAAGGATTTCACAAAGAATGTTCCAATCTGAACACATGAGTGTCATGGATGTGCCAAATGGGGAACCTCATGGTCTGAAATGACTTTTCACTCATCCTCATTAAAAGGGCCATTTTATCCTGACCTTTGATGCAGGATTTTGACATTCACTTCATCTCACCATCGTCATGCCGAACAAGGGTCTGAGTAATCTCGCAAGTGGTACGAACTTACCAATCTGAGAGGTCTTTAACAGGGACCGTAATGCGGGCTTGGTCAATGGCTTAGCAAAGGAGACTCTTCGAGCCAAGGCTATTGAAAAATGACATTTCGCAATTGTCTTGGGGTTTACAAGTCAAGAGACATACGAAATGAAGTAGAAATTATCTTACTCGCACTTCTTCAAGCGATGCTTTCAAACATATGAACTTCTACGTTAATTCAAATGCCCTAATCTGAAGAGACTTTGTAAGGGACGTAACGTAGGTTGGGTTCATAGGTTGAGAAATGAAATGATCATTTGGCTCAAAAAGTGTTTAGGGGGTCAAAGTTGGTGATCATCTTGGCATTTCCAACAATTTTCCTTCCCATCATTGAAGATTTTCTTCACATCACAACTCCACTGATTGCAACATCTCAACATTTGAGTTTTTTTTTTCTTTTTTTTGGGTACCACCTTGTTGGGGGATACGACTCACTTCATCAAGTGTTTGATTTTTTATTTGGGCATTGGCCTTGCTTTTATCAGGCACACTGCTTTTTTATGCCCCATTTTTTGCACTCTCTTTTTTTTGGACAAAGTCTCCATTTTTATTAGCATTGTAAATCATGCTACTTGAGTGGTTTGATTTTTCTTTCCTTGCCCCAGTGTGAGGGATGATCACCAACTGGGTTTAATGTGAAATGAATTCATAGGCTCAATGGGGCCATGCAATGGATAAAGTGTATAGGATAGAGAAAGAAATGTTCTTCGTCATCCTAAGGCACTTTAAATTATCGTACAAGTCACACTGTAAAAGCAATACTCGAAGATTGATGCAAGTATGAGTAAGAAAATTCCTATCATTCATTTCAAATATTGTCCCGGTATGAGACGATTCTTGACAGGGATAATTTAAAAAGCTCTTCATGTGTGTGGGCTCAAAGGGCTGAACAATGGATATACTTGTAGTGTTTCAGGTAGCAGAAGAAACTGCCTATCATCACCTCGGTTGACGTACCATTTGCGAGATCACCCTTTTCCTCGTGGGCATGAAATTTTTCCACACAACTCACTGGGGGTTAGTGTATGAAACAGTGTATGGAATAAGGCTTGCATTTCATCATTCCAAGGTATCCCATTTGACACATTCAATTTATCTCACATAATTCATCAAGGAAGAAAAATGCAAGATTTGCAACAAATTTAAACAATTCAATTCACTGGGGCAATTTATTCATCATAGAAATGCTTGCAGCTCAAAAATGACATGGCAAATTCTATCATGGATAATACTTCTTGAAAGCATTAGAATTTACTGGAGTTTGAAAACTCACGACCATCCATTTCTGCTAGGATGATACCTCTTGGAAGTACCTTCCTTTCCACATATAGGCTGTAATTTGGAGCAAACTTGCCCCCAGGATCTTCCACCAGAGAATGATGGTTTTCTTTTACTTGCCCCAAATCTTTTTTCATTGCAAGTGCGCTCATAAACCTGTTGATCACAAGTCAAGTTTATGATCATTGAAACTTGATACGCTATTCTCAGACGTCCCTTATCATAACAAGTTATAGAATTATGCTCGAGACAAGAAGCAAATTAGTCGACAAACAAACAGTTTAATCTGCTACAAGTTTTGGGAAAATATTTTTTTGTTTGTTCTTTTTAAACAGTGAAATGTTTTTGTTTTCGAAAAAGTTTTTGGGAGGAAACATGAGAAAGTCCAGCCCTCGGATTTCTCCGTGGATGATATTTTTCTTTTTCATGGTTGGATATCGTCATTGGACCGGTTTGGAGTACCCCATCATGTCCTCAAAATTGAAAATAAAATTGTAATTTCATTGAATAGAATCAAATGAATTACATTATTAGAATGGAAATTGTGATTCCTAATCCCCTAAAAAGAGAAAAAATCGAAAATGATTCCTAAAAAGCGAAAGCCAATCCTAAAAAGTGATAAAAATTCCTAGAAAGAGATAAAAATTCCCGCGCAGGGGAATGTGCAACAGTAACAAGTTACTCCTGCAGGCTAACGTTCATGCCTTCTGAAGGTCCTTCTTCATTGGCTCCTATGAAGAGGTCATCGAACAGACTTGTGATTCCTTCCAGGGCATCATCAGAGTTCTCTGTCTTTGGAAGCGTCAGATCGTCCATGTCATCCCATCCACTTGGAACTATGTTGCGGGAGTCAAAGTAAAAGCTGGGAGGAGCTGAATACTTCACTAGGTAATCAAACTTGCCACTAGGCTGCCCCAGAGTGTCCATCACTTCCACTTTATCTTGCCCCATCTTAGGGACATTGTCAGGTTTAGGTTTTTTAGCAGTGACCAACTGTGGGTCATCTTCCGTCAGGCATGTCACCATTGCCCATTTGGGTCTTACTCGAGCTTCGGACTACTTGTCTCGGGAGAGCAGGTGCAAGAGTCAAATCCGTTTGGAGGGATTGGATTTGAGCTATCATGAATTGCATAGAGGCGAGCAACTGTCGGAGTTGGTCTTCCATAGCGGAGATACGATCACGCATTTCGGTTTGGTCGGCCATTCTAGCTCTTGATCGCATAATACGCGGAGGATTCGTTATCACCTAATTCAAATGAATGAAAATATATAAGTATGAGGTGCAAATAAAGAATCAATCCATGACAATGATCTATCAACTTTTTTTCATGAAAAGCTCTTACAAGGAGAGAATTTCCTAAAGAGAGCTAAAAAAAATAGACATTCTAGTAAGATCAATTTTCCTAGACATGAATTGAAAAAAAATTCTCCAAAGTTTTTTTTTTATTTTTCCAAATGATTTATTGCATGGCAATTTCCTCATTTCATTCTTGAAAGGAATTAGATCAAATAACTATCCTAGATTGTCATGGATAGACCAAAAGCATGACAAAATAAATTGCATGGTATAGGATAGAAAACTTACTTTACCAAGAAAAATCGACGGCAATCACATAGACATGCGCATGGTAAGTGGCTCAATTTCTAATCTATAAGGCTTATCAAAGTGAAGCCACAAGGATGATCAGAATAGCCACGGGCTTGTGGACTATGTCGGGTCCTCATGACTCCGGCTTGGTCAAAGAGCCGACCCGGGTCGCAGGCATGCAGACCAAGGTGGGTACTCTTGACACCATAAAAAAAACTTCGGGATTGAGATGGGCAACTCATACCGCGAGTATGCGGTCGAAGTGGTATCCATCTCAATACCATCCTAAATAATCCTATGCGGCCCAGGTCCGACGGCAGGTTGTGTGTCCAAAGTGTAGTGATAAATGCAAGGCATGCATGACAGTTTATATCAAGCAGCACTTCATATATGAAAGTAAACCATACATTCCTACACCTCCCTGCATAACAAAGGTTAGCAAACACTTCCCCTTATACCTCCCAATCTGCAAGAACATTTAACGCCTAAATGTTAGGGACGTACCCTGGAATCCTCGCTGCCAAACAAAAGCATTTTTTCAAAAAAAGAAAATTAGCCTAAGTCCATTAAGAGTTTTAACTCTAGTCCCCAGCGGAGTCGCCAAGCTGTCGCGACCCAATTTTTCTCGGGGTGTGAACCACCTAGGGTTTGGCTAATGGATTGTTAAGCCTAGACTTAACTCGGACTCTCCCAAGCCCATACCAATTCGCGACTTAGGTTTGAATTGTTAACATGCAATTGAATTTTAACTAGGAGTCGCCACTAATCTATTTTTGGTGGGTCGATTAGAAACCCTAGTAAAGTAACGGGAGATTTACTTTACTCCTACAAACCGGAGATTAAGGGTACGGGGACTTGGTTACGTTAGATTTCTCTAATGCCCTTTCGGTACCTTTCTTTTTATTTTGAAAAATGCTTGGTAGGCAGCTTGAATTGATTTTAAACTATCTCTCTAACATGTGAGGTGTTCATGCAGGTGCGCAAACCACCAATTTAACACTCAAGAAAGCAATTAACTAATGCAGGACTTACCTCAAAGCAACGAAAGCATCTGCATTGTTAAATCAAAATTCACATCAGCAGCCCTAGATATGATTTCTAATTAACACGCAATTTCAATTTTTGTTTTCACTTTATTTAATGAGAATCATGACTTATGCAATGCATGTAATCTAATATGACATGGCAGCATGACCTAAACTATATGACATGAAGAAATGCAATAATTAAATGCAATCTAAATTAATCAAATGATGAAAGGTAATGCGATGCAATGACATACTAAAATGGCACGCAACATACAATTTAGTATGCGAGTTATATGTCATGCGACATTTATTAAATGACTTAGTCTAATGACGGACAATTTCTAATTAGAAATGAACCTAACAATAATCACTAAAATGACATGCATTTCATGAATCTAATTCTATATGACATGCAAATGACGTTTTTATTTTTTTTAAAATGCAATCTATCCTAGAAATTGCAACTAATTTATCCTAAGACAAATTTTACGAAATTTGAGATGATCTAGTTAGATTAAGATTCTATCTAATTTAAATTAGGGATTAAGTCATATTAAATCCTAATTTAAACTAAGACATTATCTGAATCTAAAATGCCATTTATCTAAAAAAAGATGATCTAAATTTAAAATGAAACATGCAATTCTAATCTAATATGCACAATGATTTTTTTTTTTCTGTGTTTTTCTTTAATCTCGAAATTAAAATTAATACATAATTAACATGCAATTCAAATATAAAAAAACTAACAACCTAAATGAATGCACTTTTTTTGGATTTTTTTATTTAAAAATTCATAATAAGATTGCAATCCTAATATGCAAGATAACAAAAACAAACTAATCCTTATTCGGATTTCTTTTTTTTTTTCTTATTTAAAAAAATTCGAAATCAAATTGCAATTTTAACCCTAAGACTAAGAATATTCTAAAACATACTTAACCCTGATTTGAATTTTTTTGATTTTTTCTCTTATGAAAATAAAATTGATCCAAACACACGACATCAAATCAAGCAAGACAATATTAATATCCAAAAATTGGCGATCCATATCTCGAGCATGAGATCGGATTGACCAATTTTAATTTTAAATCGCGAATCAAATCTCGGGCTTGAGATTGGATTGTCGATTTTTTGTAAGGGATTGCGAGTCGGATTTCGGGCGCGAAAATCGGACTGTCAATCCCTAGCTTGAGGGACTATTTCATATTGGGATCTCAATCATATATTTAGAGGGAACAATCTCACTAAAAGAATAAAATAAAAAGGAAAGAAAAAGAAAACAGTAAGTGAATAAATAAATAAAAACTACCTAATTTTCCTTTTTCCTTTTTTTGCTTTTTCTTCCAAGCTTTGTGTTTGTGGCAAGTCAGCAAAACGAGAGGATTGGAGGTCCGGCGGGGATCCGACAAGGGCGTGGGCTGTGGTGGTGGATCACCGTCAATGGAGGTCACGGTGGTCGGAGCTCCGACGAGGACCGGCAATGGGTGGATCGGCAGCGAGCGGTCCGGCGGCAGTAGCAAGTCGTGGGTGGCGTCGCGGTGTCGGCAACGGGAAGTACAGGTGGAGGAAGACGCGCGGTCGTCGGCGCTCGGAGTTGCAGCGGGATCGGTATTGCAAAGGCGTCGGGACGAGCTCGCGGGTGCAGAGGGATTCCGGCGGCGTGGTGGGCGGATCGCGGACGGGGCAAGGGAAGCGGCGTCGTCGCGGATCGGCCCGGCCGGTGGCTTCGTCGGGTTAGTGGAGCGGTTCGGTAGCAGCGTCGGAATCGTGGGTCGGCGTGGCACGGGGAGGAAAGCGGTAGCTTCACCGGACTCCGGGCTGGGCAGATTCGCGGTCGGATCAGGGGCAGAGGAGATGCGTGCGGCAGCAACTCGGACCACCGGCAAAGGGCGTCGCGGGAGGAAGGGCTGCGCGTCGTCGACGCCCGGGTGCGAACGTGTCAGGGGTCACCGCGGGTGCGGCTAAGTCGCGGTGAGGTGTAGCTCCGTTGCTGGGGTTGAACAGCGAGGCGAGTGCAGCGCGTTTGAAGAAGAGCCGGCCGGTCAATTGCAGAGGTGGGGCAGCGGATTTGGGGAAGGTGATGAACAAGAAAGGTCAAATCACTCCTTTACTATTTCAGCCTTTACGCTTCCCCCTCAAACTCACTTTGCTCTCTTTTACTTTTTCCTTTTTTACCTTTTTTATCGAAGGAAAGAGCCCCTCTACCGAAGGAAACAAAAAGAAAAGCTTTCTTTTGTGCTTTGATTTTCTCCACGGGAACAAAATGGAAGAAGCCCCCCAAAAGCCTCTTTTTTTTTCCTCTTCGTACGCATCCTTTTATAGGTGAAACAAAACATGATCTTTTTTGTTAATATTTTCATCTCACGAATATCGCTTATAACCTCTTGATCACAAAAATCCTTATCTCAAAAATATTCTCCGCCGATTTCATCATCTATTGATAAAGATAAGATTATAATGCGATTTTTTTAATTTCCAAAAATCATCATAATATCGCATTAAATCTTAAATTTTCACAAAATAATTAATTAAACATAACGATGGGCTTGGGTTAATTTTCTCCTTTCGTGGGCCTAGCCCAGCCTGCTAATTTAAAACCCAAAACCACTAATTCGACCCATCCGCCATCGGTCCAATAAAAAAATGCAAATTAAAAACAAATGCACCTAAATCTATATGCTATGCAATTAATATTTTTTCTAGGATAAAATTAATCCCTAATTTTTTAAGGCGATAAATGACTAAATGGGTCGCCAAAATTTAGGTGTCAACATACATGTATATGAATTGCATGGGCTATTCGTGTGGCCGTTGAAGGGGAGGGTGGTGGTGACGTCGCGTATAACATCGAGGTCTTCAACTTAGCTAATTGGCGAGAAGGCTCGAGTCCAAGAGGGTAAAAGAAAACATGGTCATTGGTGTGATTGTCCATATGGCCATTCAAAGACAAGTATCTTTTCCTCCAAAAGTAAATATTTCGGTACGTCGAGTGGCGATGAGACTAGACCAAATGTGGTACTGACAATACTCCCGTCGATTACTCATGGCCATTGCATACTTGAGGGTCGTCAAAATTTCTGGATGCCACAATTTCAGTCGGCGTTGTCGGCCTCGGCCAATTTATTACCATCTCAACTTTTGTAGGGTCTACTGCAATTCCACTTCCTGATACCACATGCCCCAAAAATGTTATTTGGTCCAACCAAAATTCACACTTGCTGAATTTGGCATACAACTTATGATCTCTCAAGATTTGCAATACTATCCTCAGGTGTCGCTCATGCTCTTCAGGTCCTTTAGAATATATCAAGATATCATCAATGAAGACAATCACAAATTGATCCAAATATGGCTTAAATATCCTATTCATTAAATCCATGAATGCTACTGGTGCATTCGTCAATCCAAATGGCATAACTAGGAACTCATAGTGTCCATAACGAGTCCTAAATGCAGTCTTAGGAATGTCTTCTTTCCTTATCCTTAACTGATGGTATCCTGACCTTAAGTCAATTTTAGAAAAGACTGAACTTCCTTGCAGTTGGTCAAATAAGTCATCAATTCTAGGCAAGGGATACTTATTCTTTACAGTCACCTGGTTCAGCTGTCTATAGTCAATACATAAACGCATCGACCCGTCCTTCTTTTTCACAAAGAGGACTGGTGCACCCCAAGGTGAAGCACTTGGCCTAATAAATCCCTTATCAAGCAACTCTTGTAATTGCACCTTCAACTCCTTTAGTTCCATTAAGGCCATCCTATACGGAGCTTTCGATATTGGTCCTATTCCAGGCATTAACTCGATCTCAAACTCAATTTCTTGTTCTGGTGGTAACCCAAGCAATTCTTCAGGAAATACGTCCTGGAATTCTCCGACCACTCGAATTTCGTCAAGTTTAGTCTCTTCCTTAGTAAGATTCCTTACTACTGCCAGGTATCCTTGACATCCTTTGTCAAGTAATTTATGAGCTTCTACCACCGTGATAATGGCTATAGAGGGGTCTGTTCGACCTCCTAGAAATTCAAAACTAGATTGATCTGGAAACATGAACTCGAATTACTTTCCCGTAGCAATCCACTTTAGCCTGATATTTATGGAGCCAATCCATACCTAAAATTACGTCAAAGTCATACATAGCCATCACCACTAGGTCTATTTCCATATCCCTTCCTCCTATTGTTATCTTACATTTTCTACACACCAAACGTAGACAACACCATATTCTTTAAAGGTGTAGAAACACAAAGAGGCGTTTCAAGAGATGTTGTTTCTATTTTACTCAACTGTCTGTATCTTTCAGAAACAAATGAATGCGTAGAACCCGTATCAAACAAAGCATATGCCTTCTTGCCGTTTATAAAAATCGTACCTGAGATAACGTTTTTGGAAGCTTTCGCTTCCTCTTGGGTGACAGCGTATACCCTTCCTTGCGCTGGTGGTCTCTGTGGATTCCTTTGTGGATTTGGTCCAAGTGAAGACGTTGTTGCACTCGTCGCACCAAGTTGACATTCGGTGTGACCCAACTTGTGGACAATCCCTCTTAAGGTGTCCTACCCGTCCACAACCATAACATTTCGGTCGTCCATTGCAAGGCCCTGGCCCATGTTGCCCATCACACCTTCGACAATCATCACTCTGATAAGGTGCTTTTCCTAGATTCAGGCCATCCCTAGCTTTTCCAAAGTTTCCAAAATTCCCCTTTTTCTTAGATTCCCAAGTCTGACTTTGACCTGTATAGGGTCTCTTACCCCGTCAGATATCACTAAAGGTCAACTGCCTCTTAGACTCTGATTGCTCCCTTACCAATTCCTACTCCACTAACTTTGCCCTTTCATAAATCTCATTATAATCTCTTATGTTTAAAGGCACCAGTTGTTTCCTGATATCAGTCCTCAGCCCTTTCAAGAATCTCTTAGCTTTTTCCTCACGATCCTCGATTAATCTAGGAGCATACCTGGACAATTCAGAAAATTTTGCCTCATACTGGTCCACTGTCAGCTCCCTTTGTTCCAGCTGAACAAATTCAGTGATTTTCTTGTCCCTGGCACAGTTAGAAAAATGCTTTCTATTGAAAGCTCTAACAAATTCGTCCCAATTTATATCAGTACCCGGTGGAAGATCATATCTCTTGAAGCTCTCCACCAAAACTTTGCATTTCCCTCCAGCTGGTACTCTGCCAAAGTTATTTTCTCAGCATCATTGCAGTCCAACAACCGGAAAATTCGTTCCATTCCATCTATCCATTGTTCCGCCTCCTCAGGACTTCCTATTCCATTAAACTTAGGTGGCTTCAGCTTCAAAAATTGTTCCACCAGTCCCTGAGGGCGACATTCCACTCCGGGTTGTTGTTGCGCTTGTCTTTCCATCAGATTCCCTATATTGGCCAATGCATGCAGGATGTCTTCCATTCGGGGTTCAGCCCTTGCAAGCAGAGGCTTCAGCCCTCGATGGATGAGAACTCCCGCCGTACCATGGTTTTCCTGCAGTTTCCAAGCATTTGCCTCAAGGATAATTTAAGACTCACTATCTCCATTTAAAAACAATTACTACTATATAAGTAACATAAAAATGTTACTGGCACATAAAAGCAACTCACAATCATTATCAGTATTTTACGAGTGAACTCAATCACCCGTTATTCAAAGTTAGTCAACCATTCTTGGTTAGTATCCTAAGGTGTGCATCATCCTCATATTCCTCATTTCCATCTGAGGCTCCTTATCACTCCATATAAACCATTGCTCTGATACCAACCGCTGTGGCACCCTCGAAACGACCCCCGATCCGTTAGGGTCGCCACAGTTACGTTCTCTTGGAGCATACTTCTGAGACCAAAGAAATTTTAACATAACTTATAATACCTGGGGGTTTTCATTTATTTTCTTTACCGGTCCCTGCGCAAATAATATGGCGGAAGCATAATGCGACTACCCTTCAACAAAATATAAAGTGATACACACCATACTAAAACTTTGATAATTTAGGCCGAACACTTTTATTTATATAAGGGATGGACTATGATAGTTGGTACAACAAAACGCCGAGGTCTTTTCGTGCCTGGCGATTACCCAAAAGAAAACCAACTTCTATCCTTGGATATCATCTGCATCCGTCCATCACCCATGTGTCGGCATCCAAAAAATGCATCTCCTGCTACCCTCGACTCCAGATCATATCCAGTCAGGTCCGTTGGCCGGCGGTGGTGGTAGCACCCTCAGAAGGCGGCCATCCATACGGACAAGGACTGATGTGTACTACTGGTGGATAAACCCGGCAGAGAGGCCTACCTCAAAAGTCAGAAAGATCCTCACGCGCTCGAATACCAGCCCGTTCACCCCAGGATGACGGTGCTCGGTCCACTCCCATTGTAAGTCAATCGGGAGTCCGTAAAACATGCCAGGAGTCACAGGTAGCAGCGGCATTTTCATTTAGTCTGAAATGTTAGTCCCCAAGAGGGATGAGTACAACCACTCAGCAATAAAAGATCCATTACACTATATTATGTAGAAACTATAATCATCCAGATGCATGCAAAACACACTTATCATTTATATATATATGCATGCCATCAAGGGTCTATTTTACTTGCACCACATTCATAACAACAATTCAATGCCATAACAAACGCATTTTCAGTACCGGATGAAACCCACTCAATTTCATAAACAAATTCTCATATCATGCCACATGCACACACATGCACTCCTTTAATGCACCGGTTTTTAACATTCAAAGAAAAGTTTCATTCCCCGGGGACCAATGTTTGCATCCCTCCGGGCTTTCGCACCCAACCTGGCATCGCGAGACCCTCCGGCACAAACCTCCGGGCATCCAGAGCGTGTTCCGTCACACCCCTGGGCATCTCGTACCCCACCTGGCATCACGAGGTATATCCAGGCTCGCCATGAAAATGGTTGCCCCTTCCCTCCGGATTTACGTACAATCCCTACAACCGGGCATCCCGAAACTCCCGAGGACCCTCCGGCACAAACCTCCGGGCATCCAATGGTGTCAACTCACTCGACCCTTGGGCATCCCGACACTCCCGGGGTATCGTCGGCTCGCACCTCCGACGGTACATCCACATCATAATATATATTTCATCACAAAAATACATTTTGATGCAATGACGTCAAGTATTCCATGGATCTACAACACTTTATCAAATTTTCCAATGTCATGTGATATACTGAATGTCACTCATCTATCAAGTGTATAACAACTCAAGATACAATGACTCATAGAACAAAATGAACAGTTTTATAGCAAAACAGTGTAAAAACCAGAATGCACGCCTTCAGTAGAGACTTCGAAATAACCAGCAAATGACCATGAAAAATTCTGAAATTTTAACACGTTATAAATGAGATCTAGAGGAAAAATTTTCATCAGGGACACTAAGCCAGATTCGTTATGTATAATGAGTGGTAGTTCACACAACTCAGTTCAGCATTCTTTGATCCCAGAATAAAATTCAACAGGAAGCACTGCATATTAACAAAGATTTAAGCCATTGTATTGATTCCGAGAAGTTCTGATAAAATTATATACTCTAGTTCACGCAATTCCTCACAACTTCCGTGAAGAAATCGATATCAAATTCATATTAGAACTCTTCATAAAATTTCACAAAATTACAAGATTACACATGAAACTGCACCAGATTAAGCGAATCCCATAAATTTCCATTTCCACCGTAACTATCTTGCTTCCACAAGTCTACTAAAAATCAGTCTTTCATCAATAAATCAACAGGATCAAGATATACACAAAACCAACGAAATTCCTCAATCTCATGATCCCGCTCTACTTTGATTACTCACAATTTAACATTCTACTTTCAGAATTCAATTGTTTCCAAGTGTATTGCACCATACTAGACAATAACAGCACCACATTATATAGATTCATGGACTTTCATTCACTTGCCTCAAGTCCTAGGGTTCAACAGCTAGGGAGTTCGGTTTGGCGATGCGGCCTGACGGCGGCGAAGACAAGCGACGTTGACGGCGGCAGCTCACACGCACGGTAGAGGGTGGTCTCCTCTTCCTCTCGCCGTTCACCCCTCTGCTGTTCACTCACAATTTCTCTCGCTCAACTCTCTCTTTCTCTCTCAAGTTTCGCTCGGTACCTCACTCTCTCACTCGCTGGTTTCGGTTCCTTCTCTCTCTTCCTCACCTGTACGAGCATTTTGTTTCTTCATTTGTTGACTTTGAGAGTCAATAAAATGAGATTCGGTGGTAGCAGGAAATGGTGACACCTCACACGTCCATGCAAGTGATGTGTCCTCTCTTGCTCGATCCTTCCTCATGCGTTGTCCACCAATCGGTAAGTTCACGTGGCTGCTGAGTCAATGAATTTTCCTTTTGTTGACTCATTTGCTGACCGAATGAAAGGGGAAACTCGGCAGCTTGGGCCAACAATTCGTGGCCGCATGGTCTCTGTGCGTGGCCCAACTTCTCCCAAAAGCTGACCATAATTTCTACATGTATATGAATTGCATGGGCTATTCGTGTGGCCGTTGAAGGGGAGGGTGGTGGTGACGTCGCGTATAACATCGAGGTCTTCAACTTAGCTAATTGGCGAGAAGGCTCGAGTCCAATAGGTAAAAGAAAACATGGTCATTGGTGTGATTGTCCATATGGCCATTCAAAGACAAGTATCTTTTCCTCCAAAAGTAAATATTTCGGTACGTCGAGTGGCGATGAGACTAGGCCAAATGTGGTACTGACAATACTCCCGTCGATTACTCATGGCCATTGCATACTTGAGGGTCGTCGAAATTTCTGGATGCCACAGAATCCATCGGAATAGTTTAAAATTTCTCCAATGGAATTGGCCCCTGTGATACAAGAATGAACCATGACACATCAATCCTCTTTTTTCTGTGCTTCTGATCTGACAAATCTAAGCTGATCTATTTAGTGCACCCTCGGCAACTGCAAATACCAACTCCAGATCACTGTCCTATCTTGGATACTTTGAAGTGTATAATAATGAGTTTCACCTATTTATGAAGGCAAAGTATGGAGGCGAGGATTTGAAGATGATCCGTGCAGAAGATAAGCAAGATGGTGAAAAAGAAGGAAATACGGAAGCCGAAGAGGCGGTGAGGCAGCATGTCGAGACCTTTGGAGATATAGTCAATTCTCTGAATGACAAAGAGAAGGCAGAACTGGAGGACGTGCACAAGAGGCGGGTAGCGGAAATCATAAAGGTGCTAGCCAAGCGAAATCAACCCGGCGGCAGTCCTGAAGGAATCCCGAATTCGCCGTTCCTAGATGAGGCGTTTTTGGAGTTCACGAAGAAGCTTCCCCGTAACATCCCGCGGACCAATTCTCTCCCGGTGGCATCTGAATACGAATGGGTCGTTGAGGTGGCGGAGTACAAGATGACCCAGAAATTAGCTCCAGTCCTAAGAAATTTGTTTGCGAATTGCGGAGACGTGAGCGAGGAATCCAGATTAACCCTGAAACCGAAGATCGTGGTCTTCGTAATGCTGTGTGGTACCATATCCAACGTGGCTAACACGAGAATCGCTGACGTCACCGAACTATTGTTGTACAACTGGTGGAAGTACCTGATGTTCGTACACCTCTCAGGATTCAAAATCCAATTTGCAATCGACCGACTAAAAGTCGCCTTGCGCGCTCACTACACCGATCTCCAGGATGATAAAAACTCCATCTTGAGAACAGATAAAGAGATCCGGGATCTCTCCAAAGACATCAAGGAATTCGAGCTCAAATTAGATAGATTGAAAGCCAAACGTGGACGGATGTCGGGCTCAACAGACGAAAATTTAGTAGAAGCATGTTCAAAGAACGTGTTAGCGTGGGAATACTGAACCGCGACCCATTTTAAACCAGACAACAGTCTTTACTTATGGCAATTTGAGGTACTTGCTATGGATTAATTAGTAAGAACTAGTATTTTCGTGTCGAGCTTTATAGTCATACTGCTTGTAAAAGTAGATTATAGACGATAGATGAAATTGAGATTATGATGATTTCAGGTAAATAGTAACCTATAGAATTATATTACTGACCATATCCACCCGAGATTGTGATGGTTTGACGTAAATTACAACCAAAAAAGAAAAATATCAACATTTTCATTTAAATACGGGACTAGATCCTTTTTTCTTTTCAAACGAGACTGATGCAACTGGCTGTTAGGGGTGTTCAAAAGAACCGGGACCCACCTGGAACCGGACTTGAACCGCCCGGAACCGGTGGTTCTTGAGGGAACCGGTGGGTACTTGTCTGGTTTCCGGTTCCATAAGCGGATCCGCCCACCCGAATCAGACCGATATAATTATAATAATATATTGATTTTTAATATTAAAATGAATTTCGAAATTACTAATTAGCAAATCTAAATTTGAGGGCTCTATCTCCTCTCATGGTTTCCATGTTTTAAGAAGAATTTAGTAAAGTATGTATGCTATCTTTCAATAACTCAACAAATGGCTCATTCAAATGACACTTTTGGGACTCACATATGACACTATGTTCAAGAATATATGGAGTACTGGTGGAATTGTTTCTACAAAAGAAAATTCAGTAAAGCAAATGTTGTAAGATATTGAGCATTGTTAGAGGATAAATGAAAAGATGATCTACATATGACAATCTTCTAGAATCATGAACTTAAAGAATATTTTAGATTTCAATTGAAATGATTCAAAAAAAAGGAAAAAAAAAAAACCTATTTCTCTTCTTTGGTAGTGTTTTCCAATAAAATAAAGAAAAATAGTACCCTTAATTAAGCCGGTTCGATTTAAAGAAAAATATTACTCAATATGAAAAGTACTCACGGCAAAATTTGGAAAACAATATTATTATTGGTGAGACCAGTTCCATGGATCCACCCGGGAACCGGACCAGACCGGACCGGTGATCCGGTTCTCGGGTGGATCTATGCAATAACGGGTGGTTCCTGGTTCCAATTTTTTGGAACCGGTCCTTAGTGAGTGGTTCTCAGTTCTAGGCCGGGAACCGCCCACCCGAACCATGCACACCCCTACTAGCTGTTCACGCTTGACAAAATAAGATTTTAAGGCAAAAACAATGTGAGTTATAGTATCCAGGAAGCACCGTACCTCTTTGTTACTCGTGGTTGGATTGAAAAGCTAAAAATCATAATCATTCAGATTGAGATATACTGAACCGCTAAGATGTTTCGGGATGAGAAAAGCACCCACGAAGATAAGCTTTTAAACTTAGATTCCCCACCCACTCCTTTCACTCGTTCTTAATGATTCATAATGTCGGAGAAATATCACAAGGCGGGACTCGTCTGCTTGATGCTGGAGGATAAGAGAGGAGTAGTGAGGGTCTGAACCCAAAGAAGGCCCGCAAAGGGTGTGTTTGTTTAGGTTGTTTAGGGGAAAGTGTTTTCTCAAAATTGATTTTCCGGACTTCCACCCATTTAGTTTGCAAAAAATGACTAGTTAACCGGAATTACTTTCCCGTAAACAAAACTATTTATGCATAAATTTAGGAAAGTAAATTCCTAAATCTAAAGAAGCAAAAGCACTTTCCGAAATTATTTCTCTCAAGTTTTTTAATATTTAATTTTTTCTTTTTCTTCTCCTTCTTCTGCTAGTTTCATTTTCCTTCTCCCTTGTCTGCCAGTCATCGACCTCAACAACGGTCAGTGAGGCGCGACCTCACCAAGATTTAGCGAGCTCGAACTTACTGGCCTCGGGCAAAAAGTTGCACTTTTTAGTGAATGTGTAATCCACCAATCTATAGCATGGAAGGACCAGCCCATAATCGCAGTCTTGTCACCATGCAATATCGTATAGAACACCTGCGTTACGTGGGACTAATTTATTGTAATTCAGTTCCTATTCCAATGGAAGTGAGATAACTAACTACCAACTAACAAAATCACTACCCATTAAAATGAGAGGGTGCATCGTCCAGCAGTTATTGTAAATAATTAGTCTTGGAGCACGTGCGGCACGCTAAATAAAAATGTCAAAAAAAAAAGAGCATTAAACTAATAATTACATTAAAAAGAATTAAAAAAAGAAGAAGAAGAGAGGATTGTCATTTTTTGGGTATAGAAAGTCGTGCTTGTGTTAAGGGTGGAATTTATTCATCAACTTTAGTAAATTTAATAGAGATATGGATAAGAACATTTCAATAGATATGAAAGTAGACACCGCTGCTGAAATTTCCCTTTATTAATAGCATAAATATAGATAAGCATGTCGTTAAAGTTATCCATATTCCCCACTTCAAAAGACATATTTATTTTCCTAATCAACTGGCGCACGCACAGAGCAGCAATAATCTCATCAAAAATAACTTTTTAAGGAGAAAATAATCGCAAATCAAGGGGGAGGTTGAGGGTTCAAATCCCCATCTTCTCAGGGGGGATTGAGGTGGGGACGATTTCATTTCAAAGTGGGTTTCGACTCCCACGCTCTGCAATGAGACAAGGGCAAAAGTCTGAGAGTGAGTGTTAGAATAGGATTAGAGTAGAACCGACCAAAAAAAAAAAGTCACGAATCGTTTAAACTGAGATATGTTTTTCTTTTTTGTCGGAAAACTGACATACGTTGAATGGTTGACATCTATTATATTTCAATTATAACAATGAAAGATTGTAATGGCTGCCTTCTAGAAAGGACAATCTCATCTGAGAGAACATGCTTTGAACTTGATTCCCCACTCCTTTTTCCCCACTTATTTTCTCCCTTTTCATGATTCACATTTCCCGCCAAAAATCACAAAGGACCTCTTCACTTTTGCATGCATGGATCGATTTTTTTTTTTTTTTTTTTGAGGGGGTGGGGGAGGGGGAGCACCTTGAGCTTGAGGCATCATTAACAGGTAAAAGTTCATACTTG
Source organism: Eucalyptus decipiens (assembly GCA_014182575.1). Classification (NCBI taxonomy): domain Eukaryota; kingdom Viridiplantae; phylum Streptophyta; class Magnoliopsida; order Myrtales; family Myrtaceae; genus Eucalyptus; species Eucalyptus decipiens. The sequence continues at coordinate 4,539,929 of CM024613.1, read as the reverse complement.
TATCACTATCTTTACACTTTAATATTTAATTTTATGTTAAAGAATTCCAAGAGTTTGAATTGTTTTGCTGGTGCAATCTTAGCCCATTTCTGGCGTTTTGTGAACTTAGGGTTTTACCCGACTTTGCTTATCTTGAATGAGATTGAACTTTATTTCTTGAATCTGCAGTGCAAACTCTCTTCAAGGGAACAATAGTGTCTCTGCAGTCAAAGATGTGGAATTCAAAGTTTTTTTCAATAGCTTGATCTTCATAAGTGTCGTTTTAGCAGAATCTGCATGATCGGGTTAGTGAACATCTTTTTATTTGGCATATGAAATTATGAATCACGAGGAGGTCGAGCGGAGGAGTTGCTATGACCTGTGAACTATGTGAATTTGGGGTTTTACATGACTTTGCACTTCTTGAATGAGATGGAACTTTATTTTATGAATTTGCAGTCACAAAGTCTCTTAAAGAAAAGGTGGAATTCAAAGGTTTTTTTTTTTTCTATAGTTTGATCTTCATGGGTGTCGTTTTAGCGGAATCTGCATGGTCAGATCACTGAACATCTTTTTATTTGGCATATGAACTTATAAATCATGAGCAATATATGGTTCGACTGATTGTTTTCATAGCGAAGCACAGTTTTCTTTCATAGTCCATCGTTTATGGTGATGGAATTACATTTTGGAATTCAGTTCCGGGTTACCCCAGATGAGCCGGGACTGCCTCATAGGCTTAATGCTAGAGTTAAGAGAGGAAAAGTCAGGGCGTTGGATTTTTGCGGAAGCGTGTGTGCAAGTGGGCGTTGGATTTATGGTGAAAGAATGGAAAGGGAACAGCCAAGTCACGAAGAATATTTTATTGAAAGACTTGTGTGATACAAACGATAGTGGAGTAGCTAGTTCTTTTAGTTGGTCTCTCTCTTAGTCTCTGTTTTTGGGGGGTCATCAGTTCTCTATAGTTTCTTCTCTCGTTGATAGGCTGAATACGTGACGTCTATCTACAAACTTCTTTCACTGCCGTCTCTACCGACTTATGTTACAAAATTAGCAATACATTTGTAACAAGTGTCCGATACCTAGAGTATCAAAACTTGACACAAGAACACTTAAATGCCAAAAGTTATAAAAGTGACATTTAAATGCTACTTTTTAATTTAAAATGGGACATTTTGTTGCCAAGTCTAGCAAAGATTGTGGAAATCCTACATGGCAATTTTTTAATAATACACGCCGGAGAGTTGAGTTAGTGATGAATAACTAAAACAACGTCATTTTGCCTTCTTCTTTTTTTAATTTCAATATAAATATTAATTAAATTAAAATACTTATATTTACAAAAAAAAATTAATATATATTAAAAAGAAAAAAAGAGGAGGCGAAGGCGAGGGTTGAGCCGTCACCGCCAACTCCTCGCCATCGCTAGAAGGGTCGACGACGGTGGGGGAAGGGTCAGCCAAGGTCGCCAAGCTCTAGGCATGGGTTGGGAACCCCGGCCGACCGGTAGCAAGGGCTCGTAGGCCTTGTTGAGGGTCGTTGGCCCTCACTCAGCTAGGCCACATGCCATCACCCTTTGGGGCGACTCCCATAGGGCAACGGCCCTTGGCCCGATTAGGCAAGGCCAGCAACCCTCACTAGATTTGGGGGAGGGCCACGACCCTCGCCCCCTCCTAACCCTTGCCCAATTCTCGGTGAGGGCGTAGGCCCTTGCCGCCGGTCAGCTAGGGTCGTTGGCCCATTGCTAGAGCCCAGGCCGACCTCAATCGATCCTCCCTCCACCATCAAGTCTTCTTCTCCCTATTTTTTAAATATATAAATGAATTTAGTTTTAAATTAATTTAATTAATATTTGTATTAATTATTTAGCCACGTAAGCAAAACGATGTTATTTTTGTACTTGTCTAACCACGTCAGCATGCAAAACGTCATTGTTTTGCATGTCTCACTGAAAAATCATCATGTCAACATTTTGGCTAGATTTTCTTGCCATTGGCTTTTAATTAATCCATTTTACTCTGATTTTGGCACTTAAATATCACTTTTGTAATTTTTGATACTTAAGTATCCCTCGTACTAAGTTTTGGCACTCTAGGTATTCTTTTCCTAATTTTTAACTTTAAAATTTCAACTTGCAAGCTATACTTTTGCATGTTACGGCTTGAGGTTCCTTAATGACTTTAAGATCTCTTTAGCAGATATTAACAGACTTCCTTTGCTCCTGCTTATTGCATTTCTTTGGTACTGACTTGGACAATTTGTTGCTGCCAACTCTTTCCTTCAAGTATCCTGCATTATCAAGCATGTGTAGACTAGTTTGTTCTAGGATTTTTCAAAAATGGATCACCTTTTAACACTCCTCTTGATTCCATTTTGTAATGCTCAAATTTTACTGTTGGTGGTGCTTTAGTAAATATTCTGCAATTTGATCTTCAGTCTTACAATATATTCTCTCCATAATTTTGCACTTTGTGGGCAGAGTGATTTATAATCTCAATGTGCTTAGTTCTTTCATAAAATACTAGATATTTCAAGATTGTTGTCATGGACTTGTCACAAAATACTGGAATTGGTTTTATTTGTGGTTCTCCAATATCTTTTAGAATTCTTTGAAGCCATACTGCTTGATTAATAGATGTAGCAGCTACAATATGTTCAGTTTCAGTAGTAAATCGTGTCACTAAGTCTTGCCGTTTAGATGTCCATGAAAACATTCCATAACCTATTGTGAATGCATAGCCAAAAGTGCTTCTTCTATCGTCAACTGAGCCTGCTAAGTCATTGTCAATGTAACCCAAATGCCATAATATGTAGTTCTTGTAAATTTCTAAGAATTCATTTGGATGCTCCAAAATGAATTTGGCTTGGATTCTACATAAATTGTGATAGCAAACTTGTTGCATGCATGATGTTTGGCCCCGTAGCAATGAGATATAGTAAACTACCAATCAAGCTTCTGTAGAGGGAAGCCTTAGCCTTTTCTACTTCATCTTCTTCTAGTAGTTTCTCATTTATCAGAAGTGATGTTGCAACTATCTTGCATATTTCTTCTGTGAGATGAAAATTCCTTTGTGTTGGTCAATTTCCATCCCAAGGAAGTAGTGCATCAAGTCCAAGTCCCTCATCTCAAATGTCTCCATCATGTCTTCTTTAAATTCTTAAATCATTTGCTCATTATTTCCTGTATAAATGAGATCATCTATATATAGAGAGAGAAAATAAGTCTATTAGAATTATTTTGGGTCTTAATGTAGAACGTTGGCTCACTCATGCTCCCTTTGTATCCTTGCTTGGTAAAGTATTCATCAATTCTGCTATACCATGCTCATGGTGCTTGTTTTCACCCATATGCGGCCTTTTTAAGCTTTAGAACCTTTTCCTTGTTGCCTTTGACAATAAAGTCTTGTGGTTGAGCTACATATATTTTTTCTTGAATATATCCATTTAGAAATGCTAACTTTACATCTAGTTGATGGATGTTCCATATCTTTTGTGCTACTAAGGCTATGAGAGCTGGAATAGTGTCAAGGCAAGCGACTAAAGTGAAAGTTTTGGTATTGTTGAGATCTGGTTGTTACAAATATCCTTTTGCCACAAGTCTTGCTTTAGGCTTCTAGATTGATCCGTCTACATTGAGCTTTGTCTTGTAAACCTACTTGATGGTAATAATCTCTGTCTTTAGGGCAATCAATGAGCTCACAAGTTTCATTTTTCTTATTTTTATCATCTTGATTTCTTCCTTGGCTTCAATCCAAGCTCCTTTGGAAGCTTCTTCATAGTTTTTTGGTCTTAAGGACATAAAATTGCATGTTTTTTTGTAGGCTTACCTTAGAGATTTTACACTAAGGTTTTGTTCATTTCGCGGAAAATAATTTCCGGAAAAATGTTTTCCGAATTTTTCGTCGTTCGTTTCACGGAAAATGAATTCCTGGGGGAAAATGTTCTCCATGAAAGGAAAAAAAGTCTTATAAATTAGGGAAAAATGTTTTCCACTTTTGAAAAGTGGAAAACATTTTACTCACTTGATCTCTCTTATCTCACATTTTTACAAATCATCACTTCCTCATCCCCTTTCTTATTCTTCTTTTCTTTCTATATTCGAATTATTTTTTAATTTTCTTTTTCTTTTCTATTTCTTTTTTTTCTTTTTCTTTTTTTTTGTTTCCCATCTTCTTCTTTCTTGGCTAGTTGTCGGCCGTACTAGGCGAACCTTGAGCTCGTCGATCTCAAGCTCACACTCTGCACTCTTGCTTATCATTTTCTTTATTTACTCTACCATGTAGTTGTTGTACATTACTCAAGCAAAATGCTATATATGCTTTGTTTATTTTTTCTTTTGTTTATTATAACACAAAAGACACGGGGGGAGAACATGCCACTCAACTAGAAGATTCTCATTAGGGCTGTACATGCTTTGCTTCTTTTCTTTTTTGCTTCTTTTTAAAATCCATACGAACATTTTTTAGAGTAGATGAACGTTTGGCAACAATGAGAGAATAAAGATATGAAGCAAGTTTGCCCGGATTTAAAGGCAAGTTCATATTTGATGGATTTATAAGTCAGTAAGTGATACATGCCTAAGTGGTGAAGTCTTAGAAAATATTTTCCTTATTGAACACCGAAAAATATTTTCCGAAACATTTTTAGGTTTTAGCTTAACATTAGAAAATACTGTTATTTTCCTGGAAAATGACTTTTGGGAGAATATTTTCCGGAAATGGCCTATTTTCCACGAAACGAACGGACCCTTAGTATAGGAGACTCTAGAGTAGACTTTTCTTGTGTTGGACTCGGAGAGGATGGTAGTGTTATGTCTTGAGTGGAGGAACCTAATGTTCCAACTTCTCCTTGTGGTGTTGATTCCTCAAGTGCACGAGGTATGTCTGGTAAGTTGACATACCTCTTCTCAATTTTCTCTTCCTCCAAGTTCCAGTTGGCCTTCTCATTGAATATATGAGGTCTATTTATAGACTTCTTTCATTTCCTTCTCTACTAGCTTATAGTACAAAAGCAACATATTTTAACTTTAAAATTTCAACTTGCTATACAGCTGGATGTTCCTTAATGACTTCCAAGATTTCTTCAGCATATATTAAGAAGAAGAACAATAGAAGTACTAAAAGTTGTATACATGACTCATTTTAGTATCAAAAGTTTCTTTTGGACCACTTAAATGTTAAATTTTTTGAAAAACAATCTTTGAAGTGCCAACTCTTGTTTATTTGGTCGGAAATCCAACATAGTCTTTTTTATTTATTTATTAATATCTTAAATCAATGTGGCTCATTGGACAGTCTAATCAGCATCTAAAGCCTAAAAAAACACCTAAAATGATGCCATCTAGTATATTTTCCCTGAATAAGAACCCTAGATCCCTAAACTAAAAGATAATCTCAATTTCAACCCTAAGCCGGCCATTGAATTGGCCGTCTTTGTGCCTTACCCGATGACCCAATCTCTCTCTCACCCTCCCTCTATCTCTTTCTCTCTTTGATCATGAAGTGGCGCTAAAGAAATAAATAAATAAAATAGCTCCATCATCAAAGTAATTTCCTCAAACACCTAATGGGCATATGGTGTTCCATGACTATGAGACAAATCAAGAGTAGAGGAAGTGGAAAAAGGGTTTCGAATGGACTGAGACGTGAGAGCAAGAAGGAAAAATAGAAATGGAGTTGGTCTTGGTGTATGACGCAGAGGTGGGAAGCCAATCCAAGGCCTTGCTTCGAGGGATAAATGTCTGGGAAGCAAAGCCCAGCCTTCCTGTACTCCGTCTCAAACCTTTGTTAGGGCCGGTTCAACACTATCTTCGGGCCCTCACCAGAGGCTTCGTCGTTAGTGGTGGTGGTGGTGGCCGCCATCATCTCTCTCTCCAACGCTTCCTGAGTGTAGTGAGGTGGAGAACTGCAAAGCATGTTATGCGATGTCGTTTTGGACGTCTAAGCCGCATAGGCTGTGCGACGTTCTTTTGGTAGCCCTTATGGACTATATTTTTTAAAAGTTTTACCAAGTCATTTTAACAAATTAATTATAAATATCATGTAATCAATTTGGTCGAAATTTATCACTAATGGCACTTAAGTGAACACCATACACAACTTTTGGCTATTCTAGTATACTCCTCCTACAAATATTGTAATGACCCAATTTGTTGAGGACAGGAATAATCGCCGAGGCTTTGGGACTCAAACAAAGTGCAGCTCCAACTTGAGAATAGCAAAAGGGGTAGGAATGAGCTGAATCCTACATTACTTGAGTGTGGTGAGGTGAAGTGTCATATATGGATACCATTTGTCTTAACTTGCAATGAGGTCTTTTTTGGGCAAAGCCCAAAGGAAAAAAACTGTGTAGGCTCTAGCCCAAAGTGGACAATATCGTTACGAGCGGGACCTGAGTTGGTAGGCCTATAACGACTTGGTCCAACAAGGGCGAGAGTTATCGTTGAGGCCAAGATGGCCCGAACAAAGTGCAAATCTGACTTTAGGATGGTGACTCATACAGAAATGAACTGAATCCCACATTGTATAGGTGTAGCCAGATAAAATGCCATATATGTGATAGCACTTATCCTGACTTGTAATGAAGCCTTTTCTAGGCAAAGCTCAGAAGAACAAAATCGAGCAAGCTTTGACCTTAAGTGGACAATACGTTAAGAGCGTGATCTAGGCTTAACAATATGGTATCAAAGCTAATAGCTAGCCGGGAGTGTGAGATTCAGGATGAACCACATGGAAGGTGGTGGATCTATAATAACCCAGTCCAACAAGGGCGAGAGTGATCGTTGGGGCTAGAGAGAGCCTTGACAAAGTGCGAGAGTGATCCTTGGGGCTAGAGAGAGCCTTGACAAAGTGCGACTTCGAATATAGGATGACAATGGGGGTAGGAATGAACCGAATCATACATTACCTGGGTATGGTGAGGTGAAGTGCCATATACATGATGACACTTATTCTAACTTGTAAAGATGCCTTTTTCTAGGCAGGGCATAGGAAGTGTGAGATTCTGGGATGATCCACATGGAAGGTAGTGGATCTATAATAACCGAGTCCAACAAGGGCAGGAGTGATTGTTGGGGCTAGAGAGAGCCTTGACAAAGTGCGGCTTCAAATCTAGGATGGCAGTGGGGGTAGGAATGAACCGAATCCTACATCACCTAGATATGGTGAGGTGAAGTGCCATATACGTGATAACACTTATTCTAACTTGTAAAGATGCCTTTTTCTGGGCAGAGCGCAGAAAAACAAAATCATGCAGGCTTCAACCCAAAGTGGAAAATATCGTTACGAGTGGGACCTAAACTTAACAATATGGTGTTAGAGCCAATAGCCTAGCTAGAAGTATGAGGTTTGGGGATGAACCACACGAAAGCTGGTGGGCTTGTAATAACTTGGTACGACGATGGACTAGAGAAGGCCTAAACAAAGTGCAGCTGCAACTCTAGGATGGCAATGGGGGCAGGAATAAACCAAATCCCACATTACTTGGGTGTGGTGAGGTGAAGTGCCATATATGTGATGGCACTTATCCTAAATTGTAACGAGACTTTTTTCTAGATGGAGCCCAAAAGAATAAAATCATGCGAGCTCCAATCAAAAGTAGACAATATCATTACGAACGGGACTTGGGCTTAACAAGTATTAACCGACTTTCCTTGCTCCTGCTTGTTGCATTTCTTTGTTGTAGACTTGGACATGAAGTTGCTACCAACTCTTTTCTTCTTTGTTAAGTATACTTCATTCCCAAGCATGTGTAGACTAAGGCCTTGTTTGGTAACTATCCGAATAGTAATTGATTCTGATTTTTTGTTCCCAGGAGCAATTTGGAAACAGAATCACGTTTAGTAAAAATTTTGTTCCCGTGAACAGATTTGGAATAGAATCAAGAATAATAATAAATAAATAAAGTTGATTATTGTTTTCAAAAACAAATCTAATAATAAAGTTGTCACGCCCCGATCCTCGGGCACGCACACATCCTTCTACTTGGTCGATTTTAAAATGCGATATCCTAAGATTATGTATCGCCGACCCTTTCATTTATTAAGCACATGCAGAAGCAGTTATAAATCCTCAAATAATAAAACAATAGGATAAAAAAGCTGGTCATATTTTTCATATTAAAATTCACAACCACACTTTTATTAACAGCATGACTCATAGAATATTTACAATACTATTTACAGCATACTTGTCTCACACCTATCTACACTAAGACAGGGTTCACAAAAGGAATGGGATCTCAATCCACATCCAGATTGTACTCAAGATCCCTCTCTAGATCATCTTCTTTTTCTTCTTCTCGTCGGGTTCCTCCTCCTCGGCTCCCCCTCAGGGTCCTAAAATGGTTATTCAATAATCAATGAAACCACGTCTCAGCGAGTTCTACCCAACTAAGACTCAATTAGGGAACCAATACACCACATGGTTGCCTAAGCATAGCACGAGTCAGAGGACTTACCTTAACCTCAGATCCCACCTGCATGTTAGCACAGATCAAATAGACACCCAAGCAATCACGTCACAGATCGAAGCATCGATCAAATCGACCTAGTCGATTACATGCCAACAAAACTACTCACGGTCATTTCCATTCAATCAATCAATTCACAACATCATATCAAAGCAATGATCAATCGACTTAATCAATTACATGTCACTCTGACCATTTCCGGGTCATTCTAGTCATTGCTATACAGTCTTAATGGATAAAACCAATCACCGAGCCACGTGCATTCTCCGAGGCAATATTTCTTATCACCGAGCCACGTGCATTCTCCGAGGTGATGGGACCGATCACCGAGTAACGCGCATTCTCCTAGGTAATACATTAATTTACCGAGCCAAGTGCATTCTCCGAGGTGATGTGACCGATCGCCGAGCCATGTGCATTTTCCAAGGTAATACATTAATTTACTGAGCCACGTGCATTCTCCGAGGTGATGTAGAACCTACATTGATCCACTATACAAAATGCCCATTCTCCCAGATGACATACTTGGTCATCGAGCCAGCATACCTCTCATATTTTCCCTTTCATTTCCACAATTTCTGCTGAAATTGGTAGTCTACCACCATGCCTTTGCCACTAACAATCAATCCTTAATTGTCCAATGGTCAATTGCTCAAATCAATTTAATTTGGGAATAATCCCCTAAAAATCCACAATTTATTTAATTCTATGCAATGTAGAGCTCAATTAGATAAACGGACTGCGCCACAACAATCGGCACGAGATTTCGGTCATTGGCCATCTCAACCTTAATTTCCGAAAAATAAATAAATAATTAATTAATTTCGAAAATTAAATAATTAATATTAAAAATTCAATTTAGCTTAAAATAAGGCCCGATTAAATAAACGGACCACACCACAGTCATCAGCATAATATTTTGGTCTCTGGCCATCCCAGTTGAATTTTTGGAAATTAATTAATTCCGAAAAATAATATTTAAATGCCAAAAATTCCACTTAAGCCCGAATTGTCAAATCGAAGCCCGATAAAGGGTCAAAAAAATCCCGAGCTACCCTCAATAAATAGTAGACCACATCTACGTGCTAATTGCACCATCAATTTACCTAATTCGCATCACAATTGACTAATAAACACTAATCTATACTAATATAACCACATAAACCTAATTAATTAAAACTAAACAACCTTAAGTATAATTAGTCCACTAAACAAGGATTAGTGAGATTACTCACCGGAATCGCGCGCCAATCGGATCAATCCGACGGGGCGACGCAAGGAAAAATACTTCCCAAAGTGACCCTCGGGATCGGGGCCTGGAAACGGCCCAAAAGCGGGCCTGAAGAGGGTTGGAAACCCACTGACTAGCGGCCGTTCTAGGCTGGCCGGGGCTGGATCAGTGGTTGAGGCAGTGAAGCAAGGTCGGGGGAGGGTGAAGGAAGCTCCGGCAGGTCCGAATGGTGGCCGGACGGAGCTGGGTGGCGGCCAGAGATGGCTAAACGCGGCTGGACAGAGGTTGGATCGCGCGGGGGAGGGATGGCAACGAGCGGCAAGCACGCGGGCGTGCGCGGACGGCGGAACGGCGGCTTGGCGGCGAGCAGCGGCGGTGCGTGGGCGGCGACAACGGCTGGCTGCTGTCTCGACGAGCTGCTGTCTTTGCTTCAGCTTCTGCTTCTGCTTATGTTCGCTGGTTGCACGAAGAAGAAAGGAAGGAGGGGGTTTGGTCACGTGGGGATGGGGGAGAAGAGAGAGGAGAGAGAAGGGGTAAGTTTGAATGGTCTAAGAGAGAAAAGAAAAGAAAGAGGGAGACAGCTAAGAGAGGGAGGCTCGCACGAAGGGGAGGGGAAAGGAGAGAGAGAGAGAGAAGAAGAGAGAGGGAGAGAGAGAAAAATAAAATAAAATAATACCATTAATCTTATTTTATTTTATTTTATTTTCTCTTTTCCTTTCTATTTTCTTTCAATCTTCAATATTTCCTCCGATAATTTCTTTCCCGAAATTTTGGACTCGTCAATAAATTGATGGATGATGAGACGATGTCCTAAAAATGAATTGTGACACGCTCGAATATTCGATTCCCGAAATCAAATTCAATTTCATGGTTAGAATCGTTCAGACGTGATTTTAGCCAAATTCAACTAATTAGGTAGCTTTTAGGGATTTTACCGCGGATACATCCCTTAACGGCTTCACTCAATAGCTTAGTTAACTCGTGAGTGATCAGCTCAGAGAAAAATGACCATAAGCACGTTGACGAAATGCCCATTTCACTTTATCGAAACGGGGTCGAATTTCAGGATGTCACAAAAGTCTTCTTTGCTTTTATCTTCTTCTTCTTCTTCTCTTTTCTTCTTCTTCATCTACAGCCATCCCGCGATTGCCGTTTGCCGCCGTCTGTCGCCATCCACCGTTGTCCGCCGATTGCTGGCAACCGGTCCGGCGAGCTCGCCGGAGGTAAGCCCAGTCACCGACGAGGTTGGGTGAGCCTCGCGATCTGACGAAGCCGAGCCTCGCCGGTGGCCAGGTAGGCCTCACCCAGCCCTGGCAAGGCCGAGCCTTGCCGAGGCTAGGTGAGCCTCACCGGTGGCCGGGCGAGCCTCGCCCGGCCTCGGTGAGGCCAGCCCCGGCCACCGATGAGGCTCAACCTTGCCCAGCTGCCGACAAGGCTCAATCGACGAGGGTCGGCCTCGCTAAGGGCCGGCGACACTCCGGTGAGGTTGCCGGCCCTCGTACCGGCGACCGGCCACTTGAAGAAGAAGAAGAATAGGAGAAAAGGAAAAAAAAAAAAAGAAGTAAAAAAGTAAAATAAATTATTAAAAAATTAAAAGAAATTGATTTGGAACAGAATTAATGAGCACAAACGCAATTCTATTCCGAATCAAAAATTTTGAACAGTTTCCAAACGGCTTAAAATGCTTAGAAATTATTCCCGGGAACAGAATAAAAAAGAATCATTTCTTATAAGAATCTATTCCCGGGAACAGAATCGTTACCAAACGTGCCATAATTTGTTCTAGAATCTTCCAAAAAATGGATCACCGTTTAACAGAGGGTCTCGACACGACAAAAGACCAACATTGTTCTTTGTTTGCATATTTGGAATGTGTTGACTAAGATATTTCATTGATCTTAATATTAGGCTAAATCGAAGATGGAGAGTGTTGCGATGGGACGAGCGATCGAACAAAATATAAACGGAAGAAGAAAAATAAATCGCATACCGGATTTAAATGGTTCAATCGTAAAGACCTATGTCCACGGGGAGAGCAGCAGCGAATTTCACTATAGATCAAGCGATACAAGAAGATTACACACTCAAGTCACTCAAACACTCTCTCGGTGTTTCCCAAGCCCCAATTACACCCAATAACGCACGCAGTGTTTAGCCCCGAAATTCCTCGAAAATAATCTCTCAATCTTACGAAGGAATTACACGTAAATCTTACCTTAAGATTTAATCGACTACAAACACTAAACTTCTTGGATGTAATTCACGAACGAAAACCCGCCAAGCACTTGCTAGAATAACGGCGCTTCAATGCTTGTATCAACAACGATGCTAACCCCAATATTCATGCAAGCAAACCACGGATATATATGCTTGTACGTGCACTGCCTCGATCAAAGAGAAAAGTCCCAAGCCAAGTTAAATTAGGAAGTCCAACTTTCTTTAATCAAGTTTATACTTCCTTTCTTGGCTGATGAAGTTGACGAGTGCATCTCCGCTTGCCAATCTTCACTTGAATGATAGGAATATTTCCTTATCTACAAGTTAATTAATTTATTTTCAAAATTCAGCAATTTGCTTCGGGCTTAAACTCGAGACATATTTTAACAATCTCCACCTTGGCTCGACGTTTGAGCCAAAGTACAATCGTTTCGTAAAAATTCAAATTCTACTGCTACTTTCCCATAGCCCCCGATGGGCTCAACCGCCACAGATATTATCCAAATCCAAGCCTCGCTTGAATTTCGCCATAACTAAGGACCTCATCAGAATACCAACTCCACATGCACCTTTAACTGCTCTGCAAGGATTTTCTGACACAACCTCCTCAACCGCAGATAAACTAAAACCATTATTGCATCCATATCTGTTAGGAGATCGAAAACGTACCTTGTCAATATCAGCAGTTACAGCAACTGTTGGCTCTATAGGCTCCACCTCGCTACAAGTACCATCTATGTCGATTACTTTGCTAGTACTCATACTCGCTACCTCAGGAGTTTCTGGTTGCAACTCCACCTCAAGCTGAACACCGTTCAGATCCATATTAACACTGCCACAAACACTCCTAGCCAGAAGTATTGGAGACTCATCAAGGGTAACTTCTCTACTGTTAACATGTGAATTTATATCTGGGCACCACAACTGATTGCCCCACTCACCTTGTGCATAGCCATGGAATATGCACATTGCCCTCCAATCAAGCTTACCATCACTCACTCGAAAATAACACGGGCAACCAAACATTCTAAGAATAGAATAATCAGCAACGTCACCTGACCACACTTCTTCAGGAGTCCGCCATTCAATAGCAGTTGATGGGGATCTTTTCACCAGGCAGCTTACCATACTAAGCACATCAGCTAGAATTCTTCTAACAATACCAGCACTAGAGATAAATTTTCGGGCCATCTCTAGTGTTGTTCAGCTCATCAATTCTGCAAATTGTTATGATTTATTGTCATTAGTGCGGTGTTTCACTATGCTCTCTTTCATGCATAATTTATTTGCCAACTCTGAGCAAAACTCCATGCTATTGTCAGTCTGCACATGCTCGATCGACTTACCTGTCTCCGTCTCGATCAAAGCTCTTGACTGCAAGATCCTGACACCAGCATCAAACTTGTGCCTTGACACAAACACCCAGGTCTTCCTCGAGCAGTCCATAGACTCTCGAACAGATGCATCCGACGTCTCTGCAGCGAAATTTATCACTGTCTCACCTTGAAGTTTATACAGACCATCGTGCTTGATTCATTTCATTATCACCAGGGCACCTCGAACAACCTTCAGAACTCCATTTTTTGAAGAATACCTGCAACCAGCTGAATTTAGGGCACCTAAGGAAATTAAGTTCTTTTTCAATTCTAGAACATGCCTCACTCCAGTCAACGTCCTCACGATACCATCATGCATTCTGATTTTAACATCACCAACACCCACAACATCGCACTTAGCGTTGTTCCCTAACTAGACTTTACCACTATCCGTGCACTGATAAGTGATAAACCAATTTCTATTTGGTGTGACATGAAAAGAACAACCAGAATCCATAATCCATCCATCAAACGATGAATAATCAGTGACAGACAAGACATAATCAGCATTATTTGCTACAGCTGCAACATTATCTGCAGAATCAACTATAATTCCCTTACCCTTCTAATTCATCAGCTTAATGCAATCTATTCTAAGATGCCCCCTCTTGCCACAGCTCCAACAGACAACATTAGCAATCCTAGATTGACTACGTCTGTTCATATTAGTACTACCATTACCCCACACGTGTTACAGATCTTCCTCTATTTTCACTTACTAGAGTAGTGGATACAGATTCGGCAGATTCTCTTCTACGAATATCCACGCTCAAAATTAAATCTCGAACCCCATCAAACGTCAAACTTGTTGACCCAGAGGAATTACTAACAGCAGTAACGGTAGTATTCCAACTATCAGGCAATGAGGATAATAGAATCAAAGCACGTACCTCATCTTCAAAATCAATCTCAACTGAACTCAATTGACTAACAATCGCATTGAATTCATTGATATGATTTGCAACCAACGCACCTTCTTTCATCTTCAAGTTAAACATACGTCGCATCAAACAAACCTTGTTGATCGCAGAGGGCTTCTCGTACATATCTGACAGGGCTTGCATCAAATCAGCAGTGGTCTTCTCCTTCAAGATGTTAAACGCGACGTTACGAGCCAATGTCAGCCGAATAACACCCATAGCTCGTTTATCTAGCAAATCCCAATCAGCTTGCTTCATCGTCTCTGGTTTCTCCCCAAATAAAGGCAAGTGCAGATTTATCTGGTAAAGATAATCTTCAATCCGCATCTTCCAGAAACTAAAATCCTTCCCATCAAATTTGTTGATTTTCACTTTTACTTCTTCTGTCGCCATTGATTCACTTCAACTCAGCCAAACCTAGCTCTGATACCACTTGTTGCGATGGGGCGAGCGATCGAACAAAATATAGACGGAAGAAGAAAAATAAATCGGATACCGGATTTACGTTGTTCAGTCGTAAAGACCTACCTCCACGGGGAGAGCAGCAGCGAATTTCACTATAGATCAAGCGATACAAGGAGAATACACACTCAAGTCATTCAAACACTCTCTCGGTGTTTCCCAAGCCCCAATTACACCCAATAACGCACGCAGTGTTTAGCCCCGAAATTCCTCGAAAATAATCTCTCAATCTCACGAAGGAATTACACGTAAATCTTACCTCAAGATTTAATCGACTACAAACACTAAACTTCTTGGATGTAATTCACGAACGAAAACCCGCCAAGCACTCGCTAGAATAACGGCGCTTCAATGCTCGTATCAACAACGATGCTAACCCCAATATTCATGCAAGCAAACCACGAATATATATGCTTGTACGTACACTGCCTTGATCAAAGAGGAAAGTCCCAAGCCAAGTTAAATTAGGAAGTCCAACTTTCTTTAATCAAGTTTATACTTCCTTTCTTGGCTGATGAAGTTGACGAGTGCATCTCCGCTTGCCAATCTTCACTTGAATGATAGGAATATTTCCTTATCCGCAAGTTAATTAATTTATTTTCAAAATTCAGCAATTTGCTTCGGGCTTAAACTCGAGACATATTTTAACAGAGAGGATTGAACATTTCAGCCACCCACACTAGTTGACAAAATGCATGATCAAGGCTTATGATGAAGAAGTTAAATGCTTTGCGTGCGTGAAACGCTGCTTGAATCAATCCTATAGCTGCAACCCATGCCGATTTTTTCTCCACGAGGAGTGCGCTAAGTTGCAGAAGGAGTTCCCTGCACATCCCTTGCATCCTGTCCACCCTTTGACCCTCGGGCCGACGGCATATTACATTGGAAGCGTCTCCTGTCATGCCTGTGACAAAAGATGCCGTGGTTTCACATTCCGGTGCGAGCAGTGTGACTTTGATCTTGACATCGACTGTGCTCTAAAATCCATCCGTTCCAGAGTGGAGGACCAATTTGAGCACTTCAGCCATGACCATCCCTTGGTATTGGAGGAAGTGATCGCAGAGGACAACGAAGCTTGGTGCCAAGCTTGCGATAAGCGCTGCACGAGCAACACGTACACTTGCAGATTGTGCGAATTTTTCCTCCATAAGTCATGTGCGGAGTTGAAGAGGGAGATCCAACACTGGCTGCATGAGGAGCACGATCTGGAGCTGCGCACTAGTAGTAGTGTGTACGACGGAACAGCATGGTGTGATCTCTGCTGGAAAAGGGTTCGTGGCTTTGTGTACCATTGTGAGATTTGTCGATTTGACCTGGATGTGGTATGTTCGCTGCAATTGCCTCCCACCTCGGAACCCAGAGTTCAGGAGCAGAAGATAGATCATTTTAGCCACAAGCATCCGCTGACCCTTGGAGAGGAGAAAGATGACATAGTCACATGTGCAGTTTGTGGTGATGATTGCAGCTCAAATCACTATGGCTGTGCGGAATGTGGGTATTTCCTCCATGAATCATGTGCAAAGTTACCACCAGAGATGAAACACCTTGGTCACGAAGAACATCCGTTAAAACTCCAGGATGCAATGCACGGCAACTGTGATATTTGCAAAAAACAAATTAAGGGTTTCACATACCGCTGTGAGCAATGTGATTTTGATCTGGACATCGGATGCGCTCGGATGCCTTCAATCAGACCTGGAACGGCAAAGCAAGTTGAAGACGTGAAAATGGAAAGTTCTGGTCATGACCACGTGTTGACAAGAAGTGCCAAGAGGGAAGAGGAAGGAGTTGTTTGCAGTGCATGTGAGAAACCATGCTCTGGTCTGATATATGCCTGCGAGGGTTGTGGATTTTTTCTAGATGAAGGTTGCGCAAAGTGTCGACACTTCTTTCATCCGCTCCACGAGCTCACCCTCCAGGACAATGATTGGGAGGTTTGCTGTAGTGCCTGTGAAAAGAAGTGCCGTGGCTTCACCTTCTCGTGCAGGGAATGCAAGTTCCATTTGGATGTTGACTGTGCCATGAGTGCTGAAAAAATACATCATTTCAGTCATGGACATTCTTTGAAGCCCACTAAAATGGGTTGAACTCTAAGGCCCTGTTTGGCAACGTGCCAAACAGTGACTGATTTTGATTTTTTGTTCCCAGAATCAATTTGGGACGAGAATCGCGTTTGGTAAAATTTTTGTTCCTGGAAACAAATTTGTTTTGGGAGAAGATTTGAGAATAAAAAAAAAGTTGATTCTGCGTCTGAGAATCAAAAAAAGAATCAACACAATAAAACTCTTCTTCTTTCCTTCCGCCATCCCGCGACCGTTGCCCGCTGCCGTTCGCCACCGCCCGCCGCCGCCCGCGCGCCGGTCGCCCACCGCCGGTACGGCGAGCACGCCGGAGGCTCACCTGGCCAGGGCGAGGTCCGGCAAGCTCGCCGGAGGCTCGCCCAGCCACCGGCGAGACTCGTCGGGGCTGGGCGAGGCCCGCCTAGCCACCGGCCGGGCTCGCCTAGCCGACCGGTGGCCGTGCCGACCTCGCCCGGCCCCAACGAGGCCTACCTGTCCACCGGCGAGGCGAGGCTCGCCCGCCACCAGCCGGGCTCGCCTAGCGACCAATGGCCAAGCGGGCCTCGCCCAGCCCGGCGAGCCTCACCCGGCCCCGGCGAGGCCCGCCTGTCCACCGACAAGGCTCGGCCTCGCCGGATCTAGTGAGGCCGAGCCTCGGCGGCTAGGCAAGCCTCACCCAGGCTCGGCGAGGCTCACCCGATGAGGGCCAGCCTCGTCGAGGGCCGGCGATGCTCTGTGAGGTCGCCGACCCTCATCCGGCCGGTCGCCGGTCCGGCAACCGGCCACAAGAAGAAGAAGAAAAATAGGAGAAAAAGGAAAAAATGAAAAATAAAAGGAAAAAAGGTATAAAAAAAAAGTAAAAAAGTAGAAAAAATTATTTAAAAATTAAAAAAAAAATAATTTGGAACAGAATCAATGAACACGTTATCAAACGCAATTCTATTCCAGAATCAGAAATTTTAGACAGTTACCAAACACGTTCTTTTACTCAGAATCAGTTCCCGGGAACAGAATAAAAAATAATCATTTCTTGTCAAAATCAGTTCCCGAGAACAGAATCGTTACCAAACGTGCCCTAAGTGTTTAGCTTGCAACCAATTGTTCTCGAACTCAAGCCAAATATATGGCTGTGAGGAATGCAATTATTTTCTCCATGAATCATGTGCCAAGTTACCGTTAGAGAGGAAACACCCCTATCACAAAAGTCATCCCTTGTAACTCCAAGTTGCATCACACAGCTACTGTGATTTTTGTGGAGAAAGAATTAGGGGCTTCACGTACTGCTGTTATCAATGTGATTTCAACCTGGATATGAAATGTGTTGGAATTCCTTCGATCAGCTCCAAATCAATGAAGAAAATCAAAGAAACGAAAATCAATAATTTTGCGCATCACCATGAGTTGACAGGAAGCATGAAGAGCAAAGGGGATAAAGTCGTTTGCAGTGCATGCAAGAAAAAATGCACCGGTCTCACATATGCCTGTGACTGCAGGGGTTGCAGCTTTTTTCTCCACAAGAGTTGTGCCTAATTGCCTCGAGAGTATGCACACTTCTTTCATCCGAGCCACAGGCTCAACCTCCAGATCAGTGATTCGAAGGTTTTCTGTGGCCCGTGTAAAGAGAACTTTCATGGCTTTTCCTTCTCTTGCGAGGAATGCAAGTTCCATTTGGATGTGGTATGCGCTATGATGGCTGAAAAATCGAATTATGGTGAACATATACAACATCTTTGTCATGGACATCCCTTGAGGCGCACTAAAAAGGATTTCAAAGGTCAGTGTTTGGCTTGCTATCTACCACGCTCGGACCTGGGGGAGATATATGGTTGTGACTCCTGCAATCGATGGGTCCATATTTCCTGCACTGAACTACCGCAGAATGTTAAACATTTTCTTCATGATTTTCGTAAGTGTGACGGCAAACTCACCTTGGAAGCTGAACCTGCCTTAAAAGGTGGGCAATGGAAAAAGTGTGAGGCCTGTCACAACATATGCCGGGGGTCTGTATTATACCACTGTAAACTCTGTAATCGCGCCTTTGATGTTATATGTGCTTTAATGCCTTCTCAGACCCCTGACAGCGCGAGGACCAAATTTTTTCCTGCTGGCCATGGGCACCCGCTGCAGCTGTGTAACATTAAAGAAGATACTAAATTCCTTTCATGCTCTGTATGCGACAATCCTTGTGCTGATCTTACCTATCAATGCACTAAGTGTGAGGAGTTCATTGTCCATGACGCATGTACTGAATTGCCAGAGTATCCCGAAACCTTTCCACCATATTCACCCTATGGAGCTGCTCAAGAAAAGCAGATTTACGTGTGCAGCCTGTCTCAAATTAAGTTCTGGCTTCACTTACAACTGCAAAATATGCTCGTCATCATTTTGCCTCCACATTGGCTGCATGAATCTCAAGCCCCTCATAAGTTATGGAGGTCACAGTCATAACCTTGGCTTCTTCGAGAACATACATCAGAAAGTTTCATGCAAGGCCTGTTATAGAGAAATATTGCCTTGTTCCAGCAAGCAAAAGGAAGCGGAAACTAGAGACAAACAGGGACTCTTTCGTTGTGTGAGGTGTGACTACAATCTACATTTATTATGTGGTCCGTTACCTTGTCTAATTAAGTCTGACGACCACAAGCACTTTCTCCAACTTGAGGAAAAGTTTTTTGAGGACGATTCAGGCAAGTATTATTGTGATGCTTGTGAGAAAGAAAGGGACCCAAAGAAGTGTGTCTACAAATGTTCTCAAGAAACATGCCCGTACGTTGCTCACTTTGAATGCGTGAAGCCTGAGGTATGTCTGGTCCCTTTTATACCTCAAGTTTTCTGTTGCTTAAAAAGTTCATGTGACTCTGCAATGTTAAAGCAAGAATCATGGAATCACACAATCAGATGCTTCTAATGTTTGCTGTCCGAACTATGTGCATGTAATGCAATTTTAGTGCAAATAAAGAATATAGGCCACGGATTTTCCGTAGAAAAAGTATTTTCCTGTGCACTGCCTTCCATGTTTTCTTAATCCTGGAAAAGGAAGTGCAGAATCTGAAAAATTGACTCCACGAAGCAAGAATATAATGCAAATTGCTCAAACCTTGTTTCCAGATAGGAGAGAACTTTTTAGTTAGGCTAGACCGGCTGACTTGATCAGAAGAAAAATGACCTTGTCTTCATCCTAAGACTTCTCAATAATACTTCATTAGTCCTTCGTTTACTTTTGCTGCTGCAGTGAACTCCCAATTATGCTTCAAAATATTATCTCAATTTTTGTTCAATTGTCAGGTGATACGTTTATTGAAGGGTGAGCAGAAAGAAGTCGAATTAAGAACCCTTGGTAGTAAACCCATTTGCGGTAAAGTAATGAGTGAAACCCAGGACACCACCGAGATGGCTTCGATGAATGAGGAACCAGATGGAGTACATGATACAAGAGAACAAAGCATCCGAGATATATGGATCTTAGAGAATTTAATAGATGCTTTTGTAGAAGACAAGCAAACCAAACTCCCAGGAGCTTTCCTGATCTTAAAGAAGGAAATTATGGGGACAGGGCATGCATCTTTCTGGGAGCGAGTGGAACGTAGTGGGAGCATTGCAAAAGTTTCCCCATATTCAGACCAAATTCTCACCCAGTTCATGGACCAGCTGGAACCTGGCGGAGAGAACTTAAGAGTTTTCTATGATATTCTTCGAAAACGAAGAACTTGTCAAAGTTGATAGATACATGGTCATGCGGAGCCTAGCCCCTTTCCTAGAGCAGCTGCTCGAGAAGCACGGAGACATAAGCTCCGACTCTGAGTGGAAATTAGAGTCAAAGAGCCTGATCTTTAACGTGCTATGCGGGGCAATAAGTAGCATGTCCACCGCACAGGTCAACGAGCTATCGGAGAGCTTGCTCCGTGATTGGTGGAACCAATTTATGATGGCCAAGCATGCAGGGTTCGAGATCCAATTTGCTTTGGATCATTTGGATGAAATCGTCCGAGCTCACTTTGCTCTGCGAGCAGAAGATATTCAGAACCACAGGCTGAAAACGTTGGGAGATCAGATCGGAGAATGCCAGATTTCCTTGAAGGAACTGACCCATATAAGCAGGCAGTATAAGGAATCTGCGCAAGCAAGTTTGAGGCAGGAGCTGTTGGGCAGGGCGACGGCGTTAGATGGTAAAACAGTCGGCAGAGGATTGTTCTGATGCTCATGCTCTCACGGGAATGCAACGACTCTTGTTTGATATGTTGTTAGAGATAATATAATATAAGGTTAGGTTGTTTCAATTGGGTTGAGAGATGGTATTGTGAATGTACAACATTTTAATTTGTCGCTCATGGGTACAACTCCTCTATCTATGAGACTTAATTGATTCTTTTGATTAGAAGATATGTTCATTTTACCGTCACATCCCAAATCCTACAAGAATGAGGGAGACATGACCATCCTTCCACATGAAGAATGCAACCTTAAACAACAACCTATTATCAACATATATATCTCAATCTTAATATATATCAAATAAACCAATAGATTGGTTACAACATTAGAGTTTTTATAATCCACCAAAAAGAATATGTATAACTAGAATACCGTCAACCGAACAAACTAATGACAATCACGCATGCAACTTCCTTAAACCATATCCAAAATACAATTCCCAAAAATCCCCATGATAGTGCTCTTGTATTACTAGTCGTTAACCAAGGAACCTGAAAAGATTGAAAAAGAAAGGGATGAGCAGTTACGACCCTATGAGTAGTACATCTATCGAGTAACCACTATGCATGTACGTAAAGCAATACCGAAACTTCATAACTCAACCTCAAGGTATGAAATACATATTGAAATCCATATAAGTTGTTTCATTTCACCATTACAATTCAAGCATCAGTGATTGAGTTCATCTATTAACCTCACAGCACATTGCATCTCAAGGCTTTAGAGGTGACTCTCATTAAACCACATCATCATGTAGCACTTAACTCTTGCGTAGTACAAGACTTTAGAGGTAGCTCCCATGAAATTACGTTATTGTGTAACATTTAGTCCTTAACTAATGCATATTAATAGTCTAAGGCCTTAGAAGTGACTCGCCCGAAATTACGTTATCGTGTAGTACTGTCTTTGACTATAAGGCCCAGAGGTGGCTCCCATAAAGTTATATGATCATGTAACATTTAGCCATTGATCAATACATATCAATAGTACAAAGCCCTAGAGGTGACTCCTATGAAATTACTTTATTATGTGACACTTACCCCTTAACTACAAGACTCTAAAGGTGGCTCCCACAAAGTTACGTTATTGTATTATACTTAATCATTTACTAGTCCACAACACAATTGGCTTTGCAAACCAAAACATCACTTTTCACAAATCAATTATCTTCACAAAACCAATTTAGAATCCGTATCATAAATTGATTTCACATATTGAATGAAATCACTTTTCATAAATCATACTCAAGTCAATACAATTCTTTCATAAAAAAGTTCCACAAATTCAAAATATATCATTTCTCCCAACTCCGTTCATTAGATAAAATAAGTATATATTTCACAATACATATCTCATACCACTTTGAAATTCATTTCATAAACTAGTAACATTTCAAATCGTTTTTTCTCATTAAACGTTTCCTAAATCATCAAATAACCCATTCCATAAATCAATTCTCATCGTAATACGAACATTTAAACTTTCACAATACCTTCCATAACATGTTTCTCAAACCATTCTCAATTGAATAAAAACTAGTACATGCTTGATCTATTGGTTTTGCCTTTTAGCCAAATCACAATTTGCACATAATATGCCTCATACTTTTCATTTCCAAAATATGAGTTAGCAAATTCAAAAAGGAGATATCACCATTCACATGGGAATACCCAAACCAAATAACGCATAGCTCAATGAGCCAATAATCTCATAATCCTGTCAATCAAACGAGAATCAACATTAAAACCAAGGAAAACACTACCTCAACAATGAAACAGCTTAACTACGCCTAAATAGTAACAAAATGGCTTCTACACGCTGGCAAATCGCTTACTTGAATTGATTGCCCAAATTTAAACGCAAAGCGAAACTTGAACACAGAACCCTAAATTCTCACTTTGACCAAACCATAGCGGCAAAATGGCTCCCGTCAAAACCCACAGCTCTACAATGCCATAATCCATCATTTCTATGAAATCCCAAAGCTCCTCAACTCAAAAATCAAATTTCGCGGCTCAATTTTCATGTAACTTTGAATTGAAGCGCTAACCTTGAAAATTATTCCTATTGGATGAACGAGTGAAGTGAGTACTTACCTAGGGTTGCGAATTGAAGTTGGATCAGCTTGGCGAGGCCCCCATGGCATGAATGTACTCTTTCTTTTCCCTCTCTTCTTCTTCTTTCCTCCTTTTCCTTCTTTTCAATCCTCGTTTGAGCTTTCAGTTAAAATGGGCCGAGCACTCCCCTTTACCTTTTTTTGTTGACTTGTCAACCTTGCTTTGTTTTCTTCTTTTTTTCTTTTGCAAGCCTCGCAATTTTTTTGGACTTAGTACTAAAAAACTCATAAACTTATGGTATTTATACTAATTGAGTTCTAAACTTTTTAATTGAACCAATTTAGTCTTGAACCTTTTCGTATTGATATTAATTCAGTTTATCCTGCCAAATCTGGCCGGCTAGCACTAACATGGATGTCAATTGACTGATGAACGTTGATGTAGCAATTTGTAAATAATTTTTCATTTTTTTTCATTTTTTATTAATTTTTTCCTTTTCTTCTTTTTCCTTTTCCTTTTCTTTTTCCACTTCTTCCTCTTGGCCTTCTTTTCCGATAGTGGCTAGCAAACCTTCAGCAGCTTGTCGACCACTTGGCAAGGGCCATGAAACCTTGCTTGCTATCAATGAGGGTCGTGGCCCTTTGGGTGAGGCCGCCTTCACTCATGGCCCTGGGCGAGGTTGGGCGAGGGCTGCAACCCTTGCCGAAGGCTCACTTGCTATTGTAAGGAATCCAACGAGGAAGAAAAGGAAAATGAAAAGAAAAAGGGAAAATTAAAAATTAAAAATTATTAAAAATTGCTATGTTAGCGTTGGTTGGACGGCCGACGTTCACGTCAATGTTAGTCGACCCTAAATGGACCGAATTGGTACCAATGTGAAAAGGTTTAGAACTGAATTAGTCCAATTGAAAGGTTTATGACTAAATTGATACAAATATTATAAGTGATGAGAGAACGGTAACAATTCAAATAATATCGAATTAACGCAGCGGAATAAAACAATCTCCCCTCTTGTGTAAACCTAATAAGAATCGATATAGTAGAGTAAAATAAATACCAAACACACGAACACAAAACGATTTTTTACGTGGAAAACCTCCTCAATGTGAGGAGATCAAAAATCACGGGACCGGAGTCCACCCGAAAATCTTCACTATCACCAAAATTGGGTGAACAATATTCTTCTCTAGCAAATACTAGAGGTACATAGTAGCAAAGACCTCAAGAATATAATTCTTGGCAATACACATGAATTTCACAAGAGATCAAGGATAAATCTGACCAAAAAACACAGGTTTTGATCAATCCACAAAAAACCTGATTGAGGCAGCTTCAAATGAAAATCAAACCGTTCGGATTTGAGAGATTGCGCCACGAACATGCTGACAAAATTTCAGTTCAATCGGACTACGAATCGACCTCCGTTGCCAGCTTGATATAAATCAGATATTGCCTTAACCCCCAAATTTTCTGCTTTCTCTTTTTCTCTTGTTACTATTTCCTTTTGCAGCTACAACTCTTTGATAGTAAGAAACTCTATTTCTCCATGTAACTTATTATATGGGCTCAAACCCTTTTTGGGCTTACAACTCATTGGGCTTCCTCCACATAGGAGTGAACCCAGCTAACAAATCTCCCCCTCACGACAATGTGGAGGGATTCACCATCCCTACTATCAATTGGCAATGTTCAAGCTTCTCTCTTGGTAGAGTCTTCGTCATCATATCAGAGCCATTATGATCCATATGAATTTTCTCAAGTTTCAACAGCTTTTCATCTAGAACATCTCTTATCTAATGATATCTAACATCAATATGTTTCGATCTAGAATGAAAAGATGAATTCTTACCAAGATGAATTACACTTTGATTATCACAAAATAACACATACCTCTTTTTCTTGAACCCAAAATCTTCTAAGAACTTCTTCATCCATAACATCTCTTTACAAGCTTCAGTCGCTACAATAAATTCAGCTTCGGTTGTAGAAAGTGCAACACACTTCCGCAATCTTGACTTCCATGACACAGCTCCACCCGCAAAAGAAATCAAATAATTAGAAGTAGATTTACGAGTATCAATATCTCCTGCCAAGTCGGAATCTGTGTATCCAACTAACTCAAGTTTCCCGGTCTCTAAACTGAGTTTCAAATTTGAAGTTCCCCGAAGATACCTCATAATACACTTCACTGCATTCCAGTGCTCTCTGCCTGGATTTGACAAGTAACGACTAACAACGCCAATTGCGTGCGCCAAATCTGGGCGTGTACATACCATCGCATACATTAAGCTTCCTACAGCTAGGGCATATGGAACACTTTCCATATTTTTCTTCTCTTTATCAATCGTAGGACTTTGCTTCATATTTAACTTAAAGTGAACAGCAAGAGGAGTACTAACCACTTTAGCCTTGTCCATGTAAAATTTCTGAAGGATCCTCTTGATATATTTCTCTTGCGACAAAAACAACTTTTTAGCATCCCTGTCTCGAGTAATTCTAATGCCAAGAATCTACTTCGCTGAGCCCAAGTCTTTCATAGCAAAAGATTTGCTCAATTGTTTCTTCAATAACTCAATTCTTGAAGCATTCTTGCCAATAATCAGCATATCATCAACATAAAGCAAGAGAATAA
Organism: Eucalyptus decipiens; assembly: GCA_014182575.1. Classification (NCBI taxonomy): domain Eukaryota; kingdom Viridiplantae; phylum Streptophyta; class Magnoliopsida; order Myrtales; family Myrtaceae; genus Eucalyptus; species Eucalyptus decipiens. The sequence goes on along the minus strand of CM024613.1, from coordinate 4,514,314 downwards.
TAAAGTCATTATCAGAAAATTTTTGGACAAACACACAGTTATCAGAGGAAGTCTTCTTATAGCCCTATTCTATCATAACTGACGCAAATTTTTTGTACCACTGCCTCGATGCTTGTTTTAGGCCATAGAGACTTTTCTTCAATTTGCACACATAATCCTCTTTCAATTTCACTTTAAAACCCTCCGGTTGTTCCATGTATATCTCTTCCTCCAAGTCACCATGTAGTAAGGCTGTTTTAACATCCATTTGCTCAATTTCCAAATCTAGGCTAGCTACCAAGCCTAGTACCACACAGATAGAAGACATTTTCACTACTGGAGAAAATATATCATCAAAATCAATACCCTTTCTCTGACCAAATCCCTTAATAACCAATCTAGCTTTGTACCGTGGTTGTGAAGTATGTTCATCTTGCTTCAACCTATATACCCACTTGTTCTTCAAAGCTCTTTTACCTTTATGTAACTTGACCAACTCAAAAGTATAATTATCATAAAGTGACTGCATCTCATCTCGCATAGCATCAAACCAATTGCTTTTGTTCTCACCTTCTATTGCTTTTGCATAGTACTCTGGTTCACCTGCATCAGTCAATAATACATACTCATCTTCAGAATACTTTGTGGAATGTTATCGATCTCTAACGGATCTCCGAACTGGAACATCTAGTGGAACATCTAATTGAGCCTCTGGTTCAGGAATAATATTATATGTTTCAGTATGTTCAAGAACATGTGCATTATTTAGAACTTTGACTTCCCGCTGCTCTTCATTGTTGGAGAAATCTTTTTGGAATATTTTGAAGCTAACAAAACGTTTCTATCAGTCTAGTCTGAAGATTTGCAGACTCTACTATTCAAAGTCTAAAGATTTCCGGACTGCCAGACTCAAGACTTAAAGTCTATTCTCAGTGACAGTTTCTAATCCGTTGAAGTAAGGCTGTCCAGAATTGAGTGATTCATTGAGGACTTAGCCTTATCAACTGGAAAAGATCTCTTGGCTGGATAAGACATAACGGATTCATTTATTCGAATCAAGATTGATTAAGGATCCAATGATTAGCGAAGTATTCTTGGAAGGTTCCACTTATGGAAACCAAGATCCTGATTGTATGGGCGAGCAGGATTGATGGGCTATCGACATGTTTTTTTAATAGCTCGGATGATCTTCCTAATTGATTCTGTCCAACGGAATGGTTGGAAGAATTCCTTTGGTAAGTGCCAACGGGTATGATGGCATAAAGGAGTATAAAAGGAAAACGTTCCAGTTGTTCGAGAGTGTGCACGATAGAAGAATTCCAAAGTCTGAAGCTCCTTGATTCGTAGTCAATTCATTTGCTGAGCGAAAACCTTGTATACAAAAGAGAGTTTATATCGTGAGATACCTTGAGGAAGTGTGGTAGAATATCCATACTATGGTATCAAGGAAGAGTACTGCTGTAACATCTTTTGTTCATAGTGAAATCCAGCCAGTGGGCTGTCAGTGCAGAAGAGTGTACATAGGCTTGGAACAAGCCGAACCACTATAAACCTCGTGTTGAATTTTCTCTTCCCTACTCTCTGTTTTACTTTGATCATAGTCTGTTTCATTAACTAAAGGATAGCTTCCTTTCTATTGACTGCCTAGTATTGCTTTCATAATCAAAAGAAATTATTTTTATACCTATTAACCCCCCCTCTAGGTACTCATACTAGCTATATCATTCATCAACATGTGTTGGAATATTTGTAAGAGAAACCAAATCCAAATCAACCAAATTATTACTAATCTGTGGCGCTAAAATCATCTTTGCTTTCTCAATATCCTCTACTGTTTGATTTTCATAAACACAACATCTCTGCTTCTTACAATTTTCTTTTCAACTGGATCATAAAATTTGTAGCCAAGCATATCTTGTCCATAACCAATAAATATGCACTGTCGTGTTTTCATATCAAGTTTAGATCTCTCATCTTTGGAAATATGCATAAAAATGCTTTGCACCCAAAGACACGCAAATAATCATAAAAAACATCTTTGCCTATCCAAACTCTATTAGAAACATCAAACTCTAAAGGAACGCATGGAGTAAGATTTAATACATGCACAACTGTACTTAAAGCCTCACCCCAAAAGGATCTGGATAACTTTGACTGTGAAAGTAAGCAACATACCCTTTCAACCAATGTTCTATTCATTCTCTCAGCTAAGCCATTTAACTGAGGCGTCTTGGGAGGTGTCTTTTGATGTCGAATACCCTGTTGTCTGCAATATTCATCAAAAGGTCCAATATATTCTCTCCAATTATCAGTTCTAATGCATTTCAATTTCTTTCCAGTCTGTCTCTTAACTGAAGCTTGAAATTGCATAAAAGCATATAATACTCAATCTTTAGTTTTCAAGGTATGAATCCAAATTTTCCTTGAAAAATCATCTATGAAGGTAACAAAATAAAGAGATCCACCAAGTGATTTTGTTTTCATAAGACCGCAAACATCAGAATGCACTAAATCCAGTAAACCTGACTTTCTTGAAGGAGAGGAGCTTTTAAATGCAACTCTGTTCTGTTTTCCTGCTAAACAGTGAGCACACTTTTTTAGCGCCAAATTTTTCAATTTTGAAATGAGCTTCTTCTTAGCCAATATCGACAAACCCTTCTCACTGATGTGACTAAACCCCTTATGCTGAGTTGCATCTTCGCTGTCTACTGCATTAATTTTGTCTATGGACAACTTTGCCTGTATAATGTACAACGAAGAATATTTTTCACCTCTGGCCACAATAAGAGAACCTTTGGTGAGCTTCCATTGACCATTACTGAAGGTGCTGCAATACCCCTCATTATCCAACTTGCCTATAGAAATCAAATTCAAACGGATATCAAGTATATGTTTAACATTATTCAATACTAACCTTATACCATTACTGGTTTCTAGGCACACATCACCGATGCCTACGGCTTGAGCTAGCCCATGGTTTCCTATCTTCACAGATCCGAAGTCACTTGACCTGTATGATGTAAAAAAATCCCTACAAGACGTAGTATGAACAGATGCACCACTATCTATTACCCAACTGGTCTCATGAGATACAAAATGTTCATCACTAAAAATAGTGAGAAAGTCTTCTTTAAGTGCAGTGACACGATTGTCATCGCTGTCATTATCACTTTTCTTCTCTTTACCTTTCTCCTTTTGTTTCTCCTATTTTAATTGGCGACAAAACCTCTGTATATGTCCCTTCTGATGACAATAATGGCACTCAATATTAGCAAATTTATTATACTTACCTCTGCTTTTGTCTCGATTTTTATCTCTATTTCTCGGATCTCAAGACTCATTTCTTCCCCTTTTTCTCAATAACCAAGGCATCAGAATGTAAAGAGGACGATCCTTGTGTCTTCCTTCTCATCTCTTCATTCAAAATATTACTCTTGGCCAAATCCATGGTAATCGTACCATTCGGGGCAGAATTAGACAAAGATGTTTGAAACATCTCCCATGAGTCTGGCAAAGTACCAAGCAACCATAGCGCTTGTATCTCATCACCAAACTTGATTCCCATCGCAGTCAAATGATTTATAATTCCTTGAAAAGAATTTAAATGATCAGTCAAACGAGTACCATCTTGATATCTTAGAGCCATCATCTGTTTTATCAAAAATAACTTATTATTCCCAATCTTTCGAGCATATAACTATTCGAGCTTATCCCATAAACTGCGTGCATGTGTTTCCTCAATAATATGGTTCAAAACATTATCATCTACCCACTACCTGATATAACCACACACTTGACGATGAAATATAGACTATTCAACATCAATTTGATTCTATGGTTTTTCCTTAGCAAATACGGGTAAATAAAAATCTTTCATATATAAAAGGTCTTTCATCTTTCATTTCCAAATATGATAATTCGAACCATTCAGTGTAATCTTGTATTCGTTTCCATTGTTTAACACAAGGCAGAAAAATCAAGCAATAACCAGATGCTATGATGCCACTCTAATGGGAAAACGGTAATAATTTGAACCTAATATGAATCGATATAGTATAGTAAAATAAATACCAAGCACGCGAACACAAGACGATTTTTTACATGGAAAACCTCCTCAATGTGAGGAGATCAAAAACCATGGGACTGGAGTCCACCTGAAAATCTTCACTATAACCAAAATTGGGTGAACAATATTCTTCTCTAGCAAATACTAGAGGTACATAGCAACAAAGACCTCAAGAACATAATTCTTGGCAATACACATGAATTTCACAAGAGATCAAGGATAAATCTGACAAAAAACGCAGGTTTTGATCAATTCACGAAAAACCTGATTGAGACAGCTTCAAATGAAAATCAAACCATTCGGATTCGAAAAGATTGTGCCACGATCATGCTAACAAAATTTCAGCTCAATCGGACTACTAATCGACCTCCGTTGCCAGCTTGATGTAAATCAGATATTGCTTCAACCCCCATATTTTTTGTTTTCTCTTTTTTCTTATTACTATTTCCTTTTGCGGCTACAACTCTCTAATAGTAAGAAACCATATTTTTCCATATAACTTATTATATGGCTCAAACCCTTTTTGGGCTTGCAACTCATTGGGCTTCCTCCACATAGAAGTGAACCCAGCTAACAATAGGTTTAAGACTTATTTTGGTATTTTTCCCGGTCAAAGTCTCGATTTTTTCACTTCCAATGGCCAATGTTCTCTGACAGCCAATGTTCGCTGCTATCTATGAGACTTAATTGGTTCTCTTGATCCAGAAGTACAAAATTCGGACAATCAAGTCCCCAAAGCAAGAATTTAATGCATATTACTCAACCATATTTCCGGATAAGAGAAAAATTTTAGTTAGGCTACACCGACTGACTTGATCAGAAGAAAAACGACCTCGTCTTCATCCTCAGACTTCTCTTTGTACTGCATCTGCCCTTCGTTTACTTTTGCAGCTGCCATGACATGCTTCAAAATGTTATCTCAATTTATGTTCGATTCTCAAGTGCTACGTTTACTGAAGGGTGAGCAAAAAGAAGTGGAATTAAGAACCCTTGGTACTAATCGCATTTATGGTAAAGTAATGATTGAAGTCCAGGACACAACCGAGATGGCTCTGAAGAATGAGGAACAGGCATCCGATAGATCAAGAGAACAAGACATACGGACCTTTAGATAATTTAATGGATGCTTTCATTCAAGACGAGCAAACTTTCAGATTTTAAAGAAGAAAGTGATAGGGAAAGAGCATGCATCTTTTTGGAAGCGACTGGAAGATAATGGTAGCATAGCAAAAAAGATTCCCCATATGTTGATATCCAAATTTTGACTTTCCATTTGATAATTCATTACATAGAAAATTGGGGATTGACTATTGGATGCAAAACGTGCAATCCAAGATCTTCGTAACCAAAACAAGAGCATAGATGATTGAGTAAAAAGATTAACGCACCTATTTCGGGATTCATCGTTCTCGATGCGAAAGTAGAAAAGTGATGATCCACGCGCAAGTCATTCTCCTCTATTGCCCTCCATATCACTGGCTCAATGAGACGCTAGACAAACGCTCTTTATGTGAGAATACTAGTGAGAATTACGGTTAAATGAGAGACTTGAGCACTATCTATAAAGTTTTCAACTAGACCCTCTCATTACGGGACAAACTCAACTCGGCCCATACTAGACAACTCTATATTAGACTAATTAAGAAAGTTTCTATCTCACCTTAAACTAACTCTGTAAAAATGGTAAATTACAATATTAATTAATGTAGTCCACATTAAGAAAACCCTTACATTGACCCCAACCCCCAACAAAAATATTGACTTAAAATTGCATATAGTATTAGGAGCATTCATCATGTAGTTTGGTTATTTCATTTGCATTGGGCTGGCGGTAGAGAATTTAAATTGATGGCTCTAAACTCAATGGAATTGGACTAAGCCCGCAGGGTTAAGAGAGTTCGGATAAGCCCTGGATGGGAATCATGCTGTGCTTTGCACAGGATATTTGAAGTTCATGTGTAATCAGAGGATATTGCATCGTTAAACTTGGAAATAATATGGATGTATTATATTGATTTCGTCAAAGTGAGAGAATGAAAAGGAAACAAAGAGTTTGTTCAAAGAAAATAAGTGAGAGTTATATGATTGCACGTGAATGGATCGTCCACGGAGAACACATATTTAGCCATTGAAAATTCAGTCAAGCCATCCAAAGATTGACCGAATATTTCTGCTAAAGCAAAAAAAAGGAAAGAAAATGTGCAATAGTGAAAAGGGAAGAGTCGGTGAGTGGACTATAAAAAAGAAGCGATGGAATTTCACCAGGGAGGAGGCCACACAATATATTGAAAATGCACGACACAATTCGAAGAGGAGAGAAAGAGCGTTCTGCAACGTGAGAGAGAGAAGAGGGGTCCTTCGGCCAAGCCATAGTCGAAACACCGCCGTTGCCACACCATCCTCTGCCTTGCCATCGCTGCCGCTCGCGCTATCCCTTCGCCATGGAGCCCGACGACATTGAGCACCTACCGCCATGAGCTCCAACCTCAACGACTAAGCTGCTGTCCTGACGTGCCACGACCTCTACGCTCACCGTTAACTTCCAGCAATTCCAGGCGAGGTTCTTTTGTCGAAAGCACTCACGTTGAATATTATAGGTCAAAGAAGACAATTCCGCTTGCTACACGAAGAAGATCCAATCACTTGCAAAAGATGTCAGAGCCAACGTGGTGAAGTCTGAACTCCAAATTCAGTCGCGGGGGCAAAAAGAATCCCATAATTTGACGCGTTCACTCATCTTCCAGGCCACCGGTTCTGCCTCGCCAACAAGTCATCAGTGAGCGTCTTCGTCCATCCCTGATCTCCACCGGCGTCTCGAGATCCATTATCAAAAGAACATCACTATGACAGCATGCAGCGTTCCTGATTCAAGCCGCCATGAGCCTGTCGTCGCCAACTGCCCACAATCGCCGATCCACGAAGCTTCTGGACGATGAGCAGCTGTTCTTGAACTTAAGTCGAGTAGCGCTATCCTGCCATGTTGCGTCGTCTGGCTGTGCCACGCTGTCACGCTAACCTCTCCGTGCCTAGCTTGCTAACGGAGCCCTCATCATCGACAAGCGGCTCATCCACAAGCCAAGTTGACCCTCAAAGTTACCGTTTTTGCAGGCTCATCGAACTGTGCCAGCTTCAATCGTGAATCACCGTGTCGCCGCCACTCGCCACCAGTCACCACCGTTCACCGTTGAGGAACCGATTGCAATTCTAGTCTCATTGCATTGCGTTTGAATTTGGAAATAAAATACTCAAATTAGGTAAGATGCAGATCTCTAGTATATTTGCAACATTTTGATGCCTTATTTGGTGATTCGATATATTCTACAATTGTCTAATATATTATGCAGGATGTTAGAATATTCTATTAGATATTTACTTCAATAATATAATCCAAAAGATCCTAAGATACCTCTCAAGTTATGAACTTTCTTAACTTAACAACGTACCTAAACAGCCATACAATCTTTAACTATGATATACGATGCCTGAGTATGGCAAATCTTCCATCTTATCCATAATCATGTGGATACAATTGTTAATTTACCCATTTTCAAATTTAAACAGACAAACCTTCCATCAATATCCTTAGCCACCTGGATACGATTGTTGGTTTATTTCATGTCATTATTGAGATGGATAAAGTAAGATTGTGGATTACGTTATTTAATTAAATATCTATACATTATTTAATTGATTTATTTTTAAAAATCCAAAAAAAAAATCTTTAAGTTAGATTTTATTCTTGCTAGAATTTTGCTTGTTTTAGGCTAGATTACATGTTTAGATTAGCTTATTTATTTATTCCGAGTTTTTAAAATAAAAATACAAAAAAGTTGCTTTAAGATGTTAGATTTCTTTTCTTTAATTAAAATCACATGTTTAATTATTGGGTAATTTTAATTTCGAATTTTACTTAAAAAGAAAGAAAACATAAAAAATACATTGCATGTGTCATGTAGTACTATATCATCCCTTGCATGCATTGCATGTTTAGGATCATTTAAATGTATGACATATTAGAACAGTTACATTAATATTTGCTCGTCATTAGATTAGGTCACATAAGTAATGTCACATGACATGTAGTTTGCATATTAGGTTGCACATTGCATGATTATATATTTCTGTACATCATTGCATTACATTGCATGTAGATTGGGCTTCATTAAATAAGAGAAAATCTTAAAAGGTTGACTGTGTGCTAATTAGAAATTATATTCAGTGCTATTGATGTGAATTCTAAGCTAATATTGTAGATACTTTCGTTGCTATAAGTTAAGCCTTGCAATTTCTTTATTATTTTATTGGGTGTTAAATTGATGAATTGCATACCACATCACATGTTAGTAAGTAATAAAATGTATTCAACTGTCTGATAAACTTTTTTCATGAAAAGAATAGTACCGAAATAACATTAGAGAAATCTTCTTACCTTTTACCAAAAAAAAAAAAAACAAAAACATTAGAGAAACCTAGTGTAACTAAGTCTCCGCACCCAAATTTTTTTGTTCATAGGACATTATTTTACTAAGACATCTAATTGACTTATCATAAACTGATTAGTGACGACTCCTAGATAAAATTCATTTATATGCTAAAAACTAAACATAAATTGTGAATTGGTATGGACTTGAAAGAAATCGAGCTAAATCAAGACTTTGTAATTCGTTAGTCAAATCCTATATGATGCACCTAAGGTTAGGTCGTGACACCATGCTCACAACAAACTTTCACTCAGTTCATGGACCGGAGAGAACCTGGCAAAGAGAACTTAGAGTTTTCTATGATATTCTTTGAAAAAACGAAGAACTTGTCAAAGTTAAGAGATACACGGTCATCCGGATCCTGGCCCCTATCCTGAAGTAGCTGCTCGAAAAGCACACACATAAGCGCTGAATCTGAATTGAACTCAAAGTCGAAGAGCCTGATCTTTAACTTGCTATGCGGGGCAATAAGTAGCATGTCCACCGCACTGGTCGATGAGTTCTCGGAGACCTTGCTCCATGACTGCTGGAGCCAGGTTATGATGGCCAAGCATGCCGGGTTCGAGATCCAATTTGCTTTGGATCATTTGGACGAAATTTTTCGAGCTCACTTTGCTCTGCGAGCAGAAGAAATTCAGAACCACAGGATGAAAGAGTTGGAAGATCAAATTACAGCATGCCACATGTCCTTGAAGAATCAGGCAGCATAAGCAGAACTGACCCGAATAAGCAGGCAGTACGAGGAATCTGCCGAAGCAAGTTTGAGGCAGGATCTGTTGGGCAAGGCGAAGGCCTTACAGGGTAAAACAGCCGGCAGTGGGTTGTTGTGATGCTCATGCTCTCAGGGGCATGCAACAAATCTTGACTCCTATGTTGTTACAATTGGTTGTGATGTGTTATTTTGAAATATTCTAATTTGAGTCGCTTAGTGTACATCTCATCTGTCTGTGTTCACTGTTTGCCATTCTCGTAAATTATTCGCTTGATGTATTGTTGTCGGATTCTAATAGATTTGACTGCTATAAAACAGCTTTGGAACTAGTAGTGAATCCCCCACGAAAATTTAGCTGTGTGAAGGATCTCCCTCCTCAACTCGTTATCATATATGTATATTGTCGCGACTTGCTCCTAATTAGACATGGACTCTGCCACTCATATCTCGCACAAAATGAAGGTATTCATAAAAATTTTACAGTAAGGAATCGTCACTAACTTATTAAGGTCGACTGGAAATCATGTGAGATATAAGAGTGTACCTCACTTCCTATGTAACTAGAGAATCTAGGATCGGAAATTTGATTACACTAATTAATTAATTAGTGTCTTTTCGGTACCTAATCTTGTTCAATTTCAAAAAAGGTTTTTGTTAGACAATTTTGGTTGATTTTAAGTTTATTTACTAACATATGAGGTGATTAAGGTGTGCAATCATCAACATAATAATCAGCCACCAAAAGAAGTATTAAATAGATTGCACGAAAAAGAAGACCTAACACTAAGGAAATAGATAAATGCCAATACTAACTAGATTAAAGGGAAGCCAAAATCAACGTATCAATAATGCACAATTAAAGGCATTTGTTTCTAGAGATAATTGAAATCCTAAGGTGGAGCTCTAAGGCCACGTTTAGTCGTCCGAATTTCTAATCGGGATAGGATAGGATATAGAATTTTGGGATTTTTTATATCTAGTCCAAAGGTGTTTGGTGAATCGCAAAGATAAAGTCGGATGTATTCACATCATGTATATTTTTTTTTTTTTTATAAACGGCATATCATTATAAATGAACCTAAATGTTCATAAATGAAGATGGTGAAAATATCTCGTAACACTATTTCTTAATTTATTTATTATTTATTATTTATTATTTATTTTATTTTTCCTCTTTTTTATATTATTTTCATTATTATTTCTCTTTTCCCTTTCATCATTCTTTAATAAAAATTTATCAAATAGTAAACTGTACTAACATATTTAAAATACAAAATACCTAAAATATATAATAAATATAAATATTTAATTTATAGATTGAATGTTTATTATAAAATAGAATTAAAATTGAATATATAAATTAAAATAAGATTAATTAAAAATAATTTTTTATTTTTTTATTTTTATTTTCTTAAATTAGAATTCAAATATTATTTATTTTGAAATATAATTTCAATTTTGTTAATTTAATAAATTTGTTATTCAAGAAAAATAACTTTCCTATTATGGACATTAGAAATCATATCCACCTTTATCCCACCACCCCCATGGGATAATTTTATCATGTCTATGTCCCATTTATATCCGACTTTATCCTATCCCGAGTAAGCACCGTGGGATAGGATATAATCCCGAGTAAGCGAAACGTAGGATAGGATATAATCCCGAGTAAGACCAAACGTAGGATATGATAAATTATATCCTATCCCGAATTTTATCCCGATCACAAACGCAGCCTAAGGGCTTGGTTAACCTTGAGCATAATTCTAAATTACTATATTTGCATTTTTTAGGAGAAAATAACTCAAAAGACTAATTTTAATTTTTTTGAGGATATCTAATTTTTAAATATTTTTATAAAATTTTCGGATTTGTAAGAAAAGTTGAATTTTCGAATTTTCCAAAAAATTCTGGATTTTTTTTATCTTTTGAATTTTTATCTTTTTTTATTAGCTTTCTACTTACTACTAAAATTTATAAACATTTTCAGAATTTTGGAATTTTATTTTTTAATATTTTAAATTTTAAAAAATTCTAGTTTTTTTAAATATTTTCTGAAAGTTTTTGAATGTTTGGAAATTTTTGAATTTTTTTATATTCTCTGAAATTTTTTAATGACATTTTTCTTGAAATTTTTTTTGAAATTTTGAAATTTTCATATATTTTTAATATTTAATATTATTATATTCGAAAAAATGGGTGCATGACCAAGTAAACCCGATCCGGCCCATTGACCCGACCCAAACTAGGATCTAACCTATTTTGAATTAAAATTGACTTTTTAATACTTTCATATTAATTTTTTTTGCATTTTTTTGTTATTTCCTCTCCCTTTTTGTCCTTTTCCTTATTTTGTCTTTTCTACTGCACCATCTACTTCTTTCATGCCTTCTTCATTGAACGTCTCCCCCCGACGTCTTTTCCTTTCTTTTGACTCTTTTTTTATTATTTCTTTTTAGGGTTAATATCCTGAAAAACTCTAAACTGGTACACTTGTGACAAATTTACCTCAAATTATTTTTTTATCATAAAAAATCCCAAACTGATACACCTATAACATATTTACCCCGATTGACCATAAAAAACCCTAAAGTGGTACATTTATGATAAATTTACCCTAAATTAATTTATTCGACCACAAAAAACGCCAAACTGGTAAATTTGTGACAATTATACCCTCCGGTAAATTAGATTAATACCACAAAAAAAATCACAAAAATTGCAAACTATGACAAACGAAGTATAAAATCTCAAATCGGTATACCAATTAACTGTCACGTGTCATTTAACTTAATTAAAATTTAACGAAAACTATCAAATGGTAAATTTGTCAAAAGTGTACCAATTTAAGATTTTTGGTGGTCAAAAAAATAGTTTTTGGTTAATTTGTCACAGGTACACCAGTTTGAAGTTTTTCAGGGTATTAACCCTTCTTTTTTTATTACCCATTTTCTTTTCTTTTCCTTTTCTTTTCCTTTTATTGTTCTCTTCCCCTTCTCTCGTCTTGAGAAAATATTCAGTGGTTAGCAACTACCACATCATTGGCTAACCTGGCGTATATGCTCCACTAAAAAAGCGACATCTGTCCGGTGACTTGGAATATGTAGGAATTGAAAAATTAAAACCGAAGGGGCTCGGACGCTCTTTTCTCTCTCCTCTAGCGAGCCACTGACATAAGAAATAATAAATGCATTGTCCCCGCTCAAAACCCTCTCTCACATCTTTTCAATTTTTCAAGGGTTGTATACCCCGGCACTTTATCTCCCCCCATTCCTCTCTCTCTCTCTCATCTTTTCAATATTTCAAGCTATGGCTTCATCACCAGCTCTCTCTCTCTCTCTCTCTCTCCCTCCTCTTTTCAAAGAAAATGTTTGCTGGTTTCTCACCGATCAACAAGAAGATGACATTTTCTTCATCCATCTTCTCCAAAAAAATCGAACATTGTATCTGTTGGAATTTTGTATGTTAAAACAAAATGATTGCTTTTTACTTTGTCCCACATAGAAAAGGTGGGAGCAAGTGGGTCAGTTTAAAAGTGCAGGATTTCCCTTTTGTGGTTAAAGGAATGATTGGGTGGAGCTAGACCCCACCATACCCTCGTGCGGGTGCGCGATTATTTGGCGCACTTAGCACTTAGCACGCCTGCGTGCCCGCGGTTTAATTAGCATTAATCCCTTGCTATTTATTTAATTTTTATTTTTAATTCAAAGGCTGTTTTTTTTTTTTTTTTTAATTTGAGAATTTTCGGAAATGAAATATAAATGAAAATTCGAAATTCTATTTAAAAAAAATAATAATTCCGAATTTTATTTGTGTTTTTTCAAGACAACCTTTGGAAAATTGCTTATTCGATTTTAACTTTCCCGAAGGGTTACAATTGTTCGTTTTCGACTTCTTCCAAAGAGTCGCGTTTGTTTATCCGAACAATTTTCTAAAGACGTGCTTGTTCGCTATTCTTACGAAGAGTTGCAAGATGGTTTCATATATATACTTGTCCTTTTTCGGAAAGGGAGTGTGGTCAATTTTCGAGTCTTCTTTCAGAAAACTGCAGCCAAAATTTTCGATTGTTTTTCTAGAGAGACCCTGGAGAAAGACTTGAATTGCTATCAAGTTTTCTCATCCGAGACTTTGTTGTATCCTGGAGGATTTTTGCCGGTGACCATTAGCAACGTTGTGGGGCAAATAAATCCTTAAAAAAGTGATATCACGCCTCAAAGTCCGAGTTGTTTTACTCGATCCGATTTCATTGTTCTACCCAATTTCGAAGCCATATTTTTCCAACAATTTTAAGGATTTATCTTTGCTACAATGGAGTCGGAGACAATCAAGGTTATGAATCAAGATATGGTCAAACTGGACCGGTTCGATGGGAACAATTTCGCTCGCTAGAGGGACAAGATGATGTTCCTACTCACTTTGCTCCGAAGATTTCCTACATACTTGGATCCTAACTTGGCGCCTATAGAAGATCCTAAACCTACTGTCGAGGGAGGATAGCCAAGTGCGGAAGTCATCGAGAGGGTCAATAAGGAAAAGAAGAAATGTGCGGAGGATGAATTACTTTGTCGGGGACACATACTGAACACACTCTCCGATCGTCTGTACGACTTATTCACTGAAATGAAGTCGGCCAGAGAAATTTGGAATGCACTGGAATTCAAGTACAAAGCGGAGGAGCAAGGTACCAACAAATATCTAATCGCAAAGTATTTTGATTTTAAGTTTATTGATACTAAACCCTTGCTGGAACAAGTCCACGAATTGCAAGTGATTGTGAATAAGATTCGTGCCCTCAAGATTGAAATTTCAGAAGCTTTTCAAGTTGGAGCAATTATTGCGAAATTGCCTCCAAGTTGGAAAGACTATGGAAAAAGGCTGATTCACAAGTCGGAGGATTTTACCTTGGAGCAAATACAGAAATATCTTCGCATTGAGGAAGAGTCACGTTTACGTGATAATTCTGTTTTGTACAATTCCAAGGTGAATGCTGTGGATAAAAAACGGAAACTCGGCCAGAACTTCAAAGTAAAAAGCGAGGGGCATAAATTCAAAAGAACACAAAAGAAGAAAAAAGGTTGCTGTTTTGTTTGTGGCAAACAGGGACACTACGCCAAGGATTGCATTCACCGCAAGAGCTTTGCAAAGGACAAGAACATTCCTGTGGTGAAAGCAGATGCAAATCTGGTTGAAGAAAATTATGTAGCCATGATTTCAAACATGCTTTCGAACATGGAAATTTCTGAAATCAATAATGCGATGGCTATGGTTTCTGAAATTAATTCTACCACTGTCCAATCCGGTTGGTGGATAGATTATGGAGCAACAGTCCATGTGTGCAAGGACAAGTACATGTTCAAGCAATTTGAAGAGATTGTTGACTCGGATGTTCAAGAGGTCCCGATGGCGAATAATACTCTTGCAAAGGTTGCTTTGGAAGAGGCACGGTGGAGATAGACTTCACTTCGGAAAGAAGATAACTCTTCTTAATGTGTTATTTATACCCGAAATTAGGAAGAACCTAGTTTCTATTGATTTACTTTGTAAGAGGGGGTTTCGGGTTTTGTTTGAATCTGACAAGGTTATCCTGTCGAAAAATGGGCTGTTTGTTGGGAAGGGTTATGCCAATGATGGCATGTATCAATAATAATATTTCTATTTCTGCTTATATTGTCGAGTCTTCAATTTTATGGCATAATAGGTTGGCACATATAAATATTCGTTATTTGAAGAATATGAGAAAATTAGACTTGATAAATTTTAATGGCGAATTTGATAAATGTGAAATATGTGCTAAGTCAAAACTTACTAAGAAGCCATTTCCTAGTGTTAAAAGAAATTCAATTTATTGGATTTGGTTCATAGTGATATATGTGAATTTAATGGTATGCTAACACGTGGAGGTAAAAGGTATTTTATTACCTTTGTGGATGATTGTAGTAGGTTCTTATATGTTTATCTCATGAGATCGAAGGATGAAGCATTTACTATGTTTAAGAAATATAAAGCTGAAGTAGAAAATCAATTAGAAAAGAAAATCAAAGTTCTACGATCAGATAGAGGTGGAGAATATTTCTAAAATGAATTCTCTTCATTTTGTGAAGAACATGGTATTATTCATCAAACTTCAGCACCATATACTCCACAACAAAATGGCTTAGCTGAAAGGAAAAATCGATCTCTTGGAGAAATGGTTAATTGTATGCTTTCAAATTCAAAGCTACCAATTAATCTTTGGGGAGAAGCATTACTTACTGCATGTCATATTCATAACAGAATACCTTCCAAGAAAGATGACATAACTCCTTATGAAAGATGGAAAGGTAGAAAGCCAAATATGTCATATCTTAAAGTGTGGGGGTGCTTGGCATACTACCGAGCTCCAGATCCTAAGAGAACAAAGCTCGGTCCTAGAGCTATCAAAAGTGTTTTCATTGGGTATGCTGAAAATAGTAAAGCATATAGGCTTCTTGACTTAGAGTCCAATGTCATAGTAGAATCGAGAGACGTTGAATTCTTTGAAAATAAATGTTTTACAAGTTCTGAAATTATTGAAAATAATTCAAGATCTATGGAAACTCAAAGTGATTCTCAAGAGAAAGAAACGAATGATTCTAAAGATATGATTGAACCAAGGAGAAGTACTACAGCTAGGAAAATAAAAGACTTAGGTCCTGATTTTATTACTCATGTTTTTCTTGTTGAAGGAGATGGAGATAATAATGTGGTAAATAAATACCCTTTAGTGTTAAATTTAGAAGATGATCCTGGAAGCTTTGATGATGCTATGTCTTCTAGAGATGCTTCTTTTTGGAAAGAAGCTGTGAATGATGAAATGGACTCAATTATGTCCAATAACACTTGGGTATTAGTCGATTTACCGAAAGGATCAAAACCTATTGGATGCAAATGGGTTTTTAGAAGAAAATATCAGTCTGATGGTTCCATTCAAGCTTTTAAAACTAGGCTTGTAGCTAAGGGATATAGACAAAAAGAAGGAATAAATTATTTTGATACATATGCTCCTGTTGCACGTATATCTTCTATTCGAGTTCTTTTTGCTCTAGCTTCCATTTATGATCTTTGTATTCATCAAATGGATGTTAAGACTGCTTTCTTAAATGGAGACTTAAATGAGAAGATTTACATGGAACAACCGGAGGGTTTTGTTCTTCCTGGAAATGAAAGAAAAGTATGTAAATTGATTAAGTCTCTTTATGGACTCAAGCAAGCTCCTAAACAGTGGCATGAAAAGTTTAATTCGGTCATATTGTCAAATGGTTTCATCAATAGTAGTGCTGATAGGTGTATATACTCTAAATTCACTAAAGACTATGGTGTCTTAGTGTGCTTGTATGTTGATGATATGCTTATCTTTGGAACGAATATGACTGGAATTAATGAGACTAAGAAGTATCTAACATCCATATTTAAAATGAAGGATTTGGGTGAAGTAGATACTATCTTAGGTATTAATGTTAAGAAACATAGTGGGGGTTATTCTTTAAGCCAATGTAGTTATGTTGAAAAGTTATTAAATAAATTTAAATATCTTGGTTTTAAAGAAATAAGTACTCCATTTGATTCCAGTATTAAATTAAATTATAATACTGGTAGAGCGGTGGCACAATTAGAATATGCAAGTGCTATAGGGTCTTTAATGTATGCGATGCATTGTACTAGACCCGATATTGCTTATTCTGTATGCAAGTTGAGGAGGTATACTAGTAATCCAAACACTGAACATTAGAGAGCTATTACTAGAATTTTTGGTTATCTTAAGAGAACTAAAAATTTAGGATTGTTCTACAATAAGTATTCGGCTGTATTAGAAGGATACACTGATGCTAGTTGGATTACAAGTGTGGGAGATGAGCGTTCCACTTCTGGATGGATCTTCACATTAGCTGGAGGTGCTGTATCTTGGGCGAGCAAGAAACAGACATGTATAACTCACTCGACAATGGAATCTGAATTTATTGCTTTGGCGGCAACTGGGAAAGAGGCTGAATGGATTAGAAATTTGTTGTTGGATATCAAATTATGGCCTAGTCCTATGCCTCCTATCTCCATCCACTGTGATAGTCAGGCCACTTTGGCAAGAGCCTATAGTAACACCTATAATGGTAAGTCTAGACACATTAGTCTAAGACATGAATATGTGAGACAATTGATTAAAGATGGTACCATAACAATTGTCTATGTGAGGTCAAGTAAAAATCTTGCCGATCCTTTGACGAAAGCTTTACCAAGACATATGGTATTAACGACCTCACAAGAAATGGGGCTGAAACCCTTTAATTGAAATCACCAATAATGGTAACCCGACCTTTTTCTAGAACATCACTAGTTACAAGGTTTAATAGGTAAGAACAAGTTATTGAATGTGATTGTTTGATACTGACATAGCCCTGATATGAGAAGTCAGTATCGTCTGTTACGTTTTTGCGAGGCTGAATTGAATTCTTAATGAAGTATGATACAAGTTTGTAGTGTGTTGATAGTAACGAAACACATGGTAGATACTTCACCTATATGAGCTTAGAAGTGGTGCCACTTCTTACGAAAGTTAGGGTTGCTTTCTAGAGAGCTCATGAAACAGGATCAAGCACAAGGCCATAATAGTGCGGAGTAATATAGAAATTCTCGCTGAAACAAGAGGTTAGTATATGTGTGGTATGTCCAGTTCTATTACATAAAAGTACAAGTTTAAAGTCGAGCTACTTGTCACTTTGATAGAGCTTTGATATACTTGCACTAAGTAAAGGTTTAACTCGAAAGAGACCTTTATGTATGTATATTAATCTTACTGAAACTTTGGCTGTATGTTTTTAAATTTTTTTTTGAAATCTTTGTTTTACAAACAAAGTGGGGGATTGTTGGAATTTTGTTTGTTAAAACAAAATGATTACTTTTTACTTTGTCCCACATAGAAAAGGTGGGAGCAAGTGGGTCAGTTTAAAAATGCAGGATTTCCCTTTTGTGGTTAAAGGAATGATTGGGTGAGGCTAGACCCCACCATACCCGCGTGCGGGTGCGCGAATAATTGCGCGATTATTTGGCTCACTTAGCACTTAGCACTTTGCACTTTCCACTTTGCACGCATGCGCGCCTGCGGTTTAATTAGCATTAATCCCTTGCTATTTATTTAATTTTTTATTTTTAATTCAAAGGCTGTTTTTTTTTAATTTGAGAATTTTCGGAAATAAAATATAAATGAAAATTCGAAATTCTATTTAAAAAATAATAATAATAATTCCGAATTTTATGTGTGTTTTTTCAAGACAACCTTTGGAAAATTGCTTATTCGGTTTTAACTTTCCCGAGGGGTTGCAATTGTTCGTTTTCGACTTCTTCCGAGGAGTCGCGTTTGTTTATCCGAACAATTTTCTAAAGACGTGTTTGTTCGCTATTCTTACGAAGAGTTGCAAGATGGTTTCATATATATACTTGTCCTTTTTCGGAAAGGAAGTGTGGTCAATTTTCGAGTCTTCTTTCGAAAACTGCAGCCAAAATTTTCGATTGTTTTTTAGAGAGACCACGGAGAAAGACTTGAATTGCTATCAAGTTTTCTCATCCGAGACTTTGTTGTATCCCGGAGGATTTTTGTCGGTGACCATTAGCAACATTGTGGGACAAATAAATCCTTAAAGAAAGTGATATCACGCCTCAAAGTCCGAGTTGTTTTACTCGATCCGATTTCATTGTTCTACCCAATTTCGAAGCCATATTTTTCCAACAGTAGCGATTTCTGTTAACGCAGATCAAGCAATAGGCATAATCTCGGATGATCAGCACCCGGAGAGTGGGAGATTATTCGCAGTCTCCAAAAAGAATTTGGTTGGAAGCTTTAGGTTGCTGACTTGAGCTATCAAAGCCGGCATTCCTGGGATCTCGGACGCAGCACGCGGAGAAGCAGGCCTCTTCGGGCTCCCCTCAATGTCGAAGAGCGTCGCCCGCTGAGCGAGACCCCCAGACATGGAAGGCTCGGAGGCAAGTGTCCTGGAGAAGCTAGTGTTGTACGCAACTAGCGCGACGCTCAGCTGCGTCGTCATATTTGCCGGGCTCCGTCACCTCGACCTGAACCGGGGGCCTCCAAGATGGCCCTCAAGCACAAGAAGGAAATCACCAAGTGGTTCGGTCGCGGAATTTATGCTCCTAGACTGCGGAGGCGACCGCCCACGAGGGGTGTTCGAGGCGGCGCGAGAAGGCGAAAAAGGGATCATCGTGGCGTACAATACAGCTCACTTTTTGCTGATAGGGAAGGGTCTTATGGTGATTAGGATTGCAAAAGGTGCTAAAGCCGGAGGTGGCGGTGGCGGCAGCGGCAAGTGCTGCACAGTAGATGACTGCATCGCGAAGAGCATGTTTTTAAGATCATCTCGCCGCTGAGGAGACAGATTGAAGCTTGAGGACGGGATGCGTTTGCTTTTTTGGTTTTGCCAAAGAAACAGAGGACCAAGAATTTTTGCTGGATCTCAATTTGGCCATCCAAACGAACTCCTAAAAAATTTTGCAAATGTAAATAGAGATTCACTAAATTGTGTAATGAAAATCTACATTTTTTGTTATTTCTTTTCTATACACAAGCTGTATTTTTTTGGGCAGAGTTTTGCCTCTCTTTGGCCCTCAAAGCGTGAGAAGGGAAAGAAACTATTGAGAAACATGACATTTCTGCACATTCGAGACCAGGGACTTAAAACATTAGCGGTTTGCCAAATACATTGTCGAAAGAAGTTTCGGGTTCATATTAAGTCAGAAACAGTCTATTCATCCGTCGCTGATCAGCATAATCATTTACAACACGGTCTCTCTAAATTAAACAAAAGAAAGCGAGCTGGGTCGCTGAACAGCATAATCATCGACGAATTCCTCGAAATAACATGCTTCCACTCCGTGCCGGATTGCTGGAGTGATCACACGCTTCCTCGATAGGATCTGGAGCACCAGAACACCAAAGGCATACGCGTCACTCTTCTCACTGAAGTAGCCGATGCTTGTGTACTCTAAGGTGAGGTAGCCCATGGCAGCACTAGCCTTGAGCATGGTGAGGACCACATCGTTTGCGAGGAGGTTATGCAGACCCGAGTCCGAAAGCTGTGGGTTGTTCTACTGATCGATGAGAACTTTCTCGGCCGATATTGACTGGTGGACTAGCCTGGGTTTGTCTCCTTTATATTCATGTATGTAGCTAATACCTGTTAAGAAAAGGTGCTTGGTGATTTCCTTCTTGTGCTCGAGGGCCATCTTGGAGGCCCCCGGTTCGGGTCAAGGTGACGAAGCCCGGTGAATATGACGACGCAGCTGAGCGTCACGCTGGCTGCATACAGCACCAGCTTCTCCAGGAAACTCGCCTCCGAGCCTTCCATGTCCGGGGGTCTCGCTCAGCGCACAACGCTCTCCGATGTTGAGGGGAGCCCGAAGAGGCCTACTTCTCTGCGTGCTACGTCTGAGATCCCAGGAATGCCGGCTTTGACAGCTCAAGTCAGCAACCTAAAGCTTCCAACCAAATTCTTTTTGGAGACTGCAAATAATCTTTCACTCTCCGGGCGCTGATCATCCGAGGTTATGCCTATTGCTTGATCTGCGTTAATGGAAATCATTACAACGTTCGATTTTCTGGAGAAGATGGACGAAGAAAAATGTCGTCTTCTTGTTGATCGGTGAGAAACCAGAAAATCAATGCATTTATTATTTCTTGTGTTAGTGGCTCGCCAGAGGAGAGAGAAAAGAGCGTCCGAGCGCCCCTTCGGTTTTAATATTTCAATTCCTACATATTCGAGGTCACCGGACAGGTGTCGTTTTTTCGGTGGAACATATACGCCAGGTCAGCCGATGACGTGATAGTTGCTAAACACTAAATATTTTCTCTCTGGTCTTCTTCTCCACATGCCACCTCCCTACCGAAGCCTCCTCCTTTTGCACCATACATCAACGCCGGCCGGTGCAACCAGCGTTGGCTGCCAGACCATCATTATCCACCGGTGATCCCCTTTGACCGACACTGGCCACCGCCAGCCATCTATTCTGACGAGCACTAACCCATTTTCCAATGTGACGAGAAAGATCGTCAATTTGAATACACACAAATATCTCGCACAAACCACACGAAAACACAATGAATACGGGCAAAGCAACAAGGATTCAGCAAGCACGGGGAAAAATGAGTCGGTCTTGCGTTAAAACACGGGCTACTCTTTGGTTTTCTTTAAGGCATTTTATCGAATATGCACTACCAAATCCTAAGATTTCCAGCTCAAACGAGACTAAAACGTGTGCCAGAGGTCTTGATGCACAACATATAGGGACTGTGGACATAAAATGTAAGGGCGATGAGGGCCGAAGCTTGCGCAAGCCACACGGCCGTGAGCTCTAGCCCAGTGTGCCTAAAATAGAGCAAGGATAGAGCTGAACCTACCTGATCAGCTTGAGGACGTCGTCAGGATGGTAGTCAAACGAGTCCGTGCACAACTGAGGCTCCCTCTTTGAGTCGTTCGTATCTCTCTCTCCCTCGCCCTTCCTTGGACTCTCCCCCGGCCAAATTGGAACCCCTCTCTCCGTCACTCTCTCCCTCGACCAAAAGGAACCCCTTCTCTCTCTCTTCACCACTCTCCTTTTGAGGGCACCAACCAGCGCGCATGGCTTCTGCCATCACCAGCTTGCTGGTCGGCTAGGCCCCGGCCCGCGGATTGCACTGCTCTCTACTTCTCGCCATCCTCCCCCTCTCTCTGACTTGTACTTTTCTTTTTTGCAGAGGCATCATCGGCATGAGGAGGAAGAAGACCAGCACGCGGCTAGGCTTGGAGAAAAGGAAATGAAGCTGGCTTTGGCCTAGGCAAAAGACATACAGAGGAGAGGAGAAAAGAAAAGGACCGGGCCTAGTCCGGTCCGCTGTTTTTTAATATAATTTTCAATTTTTTTGTCAACTAAAAATTATATATTTTTTATTTTAATAATTAGTAACAGTAATACTAATGCTCTTAACATCTATCTATGATGCAATTTAGTCAAAAATATTTTTTTGGCTAAAGTTTAAAAATTCATCCCTAATTTTCTATACAATTAAGTTCTAGATAAAATGGTAAAATTTAGGTGTCAACATATATGTATGTATGATAACCAACAAGTAGGTTAAGTATTAGAGTCTTTATAATCCACACAATGAATATATACATCTCCAAATTAACAACTTTAGCAAGTTCAATTGAGTCATATACCACTCATTCCTAAACCCACTATCAAAATGCCTTGCTAATAGCACCAAACACTCTCAATCTACTTGTCACTAGTTGAGGAACCTAAAAAACATTTAAGATGAATGATATGAGGAATCATAGCCTGGCGAGTATTACATCTATTCTAAATAGATCAAGTATCCACTATACACATTTATAAAGTCATATCACTCATTTAATTCAAATCCAAAATATAGTATATGTAAGAGATCACAAATGATTTTTATTATTTCAACAAAACTTTATACATATAAAAAAATACTCATTTCATTCATCATGATAAATCAAACATCAAAAATCAATTTTATTGATCAATCTCATGAAATCAAATATCAATGGTCTACTTCTTTGATCAACTCATCAACCACACATCTATGATATATTCCATCGATCTATCTTATGTTCAATAATCAGCCATAGTCACAATACAACGCTTGATGACAAAATGGCCGATATTCATGACAAAGTCTCCACTTATTATCAGTCATGGCTTAGTTTAAATGGATATCTTGAAATTGATGTGCATATCCATAGGGGTGTGCAACTGGACCGGGTTAACCCGGTTCCCGGATCGGCCCACCCGGAAAACAAGGTCGGGAACTGGTTTCGGTTGAAACCGGTCTGAGAACCGGTTCCCAAAATTCAGACCCTGTTTGAACCGGTCCGAGAACCAGTTCCAAGGAATTACCCACCCAGGAACCGGATCGATGGGACCGATTTGGGAACCGGTTTTTAAGGCAGCCCAAAAGTCCAAAAGGACCAAAACCCTAGTTTGTTTCCATCTTTACTCTCAGGCTCTCACACCCGCAACCTTCCCCGAGCAGCAGACCTTCTCTCTCGAGCGGGCTCGGCGAGTCAGTCCTGCCCAATTCAGGTCTCGATCCAATCTGTGCACGCTCGTGTGTGTTCTTGGGTCCCGCCTCGCTTGTCCTGCTTCGAGTTAGATCCGCCGTTGCGTTGCGTTGTGTTGTGTTTCGATCGTTCGTATTCTGTTCCCTGTCCGATTGTCGTTGCTGACGAAATGGGCTCTCGATGCGTCGATGTTCCCGAGGTGGTGGGATGCCGTCGCTTGTCGTTTTGTGTCCCGGGTTGGTTCGTTATATATTGTGCGCGAAATCTCGCGTTTTTTGGCGTGGGATTCGTGGGTTTGGTTGATCTCGCTGGTTGGGCTTCTGGGTAGTCGCGTACTGTGTGTTTGAGTCGAGAGAGATCCGGTGTCGTTAAGTGTGAGTTCTGATGTGAAAGTTTTGATTTTTTAGAACGCTTGTGGGATGATGATCTGGAGCGAGCTCGACCTTGTTTCGTTCGTTTCTGATGGATTTCATCTTTGGTCAATGATAATCTGATGTGGGTGTGATGAGGAAGTTGCTAACATTGATCGTGCTTCTGACTCCTGTCGACACGCTTTTTTTAGTGCAGCATTGCTTCTTTTGTCATGTCATATGTTCAATCCGTTCGGAGAAGTGTCTGCATATATATACAAGCATAAACTGTTGAATTTGATATCTCTTTCGAGCCTATCGGTGGATTAACATAAGGTCTTGGTTGGTTGCAGATATGGGATGAGGATTTCGTGGACGCCTTGCTTACTGGTAGCCCCTTTCTCTGAAAGAATGGAGAGCGCCAAGTTTAGATCTCCATACATATGACTATGGACTTGCTTCTTTCTATTTCTGTTGTTTGAATTGGGACAATCCTGTTATTTCTGACATTAGAATGACCTGATTTTGTATTTGGAGATGAAATACATGTTTGGTGTTGGACCTCTTTTCGTTTCTTGCAAGAAGATTGTTGAAAAAGCATATTTTGTTGCTCGGTGTGAGTTGGAAGAGTTCAATTTGATCCTGAGCGACATTCTAATTTTACTTTGTTATTAGATGCTGTTTAGTGCAGCTGGAGTAGTTACTCAGTTCCTACCTTTGGGCTAACATGGGAAGTCGAGGGGGAAATGTTGGCTAAAATTGGGGAATGTTTATCAGTGTGGATGTGCTTATGCTAATCGAGATTGTAAACGCTATGTACAGCAATTTTTATGCAAAACAAGTTCCAATATAAACAGGGTTAACCCTGTTCCTGGACCGGAAAAACAGGGTGGGTCGGGAACAGGGTCCAATGCAAATAAGGTCGGGTACAAGATGGCAAAAAAAAAAAAAGAACCGATTATAACAGGGTCGGGTATAGGGTCCAAGTCTAGATCCTACCCACCCTGAACCCGATCACCCCTACATATCCAGGAACCCAAAGTGGGTTCACAGCATAATGAGCATCAAACCATCATTTTCCAAAAATCCAAAAAAACCAATAAGAATTCATCTCATACGCAGGATATATTTTACAAATTAAGACATATATTCTTTTACAACTCTGTTCATTAAAAAGAGTACATTTTATAAGACGTTTCTCAATCTATTTCCAAATTTATTTTATAAAGTAGATTCCCAATTCAACATATAAAACCTTTGTAATACCTTTCATAAAAGACTTCTCAAACCACTCATAAATAATCCAAAAATAGTAAATGCCTGATCCAGATCTTTATGCAATAAATATGCTCTTTCATGATTCATAATATTTCTAACCTCTATTGATTTCAAGAAATAAGTTTACAATTTCAAAAAAGAAAAAAACACCACCCATCTAGAAAAGCCTACAACCAAACAATAAAGGTTACTTGAGTTATCAAATGAGTGATAAACAAGATTAAAATCAAGTAAAATGTTATCTCAATTACAAGTCGACTAAACCAAGTTTAATTGTTGACAAAATAACTCCTGCACCCCAACAAAACACTCGCCAAAGCTGATATTTGTTGCTCCTAATAGAACTTGCACACAAAACTTTAAAAATTCTCTCAACTAAGCAATCGATTCAAATTGATTTTCATCAAATCTCGCGGCTCCACAACACTTTAAATTATCATTTCTATATAATTTCTCAACTTAACAACTCCAAAATTGAACTTTGTAGTTAGTAATACATAATTCCAAATTTATGCCCCAACTTCGAAATTACTCCAATTAGATGAACAAATGGCTTAAATTTTACATACCGCTGTGAAACGAAGTTAATCTAACTTGACAAGGTCTCTACACATTTCTTTTTCTTCTTTCCCCCGTTGGTCTGTTTCTATCTTACGAAGTCCCTCTCCCACCCTCCCTCCCTCCCTCCCTCTCTCTCTTATCTTTCTCTTTTCTCTTTTCTCTTTTTTTTTCTTTTATCTCATTTGGTCTTAAAATGTTGAGCAGTGGATGGGCTAGGCTTCTTTTATTTACGTATTTTTTTAAAGCCCATTTCTTACATAAACAGTGACTACAAAGAAGCCGGGAACTAAATATATTCACAGATATTCAGACATAATTTAAGATAAAGAGAATTAAGAGAGGTGTAGGGATCGACATTCTAATGTTGTCACAAAGAGAACATTACCAGCATTTTCTGTATAGAAGAGCTCTGCACTGCAGTAGATTGCAGTTAAACCAGTCCGCCAGTAACGAATAGTTACATTAGTACACCATTTTCCATACGCTGCGAGGGAGACGGTGTTTTTTTTTTTTCTTTTTTTTTTTTTTTTTTTTTTTTTTTTGGTCAAGAGGGAAACGGCGTTGGATGGGTAGCTTTTCAACGCTCGCAGACCAAATATTGCATTTCTGGGCTAAGGATTTGGCACTGGAAAAGACATGTACGTCATCGCTGGGTTAAATGTCAGTTCAATCATTTTGCTCATAGTTTTTGCTATATTTGAAGAAGTCGGGCCAATGACGATCGCCATCGCAATTTTTCATCTGATCCGCTCTTTGTGCTTTTCATGTTATGAACTGATTGCTTCTTTTCATTAAAAAAAAAAAAATTCATAATTAGCTTGAAATAACCTCCTTGTCCAAATACCCACTTGCAGTTCACTTCACTAATTTGTAAGCTAACTGGGTAATCCGGGATCTATATCACTAGCATGACACCAACAGTGTGAGAGTGACCAACATGGAATTAGGGTAGACTTACAGGATGCAAAACTGAAATATGCTGACTGCCAAGGTAATCTACCCGATTATTACCCGTAGTAACAGAAGTAGAGTCATACATTTACATCCAATGGATCGACATCTATCAACAAGTATGGTGTACTCCTATGTGGATAGCAGACAACAATGTTACGACAGATTTGATTGGGAAATCACTTGCCATTCACCAATTTTTATTTTTTATTTTAAATTCAAATGCCAGTGCAAGGGATTTGAAGAATTTAAAGGTGCTCCTCGGCTAGTCTAGCCTGTTTTTCCTCCAGAAATGCAAAATCTCCGTCGGGCAAGGCAGGTGATGATCTAACTCATTCTCTTCACTGTCCGCTGTTACAGAGGATGCCGGCGAGTCCAAGGCATCATCTGCATTAGCACAATACAGAACTGTGAGAGAAAGGGGAAAGTAATTGAACAGAGGAAAAAATAAAAGAGGAGCTTATTACCTCAAACTAATTTTCATCTCATAAAAATTCTCAAATTGATACTTGCATGATACATTTTCCCTAAATTAATTTTTATTTCACGCAAAAACTCAAACTAATACCCCTAACCTAAATTTGCTCTTTGTTAGCAAGGGATATGACATGATGGGTAGATTTGGGTAAGGGTACCCCTTCATTTTATTTTATTTTTGAAAGATGAAATTAAGTTGGGATAAATAGGTCATTGGGTACCTTTTCGGTATTTTTATGATATGAGCATTAGTTTGGTGTAAATTTCTCATGGGGGTACTTAATTGAAATTTTTCATGACACGAAAATTAGTCTAGGGTAAAAATTTTAATTTAAATTTTGTGTACATTTGTCTCTTTTTCGAGTTTATTTATAACTGCTTTTAGGGAAAAGTGCACTAAAAATTCTAACATTTGTCACATAATTGTAATTTAGTCCTATAACTTTTAAAAAGTGCAATCGAATTATAAAATTTGTCAAGTTGATCCAATCAAGTTAGAGGGAGTTAATCAAAGGACTTGATTGTATTAACTTGATAAGTTTAAAGATTTAATTGTACTTTTTGAAATTTTTCAAACTCAATTGTGCTTTTGAGATAAGTTTTAAGACTTGCAGCATATTTATTTCTTATTTCTATTAATGAGTCAAACCTTGTCAAACGGTGGCCTACTAATATTCGTTGGCAAATAATTGCATCCTGGTCGTCTTAATACGAAACAACGGTGGCTTCAGTCATTCTTCACTTGCTATAAAGATCTTCAGCCTTTCCATTTTTTGTTCTTAAGAAAATTCTTCAACTCATCGAAGTAGACTAAAAATTAGTATATTCTCTCGAAGCACCTAACATCTTTCTGAATAGAGTATGACTGAATTATTCAGCAGAAAATGTAATTACATCTATTAGATTAAACCTATGAAGTGTGATTGTTAAAGAAATTTATAATTGCATTGCAATCCTGTAGTCACTGCATCAAAAATTTTCATTTTAACAAAACTAACTATTCGGCTTTAATTAAACGAGGAAATCACAAATTACTTCAGGAACTTAACTATGTGATCTTTTTGCCTTTTAGTTACTTTTGTTTGATCTAACAGGACAGATTGCCTCTATTGACAGTCATGGTACTTGTCCAACCTACTGGCCGAGGAAAGAAGAAAATCCAGTACCAATATTTGAACATCACCAATAGAGAGGGTGATATCCAGAAGCATCTCGTGTATCCCATGTTTAGACGATAAGGTTTGACCCCGCTTGCGCTTGAATTTAGAAAGGAGGACCAGAAAGTGATACTCCGTTGGCATGTGGTCATCAAAAGTTTTGTCCAAGTTGCTTGAGTGTACGTGAGATTTATCGGTCATTTGTAAATATTATTAGTAAGTAAATGCCACTAACTTTATAAATCTTAATACTTTTCTATATTAAAGTTTAATCTTCATATCGAACCTAATTTATTTCTGAAAGAAAATTAATCATCACCTATGAAAATCATTTCTCTTAAGTTTTATATATATTTAAGGATACTAAGCACTTTAAATTTTGTTACTTTCTTATGGGAAGTGTTATCGAGAATATTTAAAGTTCCCTTAATGTATGAAAATACTAATTGCTTAGTATGTTTCCTACGCTGGAAGTTACTAAGTATCTTAAAAGTTACTTTGGTTTGAAATAAGTTTAATAATCACATATGGATTAGTAAAAGAAAATTTATTATTACGAGAAATGTTAATCACGCCATATTAATTGCTACTTTCCTCATATACAAATTACCCTTACTTCATTACATGAAGAAATTACCAATTAAATGTGAATATTACAAGCTAATGTAAACTTTCCAAGCCCAGTGAAGTTACTTTGATTTCAAAGAATATTACTTATCACATATCAGTGAAACAAGTGAACTAAATGTTAATAATCACATAAAATGTGTTACTTTCACTAAGTATTTAGACATTTACTTTGATGTATACCTAAATTATTAATTAAATTTCAGTATAATGAGAACTGAAAATTCACTGTTCACGTTTTGTTTCCTTGTAAAATCTATCTACTCATTTAAATTTTGTAACGGTATGACAAATTATATCCAAATCTATAAGTAGAATTTTGTATACTGTAATAATCTTGGTTAAAATGGGTGTTCTGTCAGGTATTTTATTAAGTAATATTGGAAAATTTTCAAAAACTACCTTCAAATGTTACATCTATATCATTTGCATCCTCAACTTTCAAATTGGACAGTTAGCATTCTGAGTTTTAATATTGTACTTCTAACGATTTTCTTTCCATTTTTACCCCTATCACCTTCACCACCTATTCAACAAAAAAACCCCGACCCTCACTCGTCCAGGATGTCTTTTTCCTCCGTCATCAGCGACCAAAGGCCAATCTTCATAATTTACAAATATTTGCTGGCAAATAATTGCGTCCAGGTTGTCCTGACAGAGAGCAATGGTGGTCCCGGTCATTTATGGCCAGCCGTAAGGGCATCCGACTTTTCCGCGTTTTGTCCGTAAGTAAAGTTTTCAACTTACTGAAAAGAAAACTGAAAGTGTCTCCGGAAGCACCTACCATTCTTTCTTAGCGGAGATGACCGAATCATTTGGCAGACAATGTGATTACAACTGTTGGATTAAACCTATGAGGAGCGATCATTAAGGAAATTTATAACTGCGAATGTAAATCCACATTCACCCTCTCGATAATTTCTTGTTTTCCACAAAACGTGCTATGGAGAAATAATTCAGCTTTAATTAAACAAGATAATCACAAAATACTTTAGGAACTTAACTATGTGATATTATCATCGTCTTCAGCTGTTGCTCCCTGTTCTTAAAATAGTGACAGCGATGAGATTTCTGGCAGGGAGGCCATACTGCATGACGGGTATATTAGAAGGTGAAAACACTAGGTGTTCTCCCACTCCATGTTTCTTGTGCAGTTATGCCTTCAAGTTCATGTTTGGGACATCTATATTGTAGAGACTGCTACAAAAAGTTACTCATTTGTATTGAAATTCACTTCAAAATCAAGACAGAAGGTGTGCTGGCAATTAATATATGGGCAATCGCGCGGTTCGCCTTCTTTCTTTAGAAATAACCCAACTATAATTTCCAAGTCACTTTATTTGTTTGTCCAGGAAAAGTAACGTTCAATGAATGCCTGTGAGTTTATGAACTGACTAGAAAAATCATTATTGTTGTTAGTATCTTTTAAGAATGGATGATCATAACTTACTAAACAACTAAAATAATTTCAGTATCATTATTATGCTGGATTGATTAACCAAGATATGTTACTCTTCTGGTATGTATCATCAGGTGGTTCTATGTCTCTGTCTGCTCATATTGTTATGTATTGAACCTTAATCTCTATCCATCAGCAGAGACATGATTGAATTTACCAAGCAAAACGAGTATAACAATTCTCGCCAATCCAATATCATCCTCTATTAAATCTTGGCTAAAAATTTACAGGATACTCGAGTTTTTCACATGATTACCATCAACAATCTTGAGCAAGATTTTGACATGAAAATCAAAACCCTAGTACCAATTGCAGAAGCAGAGAGAACACAAAATAAAAAAACAAAAACAAAGAAGCTTTGGCTGATTTTCTATGTTAATAGACTAGGACTCTTGAGGATGAATCTCACCATGCTCACCCCCCTCCTTAGCTTTGCGCTTCTCATACAAAATCTCCCCCATAACTTTTGCAGCTAGAGGCAGACCAGCACTCTTCTTTGTGACTGCTTGTTTCAGCTTTCTGATGATGTCATCATCCATTTTTTCCCATCTTTCTCGACCTCATCCCTGAATATACACCAGCAGCTCTCAGGGTTTGTGAGTGGCTGCAGGCGCAGGCGGATCACATTGTCTTCCCCATCCTTGCTGTCTGCCACTTTCTCTATCCTGCTCGTGATAACGACTGAACCACCATTACCTTTGGGTAACCCATCCCAGACGTCGTGCCATGGCTTGGCGTCCCGCACGTCATCGAGCACTATCAAGTACCTTTTGCCCAGTAGTTGCAGGTGGAGAGCGTAGACTAGGCCGCAGAGGCCATGGCTGTCAATCGAGCTGATTATGTCCGTTTCAACTCCTAGACGGGCTAGTAACTTCTTGGCGATTGCCTCCGTTGGGTTCTCGGCCTCGCTAGGTAGTGGGGATAACGATACCCAGATTCTTGGAAGGAACTGTGCCTTCACTTCTTGTTTGTTGTACACCAGTCGGGCTAGTGTCGTTTTTCCGACGCCACTCATGCCGATGATTGCTATTGCTTGGAAAGAGTCAGACGATTTTCCTGGTTGGAGAAGCATTTTCTCCAAAGTCGACACTTCATTCTCAAGCCCGTGGACTCTCGACGGATCGACCCATGTGGAGCTTCTTCCTTGAGAAGCTTCTAGTCTCTGTGGCAGAAGACAGAAGGTGTCTCGTGAACTTGCTATGGATTGGTCGATCTGGTGAAGTTCCCGTTTGATCTTGTCCAAGGTTCTACTGATTTGAAATTTTGCGGGACTTAGAACTGTTGGAAGAGAGAGGCTTTGCTTCCTTGCTAGCATTTGGCACTCTTCCAAGACATTATTAAGGCAGTAGAGCTCCTCTTTGATCGATCTCTTTGCAGGGTACTCAGAGGCTGTGATTTTGTTGAGCAGAGACTCTAGTTCTGTGAATCGGCGATAGAATCGAACTCTCGGGCCCTTGTGCAACTTCGTTTTGAACTTTTCAGTGAGATATTTCTCGATGGTTTCTTCCATTTTGATTCTCTGAGCGTTGAGCACTCCTATCCTGAAAACTGTCTCAGTGCTACGTCGCTGGGCATGAATAGATTCCATGCTCCATGACCCTTGCAGGAGTCTCGGTTGTGGAGGTCACACAATGGACCCCTCAAATTGACGAATAAACTTGCGCTCACTGTTTGAGACTTGAGTGTATAATTAAAGTAGCCCCTGACATGAGCCTACTCCTAGTTTTTTTAACCGTTGGTTGCCGCGAGGATTCCCTAGACGGTGGAACCATTAGGTGGACTTGGCTTCCGGAGACTGGTTGCCAGCTGTAGAGTTCGTGGACCCCAGATGATCAAATGTACAACCTTCGTGGGCCCGGTTCGAGGACGACTCTTTTACACGACGCATTCAAGAAAAAAATTTCCTCATTGCTGATTTTATTTCCTATGTGGTGAGTGCCGGATACTTAGCAAGTAGGGACACTTAGGTACTAAAATTAAAGTAAAATTGATCACTTAAGTGTTAATGATAAAAAAATCCGATCAAAATACTAATGTGGTGATTTTCCGGCGATGCAAGTGCAAAACAATCTCGTTTTTGACGTTGACGTTGAAAATAATTAATATAAAATTAATTAAATTTAATTTAAAACTAAATTTATTTCAATTTTTTTTTTAAAAAAAAGGGGAGGAAGTGTGCAGCTAGGAGGCAGCGGGGCGGCAAGGGCTCCAGCCTCAATAGCATGCTTCTTCCCTTTTAAAAAAAAATTCATATTAATTTTTTATATTTTTATAATCTAATTTAATAATATTTATATTAAAATTCAAATCCATGCAAAACGACGTCATTTTTATATTTTTTTGTTGAGTCGCTCTTTTTATGAGCCACGTAGGTGAGCGAAAATAATAAAAATTGTCATGTGTAATTTCCTAAGTTCACCGAAAATGACACTTAAATGTTCCACTTTTAAAAAAAAGTGACAATTGGCACTTAAAGACGTGATTGGTACCGCTTCTTTTCTGGGAAACAATTTTTGCTAAGAAATAATTTTTTCTGTTTTTGTTCTTGGAACAATTTCTAAGCCAAAGAAGGCGTTTAACTTACTAAAATTTATATTCCGAGATAAAAATACGTTTGGTAAAATTCTTCGATTTTTTTATTTTTCTTTTCCTTTTTTTTTTTTCTCTCTTTGACCGGTTGGACGATATCTGGCGAGGCTTGGCCTCACTAGATCTGGGCGAGGTCGAGCCTCGCAGGCCATCAACGAGGCTTGGCCTCACCCTGGCCTAGCAAGGTCAGGCCTCATGTCGGCTGGGGAGGCCAAGCCTCATCATGGTCGCACGAGGCTCGGCCTCGCTTGGACTGGGTGAGGCCGACCTCACCTAAATCTAGCGAGGTCAGCCTCGCCCAACCCAAGCGAGGTTGGCCTCACCCAGCCTAGGCGAGGCCAAGCCTCACATGGCCATGGTAAGGCTCGGGTCGAAGAGCCTTGCTGTGGCTTGGCGTCTACGGGGGTTGACGACGCTCTGGCAAGGTCGCCGGCACTCGTTTGGCGGATCGCTAGCGTCGGCCTTGCCCTCGTTTGGTCAGTCACTAGCGTCGGCCATGGCCAAGGTCGGTGACCAGCCAAAAGGAAGAAGAAGAAGAAGAAGAAGAAGAAGAAGAAGAAGAAGAACAAAAGAAAGAGAAGAACAAAAGAGAAAAAGAAGAGAGAAAATTTGTTTTTAGAAATTGTTTCCGGGAATAAGAAGGGTCATGTCCCAAACCTCGAGCACACGCATATCCCTTGGTGGTCGATAAATTTGCGACGTTCCAGGATATATCGCCAACCCAATCGATTATGCACATGCGGAAGTGAATCAACTAATTCCCTAACAACAATAGACATATGATAGAAAAGCAGGATAACCAATTTCAAATCAAACACACTTTTATAAATGATCTAGTTTACACACAGAGGCCAACTCTAAGGTTTAAGTACATGAGGTTTATCTCCAAAAAGAACTACTAAACCACCCATGCTTCTGACCCTTCTATCTCAAGCTCCGGGTTCTTCACACTAGGGACTTGAAAATGGTAACCCGCGACCGTGTGAAACATAAATCTCAGCGAGTTCAAATACACCTAGAGGCAGCCTACACACACAACCAATGAGACTCACCTCGCCTCAGCACCTTCCTACACATTAGTGTACCTCATAAAACACATGCATACAGTAATTGCATTCAATAATTGGAATGCATCATGTCACTCATCAAACAATTCATAGAGGTCCCGATTATAGGGCCAAATCGTTATGACATGTCCCATTTCGTGCCACACAATTTCGTCCCATAATCAGACACGGGTAACTTATGTCGGTGATTCAATATACACCAGATATTCACTTTCAATATTTCAACTCCACATTCCAACTCAATACTCAAACTCGAACTCAAACTCAATATCAAACTCAATATCAAACTCAATGCTCTAGAGATGACCCCCACGAAGTCTTGCTATCGTGTAGTACTTAGCCTTTGACAACAAATAGCAATAGTACAAAGTACTAAAGGTGGGCCTCATGAAGTCACGCTATCGTGTAGCACTTAACCGTTCACTATGCATGACAATAATGCAAGGCTCTAGAGGTAATTCCCAGACGACTCAAGTTGCCATGTAACACTTAACCCTCGATTACAATAAGCAATAGTATAAGGCACTAGAGGTGACTCACACGAAATTTCATTCTCGTGTAGTAGTTAGTCCTTTACCTGCTCACAACCCATTCATATATCGCCACGCATAGGTTCCAAGCATGTCACAAGTCAATCACATCACTAGATATGCATTTTTTAGCAAGTATAGCATCAAGAACAACCATAAGCTACTACCAGTCCTAATCGGTAGAAACGGTCCACTTGCACGTCTCCAATTTTAAATCCAGAATTCTAATCAAACGAGTTCGAAAAATTCCCAAATTTGAATACGTTGTAAAGGACACATAGAAGAACATTTTTTATGAGACACCTTAACCCAGATCCTTCTAAATTAAGCTCAGTAAATCACTCAATCCAGTATAAAAACTAGGTTCGTTTCCAGAAAGTTTGTTTTCCGAAATCAGTTTGGTTTGAAATCCAAAACTTGTTCATTCGATCTGAAATTTGAGTATGTTAAACTAAAAGATGTGAAAAAAAAAAATTGTGAAGAAACAATTTTGAAATTCGAATCTTAAGAGATGATTAAAATCCCTAAAATCCCAAAAGGTCCCAAATTTTAGCACAGTCCGAGATTCTATTTGCAATTAACAAAGCTGAAATATCATACTTTAAAATCTCTAAAAATCTTGAGTAAAATATATATTGTAGATTAAGATGTGTAAAACATTTCTCAAACAAGAATTGACTTCAAAATCTTAACACATTTCGATTTACAAAAATAGCAAACAATGAGGGTCCAGAAATCAGATCTGGGAAAAATCCACTGAATTGGACTAATCCATCCTCATTAGTGCTAATCTCACTAATTAGATCAATATTAATCCATCTTAAGGCTAATATAACCATTATAGATTAACACTAATCCATCTTAAGGCTAATATAACCAATCATTAAGTATAATTAACCTCCTAAGCAAGGTTTAGTGAGTAAACTCACCGGTTTAGTGGGTTGGTAAGTCTATGGTGACGGCGAGCAACAAACAAGCATGCGGCGACACCAAGCGAGGTCCGGACGAGACCTAAAGCGGGCCACTAAGTTTCAGCCCTTGTTGGAACTTTAGCTTTTGTCCAAGGCTCAACTAAAGGGGCTTCATGAAATGGCGAGGAGGCGACTTGGCGGCTTGGACGGGTGGCAAAGGGCTCGACGGGCCGGACAGGTGGCTTGAGGGCTCGGACGCATAGTGTGGGGCAGCGAGCGGGACAACGGGTGCGAGGGACGTGCGGTGGAGCTCGCGGTGCGTCGGCGGCTAGCCTACTTCGCCGCTCGAATGGCGGGCGAAGGAGCTCTGACGACTGCTGATGGCTCTTGGCTAGGTTCCTCTAGTTTTTGAGCTCTCAAACTTCAACAATAATGGATAAAGCACTCCAAGGAAGAAGAAGAAGAAGACAGCTGCTGAAGAGGGGCCACCACTTGGCCTCCAAAGTTCACAAACATATCTATTTCACTCATCACATGCCCCCACCAGCCATCAGCCTTATCCTCAGCCATTTTCCTCCCTCAAGCTTCCCCAACAAGCTTCCCAAATGGTCCAAAAGGTTGCTGCCCTCTTAGCCTACGAATTTGGACATCTTCCTTTTCAATTTCACTTCAATTCTCCTTCAATTGGGCTTAATTCAAAGGATAAAATACCAAGGAGGATGTCCAAACTTGATTCCACATTTTTTCTTGCCAAATAGTCCAACTTGAATGCCAAAAGAGCCACAAAAAATGGCCCTATAAATTTTCTCGGTCCAAAATAACCCAACTTTGATTTTTCGCCAAAATCTCGAGTTTGCAGAAAAATCTTCGAAGAATGAGTTGATGTTCCTAAAATGAATCGTGACATAACATAACTTTCGATTTCTGAAATTGGGTTTAGATTCACTGTTAATTTCAATAGGACACAATTTTAATGTGATCTAACCTACCAAGTAGCTTTTATGAATTTTTAGTGCAATTGACCCGTGATCGATTATTTTCGATCCATATTGTACATCTTCGACTCATTGACGATTTTCAATTGTTATCCAAATCTCAAGATTTAAAATATGAGCACCGGATACCGAACCGACAAAAAATTGGGTTAGTGCCGTTCAATGCAAATTTTGCAATCAGGTGGAATCATCCACACTTCAATTGAGTGCTTTCGTCGAATCGACCTATATCCGATCACTAATTGCATATAACGATGCCGTATTGACCCCTGTCAATTATCATGATCGAGCAATCTATTTATGATCGAATTCTCAAGTCAGTCCGTTTAGATTCCTTAACGGCTTCACCTAATAGGCTAATTATCTCATGAGTGGCTAACTAAGAGAAAAAGGCTATAGGCGCGTCAATTGGGGGTGGGCGGGTCCAAGGTGGGTAGGGTTTAGACCTAGACCCTATACCCGACCCTATTATAACCGATTCTCTTTTTTTGGACCATGTTCTTGACCCTGTTTGTATTGGACCCTGTTCTCGACCCACCCTATTTTTCCAGTCCAGGAACAAGGTTGACCTTGTTTATATTGAAACATGTTTTGCATAAAAATTACTGAATCTTTATATTAACCTTAGAGAAGCAAGTCTAGATGAGTTGTCTACTAAAACAAAAAAGGCCGGACTAAGCACATCCTTCAACCAAACTCATTGGGAACATGTATAAAATTTGGACCCCCTTGAAAAAACAACCAAGTATATAATTCGACCATCTCGCATCCCCAGATCCCACAAGGTACATCAAGTTTCTCATATTCCAATAATATACAAGCTAGCAATTTAGCCAATTAACTAGTTGTATGACAATTTTTGGCTAATCACATATCAACCTTGTCCTTGATGCGCTCAATCTTCTTCTCCTTCTTCGGCCTTGCGTTCCACGTGCACATGGTACAAAATCTCTGACAAAAGCCTAAAATTCATATATAAAGAAAAATCAACAAGAATCCATACTCTAGAGACATGCAAAAGTTATGATTTAATAAAGTCTATTTACTTACCACAAAATCGGAGTACCAAAAAAAAAAAAAAAAAAAAAAAAAGCAAACCCCAAATCCCTTCTTTCAATCGACTAAAGAATTGAGACGCTAGAGGAAAATCAACAACCCATCTTCATCTAAAACAAGACATCCACAACACGAGTGGAACTATCCTCACTACTCCTAGTTTTTACCAAACCATCTTCGCCGGCTATCATCGAAATATCACCATCGTTCATCGATTCAACACTCGAACCCATTGCCTCACAAAAATGCCCAAAACATGGATATAGAGAATGGGACGTAACATGAGTTCAACGCAAACATCACTGGAGATTCGGTAATATGCATAACAAAGACCCTCACTCACTCTCCTCACTAACGTTCATCATGAGGAGCACAATTCGAAGAACATGTTTAATAAAGTACTCGACAAACCCACTATGAGTCTAGGTATACGATTACTCAATCGATTTCACACGAACCATAGCCAAATTAACCATAACCATTTTAAATCGATTCTTAGAGGCATTTTGTCAAACATGTGGTGGGCGACAGATGAAAGGAAACCACGAACGAGAACAGAGCTCAGAACCACATCAAAGTTCAACACGAGTCAACAAGGAATGCTCAACTTTGGCGAAGGACAACATAAGAGAACCCAACACACACCCACCCCAGCTCAGTATGTCGTGCAAAACATGAGAAAAAAGCACAAAAGCAAGGCACGTAAAAGGGATCGAATTCAACAATACAGATCATATCATGGGGTAAGTAAAACTAATTAGCCGGCAGCTCACGACGAAGAGTAAAAATCGTGCTTATCGGCTCCAACGTCGGCGCGAGGGACGGGGACTTGCCGAACAGCTCGGCGGGGAGGAGGATGCTGTCGACAGTGAAGATCGCAACGGGGGTGGAGTCAAGCACCATGCTGGCCACCCGCTGATCTTGAGGATGGAGATGTTGTAGGGGATCTGCTTCACCGACTTGGTGTACGACGAGTTGAGCTTGGACCCAAGGGCGATGGCGCCGAAGCCCACCTTGCCGCCCTAGAGGTCGGTGATGTTGACGAAGCTGGTGTTGCCGAGGGCGTTCCCGGCTGCGAGTGTTGCGGGAGGAAGGCGACGGTGGGTGAGCGGAAGCAGCTTCAGCGGCGCAGCGCTCGGATGGATCGACGGAGGTGAGAGCTTGAGAGTAAAGATAGAAACTGAAAGTTAGAAACAAATTAAGGTTTTGCCTTAAAAATCGGTTCTAAAACCAATTCCCGAATCGGTCCGATCGATCCGATTCCTGCAGGTATTCCCGTAACCGGTTCCCGGATCGTTTCAAACATGGTCTAAACTTTGGGAATCGGTTCTCGAACCAGTTTCAACCGGAACCGATTCTCAAAGCGGTTTCAACCGGAACCAATTCCCGACCCTGTTTTTCAGGTGGGCCGATCTGAGAACCGGGTTGACCCAATCCAGTTGCACACCTCTAGCGTCAATAAAAAGCTCAATTCATTTCATCGAAAATAGGGTTGAAAATCGAGATGTCACAACTGTTAGTACTAGTATGAACATCTAGAAAGGGGTGAATAGGTGTGAAAATAATTTTTCACAAAGAACAATGAAAATATTTCACTTTTGAAATCGAGTTTGAAAAATAACAGACTTTGAGCAAATTCAGACTTTAGCAGTTAAATAGAGCAACGAATAAAATAAAGAAGTTCGGGAAGAAAATATGAACACATAATTTATAGTGGTTCGGCTTAGATCAAGCCTACGTTCACCCTCCCACGCTGATAGTCTTTTGGCTGGTTTCCACTATGAATCAAAAGAGAATTTATAATCTTGTGATCTCAACCTCATAGTGAAGAGTGTCTACTACTCTCTCACGAAATCACACTATAAGTCTCTCTCTCTTTTGAGTACAGTTTAGAGCACAAAGTAAAAAGTAACAAGATACTGGGAAGCTTCAGACTTAGTAATTTCTCTTTTACGCTCTCTATCGTACAATTGGAGAGTCCTCAAATACTTAATCATACATTCTCAATCGTTGGTACTTTCCAAAGGAATTCTTCCAATCAACCCATTGGACCGAATCAATCAATGAGATCTTGAGCCGTTTGAAGATTGTGATGAAAGCCCGTCAATCTCGTTTGCCCATACAATCAAGATCTTGGTTTCCATAAGTAGCTTCTTTCCAAAATTACTTGCCTTTCAAAAGATTTGATGTATCGAAATTGATTCTAATGAAGATTTCCAATCTCGTAGATGTGATTTCTAACAAGAAGTCTATAAATAATTCATACAAACCAATTCCTTGAAGAAAGAAAGATAATCCCTTATATGGAAAAGTATTTATCATTTACTTTCATTCAATCTGGAATTTATCAATGTGGGTAGACTTTGACATAAAGTTTAGAAATCTTCAGACTTTGACAAAGTTTAGAAATCTTCAGACTTTGACATAGAGTCAGGGAGTTTTCAGACTTTGACACAAAATTCGGAATTCTTCGTAATAGACTTCGAATAAGTTTTGTCAGCTTCAAAACATCAAATGAGTTTTCTCCAACAATCTCCCCTTTTTTTATGGTAACAAAACTTCCCCGCAGATTTAAAGATTTATAACCTACAAAACAACTCTTACCAGTACATGATATCTTATAAAAATAGTTAGTTAAGGATCTGGATAACATCAAATTTGCAACTACATAAAACATGTTAATCTTGAAAAAATTAAACATATATCAAGATTTGAACATCCTCATCCATAACCATCACCACAAAAGAATATCACCACATAAGTTACTACGGAGTATAAGTACTTAAAACAAATCAAAAGATAAGTTTAAATCTGCACATTTTCCCCCTTTCGGTCAACAGCAAAAAGTAGAGAAAATCAAAATGGATAGAAAAGAGATAAATGGAATCAAGATTGTCTTGGAATTCGAACGAGCTGGAAATCCCCCATCGATTGCACTGCCTCGTCAATCTTCTGGCACTGGAGATGAACAGTCTCCACTTGTGTCTGAACAATCTGGATAATTTGTAGAGTTTGATCATGCTTGGCCACAGTTTGAGATACTTGTTGATTTAAAGTTTGCACTTGAATATCTAAGGACTGTACATTTTCAGTGTGAAAGTCAGAAGATGATCGCAACGCAGTATGCAGTTTTTGAATCTCAATCTCCATAGCATATTGTTGAGCTTTGACTTCCAAAAGAAGTTCCATCATTCTTCGATAATTAGCATTTTGTGTAGTCTGCTCACTGGCTTTAGCGAGTGGAGTTCGTGGAGAGTTGAGAGAGGAGGGAACATTAACCTGTCTAGTTCTATGAATCGGTGTGGATTCTGCAATGTTAGTTTCAAAAAAATGAGAAACATATATATATTTTGGATGTGCAGGAGATCTACTGATACCATTACTCGCAAAAATAGGAGAAGAAGTCACTGTTTTCTCAACAGCTCCCCTTATTTTTGTGCCTATAGGTGGAGAAATGATTTATTCTTCTTGAGTCTTATCGTTTGTAGGACGAGAGTGATGTGCTTCTGCAACCTTTCGAGAATCCCAAGTGGAAATGGTAGCACATCACAATAGATTTTGTGATAGGCTTACCAATGGGTCAGAGGGGTAATGATTCCATTTGGGTAGTGGTTGACAGACTGACGAAGTTGACTCACCTCATTGCAGTACGAAAGGATCTCGATTTGGACAAACACGCAGAGTTATGCGTCTGCATGGAGTTCTGGTGACGATCACATTTGACAAAGACTCGAGATTCACAACTGCATTTTGGAAAAGTTTGCAGACCACCTTAGGAACGAAGTTGCAATACAGTACGACATATCATCCTCAGACGGATTGCCAGTTTGAGAGGATGATTCAAACCCTCGAAGACATGCTGAGATCTTGTGTATTGGATTTCAAGGGAAGTTGGGAAGAACAGCTTCATCTTGTCGAATTTGCCTACAACAACAGCTACCAGCAGAGCATTCAAATGGCTTCTTTCAAAGCGTTATATGGCAGAGCATGCAGAACGCCAGTGTGTTGGGATGAAGTTTGAGAACGAAAGATCACAGACCCAGAGTTATTCAGCAGTCAGTGGATGCAGTCGCAGTCATCAAGAACAAATTAAAGACCATTTAGAGTTGCCGAAAAGCTACACAGATAAGCACCATAGACCATTGGAATTCCAAGTTGGTGATCACTTCTTTCTAAAGGTGTCACCAATTAGGGTTACTTCGCGCTTCGGCAAGAAAGGAAAACTGAGTCTGAGGTATGTAGGTCCCTTTGAGATCTTGGAAAGGATAGGGACTCTAGCGTATCATCTTGTATTGCCGCCGAGGTTGGCGCAAGTGCATGATGTCTATCATGTGTCGATGTTGAGAAAGTATGAATCTGACCCGACTCATATGCTGAATTTTGAAGAGTTAGACGTGGACGACAGAGTGTCCTACGTGGAAAGACCGGTTCAAATTGTAGATCGCAAGGAATAGGTTCTGCACACCAAGACGATTTCATTAGTTAAAGTGGTCTGGCAACACCACGGCACAGAAGGAGTAACCTGGGAAAGTGAAGATTCGATGAGACGACTGTACCCCCACCTTTTTTTTTTAAAGAATTGTAATGATTCAAATTTTGAGGACGAAATTTTTATAAGAGGGGAATAGTTGTGATATCTTAGTTTTCAGGCTTTGTTTCAATTGAATGAATCGGGTTTTTCATCGATGCTCCTATAATGCTATTCTCTAAGCTAATCACTCACAAGATAACTAGAATATCTAGGGAAGCCATTAAGAGATTTTAATGCAAAAAGACTTGAGAATTCGACTAGGAATCGATTACTTGACCATGCTCATCAGCAGATATCATTACGACACAGTTAAAAATCGATCAGGGATCAGAGATAGGTCGGTTTGACTGAGATATGTGATCAAAACCAGATTGCAAAATTCTCGCTAGCCAGCATTAGACTGATTTTTTTATTGTTTTGGTACC
The DNA here is from genome assembly GCA_014182575.1 of Eucalyptus decipiens. Taxonomy (NCBI): domain Eukaryota; kingdom Viridiplantae; phylum Streptophyta; class Magnoliopsida; order Myrtales; family Myrtaceae; genus Eucalyptus; species Eucalyptus decipiens. The sequence continues at coordinate 4,472,028 of CM024613.1, read as the reverse complement.
ATGTGCCTGTATTTGAAATCTCGAGATTTTTATGACAACCGAGAGTCGCCAATGTATCGAAGATGTACATTGTGGTTCGAAATAAATCGACCACGGGTTAATTGTACACTAACTAATCTAGTTACACTAACTAGGATCAACTAATTAATCATAATTAACACTAATCTAACCCCTAAGTGTAATTAACTACATAATCAATAATTAGGGAGTTAACTCACTGGATTAGGACGGCGGCGAGTTCACAACGACGGCAGGGCGATGGCGGTGAAAACCCGAGACAACCGTTTCTCCAACGGAGGCCTAACGGCGAAGGAAAACAGCAAGGGGGCTCACGGCCAAAGGAGGGAGATTCTGTAGACTGAGCTGGTCGATTTGGATAGGGCTAACTATGGGCGTGGCTGGGCCGTGCCAAAGCTGAGTGGAGCTGGACACTAGGGTTGGTTGGACGGGCTGAGGCGCTAGGCAAACGGTGGTGCAATTGCAAGCATGAGGAGCTAGGATGGGTGGACGATGAGGCGGTGAGGGCTGGTGAGGCGGTGACTGGTGGCGTCAGGGAATGGAGGGCAGCAGGCGGTTGGGTGGTGCTGCTTGCGGTGGTGGTGGACTACTTGGTGAAAGTGGACTGAGGACTGGCGACAACAACCAAAATGAAGAAGAAGATGGAGCTGAGGAGAAGAAAAAGGAGAAGCAGAAGGTCGTTCGGCTGAGGTGGGGGTGGGGGGGAGTGCACGCATGGGGAAAGTTGGAGAGAGAGAAGCCAGCCAAGAAGTCAAGACAAGGGCCAATAGAAACCTAAGGGAAAATATCTAAATAGTCTAATGATATGCCCAAAGTTTTCAAAATCAAATCAATCCTCCAACGAATTTAACTCATTTTACCCAAAATAAACCATTTTGGCAACCAATTAAGTCCTTTAATTTGCCCATTGGAATTTCATTTTATCTCTTTTGTCCGAAATTGATTTTTCCACAAAATTCCGAACTCAACGAAAATTCTCCGAAAGATAAGATGACGTCCTAAAAATGAATCATGACACTCTCAAATGTCCGATCCTCAAAATCGAATTCAATTTCGTGGTTAAAATCGATCGAACGCGATTTTAGTACAACCTAACATATCATGTAGCTTTTAGGGATTTTAGCGCGTTTAACCCGTGGTCGATAATTTTCGATTCACATTTATGCATTCCCGACTCGTAGAAGACTCTCGATTGTCGTAAAAATCGCAAGGTTTCAATTTCATGTCCCAAGTATAATATTGATAAAAAAAATCGAGTTATTGCCATTCGACGCGAATTTTACAATCATAAGGAAACACCCACGATTCAATTACGTCATTCCATTGAATCGACTTATATACAATCACAATTCAATTATAATTGTGTCGTATCGACCCTTACCGATTATTATGATCGAGCAGTCGATTTCTGATTGAATTCTCTAATTTGTCGCGTTTATATCCCTTAACGACTTCCCCTAATAGAGTAGTTAACTCGTGAGTGGCTAGCTCAGAGTAAATTAACCATAGGCGTGTCGACGAAATGCCCATTTCAAAATGGGTCAAATTTCAGGATGTCACACATTCGTTGCCAGTCAGCCCGAATTGCTGGCCCCTAGTTAGGGCCTAGCGACCTCCCCTAATTATAGCCTGGCGACCCTCCCCTCACTATCGCTGGGAAGGCGACAGCGGACAAGTGACAACAAGGGTTTGCATAGCTCTCGCCATACTGCAATCTTCTTCTTCTACTTTTTTTAAATAATAATTTAGTTTTTTATGTAATTTAATTAAAATTTTCGTTAAAATTCAAATCCAATGAAAAAGGACGTTGTTTTTTGCTTATCTAACAATGTCTGAGTGTAAAATGACGTCGTTTTCAGCTTATCTAACCACGTCCGTGTGCAAAATATCATTGTTTTCGACTTATCTAGCTATGTCAGTGTGCAAAATAACGTTGTTTTATAGTCATTTCGCCTGAAAAATGCCACGTTAGTATTTTGACCGAATTTCCTCGCCGTTGGCATTTTAACTGTTCCATTTTGATATGATTTTGGTAATTAAATGTATATTTCCGAAATTTTAACATTTAAGTATCCATTCATCTCAAGTTTTAATATTCTAAGTATATGTGCCTCTATGATTGCCACTATCAATCTTGAACAAGATTTTGACATGAAAGTGGAAACCCTAGTTCCAATTGCGAAAGCAGAGAAAACACGCAAATACAAAACAAAAACAAAGAATTTTTTGCAGATTTTCTATGTTACTTGACTGGCACTCTTGAGGATGAATCTCACCATGCTCGCCCACCTCAGTAGTTATTCGCTTCTCATGGAAAATCTCCCCAATAATTTTTGCAGCTAGTGGCAGACCAGGACTCTTCTTTTTATGACATCGGGTTTCAGAAATACGTACAGATGCACAATTACTGTTGGATGGGGAACTTGTCAGTTATCATAAGAAAGATAAATCTTACACCATACTTCAGGACGATGGCGAGGTGACTCGCCTTTTTGACTTGTCATTATAAAAGAGATAAGATTCCAAAACAAAGTTGGTGCGTACGTCCCTTTCATGGGACAAAGCCAAAACGTTACTACAACCCTATGTGCTTTATGAGCAGAAAATATACGTCGACCTAAAGCATATTCTCTAATGATTCCTCAAGTAGAAAGGCAAAGAAAATATCCGACTTTCAAATTAAACATGCCCAATTATAATATGGGCTACATTTTTCCGGGTCTGGGTATATTGAATGCTTTGGAGTGATAAGCTTTTAACTCTTATCCCTGCTTTCAGAAACTAAATTTAATCTACTCATGTGGCTCGTTTGTAATGCTGTAGAAGTTATTAAGCTTTTCCTTCTTTCCTTCTGAAACACAATTAAATGCACTGATAGGTGATTCAAAGAACAAGGACAACCCCGATGTTACATTGATGGCGCAGCAGGTTCCAGCTAGGCAAAACGGTGGAGCGCAGATTATCTCGTGTTGGCCAGCGTTTGGGCTTCTTTTTGTGTCTTATCCAGTCATTGAGGTTGGTGAAGTATTTCATAGGTCACGGTTTTTTTAGCTAATGCAGGTTTCCTTATCATTCCAAATTATGATTTCCTCCATATTTATTGATCATTCAGCATAGAGCGTCACTGTTCTTTGAAAGAAACCTGGAAATATATATCATAGACCGTCACTAATCAGCTTTCAAGTTTTCAGGCATACAAGTTATTTCACCTCAGCTAAAAAAAAATCCAGGTCTCTCTCTCTTCTCTTTTTTCTTTTTTTCTTTCCCCAGCGCCCCACCCCCCCCGGCCCTTCTTGTTCTTCATGCTGATTGTCTTGGTTCTTTTTGCTTCTTTAGATGCCAAATTTTCCAATATTGTAGCTTACATGCTCTGAGCCATTTTTGGTTGTGCTGCGGCAATTGCAAATTCTTTGGATTCTAAATGACTGGTCGGTTACTCGATGAGATTAAACATATTTTTTTTGTCCCTTGTGAATGGTAATAAGTTCCTATGGTTTAACTGTAAAGGGAAAAGCAAAAAAGAGAGAGATAGGGAAAATATTGAAAGAAGTGTCGGTGAACTCTGAGGCAAGTTTTTGCAGAAAACGTGTTAAAGAGATGGCATCTCTCATTCCCACTTCTTTAGGGTATTGGTTTGTAAAGCAGAATTTTATGGAGTCTAACAAAAAGTAATGTTCTCTTATCTGCTGGCTGTCCCTTGGTGTTTGGAGTTACGTGAGAATGTGAATAGACAAATTGCGATTTAGGAACCAGGTGATCTATGTTCTGCATTTCTTTTTTCCAGAAGTTTTGGTATTTGTAGTTTTCTCGACTGTTTTAGAGGATACTAAGGAGGTGGTGTGAATGTGAGAGAGAGAGAGAGAATCTTCTTCTCGCATGAAATCTTATATGTCAAATGGCACTTGTAGGACTGATATTTCCGTGTCTTCATTTCGTTCCTCTTCTATACTGATAATCGTTTCTTCACTTTTCAGCAATGTCTTCAACACAAATTGCAGACAAGAAAGCGAAGATATTAGAGCTCTTGCGTGATAAAAGTGTAGCAAATGTGGTTATTCAAGGGGAAGCTGGTATCGGAAAGACGTGGATGGCAAGGGAGATAAGTGACAGTGCGAGGGAGGAGGGTCTATCCTGCGGCTGTATCTGGGTGTGTTGCACAAAGAAACCGCATATCAGATGTATATTTGAAGATATCGTGCATGAGTTTTCTCCAACTCACCGTAGTGAAGAGCTGGATGAAGTCAACGAGGGCAACGACAAGACTACAGGGAACTCCAATGTCTTGAAAGATAAGTTTCTCAAAATTATCACAGAAAAAACATCATCAAAGGATCGTGGGGAGAAGTTTCTTTTGATCGTCTTGGATGATGTTCCCATTGAAATGAAAGAGGCTGAGATAACCACAGAACTGCTTGCATCTCATGGACAGAAAGTGAAGCTTTTAATCACAAGGAACTGTGAGCATAGACAAATTGTGATCTTGGAACCAGGTGCATTACGTTCCCCATTTGTTTTGCCAGAAATTTTAGTACATTATAAATGGCACTTGTAAGACCCATATTCCCATCTCTACATTTTCTTCCTCTTCTGTACTGATGAAGGATCATTTCTCTACTTTCAGCAATGTCTTCAACAAGAGTTGAAGAAACAAAAGCGAAGATATTACAGCTATTAGATGATGAAAGTGTGGCAATAGTTGTCATTCAAGGGGAAGCTGGTGTTGGAAAGACTAGGATGGCAAGAGAGATGAGTAAGTGTGTGACGGAAAAGAGTCTATCCTGCTGCAATATCTGGGTGTCTTGCACGAACAAACGGGACATCACATGCATATATGCAGATATTGTGCATCAACTTTCACCAATACCCCCCAGTAAAGAAGGGGATGATAGTAATGAGGGCACCGATAAGATCGCAAAGAGCTCAGTTGTCCTGAAAGATAAGGTTCTTGAACTTATTGCTAAAAAGACGTCAGAGGATCAGGGAGAGAAGTTTGTTTTAATCATCTTGGATGATGTTCCCACTGAAATGAAAGAGGCCGATATAACCACAGAATTGCTTGTGCCTCATGGACAGAAAGTAAAGATTCTAGTCACAAGAAGAGACTGTTCTGGAAATGATATTGAGGAAGCAGCAAGAATAGTGGAGATTGAGCCATTTCCTTCAAAAGAATTATCAACTCTGTTGCAAAATCTAGTTGATAAAGAGATCCGTGAGTTCCCAAATTTTGAGACGCTATCAATAGCAATTGCTGAAAAGAGCAGGGGTCTGCCTGCTGCGATTGTCATGATTGCCGCAGCTTTAAATTCCATTGCCCGAAACAAATCCAGCTGTTGGAGCCTAGAGAGCGGACTGCGAGAAATTGCCAGTGGTGGAGGCCTTCCTGAGGACTTACCCAAGATGTTGCATTGTTGTCATGACATGTTGCCTAGCATGGAAAATTGCTTTTGGCACATCAGGCAATTCTTTCTCAGGCATGGTGGGATCCATTACAATGAGCTGATTACCAACTGGATACTGGAGGGATACTTCAGTGATATCGACCATGTCGAGAATGCTTATGCAAAGGGTCATCGTGTATTGATGGAGCTTCTGGATCGGCGCCTTCTGAAAAAGCTGCATGATAATATTGTCTCCATAGAAGGATTAGCTCTGAAGATACCTGATCACAGGTATATCAGAACAAGCAGTCTAGGACTGGCTTGCGCATTTGATCATGGTAAATGGGAAGGCTTTGGGAGAATTGCATGGACAGATGGTATGATACAAACGCTCTGTAGGCCAAAGGACCAAACAATCACCACTCTACTAATTGACGGAAGCCGTCTCAGCAGGGAAGTTCCTCAAACCGTCTTTGAGCCCATGAAGGACCTTAAAATTCTTGCCCTCTTCAAGCCCAGATTTAAGTCTCTGCCCTTGCCCCTGCTCAAAATGGAGAAGCTTCTGGTGCTGGCACTCAGAGGCTCTGATCTGCTTGAAAGCATAGACGAGATTGACAAGCTCAAAGCGTTGCTCATTCTTGAAATATCTGGTGCTAGCTCCCTGAAAAGGATTCCTGATGATATTTTTGAGCATGTTGTCCATATTAGAACTCTAAACATGTCGTCTGTCCCAATAAACAATCTGCCTTCTTCTTTTTCCCGACTGAGTGGATTGCGTTGGCTCATCCTTAGAAACTGTCCTTTTTTAAAAACACTCCCACGCCTTACAACTTTGGGGAACCTTGAGATGCTTGATGCCTCCGGCACAAATTTGAAGAAATTCCCTGACAAATGCTTCGCACCACTCCGGAAACTTCAGTATCTGAATCTCTCACGAACTAAGATTGTGCGCTTGCCCTTTATTTGTGATGCTGCAAGGCTCACATGGTTATTACTGCAAGGCTGTTCATGCTTATTCAGGCTGCCCAGTCTGCCAAGAAGCCTTCAGATTCTTGATCTTTCAGATTCTGCCTCAACTGAAATCGAGCCAGGCCTCAGAGCCACACAAAAAGTATCAAATGCAGATGTTACCAGCCTTCGACATCTTAACTTGACAGGTTGTGGTGCACTTGAGAAACTTCCACCTACTAAAGCATTTGAGAAGCTTGAGTTACTTGATGTTTCAAATGCTGTTAATCTGAAAAAAATCGAAGATGAATCCTTCAGTCATCTGAAACACCTTAACGTACTCAATCTCTCTAACACCAAAGTTGAGACCTTACCGTCCCTTCACAGACTTGGCAATCTTCGTCAGCTCTTGCTCAAGGACTGCAAATTATTGAGAAGACTGCCCATCATGGAAGGTCTTCTGAGACTCAAGGAACTTGATCTTTCAGGTGCCTCTTCTTTGGAGGAAATGGGTCCTGAGTCTCTGGACTGTGAGAAGTTAGACCTCCCAAACCTACAAAAGCTTTTACTGGCTGGTTGTGATCATTTGAAAAAGTTGCCTCCATTGAATTCCTTAGAGAAACTGGACATTCTCAATATTTCAGGTTGTACTCTTCTTAACAAAATACCAGATGAATCCTTCAAACACATGCCTCGTCTTCATCTGCTAGATGTCTCTGAAACAAAGATTGAAAGCCTTCCATCTGTTGCTAAACTTGGCAATTTGCACCACCTCATCCTAAGGGACTGTCATCTCCTTACAACTCTAACTGGATTGGAATATCTAACAAAGCTTCAGGAGCTTGATCTTTGTGGCACGAGCTTCTTGGGGGAAGTCAAAGCTAAGTGCTTGGAGTGCATGCCTCAGCTTCAGATTCTCAAGTTATCTGGAATAAAGGTTGATGAATTACCATCCATATCAAATCTCACCAATTTGACTCAGCTTTCACTGAGCAGCTGCTCAGGTTTTGCAGAATTGCCACATTTGGATGCACTGACCAAACTCAGGTACCTGGATCTTGTGGGAACAGAGATCAAATCTCTAGCCTCCATTAAAACTATGGGTAATCTCCAACGACTGTCCCTGAGAAATTGTACGAGTTTAGAATCAGAAGAGTTGCCACCTCTTGAACCAGATAGTCGTTTGGAGGTGCTTGATCTGGTGGGAATCAGGATGAATGAGTTTCCCTATTGGATTTTCGAGATGACAAATTTAAAGTGCCTCCATTTGCCAGACCTCAACATTATTCAACAGGTTGATTGGAGTAAAATAAAGTGCTTACCTGAACGAGTTAACTGGGAGGAATGTGGGATCTTTAAGCTTGAGGGGATCGTTACTGACAGTAACAGGACTTTCCTATCTGTTCGTGGTACTGACTTTTTTCAGTTCCTGGAGCAAAATTCCACACTGAGAAATACATGCTTCAAACGATATCATTTCAGTGTGTACCCTCCTAGAGAACAAGGTAAAGGTGGTGACATCTATCGCTATCGGAATGACCTGGATCTTAGGAACATCTACAATGAGATCAGGCATCTCCCTGATCCTGGACAACCTGACCAGGTTCTTGATCCTGCACAGCCTGACTGGTTTCCTGATCCTAAACAACCTGACCAGCTTCCTGTTCTTGGACAGCCTGACTGGTCACTAGAGTTCTACGGGTTTGAAAGTTTGCATAAATATCCCAGAGAAGTGATCAAGCACGGTAACTGTATTTCTTTTATTGATGATTTGTGCATGAGTTGTTTGTCTGATTTGGGGGATGACAACTTGGAAGCACTCAAGGGTTGCTGGCTAGAGAGGTGCAATCGCATCAAATCCATTTTTGCTGGATCAGATGTAACTACTCTGTGGGTTGCCAACCTTCCACATCTAAGAAGCATATATAGTGAGACAGTGCAATCTAAGAGCCCTAAGAATCTGAAGAATCTGTACATAGATTGTTGCCCCATGCTCATGTGGGCTTTCTCTTCCTGCCAGCTTCCGGAAAACCTTGAAGTCATTCAGGTAAAGTTTTGTGACAAATTGGAGACACTAATTGAGCATGAAACATCCACAGAGTGCAAGTTGCCAAATTTAAAGACCTTGCATCTGTTGGGACTGCCCATGTTGAAGAGAATAGGGCTCCAGCTTCTGGAAAACCTTGAAATTGTCCAGATACAAAATTGCGACAAAGTGGAGACACTGTTCGACCACGAAGCATCGAGGCTGTGCACATTGCCAAAGCTACACACCTTGCATCTATCGGAACTGCCCTTCTTGAAGAGCATTGGGGTCAGTAGCGCATCTCCCGGAACATATGGAGTTCTTGAATGCTCAAATCTGAAGAATCTGCTCATAGATTTCTGCCCCATGATTGTGAGTGTTTTCTCCTCATCCCGACCTCCGAATGACCTTGAGGTCATAAAGATACAACATTGTGACAAATTGGAGAGTCTGTTTGAGGACATAACATCTGCAGAGTTCGCATTGCCAAAGTTACACACCTTTCATCTATTGGAACTGCCCAGATTGAAGAGATTAGGGGTCAGCAGAGCCGGATCATCTCTGGAACCATATATTCGTGGATGCCCAAATCTGCCAAAGGATCTTTGGAATCGCCAGCACTAAAGAGCTTTGAAATAAATTCTATCTGCAACTCGTAAAGAAATTCTAAATTCCTCCTCCTACATGTTATGCTCAGCATTTATCGCTTCAGATGGGGCGAAATGTTGAAATGACATTAAAATTTTTTTTCATTAACAACGCTTTAGATCAATCAACGATAGAGGACAAAAGGAAACGGTTGGCTGCGTGATCTCTATGGAATTCAAGAATAAAAGTTACTCAATCCTTCTGTTACTTTTTTTTTATTGTGTGTTTATTTTGTGTTTATGATAACTGTGTATGAGGCTGTTTTATTTTCTTAATTAGATCCCCATCATTGACATTTGTGAATTGTTACGTCTTTTTTTCAAATTTTATCATTGGCGTTGGTAAACTTCAGTCAATATTCAAAGGGAGGAAGTCATGAGTTATAGATCAAGCTATAAGCACAAAGCCACAACGAAGAGAAAAAACTCCCAATAAGTTCTCCCTCAAATTTATGGTGCTCTTATTCCAAGTTTCCAAAGTTTATTATTATTCTTTTGGTTCCAACATTTGGTGTCAGATCTACAAATAGCATTCATCAAATTCGTTCAATTGCAACTTCCAAAGTTGAATAGGAGGAATTTCAATAATTAGTCCATCAAGATGAAGGTTCTTTTCAAATTGCAAGATTTATATGAGTGGAGAACAGCCACTCCAAAGTGGCTGATGTTGAAGTATTTAATGCTTTAAGAAAATGGGAGAATGAATTTTTGGTGGAATCCAAGAAGAAAGATCATAAAGCATTATTTGCGATCTTCTAGCTTGTAGGGGAAATTATATTTGAAAAAATTTTGAGCACCAAGACCGTGAAAGCAATGTGGGATATTATTCAACAATCCTACTAAGGTGATGGTTGTGTCAAACAGACCATTGTTAAACCAATCGAGGAATTCTAGTGAAGAACTTCAAGATGCGCAAGTCGTAGAAAAATTTTCTGAGGTCTTTGATCGAAAAATTTGACTACATTGTCATGGCAATCAAAGAAGGCCAAGATGTGTCAACCATGTCATTGGAACAATTGATGGGTTCATGGTGCTCACATGAGCAAATAATGAATCAAAAGTCTTTTAGTTCGAATCCCAAGCAAGCATCGTAGAGTTTGGTTGCTCAGTCAAACTTAGGAGGCTATCAAGGTGGCTGAGATCATGGAGGTGGTTGAAGATGCAAAGATAGAAATTTGAATTTTACCGGAAAATATAGAACACGTGACTAATCAAAAGTCAAGTGTTTAAAGTGTAACAAATTCAGACATTACAAACCTGAATGACAAGCAAAGATGACATACGAGCAAGCAGAACAAGCGCATGCCATTGATGCTAACGAAAACGTGATGCTAGCGTGTATGAAGGATGACTCAAGCACCATAAACACCAACATCTGGCAATTGATACTAGGTGCAATAATGACATGACTGACCAAAAGGAGTTATTCTCACATTTGGACAAGCTAGTTTACGGGAAAGTTAATTTTGGGAATAAATCAAAAGTTCTTGTAATGTGCAATGGTAACATTAATATCAAGTTAAAAGATAGTACTAATATTACTGTTGCAAATGTTTACTTTGTACCTAGGTTTTTTTTTTTTATTATTTATGGAACTTATTAACTGTTGAGCAGCTTTCTAAAAGAAGGTACCGTTGACACTTAAATTTTAACTAAATATTTAAGATAACTTTGCATAAAAAATTTGAGATCAATTTGACCCTAACAAAAAGGATTTTTGCATCATATATGTGACATCCTGAAATTTGACTTCGTCTCAAATTTATGAAATGGGCATTTCGTCGACACGCCTATGGTCATTTTACTTGGAACTGATCACTCACGAATTAACTAATCTATTAGGTGAAGCCGTTAAGGGATATAAATATGACAGATTTGAGAATTCGATCAGAAATCGATCGCTCGACCGTAATAATCGGCAAGGGTCAATACAACATCGTTATAATCGATTAGTGATCGAATATAGATCGATTTGACGGAAACATGTAATTGAATTGCGGGTGATTCCGCGGGATTGCGAAATTCGCGTCAAATGGCACTAACCCGATTTTCTATCGATAGGGCACTCGAGACACGTAATTGAAACCTTACGATTTTTACGACAATCGAGAGAGCGCCTACAAGTTGGAGATGCACAAACATGGATCGAAAATTATCTCAACGCACTAAAATCCCTAAAAGCTACCCGATAGGTTAGGTTGTACTAAAATCGCGTTCGGTCGATTTTAACCATGAAATTGAATTCGGTTTCGGGAATCGAACGCTCAAGCGTATCACAATTCATTAGGACATCGTCTCATCTTTCGGAAAAATTTCGTCAAATCCGAAATTTCTGCGGAAAATCAATTTTGGACAAAGTTGAAAATAAGTGGAAATTCGGATGGGAGGGGAATTGAGTGATTTTTGCTGCCAAAAATGGTTAATTGTGGGAATATTTTTTTTTTTTTTTTTTTTGTAAAGGTAAGAATATATTGATAGCTTTGGACAAATGTACAAAAAAACGGCACCAAAAGCTTACACTCTAGATGCAAGAGCACAAGAGTGGAAGGGAGCCTCGTAAAAGCCATAAAAGGCAAAAGCACAAACTATAACAAACACTGCCCAGCAAACAACTTTAGCCACGTAACCTCCAAGGACGCCAGGGAAGTCGAGGGGGAGAGTGCAAGGCAGGACACGTAGAACTACCCATCCACTAGCTTCAACCATAAACCTCCAAGGACGCCCGTGAAGCCAAAGAGGGAAAATGCGCAAGGCAGGAACACAAAGGCTAGAAGCGACCAAGACAGGGATCAAATGGAAGCAATATGGATCAACAAAAGACCTACACTCTTACGCGAAGATGGCTAGGTTGAAACCCCAACCTCTCTGTAAGCGCCGATTCCTTGGAGTGTCAGGCACATCTCTATAAGTAAGGGCCTTTTCCTTAACCATCCTAATCAAACAGTTCTTCAAAGTGGGAATATCCAACGAATCCCCTCGAAAAATCATGGCATTTCTTTTCTTCCAAATAAGATAGTACAGAGCACCAAAGGAATACCGAGAGAGACTATGAAAGAAGTCCTTACCAGCAAGGAACCTCCGGGCCCAATCAAGGTTTTCTTCCCAAGTGCCATTTCTCCACGGTAGATTGCATCTGGTAGCCCAGAAGTAAACTAAAGTCGCTGGAAAATTGCAGCTAAAGTACAAGTGGTCAATAGAGTCCAGCTGAGAATTGCAAAAGGTGCACACCGAATAGTCAATTCTTCCATGAGAGAGCAAAAATGCCTGGGTAGGCAAACGTTTCTTAGTGGTGAGCCACAAAAGAAACTGAAACCGAGGGGCTAAGTCCTTGTCCCACACAAAGGAGGTCCACGGAACTCTTGCTTTAGAAATTCTAATAAAATTCCAAGCTGAGGCCACAGAGAAAGAACCCGAAGCATGTTGATGCCATACAAAGCGATCATTGCCAGCCAAGAGAGATGGAAAAGAAAACCCAAGATCCTCCAGATGCTATTTGCAAGACTCGCCAGTGTACGAATAGAGAAACGCCACAGTCGCCCTAGCAGGAATGTCGAAATCAGACACAAAGTGCTCAAGAACCTATAGATGGAGAGGTCCACTGGGCAACCAATTATCAAACCACAAGGAAATAGAACGGCCATTACCAACCTCCCACCCGAAGGATTGCCTGAACGGGCCCCTTAATTGAAGAATTTTCTTCCAGCTCCAAGCACAAACTGAAGGCTACTGGGCAACCCAGAAGTTATGCTTATTTTAGAAGTTGGAGTGAATTCAGCGGCACCACAACGATTCCTTATCAGTGAACAAAATCCAAATATATTTCAGCATTGAGGCCTTGTTGCAATCCTTAATAGATCGAATACCCAGCCCCCATTCCTCTTTAGGCAAACAAATATCCGCCCAAGCGACTTTCACACCTCCCGTGGCCAAAGAAGTGCCTTTCCACAAGAATCTACGTAGAATATTCTCAATCCCCAGGATTACCGAAGCCAGCAAAGTGAAAACACTAGCCCAAAACGATTAAATTGCATGAAGCACTGACCTTATAAGTTGGAGTCTCCCCGCAAAGGAGAGAAATCTGTGAGACCAGGAGCGGACTCGCGAGGTGATGCGCTCAATTAGCTGAACACAATCTCCCTTGCTCAACCTCTTAGAAATGATCGGCACTCCAAGGTACCGAATCGGGAGTTTTCCTTCCTGGAATCCGAAGGCCAGGAGGATTCTGCTATGTAGAGAAGGGTCACCTCTCGAAAGGAAAATGTCACTCTTTTCTTTGTTAGGAAGAAGTCCACTCCAAGAAGAGAAAATGTTAAGGCTTCTTTTCAGGATCGTAGTCAACTTCCAATCCGCTTGGCAAAAAAGAAACACATTGTCTGCAAAAAAAACAAATGCGTGAGCTTGGAAGATTTACATCTCCAGAAGTATTTGAACTCCTTAGCTGAGGACCTTCGGTTCAAAATGCCCGAGAAGATCTCCATGATCAAAGTAAACAGATACGGTGACATTGGGTCGCCCTGCCTAAGACCTCTGCCTCCCGAGAAGAAGCCATGAAGCTCCCCATTAACAGAGATAGAGAACCTGGGTGTGCGAACACAAGCCATAATCCGAATGATGATCCACTGAGGAAACCGAAAAGCTGTAAGTGTGAGCTCTAGGAAATCCCAATCAACGGTATCATATGCCTTACGGAAATCCACCTTTACCGCACATCTTGGAAGATATGGGTCAAGGTGAAAACCTGCAAACAACTCTTGGGCCAATAAGATATTATCCCTAATTCTTCTTCCTTTAACGAATGCATTCTTGGTAGGACTGATATGATCCTAAAGTACAGGTGCTATTCGATTGGCCAATATTTTAGTGATAAGCTTGTAGACAGTATTGCAGCATGCAATTGGTCTAAAGTCATTTACTTCACAAGCATTCGACGCCTTAGGGATAAGGGCTAGGATAGTCGCATTGACTTCCTTTAGAAGAAAGCCTGAGGAGAAGAAATCTTGCACTGCCTCAGTAACTAAGGATCCCACAATATTCCAGTTATTCTTGAAGAATTCTACTGTAAAACCATTTGGACCAGGGGCCTTTCCTTTGGCAAGCGAGAACAAAGTATTCTTAACTTCCAAATCGGACACCGGTGAGGCTAGAGAACATACCTGGCCCTCCGTCAACGGCCTCGGAATAAGAGAAGTCAGCTCATGAAGATCTGTTTTAGCCACATTGACCCGAGGGGCAAGGAGATCCATAAAGAAGGATAGGAAAACTTTAGGCACCAAAACAGGATCCGAAACAAGCACACCTGCAGAGTCCTTAACCGAGAGAATTCGGTTGTTGAGGCATCTAGCTTTGACATAGTTGTGAAAGAATCTTGTGTTACGGTCACCTTCCTTCAACCATATAATTCTGGATTTTTTTTTGTAAAATGATTCTTCTTGACGACGAAGGTCAATAAACGCACTCCGCTGAACTCTTTCAAGTTCAGCAAGCGGGATATCTTCAGGATCCGACTGAAGGAGCATTTGAGTAGAACGCAAGTTTTCCCTCGCTTGAAGGGTTCTCTGTGAGATATCCGAGAAGGCTTCCATATTAAGATCCTTTAGGCGGGCTTTCACCAACTTTAGCTTAGAAACAAGTCTAAACATCGGAACACCCCAAACCTGACTATTCCATGCATGAGAGATTGTCGATCGGAAATCCGAATGATCAGCCTAGAAATCGAAAAACTTAAAAGGCTTTCTCCTTGGCCGCGGATCAACAACCCTAACAACTACAGGGGTGTGATATGAAATTCCAGGGTTGAGAAAAGACGCCTCCGAATAAGAAAAGTCCATCCTCCACTTAGAGTTCACAAGAACTCTGTCGATCTTTCGCATCTTTCTGGCTTCTCCCGCCGAAGTTGACCATGTGAATCTGAGGCCTGAGTACCTGAGATCTTCAAGTTTCGTTTGATCTAGACAAAGTTTGAACTCATCAAAACAGGGGATCCAAGCATTAGAGCCACCAAAGCGGTCAGAAGGATCTTTGATTGCATTAAAGTCACCCGAAACTAACCAAGCAAAATCTTGAAAGAGCTCATCACAAAAGATAAGATCATCCCAAAGAGGCCTCCAATGCACAAAGGTGTGTTCACCATATATAGCAGAAACGCAGCAAGTGAAGTTGGATGAACTCATTTTTAAACGACCATGGATGGCTTGGTCATTAAGGGATATCACATCAAAATCAACGGAATTTGGGTTCCATCCAATCCAGATTCTGCCTCTAGGAGCATAGTCATAATTAGCAATCTAACGCCATCCTCTTAGAATAGAGGATGAAATAGAATCAAACAGCTGCTCCAAGACTTTTGTCTCAAAAAGGCCTATAAGGCTCAACTTATTTACAGCAACAAGCTTTCTAACTTCGGCCCTTCACACAGGGTCCATGATTCCTCTCACATTCTGGAATCCAAAAAACATCAAAAAGGAATAAGAGAACCTACTTCCGCTTGTAGGCTTTGCGACTTAACTTAGTCGCCTTTGAAGTCTCCGGCTGTAACAAGTCAGGGGGATCAGGGCGAATCTATAACAGCTGCTCCTGAATGGATCCCTCCGCAAGAGCCGAGGGAGCTTTAACAGACTTGTCCGCAGCTGCATCTTCTCCAGGGGAGAAATCGCAAATCTCATCTTCCTGAGTGGAAGAAGGAGTAGCAGTGGAATGATCAACATCACCTGCAGCTTGTGAGGAACGGCCGGTGCCATCCTTGCCCACAGCTTTCAAGGGTCCTTTGGGGTATTTCTTTTCTTTGCCGGACTCTAAAAGGCCCAGCTTCCTTCGGTTTTAGGAATTGCCCCCCATCACCCGACGGGGACAACTCAAATGAGGCCGCATCTACTGAGAACTGTTGCTTCTTCTTCTTCGGTTTTACCCATTTCCAACCGGCCTCTCCAGGGTCAAAGACAGGAGGTAACACAGAATCAGGATCAGCCTATAGGCTTTTAGCTTCTTGAGATCCCGAGACACCAGAAGTCACCCCAAAAGCTGAGATTCGAGGGTCCACTACCTCCTGTTGCACAAGCTCCGCAACCAGGGTTGTTTCCTTTACAGGCACTATACTGCCCTCCACAGATGAGTCATATGCAGCAACCGCTACAGACCTCGGGTCCTCATTGATCTGCTGTGAACTTCCCTCTACACGAGAACGAGGCAGCACCTCAACAATAGGATGAGCTGCCGCAGCAGCAGAATCCTTGGCTTTTGGAAAAATTTTCCTTGCACAATTATGCCCGAAAACACCACAAATAGCGCAAGCCGAAGGTTTCCATTCAAACTCAACTCCTATCTCACATTTTTCACCGTTGTAAGTTGTCTCTATCACCTCATCGAAGGTCTGATTTGCTGCAATTTCAACACAAACTCGAGCAAAAGAAAGGCTCTTAAGTTGTTCAGTTCGCTGATCAACATAAACAGGTTTACCAACCGCACTTGCAACCTTTCCTATGAATTGAGCCGACTAACGGGAGAAAGGTAAATTGGACAAATCGAATCCATACGAGCCTTTGTGGGATGGTTTTTCTTCCTTAGCTCAAGACCCGGAGTCCACTGCTGGAGGATGAGGGGAACATTAGCAACTGTGACACGGCCACCTTCGAGGACATTCCTGCGAAAGTCTCTATCCGGAATGTGGAACATAAACAGTCCATTGCTATTCGACATAACTTCGAACAAATTCGGCCCCCATAGCTTCTTAAGAGCTTCTTCCACAACTCTAAACGGTAAGCTACGGCCAATAAAATGACCCATAAGACACTGATGTATCTTTGGATCAATAGCTTCTAAGTCCTGATCTGTGATTTCGATGACAGGCTTATTGTTCACTAAAGTAGGTGGTGTATAAACCAAGTCATAGCCCTTTGCAACCGTTTGGGCCACAGCCACCCAAGACTTTTGTTGGGGATTCCTTGAATTACTTCAGCCAGTAGGCCTCTTTGAACTCAACGTTCCCTTGTTCATAGGCCGCACATTTGCAGACGCTCGAGATGGTCGCTGGACTTTTCCATCAGAAGGAACAGTAGCGGTATTCCGAGAATTCGAAGGCAAGGTCAAAGAGGGGCCTTCGTCCCCAATCAAAGGGGATTTCCCACGGGAATCCGTCCCCTCATCCGCAACATGGGGGTTATCCCCCTCACAATCCAACCCAAACATCAAACTCACAGCAGATCAGCGGGCGAAAACCCTAACTAATGAAGCCATGCGAACCGAGAGGGAAGGACATACCAGGGTCAACGAAAGAGGGGTTCAAAGAGGGGTGGAAGGCGCCACTTTCCGCCGAGTAACGGTCGCAACCACCGGTCAATAGACCCTAGGCCAGGAGCACAAGAATGCACGAAACAGGAACATGTTTGCCCGAGAGAGAAACCCTATGAACAGTACTCCAGATTTGTGCAAATGGCCAAAGCTTTCTTTTGTTAATTGTGGGAAATTAGATTCAAGAAAGTATTTGGGGACAATTTCTATTTGAAATTTTCTCTTTTAAAAATTCTAAAACTCAATTGTAGCTTTGGGCCTACATAGTAACATTTACTCTTTAATTTTTTTTTTTTTTGTTCTTTTATTCTCTAAAATAGAAAAAGAGCATAAATGTGTTTAAACGTTAACTAATTTTTATATTCTTTGGAAATAGAAAAGTAGGCGGGGAATAGATTTAGAATAAAAACAAAAAGTAGAAAAAATAATTTCTTGTTCTCAAAAACAATTTCTAGAAATAAGTCATTTTCTTATTTTCTTCTTCTTCTTCCTCGTTGTCCGCCGCCCCCTCCATCCATTGCCATCATCACCACCATCAATAGTCACCCCCATTGCTGCCACCCACTAGAGGAGGAGCAGGAAGAATAAGAGAGGGAAAAAGAAAATTCTAAAAAAAAATGAAAAAAATTAAAAGAAATTCTACATTATAAAAAAAAAATTCTAGATTGTACTAAACTCATTCCTACTTTTTTCTATTTCGAGAATAGAAATTTTATACAGATTATCAAATACATTTTTTACTCAAAAATTATTCCACATAATAAAAATAAAAAAATATATTTCTAAAAAAATATTCTTTAAAATAAAAATATTACCAAAAGACCTTAAACGAGCCAAGTCTTGTCAAATGGTGGCCTACTAATATTCGTTGGCTAATGAATGCATCCTGCTCGTCTTAATAATTTTCTAAGCTCCGTGAAGTTACCTCGATTTCAAAGAATATTACTTGTCACATATCAATGA
Organism: Eucalyptus decipiens; assembly: GCA_014182575.1. Taxonomy (NCBI): domain Eukaryota; kingdom Viridiplantae; phylum Streptophyta; class Magnoliopsida; order Myrtales; family Myrtaceae; genus Eucalyptus; species Eucalyptus decipiens. The sequence continues at coordinate 4,453,765 of CM024613.1, read as the reverse complement.
AATAAGTGAACTAAATGTGTTACTTTTCACTAAGTATTTAGACATTTACTTGATGTATATGGAAATTATTAATTGAATGTCAATTTAACAAGAATTGAAAAATCACTGTCCACATTTTGTTTTCCTGTAAAATCTATCTGATCTTTTAAATTTCAAAACACTATGACAAATTATATTTGAATCTACATGTTGAATTTTGTATATTGTAATACTCTTGGTTAAAATGGGTGTTTTGTCAGATTTGGATTAAGTAATAAATTGGAAAAATTTCAAAAACTATCTGCAAATTTTACATCAATATCATTTGCATCCTCAACTTTCAAAATGGATAGTTTGCATTCTGAGTTTTAATACTGCACTTCTAACTATATACGCAATTCACCATACTATCATTTTCTTTCCAAAACTACACCTATCACTTTCACTACCCCATCCATCCAAAAAAAACCCAACCCTCACTCTATCCAGGATGTCTTCTTTCTCCGCCATCATCAACCGAAGGCCGATCTTCATATTTTACAGATAATTGCTGGCAGATAATTGCATCCAGGTTGTCTTGATGTAGAGCAATGGTGGCCCCCGTCATTTATGGCCAGTTGTAAGGACATTTGACTTTTCCGCTTTTTATCCGTAAGAAAAGTTTTCCAATCATTGAAGAAGATTGACAATTGAAAGGCTCTTTGGAAGCACCTACCATTCTTTCTTAATGGAGGATGACCGAATCATTCGGCAGAAGATGTGATTACATATGTTGGATGAAACTAATGAGGAGCGATCATTAAGGAAACGTATAACTGCGAATGTAAATCCACATTGACCGTATTGATAATTTCTGATTTTTAACAAAACGTACTATGGAGAAATAATTCAGCTTTAATTAAACAAGGTAATCACAAAATATTTTAGAAACTTAACTATGTGATCTTTACATGACTCATCAGAGTTGACACACATTTAGTCTTTCTCCAAATTGAGAAAAAAAAATAATTTTTTTTCAAGATATTTGCAACATTTTCACTGAGGTACCAAAAAGTCAAAGCTATCGAGATTAAATGGATTCATCCTTGTTTCATGTGGGTTCAATTTCTGAGGCCTACTATAGCACCAGACATTTAACTTTTTTTTTTTTTTTTGGTGGGCCCAAAGCACAGTATTATGAATCAATATTGTGACTAATACAAATTGCCTTTTGCCTTTATGTCTGATGTGACAGCTTAGATTGCCTTTATCGATACGAATGTTATGTATGCAACTTATAGATGAGTATGGGTGTGCAACAAAAATCGCCCGAATCGAGAATTACCCTGATCCGGACCAAATTGGCCAATTGTGGGCTATTCTCACGGTTAAGAGTCTGGCTTCTGGTTATTATTCTTGGAACCGGTGGCCGGTCAATCCAATTCCCGATTCCAGGTGAAAACCTGACCGACTGGACCAGACCATTTTTTTATATATATAATTTATATATGTATATTATACAAAATATATAAATATTATATATGAAACTTATTGAATCCTGGAATTGCAATTGAGGTAGCAACCTCTTATATGACTACCAAAACTCTTCTTGTTACTTTTTATTTATAAAGAAAACCTACTTGTTAGTTTCTTTTTCTACTCGATGTGAGACTAAGGCTCTAAGAGGCCCTCATTCCTCCTGCTCACACACTCTCTCTTGGCACTCCAAGCCGCCCAGAGTCCCACATCGACTAAAATATTTAAAGAATAGAAGAGAGATTGTCTATAAAACCCAAGTCAAGCACAACATTTAGCTACACTGTTCATAGCCTTTATGATTAAGATTAAGCGTGATACACATGAAGTGTGATTAATATTCACGCAAGTGAAGTTTAAATATTATGCATATTGAAACATATGTGGTTAGTTTTATTGGATTGCTCAGGAACCGAATTGCATTGATTGGTCCGGAGCATGATCACTTAATAAATAAAAAAGTGCTGAATTTGTTGGACCGGATCCAATCGTCCGGTTCGGTTCCCGGTCCTAGGCCAAACGATCTGGTCCCAGTTCTGTAGGTTAGGCGAAATCGGACAGGACCGGGAAACGATCACCCCTATAGATGAGTAGTTTTAACGCTACTTGCACTTTAACCATAGAGAGAGTATTATTCTAATCATGAATATTCCACAAAAAACCATAAATTGTACCCACAGCTATACTAATACCCAACACTTTTTTGGTATCACTAAAATCCTCAAAACTATATCAATATGACAAAAATATCCTTCATCTACCATAAAAACCCTAAATTTTACTTAATATAACACTAATATCCCATACTTATTTTCGTATTCTCAATGCTCCAAACTTGTATCAGTGTAACAATAATACCCTCCATCTGTCACAAGACATAGTAAACTTTGCCCACCAGAATGCCAATACTCCAAAAAAAAAAAAAAAAGTGTCACTAATAACCCAAACTTATACTAGTGACTCAAAAATACCTTTTGAACCATGTTAAGAATAATTCTATTTTTTTGTTCAACATGCCATTTTGTTTGCTTTTTTTTTTTTTTTAATTATAAGCCATGCCCATTTTGTTGAGGATAATATGGAGCGCTCAAGAAATGCTAAACACCATGATCCTCATAGAATTTGTTAAATATGGCTGAAGTGAAATCTCCTCCACGATTAATCCTTACAACCGTGATGAAATAGTCGCTCTCATTTTCAACTAAGTTAATCATACACTTCTAACTTCTTATTTTTTTTCAAAAAATATACCCAAGCTTTTCGAGTATAATTATCGATAAAAGTAACAAAATATCAATAATTGCCGTATGACTGAAGAGTGATTGGGCTGCACACACCAGAATAAATCAATTCAAGTGGCTTATTTGCTCGATAAGTTGCTTCCTTTGGAAAGCTAGTTCAGAAATGCTTGTCGATGACACACCATTCACATAATTGATCAAGATGATCAATATACAATAAGTCATAAACCATCTTCTTGCGGAAGACCAAATTGAGTCCACCAAAATTGAGATAGTCAAACCTCAAATGCCACAACCATGAAGGGTTATCCATGCATACCTTTAAGCACGAGACATTTCATTTTTTATATTGAGCATCCCGTTTTTCGACATTTTCACATTTGCAATCATTTTATTATTTTGGTCTCTTAGCATAAGGCTAACATCTTTCATGTGGACTATATAGCATTTCTCCAACAGCTATCCCAAACTCAAGATATTGCTTTACATTTTTTGTACATAATAAACCTTAGTAATAAACATGACCATACCATTCTTCAAAGAAATCAGAATTGTACCTTTGCCTTCTACAAAAAATTATGGAATTATCACCAAACAAGACTTTCCCTTTTACTTTCTCATTTAACTTGACAAACATCTCATTTTGCCGACACATGTTTGCTTGCACTAGTGTCCAAGCACCACGTATCATTTTGTCCACATTTATCTTCTTTGAATGCCAATAAAAGAAATTACTCTGCATCATTCATTAAATTTGCCTTTTCATATGCTCCGCTACTTCCTTTGTACCAATAGTCAAAAGCATAATTGCCAAGTTTATTCCAATGATAACATCAAATTTCAGATTTATCTAATCATTGGTCTTTCAAGTTCTTTCCTCTTCCATGAGCTCCTCTTTGATTTTGGTATCTGTTGCCATTTCAAGTAATATCTCCTTTACTTTGTCCATGACCTCTTCCTTGAAAGCAACCTTGGCCTCAACCTCGACCACAAACTTGATTAGTCCGTCAAGTTTGCATAGCATCTCTACGTTGCCCCTTCTCATCCCGGAAGGTCAACTGTGTTTGGAGTACTTCCTCTATTTTCTCTTGTTTGTTTCACTGAGTATTTCTTCATGGGCTTGCAATAAACCCAGAAGCTCATCGATCATCAAAGCATCCAGGTCTTTAGATTATTCAATTGCAACGCCATTGTGATCATACTTCTTGTTTAGAGACTGAAGCTTCTTATGAACAACTCAAACATCTAAAACATCTTCACAATTCCTTTTCATCCGGTTGACAATCGCCAAAATTCATCTAAAAGAATCAGCAATCGATTTAAATTATTTCATATGGATTGTCTCAAATTCACCTCTCAAAATTTGAAGGTGAATCTTTTGAACTTTTTGTGCTTTTGTATGTTGTGAAGGATGTACTGTGCCTACTTAGAAGTAGGAACGTTCGAAACCTTTTTGAACATGGAATCTTTTAAAACTTGATAGATAAGTGACAGGACACATTGATTTTTTGCGCAAACCTTCTCCAAGGCAGTCTTCTGATTTTGACTCAAAGTGGCGTCATTCTCTAGCTCATACATCATAAGCACCAAAGAGGGCTTTCATTCTAATTGCCCAACAACCATTGTTTTCTTTAGTAAGACGAGAGTATTAAAGGGGAAACTGAGTGTTTTTTTTTTCACCACTAAAAACCCAACACCGGTACATTTGTAATAAATTGACGTCTTATTAGATTTCGTTAAATTGATTAATACAACGAAAAATTGCAAACTGGTAGACTTTTGACAAACAGAGGATAAAACCTCGAATTGGTACATCCGTCAATTGTTACGTATCACCAAATTCAACAATTTAATAGTAAGATTTAACGAAAATTAACGAAGAATAAATTTGTCACAAATGTACTAATATGGGGTTTTTGATAGGGGTGAGTATGGTTCCATGGTAGAACCTAGAAACTGAGAACCAGACCAGTGGGAACCTATAAGTTCCAGGTTTCAAGATATGCATGATAGGTTTCAAGTTCCAAAAAATGAGGTACCCGTTTCAACAGATAGGTTCCAGGTTCTTAGTTTGAGGAACCTAGAACTTGTAATTCAGAACTTGGAATAAGTTTTAATGTTTTTCTTGGTCTATGTCTCTATGCGATCGTTCGATATTCCATACCGTTCGATAATGAATGTATAATCTAGAAGCACTAGTCCAAGTTTCCATTTTATGGCTAAAATTTTTACTTTATTAACGTTCATATTTTTCATGTGTCTAAATATAAGTTATGGCTAGTAAATTGTAATTGTTTAAATAATAATATAGGTGGAATGGGTAAACTCTAGAGTCAACTTTGGAACTTGCAATAAGATAGATTCTAGGTCCTAGAGTATGCAAGGTAGATTTTAGGTTCCAAAAAATGAGGAATTCGAACAAATAGGTTCCAAGTTCTAAGTGAAACTTGTACGGAATCTAAAACTGCTCACCTCTACATTTATCTAGTTGAATTCCTTGTCAAGAATTCTTTTTTCCTCTATTGATAGTTTTGTTCATTTTGTATTCTCTTTGATAAATGACAATCTTGTTTATTATTGTTGCATTCGTTTTCTTTTTGAATGAAAAAAAAAAAAAAAAAAAAACTTGTCAGATCTTGTAACCGACCCTAGAACCTGTAACAAGATAAATTCCAAGTTCTAGATTTCGACGGGTAAGTTCCAGGTTTCAAAAAATAAGGAACCTATACCGGAGATAGGTTCTAGGTTCCAGGTTGAATCTATAAAGAACTTGAAATTGCTCACCTCTAATTTTTTATAGTCAAAAAGTTAGTTTGGAGTAAATTTATCACGGATGTAATAATTTAGAGTTTTTTTAATGATATTAACCCCTAAAAAGCCTATTCATCTCATTCTGTTCCTTGAGTTGTGTGAGTTGTAAGTATTTCACCCTCAAATTATCCCAACATTGCATGCTCTTCTTCTAGTGAAACGACACAAGAGGTGGCTTTCTGGAAGTCGCAGCAGCTGTGAGCTACGACCTCGACTTGACGTTGGGAGATGCTTAGGGCTGATATTTTTTCCTTTTTCGTACTTTTCCATTCTTCTTTTTCTCCTTTTAGTCTAATTATAATAATGCTTTTGTTTTGACATTTCTGCACCTTTGAGTTAAAGATTAACGGCCAAGTAGGAGAGAGAGAGAAGTTGATAAATAAAGTCAGTCACCATTTTTCGTCCATCATCTTGGATGAGGTTAATAAAGAAATTTCATTACATCAATTCGATAAATTTTACAACTTAATTATACATTTTAAAAATTTTAGAACTATAATACACTTTTTACGATAAATTTTAAGGATTCCAATATACTTATCCAAAGAAAAAAAAACCGCACATAGTCATGCCCGCACAAAACGCGCATGTAATACATGCAACTAAGGGTAGGCTTAAGCTTCATCAGCTTCAGAGTACATGGTTACATGGAATCTTTTAAGCCTCCACTTAAACCTAGAGGAGTTCAAACCTCCTCTGCCGAGTCTAACAACGTTTGTCCATTCGATATACAAGGACAGCAAGCTACCTGGATTCGCCCAATATATTGCCTCTGGAATTCAGCCCTCAACACCCCCACCTCCTCCCTGAAGTTTTTCTTCTCATGGAGGCAAGAATATGGAGTCCAGGCAAGCGGGGTCTCCCAACCAAGGAAGGATTTCCTACCTGTCTTTTCTTCTTGAGTCTTTTAAGGATCTGCTAGATCCAGAACTAAGTAATTAGTGTATAGTAACTTCTCAAAGTCATGAGTAACTTTAAAAGTATTACATAATGCTAGTGACTCTTAAATTTTGTTAGCATTTATTCAAGTGGAAAAGTAAATTGCCTTGCATTAGAATAGTGAGTTATCCCATATTCCACATTTTCGAGAATTGTTTCTATAACAAAAGTTCTACTTTCATCTTTCCTTTCCCTACTTGGAAATTTTGTTGATGTTGAGTAACTTGTCAAGGTGAAGTGTAAATGTCCGAAATGGTTAGTAACATTTTTTAGCTTATGCATTAGTATAAACCAACTACTTTAGAAAAGTTCTATGCACCATAGAAACTCTCTTTAGCATGTATAAGTGCTTATCGCACCACCAAGAAAAATAATCTTTATATGCAATGCTAGTACTTTCATTTAAGCAACCTTATATTTAATCCGTCAAATAATCATAACATCAATAGTTTAAACTACTGCAATTTTCTGAATTGATGCGCTGTTTTCATTCTATCATGGGTTTGAAGATGAGGACGAAAGACGATGGCTTTCCTCCCTCTGTCACAAATTCACTCTTCTTCACGAATGGGTCTTTTTGGTTTGATTTTCGGGTTTGTGAACCGAACCAAAACACCAATAATATCCAAATTTTGTAACTTCTATTCGAACCGAAAATTTTTGTTCGGTTCAAGCTTTTTTGACGGTCCTAATAGAAAGTAGTTCTCAATAAATCAATTGATAATAAATTCTTCTTTAGGGTTACTCATTTTTGTTGAAACTTACTTTAAAATCGAACAGTACGTTTGCAGGCGATTTAAATTTGTCCGATCATGCGATTCTCCTTTTTCCTAAACAACCAGACAAATCACTGCCAAGATTATTTCTTTCTGGTATATTTCATCAGGTGGCTCTATATCTCTATCTGCTTATGTTGTTCATGTTATATTTGCTGGGAACACGTGGTAAAAAGTCAATACTTTCTTTCGGGGATATTGTCAAGAGAAGTCCGAGTCTGAGCCCGTCAACATATCTAATTGGACTTACCTTCACTTAAAAGCTAAGCAATTTTTTACATCTCAATAATCTTGAACCTTCTTTTTTGTATCCACGAGCAGAGACGGGGCCTAATTGGCCAAGCAAATGGGTATAACAATTCTTGCCAGTCCAATGCCGAGAGTTCTTGACACGAATACTGTAATATTCAGACTTTGACTCCGTCAAAAGTGCAAGACAGAAAAAAAAAAAAAAAAAAAAAAAAAAAAAAAAAAGGAAAGACAGCTGAAAAGCCAAAGAGAAAAGGAGAAGAGGGCGCTGGCGATAACACTACTCATTTGAGAATGCCTAGTTTACACGCTGTTCATGTAAATCAAAGAAGCGATAACACTACTCAGGTGGTTCTAGGTTAATTGACTAGGACTCCTGAAGATGAATCTCACCGTGCTCAGACCCCTGAGGATGAATCTCACCGTGCTCAGCCCCCTCCTTACCTTTGCGCTTCTCATAGAAAATCTCCCCCAACAATTTTGCAGCTAGCGGCAGACCAGCACTCTTCTTTTCAACCCCTGCTTTCAGCTTGTTGATGTTGTCATCATCCAATTTTTCACCATCTTTCTCGACCTCATCCCTGAATATACACCAGCAGACCTCAGGGTTCTTGTGTGGTTGCAAGTGGAGCACGTTGTCTTCCTTAATGTTGGCCACCTTCTCTGACCTGCTTGTGATAACGACTGAGCCACCATAACCTTTCGGCAATCCATCCCAGGCGTCGTTGTCGTGCCATGGGTTAGAGTCCCACAGATCATCGAGCACTAGCAAGTACGTTTTGCCCAGGAGTTGCAGGTGGAGAGCGTCGAGTAGACCTCAGAGGCCGTCCTTCTCGATCGAGCTGATTATGTCCGTTTCAACTCCTAGACGGGCCAGTAACTTCTTGGGGATAGCCTCCCTCGGGTTCTCGGCCATGTTGGGCTGTGGGGAAAACGCCAGATTCTTGGGAGGAACTGTGCCTTCACTTCTTGTTTGTTGTATACCAATTGGGCTAGTGTAGTTTTTCCAACGCCCCTCATGCCGATAATTGCTATTGCTTGGAAAGAGTCGGACGATTGTCCTGGTTGGAGAAGCATTTTCTCCAAAGTCACCACTTCATCCTTGAGGCCATGGACTGTCAACGGATGGACCCAGGTGGAGCTTCCTCGAGAAGCTTCTAGCCTCTGTGGCAGAAGACAGGTGTCTTGCGAATTTGCTATGGATTGCTCGATCTGGTGAAGTTGCTTTTTGACCTTGTCCAAGGTTCTACTGATTTGAAATTTTGAGGGACTAAGAATTGTTGGAAGAGAGAAGCTTTGCTTCCTCGCTAGCATTTGGCACTCTTCCAAGACATTATTGAGGCAGTAGAGCTCCTCTTTGACTGATCTCTTTGCAGGGGACTCAGAGGTTGTGATTTTGTCGAGCAGAGACTCCAGTTTTTTGAAACGGTGATAGAATGTAACTCTTGGGCCGTCGCGCAGCTCCGCTTTGAACTTTTCACTGAGATGTTTCTCAACGGTTTTTTCCATTTTGAATCTCTATGTGGTGAGCACCCCTCTCCTGAAAACTATCTCGATGCTATGTTGCTGGAAATGGCAGCCTAAATGCAGGGCATGAGTATTCTCCTTGCTCCATGACCTTTGAAGGAGTCTCAGGTGGGGAGGTCGCTCAATGAACTCCTCAAATTGACGAATAAACTTGTGCTCACTGGCCTGAGTGTACTCTAGGGTGCGCATGGATTTATTTCTGTTCTTTTTTGTTCGGGAACAGAAACAAAAAAAGTGTTTCTGTTCAGCGAACATTTTTGAACAAAAGAACACGTTTGGTAACGTTTGGTCAGGAATAAAAAATGAACGAAACAGCGTTTGGTAAATTTTTATTCTTTTTTTATTTCTTTTAATTTTTTAAACATTTTTATTTTATTTTTCATGTTTTCCTTTATTTTTTCTTTTTTCTTTTTTCGGCCGGTCACCGGCCTCCGGCGACCGGCCGACGGGGCCGGCAGCCTCGCCCAGCCACGGCAACCAAACGCGTTTCTAAGAAACGTTTCCATGCACGCCCCTAGTGTTTTTAGTGGTGGTAGCTGCGAGTATACGGTTAATGGTGTAATTATTATGTGGACTTGGCCTACGGAGACTTGGTGCCCGTGAGCTGTAGAGCTCGTGGACCCCACATGATAAAAGTCCTACGGAAGTCCAACCCATGTGGGCCCGGTTTGAGGACGACTCATTTGCACGACACATTCAAGAAAGAAATTCTTCGTTGCTGCTTTTACGTTCTATTCTGCATCCCACGAGGGAGTTAAGTCTGAGGATCTGAGGGAGGGAGGGATCTGAGCTGAACCATGGGCATGACTTCATACATTACTGACCATGTCAAGAACATTTGGGATGCATGGAATCTGAGGGAAGCCATACTCCTGAGTCTCTCACTACAGGCCATTCTGATCTCCTTAGCGACCTCCAGAAAACGAGCCTCCAAAGCCGTGGTCATCATGCTAATCTGGATCCCCTACTTGCTTGCCGATTGGGCTGCTAATTTTGCAGTTGGTCTCATCGCCAAAAGTCAAGTCGACCATCCGGGACCCGGTCACAAGGGTGAGCTTCTTGCGTTCTGGGCCCCGTTTGTTTTGCTTCATCTCGGCGTTACGGACACTATAACCGCCTTCTCTCTTGAGGACAATGAGTTGTGACTCAGGCTGTTAATTATTTTTGTGATCCCACATTTTGGACCTATATTTTCTTTTAAAGTTACAACTATTCGACATAAAGTTTATCCACACTTCGTACCCTTTCGTGACAACCGCCCATTTGATAACTGTCTAAATGGGAGACGGTGTATAAAATGAATGTACATTCATTTCTGACGGGTGATAACAAGGTCTAACACAAATTCTCATATTTGGAATATACCATCAGTACGTGAGGGAATTGGGTTAGTAGTGTATCCCCAATTTTCTTTGATTTCAGGTTTTATGACAAACGTGAACAAAAACAATGGTTGGAGGTTTGTCTTTAATTGATTCTGGCTTCCGCATCATGAATTTTTATGTCTTACATTTTGTATCAGAGCGTGTTAAAAGCCTCTGTCTTGTTTTGTTGTATTTTTGTGTTTTTCGGTGTATTTTCGGGCATTTTTTAGGATGAACAGTAACTCGAAGTTTTGAGGCCAAGAGAGATTCGCCGATTCCGGGCAAAATCCGACGACCCATCCCTCGAATTCGGACCGTACGGTCGCACCGCCATGAGGATATTAGCCATGAGTTATTTCGGCATATCAATGTTCGCCAGAGGCTAGTCGGGCGGCGGAAGTCGCGATGGTTGAGGAATTGTGTTTTGGGAAATTTTCGTCTGATTTTGGGCCAATTTTTGCTCATTTTCATCGAAACTTGGACCCATGTGGTCATGCCAGCATGCTCTTCAAAACCCACTATTCATTTGTGTCTAGGATGGGCTGCCGGAGAAGAAACGGCCGGTAAAACCGCGGCAGAACGACAAAAAACGGCGAAGAAATTCGTTCTGGGCGCGAGGAACGTGCATGCTGCGGTTGCAGGCGCGTGGAGCCCCCGTGCGCGCTATGGTTGTAGGCGCATGGAGCCCACGCGCCACGCGCTCTCACACACGCTCAACCGCGGCGCGCGTGGGATCCACGCGCGCGGCAGTTGCCAGGTGCGTGCAACGCACGCGCCTGCACGTTGAACCGCGCGCGTGAGGGGTACGCGCCCGCACGGACACGCGCCCGTGGACACACGCCTGTTGTCTCCCACCCGCGACTCCTTTTACACTTTTGCCCCAAATTTTTCATATTTTTACAATCTTGCCCTTGGCCAATTCATATATTTACTATTCTGCCCTTGATGTATTTATTTATTATGTCATTTTATACAGAAATTAAATGTTCAATGGTCCATATATTTAATTAATTAGAGAGTGGCCACAGCATCTTTAATTAATTAAATTATATATTAAGAGCCTCCGGATCATATTTAGAAATGGACATTAATTGTAATTAATTATATTAATATGATGAATTTTATCCTACAGAATTTTCATTATATTAATATGATTAATTATGATGAAATATCATATTATTTTTCTTAATTTACCCATAGGGATTAAGAAAAGGCATATAATATGGTAGTTTCTTCATAAAGTAATTATGAATCTATTTAAATTAAAAACTTAGCCCACATGTAGTTTTTATGTTATGTGATTCATATTGTGACATGTTTACATTGGTAAAACATGATTTATTTATATTTGCCTCAAATTTTATGACATAAGCATGATTATTTGATATACGGTTTCGCAACCTGTGAATTTCTCTAAATTTAAGTTTTATGTTCCCATACTGAATGGTGAGAACTATAAAGTTTGGAAGGAGTCATTTATTCTTTCATTGGGGTGAATGGACATTGACTATGCTATCAGGAAAGACGAACCACCTGCTCCTACCGATTCGAGCACTTCAGCTGAAATAGCTCTTTATAACCAATAGGAGCGGTCCAACCGCATTTGTGCAATGTTTATAAGAGCTAAAATATCTCCTAGTATTCGTGGTTCGGTTGCTCAGCATAGCAATGCTAAGGCTTTATTGGAGGCCATAGATGCGCAGTTTGAGAGTTCTGAGAAGGCGCATGCCATGACCCTGATTATGAAGTTTTCATCATTGAAGCTCACTAGTGTTAGAGGTGTGCGTGGGCACATCATGCAAATGAGGGACATTGTAGCTCAGCTTAAGAAACTTGAGGTTGAGATATCTGAATCTTTTCTTGTGTATTATATTCTGAACACTCTCCCACAATAGTATGCACCTTTCAAGATCTCTTATAACACACATAAGAATAAATGGTCAATTAATGAACTCATGACCATGTGTGTTCAAGAGGAAGAAAGACTGATTATGGAATTGGGAGAAAGTGCTCATTTGGCAACACAAGGAAAGAATAACGGCTATGGCAAGCATAAGAGAAAAGGTAAAATACCTCCTCAAGCTGACATTAAGAAAGAATCCAAATATTTCTTCTGTAAACAGAAGGAGCATATAAGGAAGGATTGTGTCAAATTTAAGGCCTGGCTCGAAAAGAAAGGTAATCAAATCTCTTGTATTTGTTATGAATCTAATATGACTGATGTAAGTCACAACACTTGGTAGATTGATTCTGGATCTACAATCTATATTTCGAATTCTTTGCAAGGTTTTCAAAACCACAGGAAGCCAATAGGAAGTGAACAAAGCATCTATTCAGGAAACAAGATGCGCTCGCATGTGGAAGCTATTGGGACATGTAGACTAGTTCTCAATAGTGGTTTTGTTTTAAATTTGGAAAAGACCTTTTATGTTCCTAGCTTTTCTAGAAACTTAATTTCAGTTTCAAGACTTGTACCTTTGGGATACTATTTTAACTTTTCAAATTCAAACTTTTGTTTATCATTTAAATCTGAAATTGTTGGGAGTGGTACTTTGTCTGATGGTCTTTTTCGAATTAATTTACAAGACAATACCTATTATGATGCGATGCATGTTCATGATAAAGCTGGTATGAAACGATGTGTTGTGAAAGAACATTCCTCTATGTTGTGGCACCGGAGATTGGGACATATTTCCATAGAAAGAATTAAGCGATTAGTAAATGATGGAGTGCTCGGTACTTTAGATTTTACTGATTATGATACTTGTGTGGACTGCATAAAGGGAAAGCAGACTAACAAGACAAAGAAATGTGTCAAGAGGAGTACAAAAATATTAGAAATCATACATACAGATATTTGTAGTCCGGATATGGACTCATGTGGTCAGAAATACTTCATCTCTTTCATAGATGATTACTCACATTACATGTATCTCTATTTGATTCATAATAAGTATGAAGCATTAGATGCCTTCAAGGTATTTAAGGTGGAAGTAGAGAAACAATGCGATAAGCAAATTAAGATCGTGAGATCAGATAGAGGTGGAGAATTCTATGGTAGATACACTGAAGATGGACAAGCACCTGGTCCATTTGCAAAGTTTCTTTAAGAGCATGGGATAGTTGCCCAATATATTATGCCTGGTTCTTCGGACTAAAACAGCGTAGCGGAAAAAAGAAACCAGACCTTATTGGACATGGTGCGTAGTATGCTTAGCAACTCCAAACTTCCTAAATCCTTGTGGACTTAAGCACTTAAGACGGCAGTATACATATTTAACCGAGTTCCGACCAAGGCTGTCCCAAAGACACCTTTTGAGTTATTTAAGGGTTGGAAACCGAGTTTGTATCATGTGCGCGTTTGGGGATGCCCGTCTGAAGTGAGAGTTTACAATCCACAAAAAAAGAAGTTTGACCCAAGGACCATAAGTGGGTATTTCATTGGATATGCCGAAAGGTCCAAGGGATACAGGTTTTATTGTCCATCTCATACCACTAGGATTGTGGAATCAAGAAATGCTAAATTTCTTGAAAATGACTTGATCAGTGGAAGCGATCGACCGAGGGACCTTGTTCCTAAGAAAGATCATTCAAACACTCAACCTTCCAACTCAAATTTAAGATTGGTTGTTGCTTATAATGCCCCTTCAGTTTTACCGGCTATTGAACAACCAATCGTTGAAATTCCACAACCTGCTGATATTGATCTAGTAAATCCAGTTGTTCAGTAATTACCAGAAACTATTAAACAACCAATTGAGCAACACACTCTTCAAGAGAATGTTGATGCAACATTGAGAAGATCTACTAAAATAAGGAAATTGGTTGTTCCTAGTGATTATATTATATATTTACAAGAGTCTGACTATAATATTGGAGCTGAGAATGATCCCAAAACATTTTCACAAGCCATGGATAGTGATAAATCTAATTTGTGGTACAATGCCATGAAGGAAGAGATGAGTTCTATGGCATCGAACAAAGTCTGGGATTTGGTTGAGTTACCTTATGGTGCGAAGGTCATTGGTTGTAAATGGGTCTTCAAAACTAAGAAGGATTCATTAGGTAACATTGAAGGATATAAAGCTAGACTTGTTGCCAAAGGATTCACTCAAAAGGAAGGAATCGATTACACGGAAACATTTTCTCCTATATCTAAGAAAGATTCTCTTCGTATTGTTTTGGCTTTGGTTGCCCATTTTGATATGGAATTACATCAGATGGATGTGAAAATGGCGTTCCTCAATGGAGAAATAGAGGAGGAGGTTTACATGAAACAACCTGAAGGATTCTCCTCTAGTAAAGGTGAGCATTTGGTATGCAAGCTTAAGAAATCTATATATGGCTTGAAACAAGCATCCCACCAATGGTACTTAAGGTTTCATGATGTCATCTCTTCATTTGGTTTTATAGAGAATGTTATGGATCAATATATATACCAAAAGGTCAGTGGGAGCAAAATTTGTTTCATTGTGCTGTATGTGGATGATATATTACTTGCAACCAATGATAAGGGGTTACTACATGAGATGAAATGATTTCTCTCTAAGAGTTTTGACATGAAGGATATGGGTGAGGCATCTTATGTCATTGGCATTAAGATCCATAGAGATAGACCTCGAGGCATTTTAGGACTATCTCAAGAAACATATATCAATAAGGTCCTAGAGAGATTTCGGATGAAAGATTGTTCACCAAGTATAGCACCCATTGTGAAGGGTGACAGGTTTAATTTGAACCAATGCCCGAAGAACGATCTAGAAAGGGAACAAATGTACAACATTCCGTATGCTTCTGCTGTTGGAAGCTTGATGTATGCTCAGGTTTGCACTCGACCTGACATCGCTTTTGCTGTAAGAATGTTGGGAAGATATCAGAGTAATATAGGTTTAGACCACTAGAGAGCTGCAAAGAAAGTAATGAGATACCTTCAAGGTACCAAAGACTATATGCTTATGTATAGATGGACTGACAACTTGGAAGTGGTCGGTTATTTGGATGCGGACTTCGCGAGTTGCGTTGATTCACGAAAATCAACATTTTGATACATTTTTATGTTAGCTGGCGGAGCCGTGTCATGGAGAAGTGCCAAGTAGACTTTGACTGCTACTTCCACTATGGAGGTTGAGTTCGTTTCTTATTTTGAGGCTACCTCGCATGGTGTATGGTTGAAGAGTTTCATTTCTAGGCTTAGAATTGTTGATTCAATTTCTAGGCCATTAAGAATATATTGTGACAATTCAGCCGCGGTTTTTATGGCTAAAAAGGCCAAAAGTGGCGGTCGGAGTAAGCATATCGACATTAAGTATTTAGCTATAAGAGAACGTGTTAAGGAGAATAAAGTAGTCATTGAACACGTTAGCACTAAATTGATAATAGTCGATCCTTTAACTAAAGGCATGCCACCAATGAAGTATAAGGATCATGTAACTAGTATGGGAATAGGTCCCATCATGTGATTTGTCGTCATATGAATGATTTTTGTTGTATAAAAGTCTTATTTAGTTGTAATGTTGATTCTCAATTTTGGTATACACATTTTATTGTTTATGAGAATGACATTTATCATTGGTTCTAGAATAAACATGGGATTTATTCATTAAGATATGTTGTTACATATAGGCTGATATTAAAGAAATAAGATGCATTGTGATACATGGAAGATATTACTCATTCTTAGAGGACATGTCGTCATGATCCATGTGTTTTGTTTCTTTTCTTTAAGCATAAAGTTTTCATGGAATTAGTTGAATAATCAGTATGATGAAAATGATGGGATCAAGTGGAGAATGTTATTTATTTTTGTGATCCCACATTTTGGACCCATATTTTCTCTTAAAGTTGCAACTATTCGACATAAAGTTTATCCACGCTTCGTACCATTTCGTGACAACCGCCCATTTGGTAACCGTCTTGATGGGAGACGGTGTATAAAAAGGAACATACGTTCATTTCTAACGGGTGATGACAAGGTCTAAATACACCATCAGTACGTGAGGGAATTGGGTTAGTAGTGTGTCCCCAATTTTCTTTGATTTCAGGTTTTCTGATGAACGTGAACAAGAACAATGGCTTGAGGTTTGTCTTTAATTGACTGGCTTCCGCATCATGAATTTTTATGTCTTACACAGGCACCTCCTCGGGCTCATATTCCAGGTGATTGCCGTATCTTATGTCATCTATCAGTCGCTGCCTAACAAGTTGTGGATGCCGATTGCCCTGGTCTTCCTATCGGGAATGATCAAGTATGGCGAGAGGACTCGGGCGTTGTACCTTGCGAGCATAAACAGATTCAGAGATTCAATGCACACGAAACCGGACCCTGGACTGAACTACGCCAAGCTCATGGAAGAGTACTCCTCCAAGAAAGAGGCCTATCTTCCGGCCAAAATCGTTATGATCCCAGAACCTAACAAAGATTCCATGTCCCCAGACACCGCGGATAGCCCTGATATGGATGGTATCAAGGTGGTTCAGGAGGCTCACCGCTTCTTCGAAACCTCTAAGGGACTGGTTGTTGACATAATCTTCAGCTTCCGCGAGAGAAACGAAAGCCGGGAATTCTTCCATAGGAGAAATGCGAAGGATACTCTCAGATTGCTGGAGGTAGAACTCAACTTTTTTTATGATGTCCTCTACACGAAGGTCGTGGTAGTGCGGGATAAGTTCGGATACTCTTGCCGCTTCATTTGTTTTAGTTCAGTGGAGATTGCTCTGGCGCTCTACTTTTCCATGGACAAGGATGGCTTCGGAAGATTCGATGTTAAAGTTACCTATACCTTGCTCCTTGGTGCTATAGCCTTGGATGTCGTTGCTCTCCTCCAACTCATCTTCTCCGACTGGACAGTTTCAGCATTGAAGGACCCCGAGAAACCCTGGGTTTTAAACGCAATCTTCAGAAGTTACCTTTCTCTCAAGAAATCGACCTGGTCTGACGATGAAGAGGAGTCGAAGATCAGATTCTTGGCCTGGCTTAAGAGGCGCCTGTTTTGCAGGTGGTCGCAATCCATCTCGACATTCAATTTGATTGATTATGCAATCTGGGAGCGCCCTCAGAAAATTCAGAACATCTGCGATTGTGTTGGACACTTGTTCAGCAAGATCATTGTTCTGATGGGCCAAAAGGATTTTCTAGACCACATTCGGTACTCATCGAGGACTTCTTTCACTAAAGAATTATGGTCATTCATCCATCAGGAGCCGCGAGAAAAATCAGTGCTTGCTAACGATCTGGGATTTGCGAAGAGGATATATTCAGCCAGAGGTGACTGGGTGCTTCACGATCTTCATTGGAGTAAGCTGTTGCCTTTCATTACTGAAGTTGAGGACGACGAGAGCCTTATATTGTGGCATGTGGCTACGGATCTCTTGTATTCCACTCAACCTAAGGAGAGCAAAGATGATCACATAGGATTTTGTAAGGTTCTCTCTGATTATATGCTCTATCTTCTTGTTGTGCAACCTAAGATGATGTCTTCCATTGTGGGTATTGGACGGATAAGATTCCAAGACACTTGTGCTGAGGCCAAGAAATTTTTGTCCAGGAAGGAACTGTCACCCGAGGAAGGACATAAAAAAGCCTCTGACTACATTCTCAATGTGAAAACTACTGTGAGACCTGTCGATGTAAAGGGAGACAGAAGCAAGTCGGTGCTGTTCGATGCGAGTCGGTTGGCTCAAGAGTTGATGACATTCGAGGATGAGAAATGGAAGATCATGAGTAAAGTATGGGTGGAGTTGCTGTCATATGCCGCGAGTCATTGCAGTGCAACTGCTCGTTCTCATCAACTGAGCAAAGGTGGGGAGCCAGCGACTTTTGTGTGGTTGTTGATGGCCCATTTTGGTCTAGGGGAGCAATTTCCGATCAGTGAGGGTCATGCAAGACCAAAGTTGATTGTGAAGAAATAGCTTTGTGGAATCTCATGTTCCTGGATTCTACCAATAGAAGAAATTGAATGTGAGACTTTAAACTGCAGTAGTAAACAGATGTGGTTCATCTTGTGGGCTTATCTTGTAGCGAATTCTGCTCTCCTAAGGAGAGCAAAGATGATCGCATAGCGAATTCTCCTTTGGCCAAAAACAAAACGTATGAGTTTCTTCTGTTTGGAGCTCGGTAAATGACTATAAAGGGAAAGTGCTTTTGGATCAATAGTGCGTTCAACTTCGTACTTTTGAGTTCAGCAGCTTTCTTTGACATGTATAAATGTTTGTCGCAAGACCATGAAAAATGGACTTTATATGCAATGCTAATGCTTTCATTTAAGCGGCCTTATATTTATTCCGTCAAATAATCATAACATGAATAATTTAAACTACTGCAATTTTTTGAATTGATGTGCTCCTTTCATTATATCAGGTGTTTTCTTATTTTTCTTTCTATACTTTTCAGGACGAGGAGCATGAAGTTCAACGCAGAATTTGGTTTACTAGTATCCTGTATATTTGATGTCGCAATATGTACAGATTCACAATTATTCTTACAAGTGGAACTTGTCGTTAACCATGAGAAAGTTAGATAGATGTCAACAATGAGAAAGTTAGGTAGATGTCACATAATAATGTCGGGACAATGGTGGTGCATCCGTCTCTTTCATGGGACCATAATGTCGGGACAATGGCTATGGGACTAGCCTTTGTCCAAAACAAAGGTGGTGCATCCGTCTCTTTCATGGGACCGCCAAAACGTGTCTATTCTATTTTTGTCCAATGATTCCTCAAGTGAATTTCAAATTTACACATGCCCAATAAAAGTATAGAATACTTTTGTGAGATAAGCTTTTAACTTTCTGCCAATGCTTTGGGAAACTATGAATTATATGTACTCATCTCATTTGCAAAGCTGCAGAAGTTATTGAGCTCTTCCTTCTTTTCTCCTGCAATCACATTTAAGCTTTTCACTTTCTGTCCATGCTTTGGGAAACTATGAATTACATGTACTCATCTCATTTGTAAAGCTGCAGAAGTTATTGAGCTTTTCCTTCTTTTCTTCTGCAATCACATTTATGTGTACTCATAAGGAATTCGAGGACAAGGGCAGGCCTAATGTTACATTGATGCGCACCAGGTTCAGCTTGGTAAAATGGTGGAGAGCAGGTAATCTCTTTGTTTGGCCACCGTTTGAACTTCATTTAATTCATCATCAGAAATCAAACATCAATGGTCAAATACATTAATCAATCTCTATCAAGTCACATGCCAATACTCCATTTCATCGACCAATTTATTACTCAACGTCTAACAAGTCACAACATAATGCCTAATGACAAGGCGATCAAAATTCCCCTTAGCAAGTCCCGACCTATTATTAGTAGGTAGCTCAACCCAAAGAATATCATGAAGTCAATATGCACACCTAGAAACCCCTAAGTAGGTCCACAGCAATAATGAGCATTAAACTAGCATCATTAAATATTAGAAATCAAATCCATAATTTATTTCATAAACTAGAATACATTTCACAAATCAAATCATACAAATCATTTCAGGATTCATTTTATACACCGGATTCGCAAAGCAATACATATAACTGTTCACAATACCATTCATAAAACATTTCTCAAACTATTCACAAATAAATAAAGAGTCGTAAATGTCTAATCCAAATTTTATGCAATAAAAATTTCATTTTGTAACTCATATTATAAATCTATATCACCTTCAAGCATGAGTTTACAAACTCAAAGAAAAATAAGCACCACTCATTTAGAAAAGCTTGAAATCAAACAACAAAGGATACTCCAGTCGATATACTTGCAATTTTATCAAATAAGCGAGAACATTAAAGTCAAATGAAATGCTATCTCAATTGAAAACCAATTAAACTAAGCTCGATCGCTAACGAAAAGACTCTTACGCACTAACGAAATACTCGCGCTCAAAATTTTAAAAGTTCATTCCCATCAAACTGTAACTCAGAATCAATTTTCATCAAATCTCACAGCTCCATTATGATCTAAACTATCATTTCCATATAATTCAACAACTTAACAAATTTTGGATCAAATCCCGGTATTCAGAATTCACATAACTTCGAATTTATGCCTTAACTCCGAATATTACTCTGGTTAAATGAACAAAGAACTTTAATCCTTATCAGGTGTGGCATCACAAAGTTAATCTGCCTTGACGAAATTTTTGAGTCGTGTACTCCTTACCCTTTGCTTTTCCATTTCTTCTTTCCCTTTCTTTCTTTTCTTTTTTCTTCTTTCTTCCATCCTATGTGCCCCCCTTTTTGTTTCTTCTTTTGGCCTTTAATTCCGCTCATTCCCTCCACCGTTGCCTCAGTCAACAGCTCCTCCATTAAGCTTGATTATGCAAATTGAAGACGCTGCCCGCGTGTATGGGTCAGTTCTGCCGCTTTTGCTGTCTGTTTCTCCAAGGATGCATGACATGCTTGGATTTGACCATATAAGTCCTAGCCTTTCTGTCTGAACTTCTTTTGCTGGAGAGCAAAGTGTGGTCGAAATATTTTGTCCACATGATCCGAACGAATTGGGGTAAAAGAAACTCACAAGATCAGACACAGGAATTCTTTGTTCTTATCGGGGTACAGAGGGACTAAAGCAAATGCAGATTCATGAAGCTCAAGGAACTGGAAGAGCTACGACAAGAGTGACATATCATACCAGCACCTCCATAGACTCAACAAGATTGAGGCTAAGATCGGAAAAACATCAGTACTATCATTTTCAAAACTTATGCATCGAGAGCAAGGGATGTGACTTGATTGCCACTATCAAATAAATTACTTGTGGCGCTACTCGTTTGGCACCGCATGAATGAAGCTCCAATGTCGCCAAAGGAACACCCGTTTTAAGCCGGAATATCAAGGCCCAATCACTTAATTATTTGGCTCAAAATTTCCCGCTCCTCAGCTGAATTGATGAATATGACACGCCCAAGTCAACTAGATAATTTTGCCCAAGTAAAGAGCAACGTAGACCAAAGCGAAGGAAAATTGAAAACTAGCCGGTTGAGCTTCTCAATATGCCTTTTTCTCAATGCAGTTGAAATCAACTTGACCGCATTTGTTGGGATGTGATTCATATTCACATTGACATTAAGGCATATGGTCTTGCTCTCCGCTAAGTGGGCGAGGTTTGGAGGCCTCCCGAGTAGGTTCATAAGGGGGAGCACTCCTATGATGCTAAAAGGACTTTTATAATTTGAATTAATATTTTATTGATAATTTAGACTTTGGCTCATATATATTCTCTTTCTTTTTTAATTAAAGTGTGTAATAAAAATGTGTAATGTGCTAATTATTTCGGATATAACTCTAAATTAAGGATTAATCAGGATAAAATATTACGTCTCAAATTCTCTCTTTTCCATTTTTATTCTCATTTTTTTTATAGTTGGGCGGCGAATCCTAATGAGATATACTCTTAACAAGCTGTGCAAAAAAAAAAAAGCTGTGGATTTTTCTTTTTGTTTTTAAAAGCCGTGGATGATTAAAGAAGCGTAATTCACGAAAACGTCAAAATCAAGACGATAAAGTCACTTTTTGAATTTTGCTTTCGGGTCCTCGTGAATCACGAGAAGCCAGCGATGAAGTCGACAATGAATAAGGAAAAAGGACAATTGACGTGTCACTCCTTGTCATTTGTCATTTTCCTATGCCGTGCGACCCAGATGAATCAATGTACGAACCAGCTGTGAGGGTGAGGATTATGTAAAATGTCTGGGATAATAGTAATCTGATTGGTGAATTTTAGTTTGTAAAATCCATCCTCTGCCTCCACTTTGCTTCGCGCTCATCAGTCCCGGCGGGTCATGGGGTACAAGCACTTCAGCCACCGGCACGACCTGGTGATCTGCAGTAGGGCCGACTTTCAGCGAGCCCAGTGCGCGGTCTGCAACGACGAGTGCACCGGCATGACTTATGGCTGCAAGGAGTGCTGCTTTTACATCCACTACTCGTGCCTCCTCCCCGAAGAAATCCTCCACCACCCCGCCCACCCTCCCCACTCTCGTCGCCGGCCACGTCCCTGCCGACTTCACCTGCTCCACCTGCCCCCGCTCCCAGAGCGACGGCTGCTGCTTCCTCTGCCAGAAGCCCGGCTGCGGGTTCGCCATCCATGTCAAGTGCGCCTTCCCTCTCCCCGCCGTCGCCTTCCCGGGTCACGACCATCGCCTCTACTTCTTCGATGAGGTACGACGATTTAAAAACCTTCTCATGTCGTCTTGTCGTGTTCGAATCCTAGAGTGCAAATTCATTCCCTCTTTCTCTCTTTTTTTTCTCTTTGTTATTTCCCTAATCAGTTGCCGGAAGATGCCGAGCATCGTCCGTGCAAGGCTTGTAGCAAACCTTGCAGATCGTGGGTCCTGTGCTGCTTGGACTTGAACTGCAAATTCGGAGTGCATTTGGTGTGCGAACGCCCCTTGTGCTCGTTCGAGCACCCGGTTTCCCGAGGAGTACCACCGCTTCTCTGCTGCAGCAAAACATTCCTCGAGATCAAGGCTTCCATCGATGAGGTGGACGTCCACGGCCGTCTCTGCAGTTACTGTTCGAAGGAGATGGGGCCCCAGACTCCGCTTTACTATTGTGACCATTGCGAGTTGATTGCTCATGTTAACTGTATATTCTCAACGGTGAGTCATGTCGGAGATTTCTCGGAATTGGATCGCTCTGTGGTTTGAGCAAAAATTTTGGCCTTTTCAATTGGAAATTAGCTATAAACAGGAACCCAGATTCAATCCTCATCGGATCAGTTCAATTTTCCTCCAACGGAATCGGCGGCGGATATAATACCAAGAATGAACCGTGACAGATCAATCCTCTTTTTCTACGTTTCTGATTTGACAAATTTAAGCTGGTCTATTTAGCGCGTTCTCGGCAAGTGCACTGTCCTATGTTGGATGCTTTGAAGAGGATCATAATGTATTTTTCCTATTTTTGAAGGCGGATCGAGACGACGATCTGACGATGATTCGCGCGGAAACGAAGCAAGATGGCGGAAACGAAGGAAATTCGGAAACCAATGAGGCGGCTATGCAGCATGTCGAGACCTTTGGAAAACTGGTCAATTCTCTGAACCCAAAAGAGGAATCAGAGCTGGAGGACGTGTATAAGAGGCGGGTGGTGGAAATCATAAGGGTGCTAGCCTGGCGAAACAACGCCGGGGGTAGCTCCTCCGATAGAGACCCGAAGTGGCCGTTCCTGGATGAGGCGTTCTTGGAGTTCAGCAAGAGGCTTCCCCACGACATCCGGCGGATCAATTCTCTCGCGGCGGCATCCGAAGGCGAAAGGGTTGTCCAGGTGGCTGAGTACAAGATGACCAAGAAATTAGCCCCAGTCCTTAAAGAACTGTTTGCGAGTCACGGAGACCTGAGCGAGGAATCCAATTTAACCCCGAAACTAAAGATCTTGGTCTTCGTAATGCTGTGCGGTACTATCTACAGCATGGATAACACGAAGGTCGCCGACGTCACCGAAGAGTTGTTGTACAACTGGTGGAAGTACCTGATGTTCATACACCTCTCGAGGTTCAAAATCCAGTTCGCAATCGACCGACTGAAAGTGGTAATGCGCGCTCACTACACCAATCTCCACGACGATAACAACTCCTGCTTGAGAATGGCTGTAGAGATCAAGGAACTCTCCGAGGAGATCGAGGTAGCCCAGAATAAACTAGATAGATTGACGGAAGAACGCAAATCGATGTCAGGCGCGACGGATGAAAACTTAGTAGAAGCATGTTCAAAGAACGCGCGAGCTTGGAAGTACTGAAACGTAGAGCCATCGCTAACCAGAGGAGTGGAGTTAATGTTTCTGTGCACTATTGTTCGATCACGACGTCCAGGCGATGCCGGTTTCTATTGATACGCAGGAAACAATGTTAGTCTACATAATTGCTAGACAACGTGCAAGATTGAGGATCGTCATTTTCCAAAAAATATATGGCTTCAAATAATTAGTTAATGAAAATGTTTTATTATCAATAACAGTTTATATCTAAAAAAAATTGTGGATAGAAAAATCCGTTCATTTATTTTTATAAGCAATATAAACGATCATTTTTAGGAAAATCTTTTTCAAATCGTTTACTTTTTACAAAATAAATGGAGTCTTAAGTGTTTAAAGAAGCCAAAGTTAAGTGGTACGTGGTTATATTTATATTCTTCAGTTGAAATCATGTTCACAGTACGAGTTTCAAAATAGATAATTTAGTTGGATGGTATAGTATTGAAAAATTATGGAAGTTGTGAAAGATTCTATATTCTACACAAATGAAAGTATATTCATTAGCCAAACGACGAAAAAACTTTGGTAACGTGTCTCCAAATAGCTTAAAATAAGATTAGTGTTTATAAATTTGAGTTTTTTTCTTTTTGTAAGGGACAAAAATAGAAGTATCGCAACATTGCAGTTTGTTTAATTTAACTTTACGGTATAATTGAGAGTTGGAAATTAATGAGGTTTTGTGTTTATTTTGACACCACAATATTGAAGGTAGGGCTGCTCGAAAGTAATGTCATTTAATTGCTAATTACATTGATGAGGAATTTCATTTGTAAAACTTTTTCTCTAGAGTATTTGGATAAACATGATCTTCATTATTTAGGATTTCCAGTTTTCCGCCGTTTATGATCTTAGTTAGTCATCTTATAATTAGTTATTAATTATAAGATATTCTGATATCGCATGGATCAAACATATTTCTGCGTACGGGTGTTAAAGAAGCTCTGTAACGAAAGGTACAAATACTTTTTGGCATTTAATCTCACTGGCTTATGGTTTTTAAATTTGTAACCACTTTCCATCATGCTTCATTTTATCATATAATATGTTTTAACAACTAAGTATATATTTACGAGTGCTTTACATGTCGAATGGATCAATCATTCATGCTCGTTCAAATAAAATATGTGAACAAGATTATGACACCTAGCTCTCGACTTATATATAGAGAATGCATCAATGGAGTTTATCGTGAACTGTTGTGAAATAGTTGCACACCAACCCTAGCTTAAAAATTCACGGAGAACATAGCCTATCCCTTCAAATATCTCATTACCCATTGGATCTCTGAATCCCAATCCTGCACGGGTCTATTCATTCCACCGCGTAAAAACGCATCGCCGGAGTGATTGGACGTTCATAAACGGACGATTCCTAGTTTCAGAAAATAGGCCACACGATACACATTAGTCGTCCGATGACTGGGATCATCCGCATGTTTTGTCTTACATTGTCGATCTACTTTAGTATTTGGAAAGATAGCACGACACAAGACAGCTTGGATGGATACCAAATCACCTCGTCTCGCAAGAGACCAATGCCAAGCAACCAAATGACCAAATCACCTAATCATCTCGTGGCGGGGCCAATATGCCAAGCACGACTTTTTATCACATCAGATTCACTAGCATAGAGTGGATTTCCTGTAATAAAGAGGAGAATTACTAAAATATCTTAAATCTTTTGTAATTATGTCAATTTAATCATAATTTTTTTTTATTTTTTTGTCAATTGAGTTAAAATATTTTATAATTGTGTTGGTTTCAGTCCTTTCGGCCAAAATTATTTAAATAATATTTTATTTTTCGAACTATTTTATTAATTTTTCAATCTTTTTTCTCCTTTTTTCTCTCTCTCTTTTTCCCCCTCCCTCCTCCTTCCTTCTCCCCCTCCTTCCTCCTTCTTCCTTTTGCTCTAGCAATCAAATAGAGAGGAGGGCTGGTCAACCGCTAGACTAAGGAGACGAAGTGAGCTCGCCTCGCTGTCACTTGGCGAGGGCAAGCTCGTCTAGCCATTGCCAAGGCAAGCCCCCACTGGATCTAGCTAGGGCTCGCCTTGTCGTCACCGGGGTTTAGCAAGGCGAGCCCTCGCCAAATCCAGTGGGGACTTTGCCTCGCCAAACCCAACGACAAGCAACCAGTGACAATGAGCCCCCCCAGCGAATCTAGAGAGGGCTCGCCTCACCATCGCTAGGCGAGGAATGGCAAGGCCCCCTCGCCGGATCTTATGAGGGCTCACCATGCTAGTAGCTAGGCCAGCTCGTGCTTGCCTAGCGACTAGGGGTGAGCGGTTCCCGGTTCCTTACAGGTTCCGCTTGGAACCTGGAACCTACCTCGTGTACGGGTTCCTCATTTTGGAACCCTGGAACCTACCCGTCGAGCAAGAACCTGGAACCTACCCCCGTCACAGGTTCCGGGGGTCGGTTCCCCAGGTTCCAACAGGTTTTTTTTTTTTTTTTTTTTTTTTTCAATTTTAGTTTAAAAAAAAAAAGGAAATGAATGCAGTAATAATAAACAAACTTGTCTTCGATATAACACAAACAACAAACGGCATTTTAGAAGCAATAATAAACAAACTAAGGGAGCTTGCTATTACGGCAAGGCACATGAGGAAACTCTTTTGGATATACGGATGCATGTAGAAACTTTGAAGTGCTTCTGATTTTCACTCTCAAGTACTTGGACTATTCTACAATCTTATAGAGACAAGATAAGCAAATTCAAGGCATTATAAAGAGGATTACCCAAAGAACTCTGTAGCACTTGGGTGAGCTTGCTATTACGGTAAGGCACATGAGGACTCTTCTGCGAAAGAGCAAAAATGACGTCTCCAAGGGCAGAGAGTGACTTGTTTATATGCTGTGCCTCTTTCAGTCTGTCACCAGTTACTTCTGAGCGGTCGACTCTTTCGCTTCCCGCAAGATCTACCAAGTGAAGATTACCATGTGATGTGCTTCCAATCTTCACATCTGTCCCACGAACATGTACACGATACTGTCGCCACAACATTTCAAGTAAAATTACAGCTCGGAACCACAGAAATGCATTAGGATCTAGAACATCAATTGAAAACAGAACATCAGATCAAGAACCTGTGCGAGCGGCTACTTCTTTCATTCAATGCGGTGGCACCAACGGCTCTATTCTTTAAGTCCTATGTCCATTAGTTCCATAACATATGAGCTTGCTCTCACAGGATGCATGCTAGCATCTGGAACAGCTAGACCACTTGCATGAGAGATTGATGAAATCCCTAGTGTAAACATGTTAACGAAAACCAAGTACTTCTTCCTATTTAAGTTTGGAACTTCCATAATGAGAACAAACAAATCTTATTTAATTTAACTTAAAAGTAACTATAATGCTGCAAAAGGATATTTCTTCTGAGAGCCATCGCTGGAGAGTAGATCTCACACTTGTTCATTGTAGATCTCAACTATTTGAACCCAGATTTCATAACGATGGCTCTACTTTTGCTCTCAGACATATTGAAAAGGTCATTAAGAGCTCAATAGTTGACACCCCAGCTCTCCTCAGTCGCTGCACTAGGACCACTCTGGCAATGCCATCGCATAACATTGAGTAAGTTTGTAAGGACAAAACATTTATTGAGGAAATTTCAAATGTAGAGAGGACTTGTACCATCATGTAGGTTTTTCCCGAACCAGTTTGGCCGTAAGCAAATATGCACACATTATATCCATCAAGAACAGAACGAATGAAGGGTTGGATGTCAGAATATACCATCTCTGCCAACAATCAGGCAAGAAGCAAGACATTCTTAATTGGAGGATTTAAAAATCAGAAACTGAGATAAAATCAGCTTAAAAGAAAAAAAAAATTTAAAAGCCATAGATGACTAATTGTTACACGTAAATACCCGGAGACTATTTTAAAAGAACATGATTAACATAGAGAGAGAGAAACCTTCAGAAGCAGCCGGACCATACACCTTGTTGAACTTGAACATGCGATGGCCATCTTTGCCTTGTTTGGAGGGATTAGCGACAACCAACTATCCATCATCACCAATACGTTCGATAATCAACTGTTTTCCACTCTGTCCAGGAAGTAGGGGCCTAATCCTACAATACACTCTGATATTACCTGTGCAACACACAAGCTACAAAAATCAAAAGCTGCGACCCTCACAAATGCCATGTGTATTGGAAGTGCGAGTAGAAGTTCATGCACCTTTTAGATCTTGAACCTCATTAAATAGCCTCCTATTTTCTGCAAGAACTTGGTGATAACTTGGTGATAGTTCTCTGCTGCGTCAGCTAATGCTTCAACTTGTAATCCTGCAGAAAAAGATTGAGTGGATTTTTGAAATCGTTCCATAAATTAAAAGATTTGCATTGATGGACAGAAAAATACTAATAAACCAACCAACACTGTTGAATTCCTCAGAATAGTTTCTTTGGGTGACCAGAAGTTCATGCTTGATAGACTTGAAAGAGACCCTTAGTTCCTGGAAGTTTTAGTCATTTAGAGGCACGTGTGTATCCATACCAGCATAAAATTAATTCCAGATACAGAGAAGATGCAGCTTACACGTAGAGCCCCAAATTGAAAATCCATAAAGCTATGGAAACTGTGCTCTTTCTTGTTCCACTTCTGGTTTTTGGATTCCGAACATGCCTCAAGTTGTCGCCTGATTCAGGTAAAACTTGCTTAACACCAATAATGAACAGGCTTCAATCAAATATATGCAAGCAATGCAAACTGAGCAGCAAAACCAGACTCACAATAACTGCCAATTTAGCGGCCAGTAAACAAAAGCAGCTAAAGAAAGATCCACAAACAAAATCGCCCTATCATAGCATCATCATTTCAGAATCCAGAGCTCGTTCGGTTCAAATATCAAACCTAGACAAACTTTTCCACTAACAAAACTTCAAGAGAGGATAGATCGAGTGCAAGACAGAGCGATCGAGAGAGAGAGGGAGAGAGGGAGAACCTGTAGCAGCGTCGCTCGGGGAAAGCTCGGAGCTCGGTGAGGACGCTGCGGGTCGCGGGCTTCGGGGCACGGCGAAGGCAGAGCAGCGGCGTCGCGGGCTTCGGCGTCGTGAGCTTCGAGGCACGGCGAAGGCAGAGCAGTTGCGTCGCGGGCTTCGGGGCACAGCAAAGGCAGAGCAGCGGCGTCTCGGGATCACAGCGGCGAGGGTGAGCAACGGCGTCGAGCAGCAGTAGTGGGCGGAGCAGGACGGTGCGGGCTGCAGGCGAGGCGTGGTGAGGCTTGGGATCTCCTGCAGAGGGCTTCTGATGTCGGCACGAGCGAGCAGGGGCCACTCGGAGACGCGGCGGCCGGCAGAAGTGTAGAGCAAATGGTGAAGAGAGAATCGCAAGTGGCGTCGAGCAGTCAGCAGAGGGCGAAGAGAGAAGCGAAGAGAGAACACAGGCATCCGAGAGACTGAAAGTGTCGTGATAATCAAATAGGGGCTTTTTTGGAGCCCTAACCGGACCGGTTCCGGTTCCGGTTCCGGTTCCCAATGCCGGTTCCGGTTCCGGTTCCGGTTCTTACAGGAACCGGAACCGGAACCGGAACCGCCGGTTCTTAGAAAAAGGGAACCGGGAACCGGAACCGGTCCCTTTGGAACTGAGAACCGAACCGAAACCTGCGGTTCGGTTCCCCGGTTCCCGGTTCTACCCGGGAACCACGCTCACCCCTACTAGCGACAACGAGACGATCCCTTGCGAGATCTAATGGGGCTCGCTTGATCGCCTCAGTCGGCAACCGACCAACCCTCCCCTTTGGCTAGTTGCCAGAGCCAAAGGAAGAAGGAGGGGGGAAGGAAAAATAAAGAGTGAGAGAAAAGGAAAAAATAAATAAAATAATTCGAAAATATAAAATATTATCAAAAAAGTTATTGCCAACGCCAACCAGAGACCATGTCAACGCTAACTGGCCAATTTTGGTTGGAATGACTGAATTTGCACAATACAAAAGGTTTATAACTCAATTGGTTAAAAAAAAAAAGTTTATGATAGAATTGACACAATTACAAAATGTTTAAGATTTTTTTGGTGATTTTTCCGATAATAAAACAACGAAAAATAGCAATCTAGCTATATGGTTCTCCATATACTATTGCGAACGTTGAGATATTTGACCTTATCTATTATAGAAACTGGAACATTCAACCTCTTGATATTCTACGCATATTCAACCTCATGAGATCTCGAGGCCACTTTTGAAGGACGATTACTAATCGTTTATAGCAAAATCAGCATCTTTCAGGGTAATTGCTAGGCATATATGACTTCACTTATGGCGGCACAGTGTCTAATAACTAAGGGATACTAGGTCGACAGAAAAAAGTCCAAAAAAAAGCCTTAAAGTTATTGTATCGGTACCAATTCAGTCTTAAATATTTCAATTAGACCAATCTAATAATAAACCTTTCTACATTTGTACCAATTGAGTCCATCGGGCTAATTTATGCCGAAAATTATTGACATGGACACCAATCGTCCTACGTGATATAACCGGCATTAATATAAACATTTTTATGCAATATTTAATTATTTTTTCCTTTTTTTCCTTTTTTTTTTCACTTTTTTTTCTTTTTTCCTTTTTTTTTCTCTTCCTTTTTATTTTTCTTCGCCAGCATCCGTGATGGCCAACGGAGGTCACCAATTGTTGGCAAGCTAGGGTGTCAAAAACCAAATGGAAAACCAACCGAACCAAACTGAAAAGTTTGGTTTTTTTGGTTCGGTTCTCATTCAATTTGGATAATATTAAAAATTGAAACTTTTTTAACCAATTTGGTATTTATCGGTTCGGTGAACCAAACCAAATCGATAAAATCTAAAAAAATTCCTTTTATTTTTTAATAAATCATTTTTCATTTTTCATTTTTTTTTCATTTTTTTTCCTTTTCTTTCTTTTCAAAGGTGAGTCGAAGCCTCGCCATAGGCCAAGGCTGAGCTCGCTAGGGTGAGCATGGTCCGGGTTGGGCCGGTCCACCCCCTAACCCTAGGACCAACCCGCACAATCTTTGGTCTTCAATTTTTTGGAACGAGGATTAGACTGACCAAATGGGTTCGATCCAATTCCAAGATCAACTTGGGATCAACCGATAATTTTTTATTTCATTTTTTCACTCCTTAAAAAAGCAATTGAGGATCAGACTAATCCAATGGGTTCAGTCCGATTTCAAGGTCAACCTGGGACCAACCAATAATTTTTTATTTCATTTTTTGTACTTCTTGAAAGGGCAACCGGGGATCATACTGACCTAATGGGTTCGATGATGAGTGAGGTTGGCTAAAAAAAGCAAGCGATGAGGGTCAAGTGGAGTGAGCGTCGAATAGAAAAAGCAACAAGCCAAGCGAGCATCGAGCAACGAGCGGCGCGAGTGACCTAAAGCGAACAAGGTGAGCATCGAGCAACGAGCGGCGCGAGTGACCTAAAGCGAACAAGGTGAGTATCGAGCGGAGAAATTGTTTCTTTTGACTTTGGAAAATTAAAGATTAAGAGGACAAATAAGACAAAGGATAACGAATATTAAAGGAGGATGTCATAAGGTGTCTTTTTGGATGCCATGAGGACTTATCACAAAAACATTTTCTTCATTTGTAAATTATGACTATTGATGCCGTAAAAGACATTAAAAACCCAAGTTATTAAAGAACGATGTAAAATTACTTGAACTCCTCGCTAAAGAGCTATTGAATGTTGCTGACGCCGTTTATTTTAAGGTTTTCCCTATGTAAAAAATTATATATATAATCAGGGTTGGTTCGGGTTGGACCGACCTAGAACTCTCAGGACCGAGGATTGACACACACAGTGCTAGTCCAGGAATTCTAGGACCAAGGACCGACTCAGTCTCCCTAGGAACCGGACTAGGAACGGTAGGGTTGGGCCAGTCCAAGGTCGGTCCAAGGTTGACCTAGGTTGACTGGACCAATGCTCACCCCTAGAGCTAGCTTCCCCCAAGTGGCTGGATCTAGCTCTCCAGCATTGGGCAAGCTTGGCCTTTCATCATAATCTAGCAAGCTCAAGCCTCGTTGGCCTCTCATCAATGGCCAATGACCGGCCAATGAAGAAAAAGAATAAAAAGAAAGAAAAGGAAAAGAATAAGAAATAATTTTAAAAAAAAAATCAATTTAAAAAAATTATTAAAAGGGGTGTGTGTTGGAAAAGATTTTCCTTATCGAACAAAGAAAAATATTTTCTAGTTCATTTTCATATTTCAACTGAACAACGGAAAATATGATTATTTTACTAGAACGTGACTTCCTGA
The DNA here is from genome assembly GCA_014182575.1 of Eucalyptus decipiens. Lineage (NCBI taxonomy): Eukaryota > Viridiplantae > Streptophyta > Magnoliopsida > Myrtales > Myrtaceae > Eucalyptus > Eucalyptus decipiens. The sequence continues at coordinate 4,421,369 of CM024613.1, read as the reverse complement.
AAAATATTTTCTAAAAAAGTCATATTTTCTGCGAAACGAATAGAGCTTTAATGAAACGTTAATTTGCTTGGGCTTTAACATTTGTTTCGCTAATTTTAGACCACTCCACCATTGTGTTATTTATCTAGTTTTACCATTAGAAAATTAAGATAGTATAAAATTCATTCATCTTTTTTTGTAATTAAAATTCATTTATTAGTACGGTTGATATTTCTAATTATATCCGTGGAGATATGCAAGACCAATTCTTCTCCAAGCCTATTATACAAATTCATAATACAAAATATGGATTGGGTCCTCAAGCTTTCATTATCTATTATATGTATTATACACTTAATATGTTACATTAGATTTCATACAGAAAATAAGGATTTCGGTGTCTTTTAAAGTGATAAAAAAATTAAGTAAAATGATAGTATTAAGGTGACTGGATTGCTATGGAATTTAATATTGTATTTTATTTAGTTTCACTCGGTAGCATTCACAAAATTGTTTTCATTTGGAAAAGCAATAGCAGTATATTGAATTTATTTTTAATTAAAAATGGAAATTATTATGAAAACCAATGAAGTTTTTATCTTGCGGACAAAAGACAATTTGATTGGAAAATTAATTTTACAATATATAATAGCAAAAAAAAAAACCAAAAGTAAAACCTAAAAACCAAACCAAATCGAACCAGAATTTTGATTCGGTTTGATTTTGGTTCGGATCCGATTTCAGTTCAATTCAATGAATTTCCTTATTGCTTCAATTTGGTTCGATTTTCCAAAAAAACTGAACTAAACCGAATCGAACCACTTACACCTTTATTGGTGAGGGCTAGGTGAGGCTACTCCTTGCTAGATTCGATGAGGGGACCCTTGCCCAACCCTCTTCACTAGTCAACGAGCACTAGGAAGCCCTCATCAGCCTTTGGTGAGGATTGGCCTCACCTAGATTAGGCCTTGCAAGGGGACCCTATGGCAAGGTCGACCTCGCACAGGCCTCATCTAAGCGAGGCTGACACTCACCGAGGCCAATAGGGCTGGGCTAACAGAGGAAAACAAGGAAAAAAAAAAAGAAAAGAAGTAAAAAGAGAAGGAAAAAAATAATAAATTTAAAAATTCAAAAATATTTAAATATTATGTAAATATATAGGTGTTAGTGCTAGTCATCGGTCATGCCTAGTAAGATAATCGGCATCTATGTTAGCAATTTTCGATATAGATTGGTAGGATAGACTCAATTAGTACTAATATAAAAAAGTTTATGACTAAATTGATCCAATTAAAAGATTTATGATTGAATTTGTAATAATATAATAGATTTAGGACTTTTTTTTTTGTACTTTTTCGTATGAAGCATAGGTCGACCTAGTAGAGTTTTGAAGAACCAAATAGGGACCTCCAGCAATAATATGATAACCAACACTTTGCTTGAATGCATTCCTTATTTTAACGTATCCAGGTACGTCCCGCCCCCTCTGTTCCCAACTAGGCTTTTCCTCCTAGCCGAGAGGCAATAGGGGATGTGGAAATCCCACCCCTCAAGGATTCTTTCCTTGTTTCTTCTCCTTGAGGCTACTTTTGAAGAACAGTTACGAATCGTTTATGGCAAAATCACCATTATCAAGGGTAATTGCTGGTATAAATAACTTCACTTATGGCAATTTAGGGTAATTATTTTGCTACTAATTTATTAGTGAGTGCTAGTGTTTAGTCATGTTGCATATAAAAAGTAAATGAAATTTCAGCTTAACGGTTACTAATGGATGTACCCAAGATTGGGATGTGTTTAGATTATTTAAATATTAAATTGCATATTAATATAATAATTTAAGCTTTTAGAACAATTGGTATTGTTCATATTAAAATCTCACATGATATTAGAATAAAAGGTTTTAAGTTTAAATCTTTTAAAACCCTTATTTATCTTCCTAGTTATATATTTCTACACATGAGGGATGGGGAGAATTTCAAATAAAAGCATGAAGTGTCGTCATTTACTCAATAAAATGCATAAATTGACAATATCAATTTCAAATAAGGGTCATGGTAGTTTTAAATAAGGGTCTGACATCGCCTGCTACCAACCAACTAAATATTCCAACCCGTCAAGGGCGTTTTCATCCAAATACATTTTTAATTTTAAATTATTTTTATTATTTTCTTTTCCTTTTCTTTTCTTTTTTCTTTTCGACAAGGACCGACAGCCATTAGCAAGGGTCGACAAGGGCTTAGAGATCCTCAACGGCCACAAGCAAGGCTCTAACAACCCTCGCCAACCCTTTCGAGCGATGGGCTGACTGCCCTTGCTCATAGTTTCATTTTTTTTTCCTTTTTTTGTTTTTTAAATAATTTTTTTATTTTATTCAATTAATATTTTGATTAAATAAATAATAATTTAAGCCACATCATCACTAGTATAAGTGAGAAAATACTAAAAAAATCATGTTAGTATTTTTGTTAGTCCAAATGGACGAAATTAATGGAATAAATTAATTATACTAATTTGACAAGTTTTGAAATTTGATTACACTTTTTATAAATTTTAGGATTTAATTACATTTTTTATAAGAGAGAAAATGCTAAAAAAAGTCACATTAGTATTTTATTATATTTTTATGATAAATTTTAGGAATTTTAGTACGCATATCTTTAATATTGAAAGATCAAATCACACGAAATGATCTAAGCACGTGATTCGCACTACGTGGCCTGAGTACAGTAATAATTGGGAAATGAAGAAAGCAAATGTGAAAGAGACGTGGGGATTTGTGGACTTCCCAGCTGGAGGCAGATATTTCTCGCAAATGTTGTACCATGGAAAGAAGGCAATAATAAATTCCGAGAGCACTGTGTTGATACTAGAATCGCGTACTCGTTATATTGACTGATCTACCGCATGGAAAGACCGGCCTGGAATCGCTGTCCTGTCGCCATGCGAAACTTGTATAGACGCTGCCCATTTGAAATGAGAAGGCACTCATCCGTTATCGTTACTGGTTTAGACTTGTTGGCGAAAGGTCACAGAGCAGGTGGACTGCTTTCTTTAGCAGGCATGAATCAATTATGAGCGAGTAAGCGAGAGGCCAAAGCACCTTGAGCTTGAGGCATCATTAACAGGTAAAAGTTGATCCTCCTCATTTGAATGCGCTATTTTGACACTTGAAAAAATCAATTTTATGTTAAATAATTCCGAGAGTTTCATTCTTTTCTTTTTTAGTTCAACAAGAGTTTGATTTGTTTAGCTGGTGCTATCTCAGCCCATTTCTGGTGTACTGAGAATTCAAAAACACCAAGAAAATTCCAAAAATCACTCAGCAAGTTGGGATTGAGATAGAATTAGAAGAAAAGGGGGAGGTTGAGCGGAGGCCGTGTCATGACCCGTGAACCCCTGTGAACTTGGGGTTTTACATGACTTCGCTCTTTTTGAATGAGATTAAACTATCCTTTATGAATCTGCGTTGTTTGCTCTCTTCGTGAGAATAATAGTGTCCTGCGGTAGAAGATGTGGAATTTAATTTTTTTTTTTTTTTTTTGAAGTATGATCTTTATGGGTGTCGCTTTAGCAGAATCTGCACGATGAGGTCGCAGAACATCTTTTTAATTGGCACATGAACTCATCAATCACAAGCAATATATGGTGTGATTGATTGCTTCGTGGACAAGCATAGTTTCTTCTTGAGTGCATTGTTTATGGTGGTGGAATTGCTTTTTGCAATTCAATTTGGTGCGCTGCAGACAAGCCGGGACTGCTTCATATGCTTAATGCTGGAGGGGTGAGAGCGGAATTATGAGGGTCTGAAACCGAAAAAGGCCCGCGTTGTCCTTCATTCACAGAAGTTCTTTTACATATTTTGAATGCACTGATTGGGAGATTACACAGACCTCAATTTTAGCCTTAATCGAAGATGGAGTCGATTGAACATTTCAGCCACCCACACTGGTTGACAAGACTCGTGATCAAGGATAATGATGAAGTTAAATGCTTTGCTTGCACGAAGCCCTGCTTGAATCAATACTATAGCTGTGACAGATGCCAATTTTTTCTCGACGAGGAGTGTGCTAAGTTACCGACGGAGATCTCCGGACATCCCCTGCATCCTGCCCACCCTTTGATCCTTGGGCCGACGGCATATTACTTGGGAACTAAATACTGCAATGCCTGTGACGAAAGATGCCGCGGTTTCACATTCCGGTGTGCGGAGTGTGACTTTGATCTCGACATTGACTGTGCTACAAAACTCATCATTACCGGAGCTGAGGAGCCAATCCCAATTAAGCACTTCAGCCATGGACATTCTTTGGTATTGAAGGAGGTGATCGATAAGAATACAGACGCTTGGTGTGAAGCTTGCGACAAGCGCTGTTCGAGCAACGCATACACTTGTACCTTGTGTGAATTCTTCCTCCATAAGTCATGTGTGGAGTTGAAGAGGAAGCTCCGACACTGGCTGCACGAGGAGCACGATCTGGAGCTGTGCACTAGCAGTAGTGCGTATGATGGAAGATTATTGTGTGATCTCTGCGGGAAAAGGATACGTGGCTTTGTGTACCATTGTGAGATTTGTCAATTTGACCTGGATGTAGTCTGTTCGCTGCAATTGCCTCGCACCTTCAAACCCGGCGATCAGGAGCAGAAGATAAATCATTTTAGCCACAAGCACCCACTGATCCTCGGAGAGGAGGAGAAAGATGTCATTGTCACATGTGCAGCTTGTGGGGACGATTGCAGCTCGAGTCGGATCTATGGCTGTGAGGAATGTGAATATTTTCTCCACGAATCATGTTCGGATTTACCTCGAGATATGGAACACCTCTATCATGCAGAACATCCGTTGGAACTCCAGGTCGCAATATACAACTACTGCGATTTTTGTGAAAGATCAATTGAGGGTTTCACGTATCGCTGTGACGAATGTGATTTTGATCTGGACATTGGATGTGCGCTGATGCCTTCCATCAGACCTGGAACGACAAAGCAAGTTGAAGACGTGAAAAAGAAATTTTTTGGTCATGACCACGTGTTGACAAGAAGCGTTAAGAAGGAAGAGGAAGTGGTCGTTTGCAGTGCATGTGAGAAACGATGCACTGGTCTGATATATGCTTGCGATGATTGTGGATTTTTTCTACATAAAGGTTGCGCTGAATTGCCACAAGAGCATCGACACTTCTTTCATCCGGACCACAAGCTCACTCTCCAGGGCAGTTATTCGGAGGTTTGCTGTTATGCTTGTGAAAAGAAGTGCCGTGGCTTCACCTTCTCGTGCGGGAAATGCAACTTCCATTTGGATGTTCGCTGTGCTATGAGGGTTGGAAAAATACCTCATTTCAGCCATGTACATCCTCTGAAGCTCCAAGTCGCATCGTACAACTACTGTGATTTTTGTGGAGAAAAAATCAAGGGCTTCGTGTACCGCTGTGATCAGTGTGATTATAACCTGGACATGGAATGTGCCGAAAAGCCTAAGATCAGCTCCAAAATGATGAAGAAAGTCCAAGAATTGAAAATTACAAATTTTGCACATGACCATGAGTTGACGGGAAGCATGAAGAGGAAAGAGGATTATGTTCTTTGCAGCGCATGCGAGAAACAATGCACCGGTCTGACATTTGCCTGCGACTGCGATGGTTGCAGCTTTTATCTCCACAAGGGCTGTGCTGAATTGCCTCAAAAGTATAAACACTTCTTTCATCCACATCCATGCCACGAGCTCAACCTCCAGCGCAGTGATTCAGAGGTTTTCTGTGTCGCCTGTGAAAAAAAGTGTCATGGCTTCATTTTCTCTTGCGAGAAATGCAAGTTCCATTTGGATGTTATATGTGCTATGATGGCTGAAAAGATAAATCATGGTGACTATATACACCATCTTAGTCATGGACATCCCATGAGGAGCACCAGAAAGGAGTTGAACGGTCGGTGTTTAGCTTGCTATCAATCACGTTCAGGCTCAGAGAAGATATATGTTTGTGACAACTGCAGTGTATGGCTCCATATTTCCTGCATTGAATTACCGCAGAATGTTAAACATTTTCTTCATGAGTTTCGTAACCCTAAATGTGACAGTGAACTCACCTTGGAAGCTCGAATCGCCTTAATAGGTGGGCAAGGAAAGTTAGAGTGTGAGGCCTGTCATAACACCTGCCGGGGGTCTGTAATATACCGGTGTAAACTCTGTGATCTCAACTTGGATGTTGAATGCGCTTTGATGCCCTTGAGGATCCCGGAAGGTACACAGATAATAAATTTTCCTGCTGGCCATGGGCACCCATTGCAGCTGTGTAGTAAAGAAGATATTAAATCTCGCTCGTGCTCTGTATGTAACGATCCTTGCATTGATCCTATCTATCAATGCACGAAGTGTGAGGGGTTCATTGTCCACAAATCTTGTGCTGAATTGCAGCAGCATACCCAGAAACCTTCTCATCATGACCACAAAATGAAACTGCTCAAGAAAAGCAGATTTACGTGTGCAACCTGTCTCAAATCAAGTTCTGGCTTCGCTTACGACTGCGACATATGCGCGCAATCATTCAGCCTCCACATCAACTGCATGAATCTGGAGCCCACCATAAAATACGGTGATCGTGGTCATTACCTTCACTTCCTCGACAATATACGTCAGAAAGTTTCATGTAGGACCTGTCATAGAGAAATATCCCCTTGTTCCAGCAAGGAAATGGAAGTGGAAACTGAAAACGAGCGGGGACTTTTTCGTTGTGTGAAGCGTAATTACAATCTACATTTTTTATGTGGCCCATTACCTTGTCTAATCAAGTCTGACAACCACAAGCACGTTCTACAACTTAAGGACAACTTTTTCGAGGACGATTCAGACAAGTATTATTGTGATGCTTGTGAGAAAGAAAGGGACCCAGGGAAGGGCGTCTACAAATGTTCTCAAGAAAAATGTCCGTACGTTGCTCACGTTGAATGCATGAAGCCTGAGGTATGTCTAGTCCCTTTTATACATCAAGATTTCTGTCGCTGAAAAAATTCGTGTGACCCTGCAATGTCAAAATGAGAAGCATATCACAAAATCAGATGCTTCTAATGGTTGCCGTCCGAACTATGTGCATGTAATGCAAATAGTTCAAATGCAGAATATAGACCATGGATTTTCTGTAGAAACGCTATTTTCCTGTGTACTGCCTTCCATGTTTTCATGTTTTCTTAAGTCACGCAGAAGGTTGTCTTTCTCATGCGAGATAAAACAACAGTCCAAGTTTCATAGGTTTATTTAATCTTCTGCCAGTAATGCTGATGTTTGCTAACGGCCACTATCGATGAGATTTAATTGGTTCTCTTAATCCTAGAAAAAAAAATTGCAGATTTTGACAAATCGAGTCCACAAAGCAAGAATATAATGCAAATTGTCCAAACCATTTTTCTGGATAAGAGAGAGTTTTTAGTTAGATTAGACTGGCTGACTTCTAAATAATAATTCACTTGTCCTTCGTGTACTTTTACTGCTGCAGTGAACTCCCGATTGTGCTTCAAACTTTTATCTCAAATTATGTTTGATTGTCAGGTGATACGTTTACTGAAGGGTGAGCAGAAACATGTAAAATTAAGAACCCTCGGTCCTAAACGCATTTACGGTGAAGTAATTACTGAAGTCCAGTACACAACTGAGATGGCTCTGAAGAATGAGGAACCAGATGATCTACCTGAGACGAGAGAGCTAGGCCCATGGATCTTAGAAAATTTACTAGATGCTTTCGTTGCAGACAAGCAAACAAAACTTGAGGGCACTTTTCAGATTTTAAAGAAGGAAATGACAGGGACAGGGCATGCATCTGTTTGGGAGCGACGGGAAGGTAGTGATAGCATTGCAAATGTTTCCCCATACTCACGTCAAACTTTCATCCAGTTTAAGGACTGGATAGAACACAGCAAAGAGAACTTAGAGTTCTCTACGATATTCTTCGAAAACGAAGATTTTGTTGAAGTTGAGGGATACATGGTAATACAGAGCCTAGCCCCGATCCTGGAGCAGCTGCTCAAGAAGCACAGAGACATAAGCATCAGCTCTGAGTTGAACTTAGAGTCAAAGAGCCTGATCTTTAACTTGCTATGCGGGGCAATAAGGAGCATGTTCACCACACAGGTCAACGAGCTCTCGGAGACCTTGCTCCATGATTGGTGGAACCAGGTTATGATGGCCAAGCATGCAGGATTCGAGATCCAATTTGCTTTGGATCATTTGCACGAAATTGTTCAAGCTTACTTTGCTCTCCGAGCAGAAGAAATTCAGAACCACAGGCTGAAAGAGTTGGAAGATCAAATCGGAGGTTGCCAGATTTCCTTGAAGGAAGTGACCCATATAAGCAGGCAGTATAAGGAATCTGCAGAAGCAAGTTTGAGGCAGGAGCTGTTGGGCAAGGTGAAGGCGTTAGAGGGTAAAACAGTCGGCAGTGGGTTGCTGTGATGCTCATGCTCGCACGGGTATGCAACAGCTCTTGTTTGATGTGTTGTAAGAGACAATATAAGACAGGAGGTTGTACAGTTGGGTTTTGATGCAGTATTGTGGATCTGCAACATTTTAATTCGTCACTCATGTGTGCAGCTCGTCTAGTCTGCGTTCACTATTTGCCCTTCTCATAATATTTTAGTCGATTTCTAATAGATCTAACCGCTATAAAAAAGCTTTGAAAGCAGTACTGCGACACACCACAAATTTAGCAGTCAAAGACGTTCGGCTGTTGGAAGGATCTGCTCCTTAGCTAATTCTATTTACTTGAATCTTTCACCTTTGGCTCGCCTACAAATCACCAAAGTTTGGTTGTAAGAGATTCTCAGTGTCCCGTCCGTGTAGAGTGTTCGGGAACATGTTACCTAAACAGCAACCACAAAGAAGCCGGGAACCATAGGTACATTTAAGGAGATTCAGACATTATTGACGAAAAAAAAGAAGGGCAAGTGCTGTCGTTACAAGGGGAACAATACCAGCATTTTCTGTGTCCTAGAGCCCTCCATTGCAGTAAGATTGCAGCAATCGTCCCAGACCGCCGGTTGACGCAAGTTTCCTCATTGCCAGTAATCATTGGTAAACTAATCTAGGTAACCAGTATATCCGTGCCAAAATGAGATTTTTTTGGATAAACATGGCATGAATGTACTAATTTGGAATAAATGGAGCATAAATATACAACTAAACCGACAGAGTAAGACTAAGCAATGTGAAATTAGGAGTGAGGTGTAGGTCTAAGGTAGAATAGGAAACAGACCGACCCAACCATAGGAACTAGTCCGGTTCCAAGTCCTAGCAATTACCAATCCGATTCCCATCCCTAAGTAAGAACCGAATCAGGAAGTGGGAATCGATGAATCAATTACGTGTTTTGAATGTTTTATTATTTATTTTATATTACGTGTTCATATTTTATAAATCGGTTACTATTGACAAATGGGAAATTTTTTTTTATAGCGTTCACTTTCATGTTACTTAACTAAAAATGAAACAAAGAAAAAGAAGAAAAAAATGAAACTAAAAAAGAAAGAAATTGGTCAGTTCTCAAGTAGACCCCAAGTTCTAGATTCCATTGTAAGCAGGCTAAGTTTCGAGTTTCAAAAACTAGGAAACCAGCCCCAATAAGATAAGTTCCAAGTGAAACTGAAACCGTCCCTGGAACCGCTTATCCTTATATGGAATTAGTGTAAACTTACACGGTGCTAAACTGAAAAGAACGCCAACTGCCAAAGGCACCCTACCCGGTTATTGCCTGTAATGACAGGACCAAAGTTATACACTTACGTACAATGAATCTACATCTATCAACTAGTATTAGGTACTCCTACGTGGACAGTGGCGATTTACAACAGATTGGATCAGGAAATCATTTGCCGTTCACCAACGGCTACAATTCAAATGCCAGTGCAATGGATTTTTAGAATTTAAAGGAGATCCTTGGCCAGTCTCACTGGTTTTTCCTTCAGAAATGCAAAATCTCCATCGGGCAAGGTCAGCAAGTGATGATCTAGCTCATCCTCTTCACTGTCCGCTGTTACAGACGAAGGAGGCGAGTCCAAGGCATCATCTTCAATAGCACAATACAGAACTGTCAGACAAAGGGGAAAGGAACTGAACAGAAAAACAACTAAAAACAGCAGTTTATTCCTCGCATTGATGGGAAATGTTCAACAGTCGCTGAGGACGCTTGTGGAAGTACCAGGAAGTCAGTCCACTATGACCTACATCCCTCATTTTGGAAACTTGTAACTTTTTTATTTTTTTCAGATCTCAATGATCATGTTCAAATAGGCCTATCAATTCGTGTTCACACGTCATATTCCGGTTATACATTTGATTTTGGGGCATGCACCAAAGAACTAACTTATTTAAAGTTTGTGTTAATTCGTGTCTTTTTCAAGTTTATTGATATTTGTTAGTATAAATGAGTCAAATCTTGTCAATTCATATGAAAATTATTAGCCCTATGGTTGAAGGATAGTTGAAGATTGAAATATTCTAAAATCTTCAACAGAAAATAATTAGATTATCAGTGCCAATTATGCTTTTGGTAACATCTATACGTACTACAACATACATGAGTCTATAATTTGATGGACTAAGGACGAAAATTATCTACTACTTATTTGAACTATGAATCATGAACACTATTACTATTTATTATTAATGTTAACTGTGACCATTAATTGATCTATATAAATTCTTTAAAGTGCATTAATGAGAGGGGACTTTGTAAGACAACTATAGCTAAAAAAAAAACAAGTACAAGTACAACAAATCATAAGGATGAAGTCTAATACAGGGTGAACGTGAGGAGGACACAACAGGTGCATCAAACTTACCAGAATATGTTGAATGGTTAGGCAGATGTCGAACTGCTGCAACCTGTAAGCTTTGTGGAAGTAGGCAGTTGAAGAAAGAACCTGAAACGTCAGAAGATTCTTCAACCATATAAACAACTAGGGGCAACCAACAACTAGAGCATGAATTTCTGAAGCCAGAAAGAGCAAGTAGGCATAACCCAATTATGGGAAAGGCAATCTTTTTCTCAGTATGATCCAGTATGACATCTTTCTTTTCCCCCAAGTCTCCACCATTTTCTTGACAAATCGTCTTTCTGACATCCAGGATGCAGATGACAAGATTAATCTTAAATCACAGGCACTGGAGAGTCAATTTCTATCTAATGTCCTAGCAGATACACACCCTATAGTACCAGAAATATGTAACCATTCCAGAAGCTACATTTGCAATCTTGGGAAGGAGCTACAACTTTGTCAGATGGTAAATAAGCACACAAGAAACGAGTTTTGGATTTCAACTCTCACCTAACCGGGCCAGTCTATTTACCCATCCAGGAATTGACTTTCCAGTCAATTCTTTGCACACTTCATCAGTGAAATGATTGCAATTCTTTGCAATCAAATGATAAGTGTCTCCATGATATTTTTTGCAGAGGTGCTCCATAAATGATTGAAATTCTGAACGAGACATGTTGGGTCTGCCCAATAGCACTGATCTTCTGAAGATAAAGCCAGGGCAACTTTTTGGTTCCACCTCGAAAACCCCACTTGTAGGATATTCATGAGCTCCAAACGCGTATTCTAAGCCATGGGCTAACCAAACAAAACCAAGAAAATGTGTCAGCATGTTCACTTAGAGAATGCTAATGAAAAAGAATGGATAAATGGCCATCATAATTGAGCTAAACTGAGCACACTAACGATGTTAGTCAAATGCTTCCATTGAATTTCCTTTTTTTATATAAAAAAATATACAACATCCACGAAAGGAGACTTAAAATGAAGGATTCTTAACAATTTAACCTAGCTCCAACCATAAAGAGACATCTTGATGTAATCCGATGGAGCAAATTGCAAACCAAACAACTCACGGCAACATGATGAAAGCACCAGTCATGTAGTCCTAACAACTTGCAAAGCTTTACAAGTTTCAGATGCAATCTCCAAGTTTCCAGAACAACAAGCCAAATACTGACTAAATCTGAGATATTCAGATTTCTGTCTATTTCTTCTAAAGCAAAATATGTTCCAGACTATCTCAGCCCAGCTCCACAGATAGTAAAAATGCATCCTTAGACACATGGATATAGTTATGCGAATAGTAACAAGGGAAAATGCAGGAGGAGGTCAAAATAACATGCCAATATACACCAGTTCTACCTAGCACGCATCTTCCTATGACAGTCAAAACCCAACAAATGTAAGTGAACATGTTATCCCTAACATAGACGTTGATCTCTCCAGCATAGTAACTAGTACACTCACATTTTCGTACGATGCAACTAAAAAAGAAAAAAAGAAAAGAAAAGAAAAGAACATCCCCACAGAATCTGATTGATTTGGTTGATTATTTCTAAGATCTTCAGTGAATGCCTAATGTAGACATTAATCTCTTCCACTCCAATGTTCTTTATGCCTCTTTTTTTTACTTTTTATCTTCAGATACTAAACTTCTGGCAACCATTGCAACCCAATCCTTAACATGTCACCCTTGATATGGTCGATAATGCCCGATGCAGCAAGATACAGACAAAACAGCTTTCACTTAAGAACAATCAGTCACTGAACTCTTAAGTCCATAAAAGTATTTCAATGCCCTTTAAGACAGACTGCATATCTGGACTAATGCTGGTGTGTAAAACTCAATGACAATAAAGAGCTTTAAGCAGACAGCAAGTTGCAAGAAACATATTAGGACACCATATTAACGATCAGAGGGAAAAAAAGATTCAAAGCAAAGCCGTCCCAAATAAATCAATAGACAGATTTACTCATCAGTCAAGCCAAGCGTCTGTACGTCAGGAAGACAAATTTCTCGGCTCCACTAAAGATATATTTCCATCAAGGGAAATCACTGTGATTCAACTAAGCATCAGAAGTTAAAAATCAGCATGATAACCAACAATGCCTGCAATAGCCTCAGCCAAACTACAATCATCATCCATAGAACTTTAAAGTGAAAGCATTAGTTCATTCTCTTTAGTTCCAACCAAATGCCACAGCTTCAACCAAAGAAAATGGCATATCTAGCTTGAACAATAAAAAGAGCTCACCTTCAATACCCGAATGGAAAATCCCAAGCCCAAACCAGTAAAGATAGTTGTTAATTGGAGTGAGATCATAGACATTGAGATACAAAAGAGCACGATCGCGTCCTTCCTCCTTCACCAGGCTCGAGCCTGAGCTCGAGCTCGAGCCCGATCGAACCAACCTCATTATATTCTATCCTTCCACTCTAATTCTCCAATTAGAGTCACGCTACCACCAGCTCAACGTCTCACAAGCCAAAATAGAAACCTCTCAAAAGAAACTGGAACACATGGAAAACGAAAAGTAAGCACATTGCATCACACCCCATTTCCAACATCAAGCCCATATAGAGAAATCCACATAAAAAAATGTCAACTTGATGATTCGAGAACACCCATGTTCTGATTTCAGCTTTCTCTCATAGTGAAGCCGTTTTCTCAAGAACCGAAGGGAATTCAGCGAAAGCAACCAATACCCAGAATCGAAAAGAACATCTTCATGGTCTCACCTCGCTAAATTTGAAACCTTGGCACCCAGAGAGAGAGAGAGAGAGAGAGGCTTTGCAACTGACAAAAGGAGAACTAGAGAGCGTAAAGTTGAAGATGATAAATATCCAAACAAGGGGAGAAAAAGGGGAAGATGATATTGGTCGAATTGGCGATTAATTTGGGAGGAAATCAGGAATTTGTGAGATCAAGAGGGTGAGGAGGAGATCGGAGGCGGCCAAGAAGAGAATTCAAAGGCATTCACCACTCCTCTGTTTCTTCTGCGCGTCTGCACCTTAAAAGTGCCATTTTGGGTTTACTTGATGTTTTCACTTGTTTATCGATTTTGGATTTTCAAATTTAAAGTAAAAGAAAATCTCAAAAAAAATCTCAAATTATATTTACTTTAACATATTTATTCTTTTCTTATACTTAAGGTCCCAAATTTGCACTTATTTTATCTTTCGTCAACGTTCCATTAATGAACATTGTTAACCGGAAAGCAAGCAATGTTAACTGAGCACCCACATTGCTTGAATGAAATTAAAACAACATTTTTTTTACTGAAAAACTATTAACAAAATTTTAACTGATGGTAAATATGTTACACAAGTATATATTTGAAAAGTTTAAGATAAATGTGCTTGCGGTGAATATAATTTGAATTTTTGATGTCATAAAAGAAAATTCTAGATAAACGTGCATAATAGATATAATTTGAAACTTCTTGTGGCTTTTTTTTTCTCGACATCCATTATTTTGCACTCAAACTAAATTATTTGAGGCCGTAAAGAATTTAAAAATTTAGGTTAAATTTTGCTTTAAAAAATATTTATTAAATATGTTAATTAGCATATCTTCCTTCACTTTCTATATCATTTTCAAAATGGAGTACATAAAATATAGTGAATACCACTGCTGTGTGAACTGCTTAAGGCGCTATAATTATCTTGGTCTCCATTTATCACACATTATGCTAACCTAGTTAATTAATTCTTATTTGTTCAGCAAAAATAGGGCACCCATATTGCTTATGGATTATATTAGATCGACTCCCAACAATGAGTTCCGTCACATGATATGCACCGAATAAATTTAAATTTTCTTATGTTCGTTGTGAAATCGACCTTTGCCGACAGCAGTTCTGAATTAACTGTAAAAAACTGAAAAGCCTTTTTGCCGACGGCAATTGTGAATCCGTAGTAATGGCTGATCCTATGCAGGAAAGGTGGGCCAACCCAATATACGGAACATACACATGTCCATTCATTCATTAAATAATATGTAAGATCATTTGCAGTTTGTGCTTTGGTGTCAAGCACTGTCACTGGTTACCGTGTTTTGTTTTGTATTTTCATTGTATTTTGTGAACAGGAAGAACGTGATAGCTTTTAAACTTCAAACCTATCATGTATACCTCGAACTGATGGAAGGATAACCGATTTCAAAATCTACCAAAAAATGGCCAATTCCTTATATTTATTTCAATTTTTATTCAATTTTTATTTCATTTTTAAATTAAGTAAAACGAAAGTTAAAGTAACGATAAATATCTCATCCATTAAAAGATAAACACATAAAATAAAATAAACAACAAAAATTTTAAAATACGCAACATAAAAAGTTAGGCTCTCTTATTCCCGATTCGGGTCTTAGAAGTTTCAATTCCGAGTAGGAAACAAAAATGCGTTTCAAAAAATTTGGAACCGGGAACCCATGCTCATCCCATGTAAGATCAACATTGTATGGATATTGCAGATCAAAATACATATTACAGGAAAGCATTAAAAGGACAGTTGGGCTGTGGATGCGTTTCACGTTCCCTCTACTGCATTTGTGAAAAAGACAGTTTCGAGAAGAAGCAAAACCAAGCTTTACAGAAATATCAGATTCACTTCAATCATCTTTTACTGTGTTGAGACCAAGATATACATACTCCTAAATACTCTACCACAAGTCTACAACTAAGTGGAATATACACCGATCACCCTCTATATACAATGCCCATCACATTCTCTGCTTTATGAGAATGTGATGGACATTAACACTATTTTGAGGTCCAATTGCAGTTTGCTTGATAAACAGATTTTCGAATATACTGTTCTGTCATGTTATATGCATCGAATAAATTTAAATTTTCTTACATTCTTCGTGAAATTGATAGTGGCGATGGGAAAAAAAAAAGAAGGAAAATTGTTCATTCTCAACATTGACAATGTTGGCCTGCCTGCTATGGAATTCAACATTTCAAATGCGCCAGCGAAAGGCAAGAGTCTTGTAAAAGATTCTCAAATACATGATATATAGTCCTGCGAAAGCTGTTCTAATTTGCTCATTTTGAGGAGATACACTTGTAACCGTAAAAACTGACAAACCTTGCCGACAGCAATTTTTGAACCGTAGAATGGCTGGGTCCTCTTCAGGAAATGTGGGCCATCCCAATATCTGGAACATGAACTTGTCCGTTCATTTTTATATAATATCTAAACATCATGCCAGTTTGTGAATAAGGACAATTGGATGAGCTGCGGATGCGTTTCGCGTCCCTCTTCAAGAAGAAGCAAAGCAAAAGCTTGATAGAGAAATCACCTTTATTCATCTTTTAGCGTATTCACTGCAGTACAACTAAGTGGATATACAACAGTCACCTTGTCTATACAATACCCGTCAAATTCTCTGCTTTACAATAACTATGTGCATTGAGGAAGACCTCTGTAATTACATGTTCATTTTGCCTGTTGCTGCAACATTCGGTAATATAACTGCTGGAGATGGCAATGAATGAACTAAGCTCATATTCAAAAACCCATAGAGGCTTCAGCTTGCTTGGCAGTTTGAATCTCGAGGGTCAACGACGTTATAGTACAGGGAGGATTGCTTGCCGTCAAACTTGGAAATCACTTGATGAGTCGATAAACCGCAGTAACGTTGCCCAAGCCGAGCAACGCAGATGTCGATGATTTTCTTGAACATTGAATCGCCTTGGATGAGTGGCTGCTCCACAAACTCTTCTAGTGGCATCCACTGAGTCATAAATATCAATATAAATTCTCCAGTAAGGCATTAACACTATTTTGAAGTCGCATAACAGTTTGCTTGATAAACAAATTTTTGAGAAACATAGTGAAAAACCCTGGTTCTTTGTTCCACGGTCAAGTAGGTACCCACCTTGGCTGCTTCGATCTCAAAATCATCAACAACAATCCGGGTCGATAGGGGTTTTAGCATGCAGATAAAGAACAAGTCTGACTTTTGAAAGGCCACATTGTGAACATGCCTGAAAATAGAATCAATTTAGAAAGAATGTCAGGAGTCTTGCTTGACGAGAAAAAGCGGAAACGAGATATCCATTCAGCTTCGAGATTAATTTCAAGAGGACAATTTCTTTTTGTCATGGCGCTATGCATTCTTATAAGAAAGGCTGACAGGTCATAGCCTGGTATAATCCTGATTTGAAATTTCTCGTTTGTTTAATATCAACTTTGACCAGTGAAACACAACCATACTTGATTGTCGTTCGAAGTAATCTTAATGAAAATAAATCCGTAACTCATTCCTTCCATATGAACATAGTCCAGTGCCACATGATATAAATTGAAAGTTTCACCGAGACAGTTTTTAGCATAATATTTAGACCAGAAGCAAACAGGCAAGGCACCGATACTGTTACCTGAATGCTATCACTTCCATAAACTCTGTATCAATCTGCAGAGAGAAAGAACTTAAGAATGATTAAACTAGAACTGATTTATTCATAACTCTTTTGTACAGATTTTTTTTTTTCTTGTAGACTACATGGATTTTAGACGAGAATACTTTTGCCAAGACAAGTCTTACCCCTGTTTCCTCCTTGACTTCTCTGACAGCACCAGCAAAAATCTCCTCCGACTGATCGGAAAAGATAAAATATACAGAATGAATAAGAAAAGCACGTTCTTACAATCATCTGCTAACTTTAATTTCACCATTACACATGACGCTCTTCGAATTAAAAGCTCTACCTCAAGAATAAATCCAGTCGGTAACTTCCAGAGGCCGTGGCATGTTGGAGGACAGTACTTCTCTTGCACTACGAGAACCTACAGCAAGTTTGTCTCTCTCTGTTATTGATCACGATAGTAAAATTAGATATTGACATGTCTAGCTGATATAAGAACTATTAAAAGCTCCCACAATATTCATAAACTAAATCAAACTCTTTGATACCATCACAACTTATCAGTACTCAACAAAACAATTTTCGCATTGTGGCAACTTATTTTTGGCTCTGTAACTTCAAATCTCCAATTACTTTTCTAAGACATGAGCTAATTCTCTTGGATTAGTGAGACACCTAAGTAGATAAGGTATAAAAGCCACTGGAGAAGGTGTTTACCAATTTCAAGCAAAAAAGACGAGCAGGTCACTTTGCACTTACAGCGAATTACTGTGATAATCCAACTCACCTCATTTTTGTCATTGACAACAAAACCTCCAACTCCTACTTGATGAGAAGCATTAGCAGGAAGCATGCAAGGCCCGTCGGGAATCCAGTATGTCAGCATGACATATCCTCTTTCGGCATGATGATATTGAAAACCTTCCTACATTATTGAAGTAAATTGACTAAATTAATAATCGGCTCACTCTGTGAGTTTCTTTTATGGTAGAGAATTCTATATTTTTGTCTCAACCACCAACCATGAAAATAGCATAGTTAACTCGTCACTTCATTGTTTTGTCATCAGATACTTGAGGACAAGAGGAGTACCTTAACAGCTATGGGAACAAACTCAGACAACTCCGATGGTAACTTAAGCCAAATTCCCTTCTTTCCCTGTAATTAATAGAAAGTAAGGAATATAAGTGCTATTATTAAAAAGGAGATATTGGTCAGAACAGAGAAATCCGAATGCCACTTGAAAGGAAATGACATGGAATTTACTCACATGGAATTACTAACACGTTTGAAAATTTACCATAACCTAGAAACGATTAGCAATCATAAATATTCATGAATTCGGTTGGCAGAACAGTACAACTTGCCTCCATTTGAGGTCATTATTAGCCGAAAAAGTTGAATCTAGATAGTAAAGTTCTTAAGATTATAGCTTGTCCTATCCTTCTTTTAAACTAACACAGCTCAAGCACATTTCAATCACCTCGCTCTAATCTGCATGTAAAGTGTCATTTTCTTCTGTATAACTCAGACTCCCTCAATGAAGCATCAAATGTGTCTAGCGGCCATTTTTGAGCAAGTTAAAAACATACCTCTATTTTCCATTGACGAAGGGATAAACGAAGCATCGAGGCAAATAGATTTGCTTCAGCTGGTAATTTATCTGGATCAACGACAACTCCATCATACTCATCACTGTAGGCATCAAGTACTCTCAACTCACAGGAATGAGGACTAGAAGCAGGTTTTAGTCCGTTGATGTGAATTGAATAAGTTTCTGTGGAAAGTTTATCCTGAGCAATTGAACCTACAGCTCTGACTGACAGATGCATATCCCTTGACGTCCTTGAATAAGAAGCCATAGCTAAAGCACCTGAAAATGAACATTGCAAAGAAAATATGACAAGCCACAATCTTGGCCAAGCCAAGTCCTTTGTTAGGAAAAAATAGTGTGACTGAATTTCAAACTTCAAAAAAGAAGACTCTTAAGAAAGAACGGCGATCAGTAGTTCCTTGTATGGCCGAGGGTACTAAGACAAAATGCATAGTACTCCATTTAACATTTATCACAAATATTCAACTAAACCAGCACAGATATGAAATCTATTCCCACTCTTAGGTTCAAAAAGGGCGGATTCATCATACCCACAAAGGATTTGTATATCCCATTTTTGCATCCCTTCATCATCTCCATTCATGTCGGATAAGAAAAGATTGCTAACTCATCATGAACTTCTAAATTTTCAAATACCCATGATTCCAGAATCTACCAATGTAATCCCAAGTACATCCAGCAAAAGAAACATTCAATTCTTGAGGCAACATGGAGAGCAAATGAGACAAGTTTCCAATCATATACTGAAAGAGCACCATTTTATAAAAAAGCTTACCATGGGCAAGAAAAGCATTACCTCCGCAGCAAGAGGCCTGTAAGTTTGAGAACGAGCGTGACAATAATCTTTTTCCCATGTGGTTAGCCTCTGAAGCAAACAGAGACTTTGCCTCCAACAGTTTCAGCTCCATAATAACCAGCTCGCAAATGTCACCCCCACACACCTCACTCTTTTGCTAATTACCACCCCCCTCTCAAACACCTATCTCACCTTAAATCTCTTCTTATATACTACCTCATTTCAAAGAAACAATGGAGCTGTCACAAGAATCTAGAGATTCCGGAACAAGGTTGACAAGCAGGACCAAAACAAGGGAGCCTTGGAAGCGACGCCAATCGGCATAAACTAAGAGAAAACTGGGTAACGCATCACCCAGTGAAAGAAACCGCAGAGGACTCTCACAAAATGGGCAAGCGCGTAAGGAACTCTGAAATATCTGGGTGGTGCAAAATATCACTATCCCCAAGCAAAGATTCACGTCTGTCGTTCGTGGCCATTTGGACCAACATGTGGTGGACAATCGGTGGCGTCCGACGAGGACAAGGAATGGTGGGAACCAACGTGTTTTCCGCGCGGGGAAAAAAATGCAAAGAGGAGCAAAAAGATAGGGGAGGGAGGGTAACAATCAAAAACGTAGAAGTGAAAGACCCAAGGGGTAGTCAAATAGCAATGATTAGGAACGTAATTTTCACCCGGGCTTTCATTGATGCCTAGAATTTGGACCACATTCTATAGCTTGAAGTGATTATATTGAAATTTCGCATAAAAATTAAAACTCAATTGATAAAATTAAAGATTAATTCAATAAGCTTACGATTGATTGGATAAATTTTCTTAGAGAAAATGCGATGTAATGTTTTATAATTTTTCAATAGAATAAAAAATCTTGAGAAGATAAAAGTCTTATCATTTCTTCATTGCCCCTAATTGATGAGGGGTTTTTCCACTCATATATAAATTAGCAAATTAAAATTTTTTGATATCACCCATATATAAATTAAGAATGAGCAATGCTCATATCCAAAATATCTGCATTTTGGGAAAAGTCTTAAAAAAAAGTCCTAAACCTTTTGTTATTGTCTTGGGTTAGTCCTGCTTTTTTTGGTGCTTGATCCACTAAACCTTTTTAAGTTGTCTTGCCGATTCAGTCCTTTCCGGCCAATTTGGCCGGATTTTGCTGACGGGCGTCGGCGGGCGACGTGGACAATTTTTAATAATATTTTAATTTTTTTTTTAAATTTTTATTTTTACTTTTTTTTTAATTCCTCCAGCCGGTCGCCGGACCTCGGCGACCGGCCAGGCGACGGCCCGGCGAGGTCGAGGTCGACCTCGCCGGCCACCTCGCCGGTGGCGGGGCGGCCTCGCGCGGGCGGCGAGCCTCGCCCTCGCCGGATCGGCGAGGGTCCGGCCTCGCCCATGGCGGCGAGGCTCGACCTCGCCGGATCCGGCGGGCGAGCCTCGCCCGCCCCGCGCGAGGCCGCCCTCGAGGCCCGGCCGGGCGAGGGCGAGCCCCGCCACTTGCGGATCCGGCGAGTGAGGGGTTCGAGCGGGCGAGAGAGTCGGAGGGGGTAGACCGCCGGCCACCGCACCCGAGCCGCGGCCGTCGGCCTACGGCCGCGCCCGGTTTCAAGCGCCGAAGCTCCGGTAGGCCTCGGTCCTTTTTGTGCCTTGCGTTGGTCGGACCGGGCGGATCTCGACCTCGCCGGTGGCGCGGGGGCGGGCGAGGCTCGCCCTCGCCGGATCTGGCGAGGTCGAGCCTCGCCGATGGCGGCGAGGCTCGACCTCGCCCGGATCCGGCGAGAGGTCGGCCCGCCCTCGCCGGCGTGAAAAACTTACGGCCCGTCGCCGGACCTCGGCGGCCGGCCGGAGGAAAAACACAAATTAAAAAATTAAAAATTAAAAATATTTAAAAAAATATTTAAAAATATTTAAAAATAAAAAAAAATAAAAATATATTATTAAAAATTTGTCCACGCGTCGGCGCGGTCATGCCACGTCAACCCGGTCGGCATCCAGGTCAAAAATCAGGCCAAAATTGACCGGAAAGGACTAAATTGGCACAACTTAAAAAGGTTTAGGACCGAATCGGCGCCAAAAAGGTTTAGGGTAAATCGGCACAAAGCGAAAAGGTTTAGGGCTTTTTTGGCACTTTTCCCTCTGCATTTTTGTATAGGGAATTATGGCCTGAAAATGAACTATCTGGCCTCTCTAAATTCTCAGCAATCTAGAAATTTTTAATAATAAAAAAATTCTTATGCCATGACATTATTATTATTATTATTATTATTATTATTATTATTATTATTAAGGGATTATAAAATAGTGGTTTAGGACTCGAGATGAGAGAGTTGTCATTTCCTCAAAATATCAAATAATCAATCAAATCCTCTGGACAAGCTCCTCCTCCAGCGCGTGCGCGGGGGGCGATCGCTGCCAATTGACTTTTCCGTGGACAGCAATTAAAGCACGTGACTAGTAGGAAGGGAACACGTGGACCAACGAAAAGGGGCGGGACACGAGCCGGGGTTCTAAGACTAGGGCTATGATCATCCAACGGTGGTCCCCCATCGGGACTTGAAGTTCCGTTGGATCTTACGGCGGATGGAAAGTTAGGTTCACCTGGAGCCGGTGCACCTAATCTTTTTCTCTCTCTTTTTGCCCGATGCGTGCTTGAAGTTCCATCGTTCCCGGGAATGGATAGTCCTATGCGACCGGACAAGCCCCCGGCTCGAGACCAAGAAGGCGATGGTTGGTAACACGGTTCAAGACGGACCCGAGTCAATTAATGTCGATTTGATTCGATATGAGTAGCTTGAAATCAATAATGATCAATATTTTTTTAATAAAAATTAATTTTTAAACTCAAAGACCATGAGAGAGCTAAATCTTAATATGAGTTCAATATAACATTATTACAATCTAGATGTATATCAATTATGACTTCATCGGATGCCATTTTCAATTGTAAATTTTAAAAATCATTCCAACATAGTTGGAGACTTCTAATCACGAACCGCCTTTCAAGCTTTGTCTTGGGCAATTACACTCAAGAGAAAGGATGATCTTGAGTTATGTGTTTCAATTTACACGAAAATGACCGTAAGAATCAATCTGTGAAAAGCAAGCAATCCATCGAAAGTTATCATCCAAGCTGTGAAACTGAGTTTTGGCAACTTCGGAGCAAACCAAAACCAATCGATTCCAATCTATCTTAGGCCTCTTTTAAATCCCCAAAAGTGGACTCCTCAAAAATGGAAACCCCAAGACTTCGGGATAATGAAGATCAACATTGATGGCTCTTTTGTAGCCAATTCGACGAGAAGAGCCATGGCATGTGTCTATCGAGACTCATACAGATGATTGGTAGATAGCTTTGTAAAGTTGGTGGAAGTGAACTTGGCTGAACAAGCGGAAGCGATGGCGCTGGTGGAATCCTTACTTTTCTCTCTCCTAATCTGACCTGAAGCTTTGCATGGAGTCTAATTGTGATGTACAGGTGGGAAGTGTTCTTGCTTCTATTTCGTTAAGTTGAGAAGTATTGGCACTTGTTAAACAAGCCAATGCACTATTGGGAACTTTGTGAGTCTCAGTTTAGCCCACTATAGTAGGGAAACTGATAAAATTGTGGATTGGATTGCCAAGGCCAAACAAACAAATTGCCTACCTTGTAATTAGGTTATGGATCTCCCGCTTGCCTTGTTTGATTTGTTGTGCTCTGAAGCTTTAGACTTGAATTCACTAAACTGTTTTAAGTAAGTGATATCGATCTTTTTCCAAACCAAAAAAAAAATCCCCAAATGTGTTCCAAGCATCAACAATAGCAGGAGCCATTCTGAGATACCAGTAGAAGTCCCCGTATTTTTAGCTAGAGGATTAGGAAGAACGGAACCGTCACATAAGGCCTCTCAAACAAATCCTAATTGATCAGCTAATCAAAATCTCTAATAGAGAAATAAGGGAAAAATCAAATAAGAATATGAAGTGCCCTTATTTTCTCAAATAATGGTCCGAAGTGAACTTTGTGTCAAATAATGGCATTAAGTGATAATGGTTATTTCAAATAAGAGCTTAAAGTGGTTATGATAATTTCAAATAAGAGTCTAACCTCACCGGTTACCAGCTGACTAAAATTCCAACCTGCCATGGAGCATTTTTGTCCAATTACAATTTTAATCTTAAATTATTTCTTATTCTTTTCTTTTCTTTCCTTTTTCACTTTTTTTTTCTAGGACAAGGACCAATGGCCACCAACAAGGGCTCTGCCAACCTTTGCCAAGCAAGGGTTGCCTTGCCCCAGGCGAGGCCATCCCTCGCTTGGCATTAGCAAGGGCCAACCTCGCCAATGGCCACAAGGCCAGCCTCCCTCAGGGCGAGGGTTGACTCACTAGTGATCGGCACCAAGGTCAACTCGGCAACGGCCAACGCCAAGCCCTCGTTGGCCCCAAGCGAGGCCAACTCTCACTTGATCTAGTGAGGGTGGCCTCACTTGTGGCCAGCAAGGGTTGGCAAGCCCTAGTCAACCCTTACCAGTGATCGACGAGAGTGGCCTTTGCCAAATCATGTGAGGACAAAAACCACCGGCGAAAAAGAAAGCAAAACTAGAAAAAGGAAAAAAATTCAAAACAATGTAAATGACTAAAATGTCCTTGAAGTTAAATTCTTATTTGAAACAAACATAATAGTCACTTAAGACCCTTATTCAAAACAAAATTTACTCCAAACCTTTATTTGAATAAATGATAACACTTTAGACTCTTGTTTGAAATAAAGTTCACTTTGAGTTCTTATTTGAGAAAATAAATGTATTTTAGGCCCTTATTTAGAATTTTTCGTAGAGAAATATAAGCAATCCTCTTGCTAGTATTTTTCTTCTATACATATCTGCAGTTGCTGGCTAGCAGCAGTAGCGAAGCAGGCTATATCCATGGATCAAGACGATTGTGGTCTCATTGAGTGAAAAATTGGGCCTTAAGGCAGTTTCAAGGCCCTCGAAATTGGATTGGGGCCTATACTAGCCACCTCCCTCCAACCCCACTTTTCCAAATTTTGCATTGGCGCCGTAGCATTTGACTTCCAACTGCAACATATATTTGTTGGACCCGCTCTTCTGTGGCCAATCAATTGTTCATTTTCTTTTGATGGTGACCATTCAACGGGATTGAGATGACCCTCGACTTGCTTTGTCGTTACCTATTCAAGTTAAATCGCATGGTAAAATGATATACACACATCGCACGTAAAAGTTTAATTTTACTGCACAGAAAAAAAAAAAAAAAGTTTATCCGTTTTTAAGATGGTTTGTTGAGGAGGAAAAGGAAATGAATAGTACAAGCCTGTTACAAAGTGGTCAACTGTATGAAATCCAGTATATATCGATTTAGCACACTAATTAAAAATCCACAATCTCGTGATGAATTTTCAATTCAATGTTTTCTTTAATCAATCCTCTTTCATCAATCAAAGTTGATCATCCATCTTAATAAATCGCTTTATGGTATATCTCAAACTTTATCAATTTCAAATTTAATTAAGTAGAAAGGACCATCCTACCTTTCAGGGAGATATTATATTCTACTATATATTGCATACATATAATTACTACATGAACATTTATTTTCTTTTTCCTTTTTTTTTTTTTGCTATAAGCTACTACATGAACATTGTGAATGGTCATTTGATCTCTCTATCCATCGACAACCATGAGTTGGGTCTTTGTGTTAAAGCAGTAGTCAATGGTCATACAGTAACACATGGCAGCCATGTTATCGGATTTGTGTATGACTTTCAGCGGCTAAATGGTCAGACGCTCGTGCTTAAAACAGCCAAAAACGACGTCCATCTCAAGGTATATAATAACATTATCTGTGCGGTCCAATAACGATATTCGGACGATAATTTGAACCGGTGATACACGAGAAAAAGACCGGAAAAAACAACGGTATCGCCGGCGTACGTCATCCCATGCAGAACGAGAACGACAATTTGAGTTTGACTGGTTATAGTGATCAATGTCTCAGAGCCCGAAAATGAATAAACTACTTCATCGAGAGCCCATATTTCCAAACTATCAACGCTGATATCGCGTAGCACCTGGAATTTGATAGCCGGAGGCGGTATCGGAGTAGGTTTTGTACTCTTTACGTCGTTTCTATTTTCAACAGTGATGGGAAGATCGTTTCAGACACGTTCACTTTTTTAACGTTGGCTTTTGAAGAGATCGAAGCGGCCAAGAGGTCATCTGAAATCTTCAACAGATGTAAATAGCGGTAACATATTATATTCTGCAGGCATATTATAAGGTAAAGGTCGAGGGCCCTTGGCTAAAGAAAGGGCTCCAGTTTGAAAAAAATACAGAAAGAACCCAAAAAGACATGATTATCTTTTGTCAGCCAGACAGAAGACCCAAGGATAAACATTTGTGGTCCGAAAGTCATACATTGCTGCTCATAAATAATTAATGTATGCCCACTTAGAGTGAGGTAAGGACACGATTCTGTGGCTTTTGCGTTGAATAAGTCAGTTAAAGATAAAGCTCGCGAAGACTAGCTCCTGCTCAAAAAAAAAAAAAAAAAAAAAAAAAAGACTAGATCTACCATTTCTTTTGACTATCTCTCCCAGATAGGACACACAATTAATGCCTCAATTGCACATGCGACTTTGACCTAGCTCAGTTCGTTGAAGAAATTTTCTTTGCATTATTTATCCATTGGCAAAGCCTAGAACAAGTAAATATTGTTAATAGAAAGTGTTAATATCACGAAAAATCTCAAACTGATATAACATATTTACCTTCCGTCAGTTTCCGTTAAATTTTACCATCAAATTGCTAAATTGAATTACACGTAACAATTGATGGTTTTGGGTTTTATCTTTCGTTTGTCATAAGTGTACCGATTTCTGATTTTTGTGACATTAATCCAATTTAAAGAAAACTAATAGAGGATAAAGTTGTTACAAATATATCGGTTTTTGGTTATTAGTGAGGTTTTTTATGGTCAAAAAATTAATTTTGAATAAATTTATCACAGAAGTACCAATTTGGAGTTTTTCATGGTATTAACCCTAACAAAATCCACTCCTTCAGCTGGTTTTTACATCATTGCTTACAATCTCATCTCAGTGGCTACAACGAGTGGAGTCGATTATACCAAGCAAATTGACAGGAAATCACTTCATTGTGTGCGCCTTCGATAGGGTAGATGGGGGTCTTCAATGTTGTAGTAGGAGGGGTGGCCATGCACGGTGACCTCGATGACCAATGCCAAGGAGTGACCTATTGGCCATAATGATGAGCCGCTGTATGTTGTTCGGCCGCCCCAGCATGATGAAGATTGTTATCACTTAAAGAGATGGTCATCTTGAGCGCAACGCAAAACTTGCATTGAAAAGACAATAGATCTATGGTAGATCTATACGATACGAGTCCAAGCATTCTTGTAGGTAAGATTGTAAAAAATAACCTAAACGCCTATATCTAAAGAAAGAAAATATCTGTATAAACCATAAATCCCTATTTTTTAATGAGCTGTCAGACAATATGACCATGACTTTGGAGGCTTCAAAGATTGATTAGTTTGCATGTGCAATTTCGTATGACCTCTGTCTAAAATAAGGGGGAGAAAAAAAGAACCTTTGCAAAGTAGATAGATTGTCAGAAATGAACTTCTTTAGATTTGAGGAATGGTAAACACCCAACAAATCAAACCCCCAGACCCTATTCATCTTTTAGAATTGTAGATCCAGTATTGCAGGAGTTTTACTTCACGAAGCGAGGTAAACCAAGTCGGAAGGAGACTGACTTTGAATTTTCTCGCATGCCTGCCAACGAAAATAATGGGCCATCCATGTGGTAATAAAAGTGTCAACCCTTTGATTTATGGAGCACGACGACGTTCAAACCATAGATGCGTCTTTCCAATCAACGTAATCATTAGGGTGAAGAAGCAAGTGCGCATCGTTTTTCACGCTACTTTTTAAGTTTCTCCAAAGAATCATTAAGAGGAGCATGAGTATATTTATGCATTCATTAAACAGTATATAAAATATTACAAAATTTCTGGATTTTATATCCAACTTATCCGGTCATATTCTGACTAGAAATTTAAATAAATAAACGCAATCCGAGTAATTATTTATTGTGTTCTTTTGTGCGTCCCATATATGCCTAGATTTGTTCCATGGAAGGGACTCATGGAGCAAACCTTCCTTATTTCCTTCATCTTTTATCTTTCTTTACATCAATGATGCATTGATTTATGTCGGGAAGTGCTAAGTTTAGACGTTTCAACTTTAGTGACTATGATATGTCGAGGTGTATTATTGAGAATGATGCAAGGAGTAAGGATATATTCACAAAAGGTTGTAAAAATATAAGTTAATCTATACAAGGGATAGGGATGTCTTTTTCTTCTTCTTTTTTGGGTCAGAGAGATGTTTCAACTTTAGTAACACCTAATAGTGTTAGCTCTACTTTATTGATAATAGAGGCTGCTCTTATATAATTTGGTTTCATTGGATCTAAAGAGATTTTCAGACAAATCGGATATCGATTTGATCAAGACTTTAAGCTAACCCGAATAGGATAAACCCCCCAATTTGTTTGATTCCGATTACATTTGATATTGCAATTATTTGATCAAAAGTTGAGGCTTCTTTTACAAAGCCAAATTATTGATAAAACCAGGATTTGGCATTTGGTTCAATTCGGTTCAATCCAGATAATCGGTCTTTCCATATTTCCCGAACATTTCAATCAATCATTCATCTTCATTTTGGCCAAAAGATTGTCATTTGTTACGCAAAACATTCACCTCGAAGTGATCATTCATCTCAATAATCATCTTCTCAACTCCTAATCCTAACATCACCGAACTATGCACATCGTTTCTCCAAGAAAGAAAGCGAAAAAGAAGAGACTCTTCTCAGACGACCATGAGATGAGGAAACCCAATTATCTGATCAAAAGTTGAGGCTTCTTTTACAAAGCCAAATTATTGATAAAACCAGGATTTGGCATTTGGTTCAATTCGGTTCAATCCAGATAATCGGTCTTTCCATATTTCCCGAACGTTTCAATCAATCATTCATCTTCATTTTGGCCAAAAGATTGTCATTTGCTACGCAAAACATTCGCCTCGAAGTGATCATTCATCTCAATAATCAACTTCTCAACTCCTAATCCTAACATCACCGAACTATGCACATCGTTTCTCCAAGAAAGAAAGCGAAAAAGAAGAGACTCTTCTCAGACGACCATGAGCTGAGGAAACCCTAAAGCCGGAATCGGAGATAACGGCGACAGCAGTGGAACGTTGAAGATCCCCATCGCGTCATCACAGTCCCAAGTCCCCGTCCAACTAGACGGCGTCAAAGGACCGTCCCTACACTTGCCTGCATCGGACTCCACCAGCTTCTCCTTCTTCACGATGACCTCGCTCTCCTCCTCCTCCTCGCGGAGTCGTTTCTTGTCATCGGCCGGGGCCGCCGCCGGCTTAAGCTTGCCGGCTTCGAGAGGGAAGTTGAGGACCGCCTTTGATCCACGGAGATTGAAGGCGGCTTTGTCGTAGGCCCTTGCAGCTTCGATCGCGGTGTCAAAAGTTCCGAGCCAGACGCGTGAGCCCTTCCGGTTCGGGTCTCGGATCTCTGCCGCGAACTTCCCCCACGGCCTCCGCCGGACTCCTCTATAGTGCCTCTGTTCGTCGTGTGCTTGATTCGAACCCTTTTGAACCGTCTGATTCTCCCTGGAGAATTGCAGCAACTCGACTTTTTTCGGCAGCGCGATCTTCAGCGATGGCTTCTTGCTTGATTGCGAGGTTTTAGAAGCCGTTTTACTGGTAATCACCGGCTTCGCTTCAAACTCGAAGAAAGGTTCCGTTTCGGCGCTCATCGATGAGCTCCAGTTCGCTGCCATCGGAGGAATTAGGTCGAGCTTTTGAGGTTTCGCTTCGAAACTGAAGCTCTCGCTCTGGTTTTGCTCGAAAGCGATCGAGCTGACATCGAACTCGAAGAGATCTTCAGGTGGGAGGCAATCGAAGTGGGAGAAGGAGACGGAGGAGTGAGATTCGGAGCGAGAGGGTTCGATTGCGGGTTCGAAAGCGATGGAGTCGGAGGATGGGGCGGCGGCGGTGGTCTCCAGATCAGCCATGAAGGCAGCTCCGATCGGGGAGGACTCGCCGAGGAGGTGTTGCTTGATGAGCTGAAGCCTCGAGGACAACCGAGGGCTCGATGGTGTCGCCATTTCTGAAGGAGCTTGGGGCAGAATGAGCTTTGAGAGAGTAGGCTAGAGAGAGAGAGAGATAACAGAGCAGGGAAGAGGGATGGTGGATGGTGGATGAGAGTGGAGGAAAGAGTGGAGATGAGTATTTATGGTAGGCAGAAAATAGAGGTGGGGAGGGTTGAATTCAAACTTTGGAGGAGCTTTCGTGTAGTGGTTCCTACGCTTCTCCTCCTTCTTATCCTCTCTCTCTCTCTCTCTCCGTTGGATCAACTTCGTTGTTTGAAAGTCAAAGCGTCCCTCAACGGCGACGATCGTTTTTGCAGCCGACGTTCGCCCACGTTTCCGTTACATTTATAGAAAGAACGATCTGCGGTCACTTTCTTTTTTCTTCCTCAAGGGGATGTAATCAGGAGCTCTCCGTTGGATCAACTCCGTTGTTTGAAAGTCAAAGCGTCCCTCAACGGCGACGATCGTTTTTGCAGCCGACGTTCGCCCAGGTTTCCGTTACATTTATAGAAAGAACGATCTGCGGTCGCTTTCTTTTTTCTTCCTCAAGTGGATGTAATCAGGAGCCCTAGAACGGTTTACGATCACATATTATTTTTCATTTATCCTGGAAGGAAAAGAAATGAAGAATTTATGGCTCGTTTCTATAACCAGCGAATGGGGAAAAATAAATAAAAAAAAGCACTTCATCATGCCCTAAAACGCTGTAGATGAGTGTCTGCCATGTCGTGGTAAGAGAAGTGGCCATGCATGGTGGCCTCGGCAACGAATGCAAAGAAGTGACCTCCCGGCCATAAGGATGCACCGCCACTGATCGTTCGGCGGCGTGGTGACAATTGCTATGGCCCAAGAGATCATCATTTTGAGCATCGCTCAAAATTCCACTGAAAAAATAATGGATATGGGTTAAGTTTGTTTCACCAAAAATTTCGTGATAAAGGAATCTATTTTTCATGTAATTAATTTTCAAGGAAATTTATTAGTTTTCATTTGTTTTATAGTTTGGGAAAATTTCCCCTTTCATTTCATGAAAAAATTTTTCCATAAATCAATTAGTTTTCCATCATCCAAATATTAGAAAGTCTAAAAATAATTATTTAGAAGTAGTTTTCTTCAAACAAACAGGCCAATAGTAGATCAATGCAATACGACTTCAAGCATTTTCAAAGTCAAAGTTGGGAAAAAAAAAGTATTATATATGCATGTATCTAAGAAAAGGAAATATTTGTTTAAATTATAAATTTCTATTTGTATATGAGCCGTCAAACTTTATGACCACGAGTTTGGTGATTTCAAAGGTTACAGGTTGTCATCATATGCTGACAACATAACAATCATGGGCCTCCTTATAATGAGAAGGCTGAATCTACTTTGACTTAGTATTACACGTGTTTCCCATACTGCATAGGGTAAACTAAAAAAATTAATAAGAGTCACGAAAGAGATGTTTGGAGCATCTTCATTTAGGGAGATCATCAAGAGAAAGCACTTATTCAATCGAACTCATATTTACTTAAAAACTTAAATTGATGAGTTATAAGTCTATTCTTATACATTAACTGCTACACCATGCTAACTCTTCGATGTGAAACTTGTATATCACAATTCACACATGCAACTCAACAATCACCCTTGCATGTATGAGCTTAGTGTAAAGTATTTTCTCCCTTATCCGAGTATCCTTCTACATTAAGACATCTTAACTTGATTCTCTCATCGACACCCAACTTTTTATTTGTTCTCTTTCTCTAAACTAAACCATTAAGTATGCTATCAGGTCCGCGTTGCTACACCACAATTTCTACTGCTCGAAACTGCATTTGTCACCAAATTCCTTCTTTGAGATATTCACCAAACACCAAAAAGATTAGGCCTCACTAATCTATCATCTACTCTTATACCATTTGTAGGGAGCGTGCAGTAAAAACCTAATATCTTCATCCAATAAGATCATCAAAAGAATAATCAATTATGAACCCATTAATACATCTAATTCAACCCACCTTTACTTAATAACTTATGCTAGCAAGTTTTGGATCAATTAAAATATTTAACTGCTCAACACCACATCAATTCTCCGATATGAGACTTCTCTAACACAACTCATATGTGCAACTTAACAAGTTTAGTTTGGGCATCCAGTCCCTCCATGAGACATAAAGAACACTTTAGTGTAACAACTGGTTTCGACTTGTCGTGACCTTATAGGAGAATGTCATCAACTCTGGACTAGCTTGTGCCTGAGAGGCAATCCTTGCATTAAAAAATCCTCTAAGATGGTGCTTACTCCACTCCAAGACTCCTAAAACAAACACCCTAACGCTACTCTTATGAACAAGTTATATCATCCTTTTGCATTACTCACTCTTTACCTCAATGATACAAAACTTCACTTTTCAGCTGACAAGGATATGGGAGAATTCGCTACGACATTTTTTCCCACCCAAATTCACAATGCCCTTATTGCAGGCTACTCTGTCACTTCCTTGTGTTTTACAACCATCAATACCACTCTCTCGAGACTTACATGAATAGCAACACTTGCCAAACAGAACAATTTACGCCACTATACTAGTAGCTTACCTCAATCAAAGTTATTTATGAACCTCAAGTCACTTGTACTCTCCTTGACAAATGTAGCATCCTCAGCCAACTATGCTCCCTCGATAGCTTGCCCACTAGGCTTCTCATGATCTCAGTGGACTTGTTGAAAACCTTCTCTTGAGATTCACCCATGATCTAGGAACGTTTTCCCAATTTGGTAAGCAATTTGGTTCATTTCTTCCCCTCTTCCTTGCCATCCTTGAAGCTAGACAAGAGCCGCATCTTGTCTAAGCCCTCTTAACCACGACGATCACTTCCCTCCCCCAAAGGACCGAGTGGACCATAGGCTTTCCCCAAATCACCCATCTGCTGAAGGGATCTTGCTTTGATACAATTTGTCACGAGTCGACAAATTTTTGGCTGTGGAGTAGCCTATTCGGTGCCTGGTGAGCCGAGAACACCAGGCCAACTTTCCTTCTAAAGATTATACCTAAGTTCAGTATGATGAAATCACATCCTCATATCGGATTGTTCCACATCTAGTTTAGCTTAGGCATCCAGTCTCTCAAGCAAGACATACATTATATTTCGGTACTAACAATTTTCATATGAAACATTCAACAATTTTTATTTGTTGAGAACACATAGGTTTATTTTTTATAATCTACGGTATAGGTACTACATATGCTTTTGATTATCATAAATGAACTTCTTAAATTAGATAGTATATCAGAAATGAACTTCTTCAATACCCTATTGCTGGAGACATACTCCATAAGGCAGTACTCATGTATGGATGCCCAAGCGAAGTAAACCAAGTTGAGAAGAGACCGATTTGAGTCCGGACCGTTTGCAAGGACCTTCGTTGCTGTCATTGAATTTTCACATGCGCGAAACACCGACATGGTAACAAGAAAGTCAATGTTTTGATTATCAAGTTATAATGACATTCAAACCACATGTACATCTTTCGAGTCAAGATAATCATTTGGGTAAAGATCAAGTAAGCATAGCTTTCAAGTCATCATAAGTTCTTGAGACGGTTATTAAGGTTCATTTGTTTAATGAAAAATCCATGTTTTGGAGAACATTTTTTTCAGAAAAGAATGCTAGTATTGCTTACAAAATGAATGAACGAAAAATATTTTCATCATCCATGAAAATGTTTAGATGTAAATCGTTGTCGATGATGAAAACATTTTTTTGTTGGCTAATTATTCTAAAAAATATAACCAATTATTTTTAAGAAAATAGTTTTCAAATCATTTATTTTTCATGAAATAGACACATAGCAAGAATTGCTTGGTTAGTAAATCCCATATCGTCATAAAAGTGGTATAGTCCTTTGTGCATCCTCTATACGACTAGATTTGCTCCACGGAAGGGATTGACCAAGCAAGTCTTTTTCACTTCCTTTACCCTTTCTCTTTCTTTGACTAGACAATGCATTGATTTATGTCGAAAATTATTAAGTTGGCATGTTTCAACTTTATTAATTATATGCATGAGGAAAGCCTGTGATATATTTATGTATGATAGAATTAGTGACTCATATTATGAAGAGAAATACGAGGGGTAAAGAAATATTTACAGAAGCTTTGTGTGTATTTGTCGCTGCGATACGCGGTCGCCATGACCTTTCCACAATGCGAAGACTACAATATTTGGTTGGATTTAGTTCAATCCCGATAATCAATTTTCCATTTTTAACGAGTGTTTCGATGGATCCTTCAATTTTAGCCAAAAGATTGTCATTCGCCATGCCATACAATGCACCTCAAAGTGATCATTCATCTCAAAAACCATCTTCCGAGCACCTAGTCCTAACATCACCAAACTATGCACACCGTTGCTCCAAAACAAAGAAGACTCTTCTCATTTGACCATGAGCTGCGGAAACCCTAACGTCGGAATCGGAGATAACGGCGGCAGCAGAGGAACGTCAAAGATCCCCATCGTGTCATCACAGTCCCAGGTCCCCTTCCAACAAGACGGCGTCAAGGGAGCGTCCCTCCACATGCCGACGTCAGACTCCGCCACCTTCTCCTTCTTCACGATGACCTCGTTCTCCTCCTCCTCCTCCTCCTCCTCGCGGGGTCGTTTCTTGCCATCGGCGGGGGCCACCAGCGGCCTGGGCTTGCCGGCCTCGAGAGGGAAGTTGAGGATCGCCTTTGACCCGCGGAGCTTGAAGGCAGCTTGGTCGTAGGCCCTCGCAGCTTCGATCGCGGTGTCAAAAGTTCCTAGCCAGACGCGCGAGCCCTTCCGGTTCGGATCTCGGATTTCCGCCGCGAACTTCCCCCAAGGCCTCCGCCGGACTCCTCTATAGTGCCTCTGTTCGTCGCGTGCTTGATTCGAACCTCCTTGAACCATCGGATTCCCTTGGAGAATTGCAGCAACTCGACTTTTCTGGGCACCGCTATCTTCAGCGATGGCTTCTTGCTCGATTGCGAGGCTTTCGAGGCCGTTTCACCGATAATCACCGGCTTCGCTTCAAACTCGAAGAACGACTCCGTTTCGGAGCTCATCGATGAGCTCGAACTCGTCCCCACCGAGGGGATAAAGTCGAGCTTTTGAGGTTTCGCTTCGAAACTGAAGCCCTCGCTCTGGTTTGCTCGAAGGCAAACGAGCTGACATCGAACTCGAAGAGATGTTCATTTGGGAGGCAATCGAAGTCGGAGAAGGAGACGGAGGAGAGAGATTCAGAGCGAGTAGGTTCGACTGCGGGTTCGAAAGGGATGGAGTAGGAGGATGGGGCGGCGGCGAGATGAGCCGGGAAGGCGGCGACGATCGGGGAGAACTCGCCGAGGAGGTGTTGCTCGATGAGCTGAAGTTTCGTCGACACTTCGGTGCTCGACGATGTCGCCATTTCTGAAGGAGCTCGGGGCAGATTGAGCTTTTGAGTGAGTGGTCTAGAGAGAGAGAGAGAGAGAGAGAGAGAAGAGAGGAATGGTGGATGCCGGATGAGAGTGGAAGAGACAGTAGAAATGAGTAATTTATAGAGGGAGGGAGGGGTTGAATTCAGACGGGGGAGGAGCCTTCCTTGAGTGGTTCCTGCGCTTCTCCTTCTCCTTCCTCTCTCCTTCTTATCCCCTCTCTCTCTCTCTCTCTCTCGCCCTTTGATGTATCCTTGCCGTTGGATCAACTCGTTTGTTTGAAAAGTCAAAGGGACCCTCAACGGCGAGGATCGCTATTGCAGTAAATGCCCGGCCCAGGTCTTTTCGTCGTGTACTGTGCATCTTTTGTGAAAGAGCGCAATTGCGGTCGTCTTTTCTTCCTTCGCGGAGTTGACAATTTAGGAGCCCCTTTTTTTTTTTTTTGTCCACTCATTTCTACGGTGGTAATGCGTTCGACAATTTAAAGCAATGCAAGTTGCATCGCCTGAGGGTTCTGACTTCTGATCTGGAGCAAAATGATTACCGATTAAAAATCGCTTGACCTATTATCGAAAATCATCTTAACGAACGTGCTTGAAAATGCCAAATGACAATATATCGTCCGCGAATTTCAACTGTCCATTTAATGTTAGAGTCGGTTAAGTCATCAGACAAGTGTTGCTCTTATCTGAAATTTGAAAAATACATGTACCTATGGACCTCTAGTGTGTGGTACGCAGTTTGACAAGTATCTAGTTGCCAACGTCTTTTCAAGTCTACAAAAGCTGGGGTGACAAACTTTGGTTATTTTAAATATCAAGATGACTCAATTTGCACAAATCAAGTTAATTAGTTACGGATTATGGTCGTATAGCTAAGTTAATATAGGAACGCGTGTAATACAAAGATTATCATTAGATTTATTGTCAGCGTAGGAAAAATCTTTACACGTTCATTATTGGACGAATGACAAGTGTTTTTGGACGGATACAAACCATTCAATGGTGAACGTGTAGCTTGTTCATTACATAAAACATCTGATAAGAAAGAAAAAATATCTCGGGAAACGACGAAAACTTATCGAGGTTCTAGAAATACTTGGTTATGAAAAAGTAAGATATTCACATGTGTATGCCCGTATGCGTACGTCAACGGTGGATAAAAGAAAGACAAGTCCACCATGATGAAAGGGGCAAAAAAGAGAAAAGAAAAAGGGATGCAATGCCTGCATTATTGATGGGAGAGGTCCATGTGCGCGTGAACAAGAGATAAGGTAAAGGAACACAGAATCGAATCCATGATTTGGTCACGGATCCAAAGTGGTTTCGACTCACAAGGCACGTTATCTCCATCTCTTGCCAGACTTTATATATCTTTTTCTATTTCTTCTAGAAGCACTCTCTATCTAAGCAAGTTTCTAGACAATGCGTGGTTCAATACAATATCCTCCTCCTAGGTGTACGAGATTCAGGAATTTGACGTAAGGTATAAGGAATTATAGCGCATCATCTATTCACTAAAATCATACCAAGCATCGATCTACAGTGCCATCTATCTAATGGAAATCGATGTGTTTAACTTGAGTTAATATAATTGCCCGGGATTTTAGGTGGATGGCCCAACAAAAGCTCATCTACGGGAATTAGTTTATTGACTTCCCAAACAGTAGTACAAGAATTGTGATAAACTCCATCTCTTGCAAGACTTTCTATATCTTCTCTATCTCTTCTAGAAACACTTCCTGTCTAAGCAACTTTCTAGACAATACGTGTTTTCTTACAATATCCACCTCACAGAAGTCCGAGATTTAGGAATTTGATGTAAGGTATGAGGAATTATAGCGCATCATATGTTCGCTAAAATCATACCGAGAATTGACTTGCAATGCCATCTATCTATCAGAAACCAATGTGTTTAACTAAAATCAACAAAACTGCCTCGGGTTTTAAGTGGATGGCCCAACAAATGACCATCTATAGGAATTAGTTTATCGACTTCCCGAACAGTAGTACAAGAACCGTACTAAACAACCCCCCAACCCCTAATTGCACTTGCTCTCCCATGACACTAACACGTTTTGGTCCGGGGCATTAGCTCATATGATCTCACTGATATCTCAACCGTGTGAGCGCACTTCGCGTGGCGAAGAAGAAGTACCATAAAAGTCAACTTCCCTTCGGGCAAAAGCAATAGGAAGCTCAACTCGAGGGTTTCTAGCTAAGTTGGACATTTTATTGACAACAGAGAGGGAATGCGAGAACCCCTTTTGTCAAAATGGAATATTTCAAGAGCCTCTCTCTCAATGTGAAGCCTGTCGTATTCTACTGTTCATCGCTTTTGACCTGAGATGTCACGAAAGGGTCTTCGGTTGAATAACGGGAACAGAACAAGAACAAGCTGCGGTCTATTCCTGCTGTCGTATATTTTAATGATTGTTTCGGTCTACGGTCTCTGACGCCGACAGCTCTCTTTTCCTTCCTCCAAAGGTCGATTAATAAAATGGCGTCGGAGGTGAGTGCATGATTTGGTAAGCTGTCCGAAAGCATCTCGCCATCTAATCTTTTGTCCCGTTATTTGATTTGACCATGTCCCGCAAAAGCAATAGAAGCGAAGGAAGTAACGTTCGGGGAACGTATGATTTGGGGATTGCACTAGTTTTTTTTTTTTTTTTTGGTCAGAAATAATAAAAAGGGATTGCACTAGTTGTTGGAGTCTAGCTAATAGGCACGTAACCGTAGGAGAAAATGAAAGGGGCGGATACGGCGCGTCTTATTTTGTATGATGGTTATGACTTATATCTCCAAAAGGGTAAGTTTCCCCAATTCGGCATGGACCCTTTTAGTCCAGTCCTTACTCATCACCCTGAAAAAAAAGCTCGAATGAATTGCCTTTGATCAAACGAGAAAGGTGAACTTAGCGGGGTACGAGTAAATCAGCTCGGAACACTGTTTGACCATAGCTAGACTCATCGAAATGGGTCATTGACCTATTTCTTAACTTATATGAGTGTTAAATAAATCATACATGAGTTTTATTATATTAAATAAATGGATCGTAAATGGGTTTAAACATGATATGATTGTTAAATGGATCATAAATGAGTTATAAACGGGTTTATAACTTATTTAGACCAAATTTACCTCTACTAATTCCCAAAAAATATAAATTTGTATTACTCTCTCGTCATGCTTTATTGCCCTTACTCAATCTCGCGTTTGCTTACTCTGTACTCTCATCTCAATTTGAGTATGATTTTTTTTTTATATATAGATTATGCTAAATATGAAAGTGTTTTAATAGTATGGGTAGTCGGGTATAAGTCATTATATTTGTATTGCATGGAAATTGATCAAAACGGATTAAATAAATTTATTCGAATCAATCCAATCTAGACCAAACCTGACTCGGCCCTACCCGATCGACAAGTCTAGCGGAAAATCAAAGTGAATCATGGTCAACCATTCCATTTTAATTTGTCAAAGCCCGACGTGTGACCTAGCTCTCTCACCTAAATTAGCTAGGGCGAAAAGGTAAGAAACGACCAATGAAAGTTGCGATTGCGGCGTCAAAATTTTCAGCACCTCCTCCATTGTGAAAGAATTTGCAGTTGAAATCTATCCGCTCAAATTACCGAAACAAGCGTGCGTTGCGATGATCTTCAAGCATCGTCAAAGATTTGATTCGTTGACTGCGCAAAATTATACAGGAGGGAAAGCTCAAAGAAACCCATATTTACTGGCGCGTCCTAACTAAGGTTTGACACAGCCCGAGCATCTCATATACACTAATAGCCTCTTAATATTTGCCCGATTCGAAGTCCCTCTCGCGCCACTGCCGCCGGCGGTTCCAACGCTATACTTGACAAGTGTCGACACCGGGCACAAAAAATTGGGCCCGAGCATAAAGGAAGCTGATAGACCAAAACAGACCGTACGCTTAATCCGCAAGGTCCACTAGATAGAATGTCCGACCAGCTCATTCTTAGGTCATAATTATATGATATACCCGGATAGCTCATCAATGGAATGTCTGAAGAGCTGATCAATCATGAGTTTCCATTGGACAAAGTCTAAGTGAAGGTCATGACACGTGGCAATGATTATTTGAGGGATGAAAAGAAGTGCAAGCTAGAGTCCAAGAGGTTCCGTCGATCAAGGGGTAACTATAGTTAGAGGATTGGTAACAGTTACAGATTATCTCTAGATTAGCACAAAGTCAAGAGACAATTGGAGATTCTTGCGAAGGAAAACTAAAAGGAATGTCCCATTAAAGATACATGAGAATCAAGGTAAAGTATATGTGATAGGTATCTTAGCACACACTCAACAAAGAAAAGACACTACAAACAAGAATCAATAGACAAAAAAATCGCGAGAAGCCCATTGGATTTAGATGAAAATCGTTGATATTAGATTTTGCCCAAGTTTCAAATTCAAATTCGACTAAGATTTGGGTTTCCTAATGCTAGCACTTGTCCTTGATTGTAAAAACTTTCGAGTCCTACCTTGTAAGTTTTTCAACTTCCCTAGGCACTTCATCAATTTCCTTTAAAGGGTTTGTGTCCAATTTCGATCATCGAGTACATAGGAAATCCAAGAATGTAGATCATATGTTATGATTCAATAAAATTCCTTGCAATTTTCTTATTTTTTTTCAATTTATTGTCTTCTCCTTGTATTTGGTAATATGAATTTTATAGAGTCGTTGAGGTTTAAAGGCATATTAAATATTATTTACTTTTGATCTGAAGTCAGATTCTTTGTACTTAAAATGATGAGAAACGGTGCAGAAAGGCCTAAAATTAGCATTCACCCATTCTGTCAAAGAAAAAATTATTAATACTACGAAAAATCTTAAATCGGAATATCAATAACAAATTTACTTTAAACTAATTTTTTAATCATAAAAACTCCAAATTGATACACCTATAATCAATTTACTTTCTATGATTTTCATTAAATGGAATTAAAACCTTAAAAAAATCACAAAATAATACCACACACCTTTCAAGCCCATGAACAGAAGATGGATTTCGAGTCTAAAAGGTGCAAACGACTTTTGGTATTACGTGTTTGGGAATTCCTCTTGTTCAAGAAATTCGCTAGCATTATTGATGAGAAAGGGAAGAAAATGTCAAATTTCAACAGTCCTTTTCAATGCCCTGTCCATTTTCGACCATAAAAAAATTCAAGAGAAAGTATTATAGATATATCTCGACTAACCAAGTGTATATCTCTACTTTTTTATATATCAAATAAATATTTGAACCCCTTCAAGCCCATGAACAAAAGATGGATTTCGAGTTTGAAAGGTGCAAACGACTTTTGGTATTACGGGTCTGGGAATTCCTCCTGTTCAAGAAATTCGCTAACATTATTGATGAGAAAGGGAAGAAAATGTCAAATTTCAACAGTCCCTTTCAATCCCCTGTCCATTTTCGACCATAAAAAAATTCAAGAGAAAGTATTATAGACATATCTCGACTAATCAAGTGTATATCTCTACTTTTTTATATATCAAATAAATATTTGAACACCCTTCAAGCCCATGAACAGAAGATGGATTTTGAGTCTGAAAGGTACAAACGACTTTTGGTATTACGGGTCTAGGAATTCCTCCTGTTCAAGAAATTCGCTAGCATTATTGATGAGAAAGGGAAGAAAATGTCAAATTTCAATGGTCCCTTTCAATGGCCTGTCCATTTTCGACGATAAAAAAAATTCAAGAGAAAGTATTATAGATATATCTCAACTAACCAAGTGTATATATCTACTTTTTTATATATCAAATAAATATTTGAATTTTACTTTTGGAGACTAATTTACACCTTTACGTCAATTATTTTTGTACTTTTTCCGATGATGCCCTCCCCAAGTTCTAAATTCTCACATCTACCGCAAACACCCAAAATCAACTATAGTCCAAACCACCTAAAGTCTAAGCAAGATGCCAAAATAAGTTTAATTTGATCTTTTCAATGTTCGGTTTTGTTTAGACGTATCTATATGGCACTTGCAAAATTAGAGTTTAAGAATATGTGTGTGGTTATTGGGTCGAAAGTGACCGTATATTTTTGTTACTTTTCCATGAATCATCAGCTATAGATAAGAAGTATATTTAACCCCCAAAAATTGTCGATATCACAGGTCTCGTGACCCTTCTCGGATCAAAAGTACGGCTCATTAATTGACAAGTGCGCCAGTTCCTACTCTTGGCTCATCTTTTTGATTTCCAGTTACTTGGACTTTTTAAAAATTAATTAGCAACAATGAAGCATGTTCAATTTAAAGAGTTCCTTTCACAAATTCTATGCCATCAAATAATCGATAATAAGTAGGCATGAAAGAAAAGGGTTTCCTGTGAACTTGCCCATCTCAAAGAATTGGAACTTCCAATGGAATTAGGAAAAAATAAAATAAAAGTACCATCGCAACTCAACAAGTTTTCTCTAATTCCACTTTTACGGCGCAAAATAAATCAACGCTAACCACATTTATTTAGCTTAAATATATGTTGACAAATCAAGTCATGGGGGATCAATAAGGAGAAAAAATAATATGGGAAATTCTTCCACATGTGATTATGAATGCACAAAGATATTGCTTTATTCTTATTTTATTTTTTGGTGACCGAGGATCCGCCGGAGTTTGTCCTTGTCGACTTACGTCGATTTTGGGTCTCACGGGCCTTCGCGGTAAAAGCCCAACAGCGACTATACCTCGAGAAAAACTAGCCCAGCAACCCACCATCAGGGCCCCCGCTTTAATTGCGGGCCTCCGCGGTGGAAGCCCAACAACAACTATATCTCGAGGGAAAAACCCAACAATCCACCGCCAGGACCCCCGCTTTAATCGCTAACAACACTGGGTTTCAAACTCTTGACCTCCTTTGCTGGATGAGAAATCTCAACTAACTACGCTGCCCACGGTTTTTTTTATGTAAAGAGGATTAACTAAAAATAATGCATGTCGCATTAATTTAATGGCTCAAAGAATCCAAATTGAACACCTGTGATCAACCAAAATCCCCTAGTTAAATAATATATAAGGGACATGATATATATTTCATTATTTTGGTTTCACATAGAGGACCGGCAAGGGGGGAGTTATCCTAATTTTTCCTTTTCTTTTATTAAGCCGCCAAAAAAAAAAAAAAATTTCGCACGTGGGTGTCCGCACACGTGCGGCGACTTGTTCCCAAGGGATACCCCTAGTATTGAAACCGAGACCAATCAAAGTCAAAGTCAGGTTTGACTGGAGGCTGGTCAGCTTCAAAGGCTCGGCCAACGTGGCGCTTCCCTCGTCGTCCTCGACAGATGTGCGTTCTAGATCGGACGGCATTAAATGCGCTTTGAATACTTTTCATCTTCACACAATCCGATGCATATTGTCGCTCTCCTTATCCTTTCCAAGTTGACTATTATGCATATTATGAATTTTCTAAACGACATCACCCAAAAGAAAATGAATTTAGACATTTCCATTGAACATATACTTAAATCAGCCGATCGGATCGGCTAACTATACAAATCAAACTATGTAAATACTGATCATTCTAATTCTATTAGTCAAATCTTTCATTTTTTTTCTATCAACGAAATATTTGTCAAATCCATAAATCGAATTTGAATGAATGATTCATTAAACATCTCATTATTGATTATAACATTTTTTTTCTTTTTAGTGCCTGAAGAAGGCATCATAGCACATATTTTTCACGTGTCGATGACCCCTTTTTTTTTTTTTGAACTATACCTTTTGTCATGTTGTCTCAATTATGTCAACTAAACATTACGCCATGTCATCTCAACTAAACTATGTTAGCCCGCTATGCGCTTGGTGGCAGGCAATATGGCTCACCATCAATGAGATTCAAATGGGGGTAGATTTAAAGGCGACACTTCTGTAACTAATCAGACTTATTATTTTTCCCTAAACGTGAAATACCCAATCTGAATTTTACATATTGGTTCATGGCTAAAACGACAAAAATAATCACAGCGTTCTTGCTTAGTAGTCAAGTTTACTATGAAACTCATGGGCACTTTGTAGAAGGGTCGTGTTAAAACTATCTGAGAAAAAGTGGGCGGATCCACTCACGTGCCCGAAAATCGACGATCTGATCACATCTTTTTTTCTTGGGGGGGCAGATGGATACAGACGGTGCTAATGAGATCTCCATGAAAACGAAATGGATATGATCGGAGCTCTCCCCATCTCCTCTTTCTCCTCTTCAAAGCACAAAATAAGGTTGAAAGGCCACACGAAAGGGAGGGGGCCTCCTCTTCAAATGGTGGATCTTAAGAAAACGATTCGTGTCGCTAGTGGCCGCCACCAAATCCCCACCAACCCAATCAAAAAGCAACCTTTCAAGGCTTTCATTTCGATCGAAGAAAAGCAAATCCCCACCACCACTTGAACCATGACACCGATTAAGACACTAATACCAATCTAATGCTTGGAAAAGAGGCCAAAATTAATCGCCCTCTCCTTCCTAGAAAGGGCTTAAAAAAGAAGGTAGGAAGCTCGCAATTTGATGGGGTGGCCCGCCACAGCATATAT
This sequence comes from Eucalyptus decipiens, assembly GCA_014182575.1. Classification (NCBI taxonomy): domain Eukaryota; kingdom Viridiplantae; phylum Streptophyta; class Magnoliopsida; order Myrtales; family Myrtaceae; genus Eucalyptus; species Eucalyptus decipiens. The sequence goes on along the minus strand of CM024613.1, from coordinate 4,377,622 downwards.
CTTAATGGGGCAATTCGTTTCGTCCGAAGAGTTATCCGCAAGAGAAATCATAGAGAATGCTGTTTTAACGCACATGTGTCCATTAGAGCTTTTAAAAAAAAGGGGTTAAAATACATTATCTCGTGCGAATGATGTGACTGACAATTGAACTCAGTTTATCAAATGACTTCATCAACGTCTATTGTATAAGATGGCTTTGCCGTGATTTAACAACCATTTAAATGATGCGACATGATTTCCTCGTACCATTTGATATACTTAATATCAAATATTTCCTCGTACGTCAAATCTAAACCCGTCAAAATGAGTGATGGGCTCATTTTTTTATTCATATTCAATGAGTTGAGTTATTATATGAGTTAATCATATCTAGTAAATGAGTTAGAAATAGATTGAAAATATGAATGTTAAATGGGTTCAATTTACTTAATCCTAGCTCACTTCTATAACTCTCTCTCCACTCTTTATTACCCTCACCCAATCCCATACTTGCTCACTCCATCCTCTAATCTTAATTCAGTTATGAGTTTTTTTACATTGGGTTATATAACTAAGTCATGTGCGGGTACGAGCTACTAGACTTGCATTGCAATGGAAATGCATCTATTCGAATTGTACCAAGAGATAGAGATATTTATCCTGAAATCCCGAATGTCCTTCTTCACGAGTATGAATACGGAGGCAAGTTGTTCCATGTGAATCCTCTGAATTTTCTAATGACCTCGAATTTTCTTTATCGCAAGTGGACGTGCAGATGGTGACAAACTAGAGAAAACTAATCCGATCGCAGCATTAAACAAAGAGCAAATTGAACAAGAAGCGATTGACCGACGACGAGCATTGAGGGGCAAATGGACAAAAAAAAAGATGCCAAGATTTGATAATGTTATTTTAATGGCGATTAGAGCACGTTTCTATGTTTCCACCCGAAGCCACTATCGGCACACGCACGGAACCTTCATGGAAACCCCAGGGGGTCCCCTAGAAAATCGAAATCGAAATGATGGAAATGGCAAAACAAGATGTTGAAAAGTAGGTGCAAAGCTTCCGAGACAGGAGTCGTCAGGACAATCCTCCAGGTACATGAATCTCTCCCCTTCTGTAGGACGACCCTACCCATGTCGGCTTCAAGCCCCCCCCCCTTGGGCCTCACCCGCCAGCTCGATCTCCCCCTGTATATATACCCACCATCTTCTTCAAACTCTTGACAATTCCCTTGCAAACTTACAACGTCCTGTCTTTCCCTCTCTCTCTCTCTTTTCTCAAGATATCAAGTGAGTTGGCCTAAGATATTGACGTACCCAGGATTGGATTTTGAGCATTTTTAAGCATCGAGAAATCCTGGGTTGGAAAGATGTATGCACAGAGTTTCCAGGAGTCCGACCTGGCGCTTCTTGAATCCATCACCAGGCACTTGTTGCTCGACGACTCGGAGAGCCAGCTCTTCTCGAGTTGTCCGAACGGAGCTCAGTCGTGGACCGCGGGCCTCGGCGGCAACCCGTGCCCGTACGTGGCCGAGAGCTGGGGAGGGCTCCCTCTCAGAGAAGACGACCCGGACGACGTGGTCATTTACAGGCTCCTGAACGAGCCTGCCTCCTTCGGCTCGGCCCCGTCGGGCTCCCAGGAGGCCCGCCTGCCCGGCTTCGCGGCGCAGGCTTCCGTGAAGCCAGAGCCAGAGTCCTTCCCGACTTGGTCGCCGGAGTGCGTCGCGACTCGGCCGCCGCCTGTTGCGGTCCCGGCGGCGGGGAGGCACTACAGAGGAGTGAGGCGGCGGCCGTGGGGGAAGTTCGCGGCGGAGATCCGGGACCCGGCGAAGAACGGGGCCCGGGTGTGGCTCGGGACCTACGAGACCGCGGAGGATGCGGCGCTGGCCTACGACCGAGCTGCCTACAGAATGCGCGGCTCGCGGGCCTTGCTCAATTTCCCGCTCCGGATCAATTCGGGCGAGCCCGAGCCGGTCAGGGTGACGGCGAAGCGATCGTCGCCGAAACGGCCATCGCCGGAGTCGTCGGCTTCGTCATCGTCATCACTGGACAACGACGCTGGGAAGAGGAGGAAGAAGGCGGCGGGCTCGTCGGTGGCTCCCGCGGCGGCACGCGTGGCCACGCCAGAGAATGAGACGAAGGGATTCCAAGTAGGACGACAAGTGGGAACATCCACAAATGGCGAACAGCTGTTGGTTAACTTATGATTTACATCTTCTTTCCGGGTGATACAATGTGGGTCAGGACAGAGAGGGAACATTTGTGAAAATTCTTTTGTTTTTTTTTTTTTTTTTTCGGGTTGTGTTTTTTTTGCTGTGGATGTTTTGTAACAATGGGAAGCGAAATAAGACACAAGCAAGACGGAAAGGGGCTTTTCCTGGAAATACTTGGGCTGGTCGTTTCTGTTCTTTTTCGGCAAGTGGGGACTTAGCATACATACCGACCGATGCATTGTCGTTTCATTGAAAGGAATGACCGAGAAAATTCTGTTCCATGATCATGAGGCCGAACGTGTGTCGCGCAGTGGAAGAAAGTGATCGACAACTTAAGAGATGTGCGCATTCACGACATCAAAGGATTCGAGATTTGGCATTGCTCGAGCGGGACTCTGCATTGCCTCGACACTCATTCACTTCGAATAACAGGAAAATGAACATACAATGTATTCCTTCGCTCAACGGCGGCATAGACACATATGAGAAAATGAGGGAATACTTTTAGAGTACGTATTATTTCTCCATCAATACGAATGTGTTATGCCCACCAATGACGAGTAGATTAATTAAAGTATGACTTCTATCTAATCAAAATCAATCGAGGGTCCTTCACTCAAACTTTGGTATCGTTTAAGGGCATTTGCCCTACACATTACTTGAATCCATCAACAATGAGATGATTATCAAGGAAGTGTCAAACTTATTATACAAATGTTCAGTTATAAACTTTCCATTTAACAATTTAATCCTAACCCTATGATGATTTGCCAATGCAATTCACTAACATGGAGGATGACCATCCTATGTGAACAATATTTGCAATTTTTTCTGAATTTTTGTCTAAATTTTGTGTTCTTTTTTTTTTTCACCTTGGGCCTAGGGCACAAAAGACAATAAAATAAAATAAAAATTTATAAAAAAAAATCACAAAAATGTCCACATCAATTCCGATTATAACATGCAAGATGGTTAATATCTACGTTAATAATATCTGGCTAAAATTAGTTTGAAAAATTATATTGGCAAATCGTCAAAATATTTGGACTAAATCAATCAAATTTAAAAAATTTAGAATCAATTTGACATTCATACAAAAAGTATACTGATTTAGAACTGTTTTTCGAATTTTTCCCATCAACGGTCCGTTCATAAACGAGTTCCTTTCTTATATGCGTCTAGCAGATGCGACCGCTCCACAGTCGCTCCACGACTATTATTTACATATGCAAGCCGACCATGAGGTTCACGATGGCCGATGGCCAAAAGCTCCGACGAGACAGCACGTTGTATCGTTCCCCCGGCGGCTCCATACGAATTCTTTGAACCATTATGGGTTTACTGCTCTCAAATCGCATAGAAAAGTCCAAGGTAAAAACTCTGCACCACCCACTCCCTCTGTCCTCTCTGTCCCCGGAAGTTTTGACTCGACTTTCTTCCGGCTTTTGGTCCTGTCAACGCGTGATTTTCATTTCCCAAGCTTCATTTCAAAAGTGACGACCCTCCTCTCACATTCGCATGTCTTTTGCAAAGTTCTCAGGGAAGCCAAGCATGGAAAGAAACTCTCTCTAGAAATGTAATTTAACCTTGACGTTTAACTTCCTCGTGATCACGCATGTCGTCGTTTTTCTCCCTTCCCGTTCCATATCATCTCATGAACTAGTACCGGTCACGTCACACAAACACCGAAAGCATAGAGCCGAATCATTTTATGCGCTGTGTAAAGTAACGATGTCATTCAAAATGGAGAAATTCATGATGCATACTTTCCACATAAAATGAAATGAACTAACTCATCAAAGCCATGATGAAGCATCAAAAGGAGGCTGTCTCCTACGCAAAGCAATAAACTTACGAGTTTCAGCTGCATAAGATCCATTTCACCACTTTTGGACACAGCAGGAACATCTAAACCCAAAGATTCGTTCATAGGCCTAAAAGTGAACGGTCCACAAGTGACGGATTACAGGCCCTCTGGTGAGCAGCAAGTTATTCTTAAAGATGCTTAACATGATACTATGAAAGAACTGACATCCTTCTGGGAAAGCGACAATCAGTACGTCCACAGCAGGGGTAACTTGACGAGCTCCATTATAGACATTATATGCCTCAAACCTTCTTAGAAAGGGCTATGACGTTGAAATTGAGTGAATCTGGATTTTTCTGGATCATTTCTTGGATGACTTTAGCTGCATCCTGTCATGCAAAAAATTGGCTAGATAAAAACTCCAGTAGCATGGGTGATGATGGTAGATAACCGGTACCAACCCAAAAAAGGAACAATAATAGACGTTGACCAAATTGCTAGATCATATGAGTTAAAGAACATGAAACATCCCTATGAAGCAAGTTTCTCACACCGTAAAACCCACTTTCCCAAAACCCCTGCCCTTCCTCCCCCAGCACCACAATTACATCAGTATAGTTTCCAAAGAACCAAACAAATCCGAGTTAACAGCTAAGGAAGCAAATTAGAAGACAGAGTCCAAAAAAATGACAGCAATAATGACCTGCAGTAAGCTGCTTGGTGAGGATGGACCATGTGATATAGGACTGGACTTTCTTCCATCCAGCTCAAACAGTTCACCTACATATTTGTGGAGGCAACTGATCCCATTAGATCATCAGACTTTAGTCAAGTGGCTGGTCAGAAAAAAAAGTTTTTTCTTGCAGAATAAAAAAGGGCGCAGAGAGAGAGAGAGAGAGAGCACAGGAAGAGAAAAGAGGAAGGGGGAGGACTGCTTACCATCTACACAAGCAAAGCAGATAAAATGTGTATCAACAATCTCTGATGCCTGTCAAGAATAATTAGTGGGACAGGATGAACAGTCAGTGCTCAAATTGAAAGTTAACAAGGAGAATTTAGCTCATAGCTCCAGAACAATCCTATTACCATGGATTAGTGTAAAAGTGATCCATGACAATCTATATCTAAACTTCATGAGGATAATAAAACCTTACATCTGTTTCACCCGCTGTAGCAGCTACTGAGTGGGCGGCTTCCATGTCTCTATCATTCTCCAGAAATACAGCACGCTAAGGATGTAGACGGAGAAGGATGCAAAGACTATGAGTTAACCAGAGGAAACCATTGCTAAACAAATTGATGAAACTCAGTGAGCACTTTGTGATTATTCATTTGTGCGCACATGAGAGAGAGAGAGAGAGAGAGATATTACCTGATAAGGATCCATATTTGCAGTGGACTTGAAATATTTATCAAAATAGGATCCCTCCACTGAAGGAGAAGAATAGGAAAAATATATGTCAAAAGGAGTTTAAATGGAGGCAGTCATCTAATTTAGAAATGTCTAATTAAAATGAATATTTATCCTCTACATAAAAAAATCTATGAATGGCAAAATTCCTGATGAAGAGCATAGCCATCATTGCAGATATGAGATTGTATAATCCACAACATAATTCAAAATTTTGCCTCCTAGTCATGAAAAAGTTAGTATGAGTTCATAAATATGATAGCTCTAATCCATGTAAATAAGATGTTCAAGTCCTGTCCTTTTCTTCAAAGAGCTCTGGATGACAGTAGCAGTTTTACTTTCTTTTCTTTTCCCTTCTTTTATCGTTTGTACCTGTTTTGTTCTTTTAACATTGCTAAGGCCATCTCCTAAGGTTTAAATGTATCTTAGACTGGATGATTCCAACACTTAAGGGTCCTAATAGTATCATCATTCCTCCAAATTCTTAATAATTCTTCCCTAGGTCAGTGTGATTGGGGTGTGAAGTGAAAACATAACACCAGTCAATCGTCCTACAGAAAGGACTCATGATTCCTATGTTTACCTTCTACAGCTCTTTTAACAAGAACTTCTGAGGTTTTGGAGGATGTATGCTTCTTCACAAGCTTATCATGCACTTACAAAGAGCAGAGACAGTCCAAATAAAGGAAACTAGTGGAAACTTACCAAGCTTGATCTCTGAAGTGATGTTCCCAACAGCATGCAGAAGTCCAACTGTTCCACAAGCATTGCCCACAGTTTGTTTCATGAAATAAACTTTACTGCTACACTCCTAACATCAGGATGATAAGCAGAAGTCATGACCAAAGTTTACCAAAATTTTTAGAAAGAGAGCTGAATAAATATTGTAAAATAGCTACTGAAAGCCATGGGTACTTGAAGCATTATTGCACGCCATCATAGATTAGTAATTGGCAACAGAATAAATAGAAGTAAAACACAGTGGGTTTCATCCATTATTAATTTGAAAGGCATCATTGAAAGTATGTTCGAAATAAACATTCTTCACTCTTCACCTATCAATACATTTATGACATATACATAAAAGGATGAAGAAACCCTACCTTCTTCAAACTTTCTTGCTGTTTTCTCTCTTCTTCCGACTAAAACAGAGAAAGCATCATGTGAGTCAGCATTAAGTATCTTGTCTCCCTTTATCCACAAGAAATTGACAGACATACTAAGAAGGATGGAAGCACAACGAAATCTAGGCACCTGCGCTGTGATGGGATAGAGGAACAAAACAGCGAGTACAGGCTTTGGGACCATCTCCAAGAGTTCGTTATCTAACCCAAAGACGTCGACGCACTCGACCTCGTCCTCCCGAAGACCAAGGCCCCACAAGAACTGAAAAGCAAAACAACCCAGATAGCCATCCGTATAAGAAAATTTTCTTAATAAATTAATCTGCCCGCAATACCAAACCAACCCAAAGACATCCATGTATTTCATTCTACATATGCACAGTGGGTGAAGCAGAAGACTGACTAAAGGTCTTTTTTTTTTTTTTTCCAGCCAATTGGCTAGAGGTAATCATAAAAAAACTACAGATTTTCCACACTTCACTAGTTTCACACAGGGACCAGAGCAACATAGCCAAAATCGAACAATCTGGACAGAACCCGCTTCTAGAACGGTGTCATTCTTGTATTACACGCAAAATCATCAACCAGTTTATTTATGGACCCAATAATCGGAACCAACTTCACTATTAAGCGCAATCACCTTAAACATTCACCTAAGCAATTAGGATCAGGACTGCCCCAGTCACTTCAGTAACAACAAAACTAGCCAGTCGTCCAGATCAATCCACACTCATCTCCACGAACAAACGATCATTCGCTTCGCCCAGTCGACACAATCCCCAACTAACGACCGTCGCCGCGTTCGTTTCGCACGATTCATCCGCCATCGAACGCCCGATCCCGAATCCACACCTTCCTTCCACCGAGGTCGAAATCGAAGCGCCGCTCGACGCCGCCGAATCGGGCGTCGCCGATTCCCGTTCCCGTCGATCCGAACTCGCGCCGGCACCGAAAAAGACACCAAAAAAAAAAAAAAAAGGGGGGAGGAGCAGCAGCAGACGCAACTTACCTGGTTCATGACATCGGGGTTGGCTTCGAGAGGAAGCCACCGCTTGCCGCCGGATGGGCTCTCGTCTACCGTCGCCATCGAAAGTGACCACCTGCTTCGAGCTTCGGCCGCAACAGAGAACGTGAAAAAGAGGGGTGAGAATCTCTCGATGGAGAAGGAAGTGCTCAGGGGTTTTCGATTTCCGTTTCGATTTCTATTGCGATGGCAAATGCCAAGTGACGCGACGGGCTTTCTTTTATAAATATGTTTCGGTTCGAGTTGACACGTCGCCGAGTCCCGACTCGCTCGAGGCTCCTCCTATCGAAATGAAGATGGATTAATTTATTTAAATCTAATTCATTTCTTTCCAACTTTAATTAAACCCATTTGCTTCACGAAAAATAAAATGATTTGAGAAATATTTTTTTTTAAAGTGATCGCTCTTATTATTTTTAAAATAATGGGCCAATGAAAGCGTTTTCATCATCTACAATAATTAATATCTAAGTATATTTGCGGATAATAAAAATATATTTCGTATCTGATATACAATATAAATAATTTTTTTAGAAAAAAAAATTTCAATAATTCATTTTATACGAAACAAACGAATCCTCGGAGTCGGTGTAACAAAATCGAGCTCGAGATTAAGCGAATTCGTAATTAATTGCTTCATGGTTGCATGACTAATATCGAATAAAATTCATATTAAGTATGTTGAGAGTGACCTATGAACTTCATATATTGAAAGACATCACTTCAAGGAGGTATTTAAATGTTGGAAAAATAAATGACTCGAAAAATATTTTTTCTAAAAATAGTCGCTCTTATTTTTAAATTAATTAACCAGTGAAAATACTTTCATTATAGGCAATAATTTGTATTTATCTCGTTCAATTTTATAAATGACATAAATAATTATTTTTTGAAAAACATTTTCTCTATCATTCATTTTTGATTAAACAAATGAAGCTTGAGTGTGATGGATCGAGCTCAAGATAAAGCGGATTCATAATTAATTGCTTCATGGTTGCTTGATCATATTAGATATACTGAGAGTGAATTATGAATTTTGTATCTTGAGCGACACCATTTCAAGGAGGCATTTAGATAAGGAGTCCTTTAGCATGTTCTTGAAAAGGATAATTTCTCGTATAGATTCATCATCATCTGAATTCACAAGGCCAACGTGGAGAATTAAAGTTTTTAAGATTGCCCAAGGAGTAGGATCAGTCGAGGCCCAAGAAAGCCGACCCTAGACACCGCCCAACCGCTTAAGAAGGAGCTTTTTCTTTCTCTCAAACCCTTGATTAATAAGTACAATTGCTAATTATTATACTATAATTGTATAATTAGTGTTGAATTTGTGGCACTGTCTTATAATACATTATTTTGACCAGTAATTAAGTAATCAACAGGAACATAGCCATATTAGGCCTAAGGCAAGTGTGCATATTGCAAATTAAATAATTAATGACCATTGAAAATGAAAAACTAATTCCATGATGCATGATATTCAATCTTCGTTGCACTTGGGACGTTCGACTTGTTTGTCAGTGAATCTCGACAGTGATTCGAGCTCAGTCGTCACCTCTTTGTTGTCAACAAATTGGATTCGTCCATCATCACGCATTGTCATGAAAAATGGCGACTTGAAAATCACGAGTTACTTCGCTCTTCGCAACTATTTTTGAAGGGCATTCGACAAACAATGCGCGTGCATTGTAATCTAGTCCCCATGCAATCTCAATGGTTCAGTCTAAAATCAGCAATGAGGCAGAAACATCATCATATATTATCAAGAAGCAACTCGAATTCAAATATGATTTACGTGCTTCCGAGATCTTGAATTCTTCGGACCCTCTCGGCTAGAAACAGGGTAAAATCATTAGGTGGCAGCGGGTCGTGGGGAACAACAAGCAACAGAGCAGCAACGTCACCTGTGAAGCGACAAAGAGCAGCAAAATCATCGCCAATGGAGCCCGTCGCTTGTGCTTCCCATGGCCAGCCGCAGTGTGACAGCGACAAAACAAGAGGAGCATCGACTCGTGATTCTTTCCGAGCAGGAAGAAAGCCACAGAAACAGATGAAATCGCTCAAGAAAGAGAGAGCCAAAGTCGACGAGGTAAGAATAGAAGGATAAGAATAGAAGGAAAAAAATGAAGTTGCTGGTCTGGACCCTAGAGAAGAAAAATTAGGGTTTTAATTATCCCAGTCCAATTCCCCGGACCATCTCTCCCTAGAACCTGGAACCAAGCCAGTTTACACCGATCCGATTTTCCGACTCCTGATTTTATCCTGAAATCATACTCATCCCTATTCGGGAGTAATACTTGTTCATACAAATAAGCTTGTTTGGTAAAAAAAATCGAGTCATCCTCGCGAAGCTTTTACATACCCTAATGATGCGACTATAATTAGTCGGATACCTGAAGAGAAACTAATATGAGAATCCACTGTAATGACAAAATCTAAGCGCCTCTGTCCAGGAACCGAACCCACGACCATCGATTTTCATAGCCGAATCCATAATTATAGACTATTGTTATTCCCCAAAAGGTGATTAATCTTGGCAAGCGTAACCTAAATTCCACAATGACACTAACCGAAAGCCTTAAAGTTCAAATGCTACAATGGTTAAATATAGAATTGGACAGTGTTCTTAGTCTTGATTTATTCACTAATGTCGACTCGATTACCATCAACTCGAAGGGGACACTGATCTTCTGTCAAGCTAATAAAGGCGTCAAAATGTAAGCAAGAATGAACAGGTCCCCCTCGAATCTCGCCACATTGACTGTACATAACATGATGTTATCCATGAAAGATGCAATCAGAGGAAGCGCAAGAGGCTTACTCGAGAGAGCCATCTAGACTCGTTTCCTGAGGTTTACAACACTCAGATCCCAGAAGACTACCACAATTTCCACTCCGGTTCTATATGAACAACATTGATTCTTCCCTAGGTGGATCATTAGAATGAAACTAAATCAGATGATTGAATTTGGGTTACCTATAGTCAACTGTTGAATGCTAAGTTAATTCGCAGGATCAGTCTTTCGCTTTATATCGGGTCCTCCATTCCGATAGCGCTCGAGGATCACACTACAGTTGTTCATTGTGGATGCGTCAAGAAGGCCATGATTCCACAGTTTGATCATAAATAATCTCCAGCACCTGAAAAGCAAGAACCAGCAAAATTTGACCAAGCTTGCATCTCGTGCAGTGGCAGAACTACAGCACTTGGCAAACTCGAATAACATTTGATTTGGAAGATTAAGGGGCGAACAGGTTCTCATTCAGTGTAACAAGCATTAGAGCCAAAGCACAAGAGACAAGAGACACTACCAAAAGAGAGGTGGAGATTCGACAAGCTTCTTGCTGTTATGTTTTGAGAACGCTTCGCATGCCCATGGTACATGACCATCTGCCAGAACCCTGTGCCAATCGAGAATGATTTACACAGGATACATTAACTGATAAAAGAGAGTTGGAAAGAAAAAAAAGGCGCCTATTAGCAGCATTTACTGATGAGAACAATCTGAAAAAGTAAATTTCACATAATTTCCATTTTTCTCTATATGACTGATAAAACATGAGAGAGACTTGATGATTACCTCTGTTTTCTGACAAACGAGTTCCAGAGATGCATGAGATCTTTTTCGTCCTTGGTGACATCCACAAAATCATCCAGCATCTGCAAACAAAAGATTTAAGTAGTGATCGATACTTCCAATTAAGAGGTTGAGAAAAGATTGTTCCACAGGGTGCTACCAAGAACTGTTGATGGTCTTAATAGACAGGTGATAGTTTGAGCAAACACTTATCAATTTTCGCTTCTCCACTGAGCAACTCATGTATGAAAGTACCCAAATATCTCGTGTGACACATCCCTAAATTGTTGAGTTAAAGGGTATCTAAAACAAAAGTATTCTTTAAATCACCCAGTTTGGCAGTTTGGAATTCCTGAGAGTAATTTTTTAACAGGGAAAATCACAAATTCTCGCTCTTCTATGTACGTATGGCCCATCCCATTAAATTGCAGAAGCAGATACTAGAAAGGAAGCAGCAGATATCCCATCCATTAAATCTTAAGTGCCGTGAGTAGATCCTGTTGCTGAATCATATATTTTTTTTTAGCCATGAATGAACTAGGAGAAAGCTGTTTCCAGAAAGCAGCTTCAGTTAATCCATTTCTGCTCTAAGATGAAGAATCAAATTAAAAGCTCTTTTTATGTTTAAGGTCTGTTGGCTACAATACAAGATCATCCACTGTTAGCTGTAGAACCAATTCTGAAAAGGGGAAAACACCAGGCAGACAGAGAAGCTACAAAGCTGCTACTGATTTATTTTAGAACATACAAAGTCAAACTGATTAGCCCAAAAATCACCGCAATGCTTCCAGCTATATGTCACCTTCTGTATCTAACATCAGACAGAGATTCTACTTCCAATCTTTAGAAAATTCCAGTTTTTCAATTAAATCAGATCTGAGTATGTCAATACTCTATCATATCATTAATTAGAAAAAGTACATACCCTTCGATCCTCAAAATCTGCAATGTCATCATCTACTTCATCCTCACTGTCCCGCTCTGATAACACTTGATCCACTGCCATAGGCTTCAAGAAAAGAAGCAAGTTCATTGAAATCATGTCAGGCACATTATTTTGGTGATGTACTAGGATGGCATGAACATTTTAGTGAAAAGATTTCCAGACCTCGAAGAGAGATTATTTTTGATTAAGCAGAATATACTCTTCAAGGAGGGAGATGTTTTTGCCGAGAAAAGAGGAGCCAAACATGATAATTACCAACCCTTAAGGGAACAACAACAGTAACAAGATCCTAACTGAGGATATTCCCACATCGTTATGGTTTAAGGAGGGTTATACTCGCATGGAACTCATAAGTGTGGTTGCAAGAAGGCTGTTTCCATGACTTCAAATTTATGACATCCAGGTTATCATGGAACAATCTCAACTAGAAACAGCACGCCTGGTGAAAAACAACAAAAAAAAGGAAGGAAATAAACAACATATCCTGCCAATCATTATGCCACACCTAATCCTATAGATTCAAAGACTTGATCATGATTTTCACTTGTATTCAAATTAACAAATTCCAATCCAGAAATCTAGGAAGACTTTCACAGAGATAAGAACATGATCATGTGGACATAATTGCTAGACAACTAAACTATTCATTGCCAAAACTGTAAATGCAAAGGCTAACGGCTGGGTGAGTTAGTTCCATTAGGCATTACAAAAAAAGGTCACAACTTTCATTACATAGAATTGCTAAAATCAATAACTAAATGCTTCTGCCTGACAGATTTTTCTCAGCATTAATTGTTTGCAAGATCCACAGGTTGAAGAGCAAAAATTGAATACATGGAATGGCAAACCATAGAGGGATCCAACTGATAAAGATAATCTAATTCAAAGATGGATCTGAGTTTAGCAATCACCTGAACTCTGTGAGAGTGATAGAACTGGCGTCTCAGCAATTGCCCACGGCTGAAATAAATATGTTACAATAACAGTGAGCCATTAGTAGACATAATATGCACTCCAACTAATCCGTTCAGGCAGAAGTTAACAGCCCACTGAACGTGCTTCAAATGGATTACTTGTCAAAGAATTGGGCATACGTACTTTCTAGATTCTGAACGTTCCACAACAATTTTTTTTGCTTTTGAAATTTGAAGAATAGCCGGATCACTTCCAGCTGATGATTTTATGCATTCATGGTCTATAGAAGATTGAGCCATTGAAGTTGGAGTCCCTGAAACATTGAAACTGGATGCAACATGCTCTAAACACTCAGCTGTATTAGGATCATCAGGATAGAAATTTTCTGCTTCATGCACTCCATTCTGCATAGCTGTGACAGATAAGATAGGTCAGTAGATTTTCCAACCACCGAGAGAAGTCATCCTAATCACATTATACATTGAACCTTCAAGGCTGCATGCTTGCAGGAAGAAATTGTATGATGAAAATTTGACTTTGATTAGGCAAGATATTGTCAGTAACATTTGATGACTGGTGATTGCTAAGCGAATAATCTCTGCCATATTGCCCCATCAAAATAATGGCTCTTTCTCCTTTCCCACATCTTTTTGATGATTTACAAGTTCATTTCTTAGCTATGTGAATTTGATATGCATACTCTCCGATATGTTCATTCCATTTTCAAACAAAGTTAATGGGAGAAACTTCGCTATAAATGCTGCATGAATTAGCAACTATCATATACCCATTGGTACGCTTTACCAACTTTTCTAAGAGCAATTCATGATGATGTGAAATTAGTCAGAATGATAACAACCAAAATAACAATTTAACTATCAGCATAGAATTTGATCAACATGAGGGATGCATATCCTTTTAAGTTAAAAAGATAAGAGCAAAAAAATGTTTTTCACTGAGTATGTGAAATTGACCATGCTAGCAAAGTAGAATCCCAAACCTCAAACCAGGGTAAAAGGATACAAATAATCTTCATCGAACAGCTAAAAATGAGCAACAACTCATCGGCACACCAAGCATGATAGGCATTGTAAATCACTGTTCACACATCAGCCGGTACCTTTCAAACTAAGGAAATGAGGATAACAAAAATATGTTAGCAGAATTGTGTTTCTTCATCAAGAGTGATTTGTGGCAATAGCAACCAATCCTTCAAAGGATACTACTAAAGTATCCTAATACTCTAAAGACACTAGGTATATAAATTCAAATTTTCATATTTCAATTTTGATGTCCTTATATGAAGAATTAAACAGGAAACTTCTCACTTCTTTTCCGATCCCAAATTTCTTTAACAAACTGAGACAACAGAGAAAATTTCATTATGCATCAAGTCTACGAGAAATTAAAATATCGACCATATATAAGTGTTATTGAAATGAAACATGATCATGCAGGTGGCTGTTTACTAGTTGTTATGCTTTAAGAATTAATAGCGAAATTATCACCATTTTCAACTTCCTGAAGTCCTTTCTGCAACCCCTCACTGGCCAATTGGGATGGATCAAATTCCAAGAACTCAACTTGGACATGCTTCCTATTTTGAGCAGAATATTTTGGCTGACGCCTTCGTGGTTTTGGGCTGAAGATATAGTTTGTATTAACCTTTAATTCTGGTATTATTCAAAGATGAGGAATACAAAGGATAGTGAAAAGAGTGGAATTGAAAGAATGAAAGACTAACCAGAAGAAGAATGTCCACAATCTAGGGTCTGTTTCTTCAGTCAGAACCTGCACAAACATTTAATGCAACAAATTGTACGGGCATTCAATTATCTAACAAAGAGTCCTTTTCAAGTAAGATACTTCACAAAAATGATTTCCTGTTAGACACTAGTAAAGACTGCATCATGTTCTAAAGTCATACAAACAAGTTTTTGTTCAAGTTTCCTTCATGTCAACTTCCGATTAAAGGATAGCCAAAAACACCTTTTCACTTAAAGCTATAGTTGGGAATTGAACAAGTGGCTGGGTTTCAGGGGTCTAGGGGCCCTGCAGAGGGGTTGAAAGACCTATAACTTAAGAAGAGAAAAGATGAGACATTGCTTTTCGTCAAATACATGCTTATCCCATAAGACATTGCATTTCCTCAAAACCCATCACCACAATGAGGAAGTGCCACATTTCCCAGCCACTCCTCTTCATCATTCAGATAAGGCAAAAGGACCGGCAAAATGATTCAGTTGATTTACTCCTCATCTACGACAATACAGCACTAACAAGTTACAATCTGGCACTTATTCTATCTTAATGTATTGAAATAGTCACAGACAATTCAAATAATCTCTGCTCACTTCTGATAAATTTTGGAAAATGAGGGGCAAAAATTTAATAGTAAGGTACCCAAGTGAAGCCCACAAACATAACATTCCATTCATTATAATGGAACCAATCAATGCATAAAGGTTATGAGCTAAGAATTAAACATCCAATAATCAAAGCAATTGACTGTAAAAAAGTCATTTTGAGTGGAAATATATTACCTCAGATCTCAGCATATCAACTTTAACAGAGACGTTCACTGCCTGATACTCTTCATAAACCTAAAAAACCACTTTCAGTTTAACAGCAGGTGCTGGAGGAAAAAGTAGCATTTTATTTATCAACCAGGCAACTGGTTACCAACCCAAAACTCGAAGTTGAACAAGTCATGCGATGAGCATAAATGCAACCTTAGACCCTGAAAATAAAGATATCAAGGAACGGTTATCTTGCTTAATATATCATGCAAAAAAGTTGTCAGGTGAAAATTTCTCAAGAATCGTGCTGTTGAGAAGTATTTTTCTGAAGGGTGAATAAAAGAGTACATTAGGTGTTGCTCAATTGAGAAGTACACAATAAGTTGGCATCAATAGCTGGGTGCAGTTGTATCATAGAGAGAACCCTTATTTTGTATGTGCCCAGAACAATTCAAGATATGGCCGAAGTTCCAAAAGAATTGGAAAGCAAAGTGAACTCTAACATGAGGCAATTTAGATAGTTGAAATGCCAGCTGGATTTAAGAGCGCAAAGTACAAAGAAGCCCTTGTCATGTGAAACCCAAGTTTTCTATGCATAAGACGTACGTCATATCAAATGAAACTTCGCCAAGATGCCAAATTCTAGTTAGTTCAGAAACTTTATGGAATGATGGAAAGTATGCAAAATGCCTAAAAAAAGAGTAGTATTTCTTTCTTATTCAAACAAATAAAAGCTCAAGTTTTTTCATCAAAATTATGCAAACATGTATGAGTTGAAAACAGAGATAAAAAGGTGAGAGCACAATACTAGAGAAACCAATGATGTAAAACCTTACCTTAAAGCTTGCACATTGCATTAAGCAAAATGGGCAAGAGAAATCTTCAGTTACTGCATTTTTAAAACAAAGGCACCAATTAAAAGTTTTTACTACCAAAGCTTGGCCCATCCTTGTACAAATAGAGCAAATTTCGACAGGAAGAAGAAAAAAAAAGTAGCTTCAAAGAGGCACTGCCATTCATTAATGTCCCTACTGTGCTTTGGGAGGCAGACACATGTGAACTTCAGTCTAAAGCTCTGAAGCAAAGAATATTTTTCAAGACATGTCATGTAAATTTGCTCATTCTACACCCACTCCAAATCCTTTCCTCTTAAAAATATTGATACTTTAGAAGCAGGCTGCAAGGATAGAAAGATTATTTTGAGACAAAAGTAGCAGTGCTGCAACACGGCAACTCAGCAAGTTTGTCATTAACTTGTAATATACGATCAACTACCAAAGTTAGTAAGATAATGGGGGGAGAGAGAGAGAGAGCAAAAGTTCCAAGGTCTATTTCTACTTCTGCATTTCCACACTAACTATGTTCGCATTGCATGTATTCTACCTTCTTCTTATAAGAAGAAGAGTAAACCGATATCTAGCCCTAGCATATGTGGTGTAGTCGCTTTATGTTGCATCATAGAAAATTAATCACAACAAAATGTTGAGACGGAGAAGATGCAAAATTCAAACTATTAATGAATCCATGTACCTTCAACCTTTTGAAGCACGTTGTTGCGGTCCCTATAGTTGAAAATGACTATTCCAGCCCTCAACCTAGACAATTAGCACAAAAATGGTAAATGTTACAGGAACCCCAAAATAGAAGAAGAATCACACGAAGGACAATAATAAAGTGGACAGACATTTTCAATAAAGAAAAGAAAAGAAAAGAGAGAGGATGGCTAGAATGAGAAAATAAACTTATTAGGATAAGAAAAGAGAGAACATGGCTAGACATGTGTCATCTTGCCCCCCCAAAAAAAAAAAAAAAAAAAGGGGAAACGGCTGCTGTTCTCTAGCAGTTTAGTCAACTAAATGAGAAAATGAGAACAAAAGTGTTGCATGCCCTGCTACTTGTGCATCAAAATAAGGAACCAACAACAGCAACAACATAAAAACTGCCACCTTAAGAGGTCTTTAGAAGCCATTCGATCACAAACGGGCTTAAGTTACCATTCTTTTTTAGAAATAGCCACGAATACAAGGACTTTGTACATTTTGTTTCTCTTGTGTCAAAAGCCCATATATGCAATAACATTTCCCTATATGAAACCAAAGGCCCATGAAATATTCCTACAACTTACGGAATAGTAAATACACAAACTCCTCTTCAGGATATCAAAGTTACATAGAAGAGCATGAGCTTGGACAGAAGCACTGAGGGAATAGCCACTAGAAGCACTAAAGTTCTGTAATTTCAAAGAATATAACTGAAAAATAAAATAAAAATCAACACAAAGATCCCTTAGCGATGATTGAGGAATAGTAGCCTAGTATGCAGTTGGATGAAAATTCTCACCTCTTATTACGCTTACGTCTTGCTTGTATTTTGAAACGCAAACATCTCCGGAGGAAAGAAGGCTAGAGCACAAACAGATCCTTGATCAGCATGTTAGGATGGACGGATCCAAAAAAACAGAACAAGGAACGTATCTTAGAATTATGAAAGCCATGAAAACCCGAGGGACTTTATATCTTAGCCCTATGATGATAGCATTCAGATATCATCTGTTCAACAGGATCAGGATAAGGTAAGGAGTTACCAACACCTAAAAATTATCTTTTGGCTAGCCCAACTTTTGAAGAGACCAGATGTTAATTGTTTTTTTTTTTTTTTTTTTTCCCTTTTGAGAGTACCACCCAAGAGTAGAGTTTAAGATATGTTATAAAATGATTTACACTACATAAATATCTACAACAAGGGACTATATCACAGGTATTCCCTCCCTCGATATACCCATCTACAGTCAAAGCTGACAATCCCAATTGGTGTTTCCAGGGAAGTGTATATATTAAGGAAAAGCCAAAACATAGAGTTTGCAAAAGAGAGCATTATGAAACAATCACATTATGTATGGCACGGCGGTGTAGAATATTGTATAGCTCAACAGGCTTGCAATACACCAGGAGATTCTCTTCTGCTGCAGTTGCATCTTCATCAGAAAAATGTTCACAAGAACTTTGATGGCACATTGTAACCCAAAGTAAGCAACGGCAACCGAATCTGTTTCGTGAATACAGACATTTGTGAGAAGCAGGTAATCTTACTAGTGAAAAGCAACTAATTTTCTAAATAATCTTACTAGTGAAAAGCCAGTGCACATATAATTTCCTCAACAGATGAAAACTCCCAACACAGCATTTGACTTCCTTAAAAGGAGAAATCTTTAAACTACCCATCGCATAGGAAAACCTTATAAAAGGACCGTCAATCAATATTTCTCGAATTTAATCCTGACAAAACACTAACCAACCGTCCGATTTTTTTCGGCCATAGCAGAAGACAATGTCAGCAATGCATTTAGTAAAAGGATTACAGTGTAAAAACAGGAAAAAAAAAAAAAAAAATCTCGTCCCCCTCAACGAATCGACATTGTAGCAGCAACAGCCAACAGATACCGAAATTCGGGCGCGTCACCAGATTTGCACGCAATTCTGATGACGAGAAGCGCCTCGAGCGACAATCGTGCGACCGGTTCTCCTCCCTTCTTTCGTTACCACCGCGACGAAACGGCGTCGTTTTCGTCGCCTTCGCGCAGCGCATCGAGCGACGATGACGAAGCGACTTCGAAGCCTTACTCGAATGGAAAATTGCGGTTCGAGGAGGAGAGGAGAGGAGATTCGAGGCGAACTCACCGGTCGCGGCGATCGGGGGGGAGGCGGCGATTGATGAGGTTTTCTTCGGAGCTCCGGCGAACAAGCTGCGGGTGAATGGTCGTCGCGGTCAGGTCAACCAACGGAATTTTGATTGATTTCGCTTGCCTTCTGCTTTTGGTGTCTTAAAATTGATAGATTGACAGGGTGTGAGCTGACGTGGCTTTATTTTTTTACCCACCTCACTGTGGACGGGTCGATTCGCACTCAACCCTCATCCGGGAGAAGAGGGGTTCGAAACTTCGTATCCCCCTTGCACAACTTAAATAAGGTGCCATGGAAGGTGAGTCCCTACACTAATGACTGTCGGCTGTACAACAGTTCTCGGGTCATAAAAATAAAAAAAACCAATGCCATTTAATCATTTGCTTAGCAATTGATTTATAACCCTACATGGTCCCGAAACTAGTCAAGTTCACATCAAGCATTGTGACTCTCAATGTCTATTAGCAGGTATTATCATGATTAAAAAAAAGGAAAAAAGAGTGCAAAAAATTGTCTTTTTTTTTAATAAGTAAAAAGTTCATTATGAGAAACAAAGAAATTGAACAGTACTTTCCAGAGTCTACCTAAGTCAAATATCTTGAGATGTGCCTTACATTTTAGGGATAGACCTCTTCGTGGACCATGACAAGTTAAACTTTCTTCTTGGCTTAGCTATGGATGACGAAATCTTAAGTCAACTGTCAAACATTTGATATATCCAACTCTCGCGGTCCTCTTTTTACCGTCCGTGGAAAAAGCCTTTATATCTATCCATCGGAGTTCTGCTTTCACGCGATTATACCGAGTTACTACCTCGAAAAGTCTTTGCTCTTTTTCGTGGATTTCATCTTATTATACGCTTAAGTTTCAAACTGATGATTTTACTAGCAATAGGCTTAAGGCCCGTCCGCCAAAGTTGGACCCAAAAAGCCCGGCCCACGGGAATAGGGCCCGTGGATGGAGGGACATATAAAAGGGAAGAGAGAGAAAAAAAGGCCTCTTGGACAATCCAAAACGTACGTACGTCTTCCCTTCTCCCGCGCACTCTCTCTCTCAAAAAGAAAAAGAAAAAGAAGGAAAAGTAAGGCAAAAGGCACGTTTCTTCTTCCCTTCAAGGCGTAATTGGATCGAACAGGGCCAAATCTCTTCATCTTAACGGCATCGGTGTTTAATCTGTGGCTTAAAAGGTACGCTCGAATCCGTGGTGTGCTTTAGGATCGGTGATACGTGTTGTTTTCCTGGGCTCGTCTTTCGCATTGATATAGGGGTTCGATTTAGTGTCGAATCCGCTTTTCGGAGATCTGTTATTCCCAACATTGGTATCAGAGCCCTAATTCACGTTTTCCCGACTTGTTTTATGTTTTTTGATTGATTTCTCGCGAAGTAATTTGGTTGACACAGATCGGGGCGCAAAATCCCGACACCTGAGCGTTGTTCGTCCGCTTTCTCGACTTTCTGTAAGTCGAAATCGATTTCTGAAAACATAGAGTGAAAGGGCTCGTCGAGATGATTCCAGCGACATGTCGTGCGCCGCCGGGAGACGCCGCACGCACCCACACGCGCGGCCAGAAGCCGTTGCACGTGGGCGCCACACGCCGGTCCACGAACCGGCACATGCGCGACGCCGGCGACGAATCGGCACGCGCCGGTCGGCGGACCGACGCGTGCTGACGTCATCGATGACGCGCAATGACGCCGATTGGCCGGCGATCACCGCCGGCGACCCGACCCGACCCGAACCGCGGACGCCCGCGCACGCGCGTGGCACATGCGGGCGGTTCGCCCGACCCGGCCCGACCGGCCCGATGGCCCGACCGGTCCGACGACCCGTTGACCCATTGACCAGTTGACTGATCGTTGACCGTTAACCGACCATTGATCGTTGACCGACCGTTAACTGACCATTGACCCCGAAAAAAAAAAAAAAAGGAATTTGTTTCCTTTTCATTTATGACTATGTGGGTTATATGTAATCCATTTTTTATTCTGCATTTGCTGCATGAATCATGAAAAATTATGTATTTTTCCTTATGTTAATTATGGATTATAAGTAATCCATTTTTAGTTCTGCATTTGTTGCAGGAACTATGATGCGTTATGCACGGATACCTGCAATCCCAAGAACGGAGGAGAGAAGTGCAAGACTTAAAAGGCTGATGACAGAGTTAGCTAATTATCGGTGGCATGACGGTGATTTCACATGTGGTCAGGGTCAATGAGATGATACAGAAAATCATCTGAAATGGTTATCTTATGTCGGATTTTGAGAAGGTGTCGGCTTTGATGAACACTCTTCCACCTGAATGGCAAGCAGTGTTAGATCGACTATGGGAGGTCAACGTGGTCCCAGGTTATAGGAGGCTAGTGGAAGCTTTTGTAAGAGAGTACTATAAGATTGAGTTGGCCAAAACTTCAACCCTTAGATTGAGTGCCACATAGCGTAGAGTAAATGCGCCTTGGTGGCGACATGAAAGCTCTCCAAAAGTTTTTCCATGGTTGGCAAATGTACCTTCAGTTTTCTCAGATGTTTTGAATGATAGATTAGAAGGGACATTCCATATTTATTTCTTAGATTAATTATGTAATGTTTACTACTTGATTGTTGTTGATATAGCAACTGATATGTTAGTTGTATCATGTGAAAGCATTGTTATTTTATTAGATGTTAGATTTTATTTTCTTTCTATTATTACTGGTTGCTGTGGGTAATTAGTTGTGGGTAGTTATAGAAGTTTTTGTAACTTCATAGAATTTATTTTGCATATGACAATTATATTAATAATAATTTTGAGTTAGGATTTTTGGAGGATGATTGGAAACATAGTGACCTTTTGATTCCGAAGCTTTACTTGAAATTATTCATTAATATGATGGGTCTATGCAAATAGGGATGCATAAATGATAGGCATTAATTATTCGTGCATGTATGTCTGATGTGTTCAGATCGATGGTTCAGCGATATGAATGGCAACAATTGTGAAATATTGAATATGAAGATTCAATATGTGCTGGAAAAGCAAGAAGCACTAGAAGTTCTTGACCATGTTATGGAAGATCTTGAGGATGCCATGCGCCACCTCGAGCTAGCTGAGGACCGCATAACGGCATTTGAGCTGAAAATAGATATTTGCTATGCTGGTTCTAGCTCAGAAAGGGCTTCGAGCTCTAAGCCCAAGCGTATTGATTCGTTCAATATGTGTACATGCAAAGGATCAAGTCCTTGTTGCAAGAAATCAAGAGTTAACCAACACAAGAGAGGAAAACGTCCTCAAGTGAAGAAAATGTCAAGGGTGAGGTGTTACAATTGTGACAAGAGAAGTCATTATGCTCGCGACTGTCGTGAGCCAAAGAAGGTATACACCTCTTGTACATTTGAGAACTTTGCTTATGTGTCAAGTTCTGCATTATAGGCTGAATCCAATCCTTTGTGGAATGTAGATTCAGGAGCGACAGACCATATAGCAAAGGATAGAGAATTCTTCGTGGAATTTTGACAAGTACCAACTGGAACTAAGTGCATCTATGTGGGAAATAACTCAAAAGCTGAAGTTAAAGGGATTGGCACCTGCTAATTGAACATGCGTGGTGGACGCACCTTGTTCCTACATGATGTTCTATATGCTCCGGAGATTCGTCGAAATTTAGTGTACGTTTTGGTGTTGGTCAAGCTTGGTTTTTATATGAACTTCCATAATAAATGTGTAGATTTGTATTTGGATACAAACTACTATGGTTGTGGTAACTTTCTGGATGGTTTTATTGTACTAAATGTTGACTGTAGTGATGTCAATATGTTATTCCCTTATTTCACGTCTTCTACCTTATATGATAATGATGTGAATATGGTGGCATGCTAGACTTGATCATATGGGCCAACAACATATGAATAGACTAGCCAAAGAGAGCTTGTTGGGTAATATTGAAAAAGTCGATTTGTCCATATGTGAGCATTGCCTAGTAGGGAAAATGACAAGGAAACCATTTGGAAAAGGTAAAAGAGCTGAATTTCCTCTGCATTTAATCCATTTGGACGTCTGTGGTTCAATGAATGTGAGAGTAAGGCAATGGGCTGTTTATTTCATCACTTTTAATAAATGATTATACTCGATTCGGATATGTCTATTTGATTTCTCATAAATCTGAAGCATTATGTTGTTTCAAAAGGTTTATAACCTTGGTAGAAAATCAATTAGACGAGAAAATAAAAGTATTGAGATCCGATCGAGGTCGAGAATATTTATCTGATGAGTTCAGAAAATTATGTGATGAAAAAGGTGTTGGAGAAATCTTCTTGAAGTGTTTTGAAGTTGACAAAACGTTTCTTTCAGTCTAGTCTGAAGGTTTTGCAGACTCTTCTATTTTAAAGTCTGAAGACCTCCGGACAGCCAGACTCAAGACTCAAAGTCTATCATCATTGACAGTCTCTAATCCGTTGAAGAATGGTTATCCAGATCTGGATGATTCGTTAAGGGGATGACCTTATCAACTGGAGAAGACCTCGTGGCTGGAGAAGACATAATAGAATCCTTTAATTGATCGAGATTGACTCGATGATTGAAGATCCGATGATTGTCTGGATATTCTTGGAAGGTTTTACTTATGGAAACTGAGATCCTGATTGTATGAGCGAGCAGGATTGATGGGCTATCGACACGTTCCTTTAATAGCTTAATTGATCTTCTTAATTGATTTCGTCCAACGGGTAGATTGGAGGAATTCCTTTGGTAAGTGCCTACGGATATGCTGGCATGAAGGAGTATATAAAGAAGACGTATTAGTTGTTGAGTGTGTGCGCGATAGAAAAATTCCAAAGTCTGAAAGCTTCCTGTTGTTGAGACAAATTCTTTGAGCGAATCATTGTATTCAAAAGAGAGTCTATATTTGTACTAGACCTTGAGGAGGTGTAGTAGATCATCTACACTGTGGGAATCAAGGAAGAGCTGTGGTGTAACTCCTTTTTGTTCATAGTGGAATCCAGCCAATTGGGGCATCGGTGCGGAAGAGTGGACGTAGGCTTAGAATAAGCCGAACCACTATAAACCTTGTGTTTAATCTTCTCTTCCCTTATCTCGGTTTACCTTGATTACCGATTGTCTCAATTCTATTAACTGTCAATATTGTGCGATTAACGAGAAAAATATTTATATACCTATTCACCTCCCTCTAGGTGCTTATACTAGCTATATCAATTGGTATCAGAGCTTGTGTGCTCACTTTGTTTGAAGTGTTTTACTTCAGAGTAAAAGATCCAGGGCTGGTAGAAGGGCAAAGCAACACGAGACCGCCTTACTTTGATGGAAAGGACTACAACATATGGAAAAACAAGATGAAGGCGTTTCTTAGATCAAAGGATCCTCTGGAATGGGACGTTGTAGAGAAAGGAATCATTCCTAAAGCTGCATCTGTTTCAGAAAGAGGAAAGGAAACTGTTGAGACCAACGACATGAGTCAGGAAGAGAAAATCAAGAGACAAACTCTTGATGCAAAAGCAATCTATTTTTATATTGTGCTTTATCACCTACTTGAATATAATAGAATATCTTCTTGTGATACAGCCAAAGAAGTCTGGGATAGATTACACATTACTTATGAAGGAACAGATCGTGTGAAAGAGACCTGGAGTGATACTGAATGTGAAGAAAGTGATGATGATTATGTCAACATATGTCTGATGGCACAATTAGATTCAGAATCAAACTCCAATTCAGATTCATAAAGTGAATTCGAGGTAAGTAACTTCAAATTCCCTGTTAAAGTTTCAAAATACATTGATGAATTATGTTTTAATCTTAAAACTTCTCTTAAAAGAATTTCCGAAATCAAAAAGGAAAATTCTTCTTTAAAACATCAAAAGAATGTTTTGGAAGAAAAAGTGAAATGCTTAGACCAGAATGTTTCTTCTATCAATGAAAGCAAAGATAATCTTTTAAAAGAAAATGCATTTTTGAAAATTGACATTTCAAATATTTCCAAAAGATTTTCTCTGGGATCTGAAAAACTTGAAAAAATACTTTCTGTTTAAAGACCTTATTTCAATAAATCTGGTTTAGGAATGACTACTGAAACTATTCCTTTAATCGATTTTCCTAAAGTAAAAGAAAGAATTAAACAAAGACCTTCAAGAAATGCTTACAAAAATCATTTTGAAAGGAACTTTGTAAAACCAGTAAGTCGCAATGCTCTTAAATATTCTAAATGCAATAGTGCAGATCATTTTAAGAAAGAATGTCCTATGATATGGAGACCTTTCAATAAAGTCTGGGCAAAAACTGTATATCAAACTAACTTAAAAGGACCCAAGAAAATATGGGTACCAAAGAAAGTTTGAGTCTCTTTTTATACGCAGGTCACTATCAAGAAAAAGGTGAAATGGTACCTGGATAGTGGATGCTCGAGACACATGACAGGAGATTCAAATTGCTTCATAAAGCTCAATCAAGTGAATGGTGGAAAAGTCTCATTTGGTGGAAACAGCAAAGGAAAAATAGTAGCCTTTGAACTGTGAAGATTGGGAACCTCACAATAAGCAATGTTTCTTTAGTTGAAGGGCTCAATTACAATGCGCTCGGTGTCGGTCCACCGTGATGCTGGTTTTAGGATCAACTTTCAAGAGGGCATTTGTTCAGGAACCAGTAAAGACTCTACTCAGTCATTTATGGGTCGAAGACATGGAAATATTTACCTCTTGGACTTAAAACCAGATGAGTCACAATGTTCAATCTCAATTCAAGACGAAGCAAGCTTGTGGCACAGAAAGCTTGGGCATGTTAACATGAAGCGAGATAGCCAAGATCTCGGCAAAGAAAGAAGCTTGTTCATGGCCTACCCAATTTATCATACCAAAAGTCTGATCTATGTACACCATGCATATTGGGTAAACAGGTAAGAAATTCTTTCAAATCAATAAATCAAGTTTCTACTAACCATGTACTACAGCTCTTGCATATGGGTCTCTTTGGACCAACAAGAACGCAGAGCATCGGAGGTAAGAAATATTGCCTAGTAATTGTGGATGATTATTCACGATATACTTGGGTATATTTCTTAGTAAGTAAGTCTAAAACTTTCTCTTATTTTGAAAAATTTGCTAAGATGGTTCAAAATGAAAAGGGATATGTTATTTCAAGAATAAAAACAGATCATGGAGGAGAATTTGAAAATCAAGATTTTGCCAAATTTTGTGAAGAATCAGGTTTTCAGCATTTATTCTCTTCTCCATATACTCCATAGCAAAACGGAGTTGTGGAAAGGAAGAATAGATCTCTTCAAGAAATGGCGAGAACTCGTTAATTGAAAGTAACATCTCTTTACAATTTTGGGCTGAAGTTTGTTTCAACATCATGTTATGTTATCAATAGAATTTTTCTAAGACCTATTATAGAAAAAAAACCCCTATGAACTTTTTAAAGAAAAGAAGCCTATTGTTTCATATTTCCATGTATTTGGATGCAAATGTTTTATACTGAAAAATGCAAATGATCGAGTTAGTAAGTTTGAAGAAAAGTCGATGAAGGCATCTTCCTTGGATATTCAACCTCTAGCAAAGGATTCGAGTCTACAACAAGAAGTCACTAAAAGTGGAAGAATCAATGAATGTCAAATTCCAAGATTCCATTCAAAATGAATTTACTCGGAGTCATATTGAGGAATGCTGATCACTCCAGACCCTACAATGTCTAGATCTCAAGAAGAAGCTCGAGACTTTGAAGGATCGGCGGAGAAGTGACACTGTTGAAGAATCAAGCGAAGAAAGTGATCATCAATCGACAAATTATTCAGCAACTCGGAAGCATAAGTCCAATCATCCCAAAGATCTTATCATTGGCGACATTAATGAAGGAATTCGTACAAGATCCAAAAGGCGTGAAGAATCCAAAGGCTTTGTAGCTCTTATTTCGAAATAGAACCCAAGAGCATAGAAGAAGCTTTATCGATGAAAAAGCCGGATTGAAGCTATGCAAGAAGAACTCGAGCAATTCAAGTATCAATGATGTTTGGGAATTATCTCCTAAACCTAAAGGTAAATCTATTGTTGGAGCAAAATGGGTTTTCAGAAACAAGATGGACGAAAAAGGAAAAATCTTGAGAAACAAAGCAAGACTCGTGACCAAGGGTTACACGCAAGAAGAAGGGATTGACTATGACGAGACTTACGCACCAGTAGCAAGGTTAGAAGCAATTCGTTTATTACTTGCATTTGCTTGTTACAAAAATTTCAGGTTATTCCATATGGACGTCAAAAGTGCCTTTCTAAATGGATCCATCCATGAAGAAGTTTATGTGGAGCAACCACCTGGGTTTGAAGACCCAAAGAAACCAGATTCAGTATTCAGACTCAAAAAGGCCTTTTATGGCTTGAAACAAGCACCTCGAGCTTGGTATGACAGGCTGAGTAAGTTCTTAATCCAAAACAATTTCGTGAAAGGTAAAGTAGACACTACTCTATTTATCAAAAAGGAAAACAAAAGTTTTATTCTAGTTCAAATATATGTTGATGATATCATATTCGGATCTCCTAATGAAAGTCTGTGCAAGAAATTCTCTAAGACTATGCAGGAAGAATTTGAAATGAGCATGATGAGTGAGTTAACCTTCTTTCTTGGACTTCAAGTGAAACAACTAAAGGAAGGAACTTTTATTCGTCAAGAAAAATATGCTAATGATCTTGTCAAAAAGTTTGGACTGAACAATTGCAAAAAGACGGACATTCCTATGTCAAGTGCCTTGAAGATAGACAAAGATGAAGAAGGAAAGAAAGTTGACCAAAAGCAATACAGGAGTATCATTGGCTCTCTTCTTTATCTTACTGCTTCTAGACCTGACATTTTGTTTAGTGTTTGCATTTGTGCTAGATTTCAAGCGAGATCCTAAAGAATCTCATTTAAGTGCTTTGCAAAGCGTATTCTCAAATACATTGCTTCATCTTCGAGCATCGGCCTATGGTATCCTAAAGAATGAGACTTTACTCTTCTTGGATACTCGAGACGCAGATTTAGCGGTTGCGAGTTGATAGAAAGAGCACCTCGGGTACACTGTCAACTACATGGAGGCAGGACGGTGTCTTGGTTTTCAAGAAAACAGAGTACGGTAGCTCTCTCTACAGCGAAGCGAGTATGTAGCTCTTGGAAGTTCTTTGTTCTCAAATTCTATGGATAAAGCAACAACTAAGAGACTTTGGAATTGAAGATTCATGCACTGAGATAAATTGCGACAATACCAGTGCTATCAATCTTACCAAAAATCCAATTCTTCACTCAAGAGCAAAGCATATAAAGATTCGATATCACTTCATCAGAGATCACGTTCAGAATGGAGATGTTTCAATTCAATATGTTGATACAAAGAATCACCGCGATATATTCACGAAGCCTCTAGAAAAAAATCAATTTGAATTGATTCACTCCAGACTCAACATTTTAAGGTTTGAGGAGATCAAAATCTAAAGACCCTCAGACTCAGAGATGCAAGACCTTAACTGTAAGTTAGTCTTGGTACGATCGTCAGACTATAAGTTAGTCTTTCTCTCTCTCTCTCTCTCTCTCGAATTTTATCTTGAAAATGTACGATTGTCAACCATGGTTTATTGCTATCTTCAATCGACGTAATTATTGCATCGTTTCCTTTTCAAAAAGAAGTTTTTTTTTTTTTCAAATGAATATCTTCACAGAAAAAGGGGTAGTTATTTTTAAAAAAATGTATCTTTTTACCTTCCTTTATGACGGTTCGTTTACCCCTCCTTTTATTCGACAGTGCTCTGTCTATTCCTCTTCACTTTACTCTCGAAAACCCTAGAAAGCATCAATCATCCATTCTCCATTTTTCATCTTTGTTTAATCCTTAAAAAAAATTTCATCTTTCTTGAGAAAAGTCAAGCAAGGAATCTTCCAAAAACTGAGAAGAATGTCGTCCTCGAGAAAGTCATCTAGAATCGCTAACAGGGGACCACGAAGATTGAATGAGGGGCCTACGCACTTCGATCTTACTGAAGAAGAAGCTTCTCTTGAACAGCAACCTAGCCCACAACATTCTCAGCTGCGTCATCCATCTAGTCCTCAAGGCGTCGATCATCAAAAAGAGGAAGAAATCATTGAGGATGCAAATCCAGTAAGAATTCAAACGCCTGCTTTTATTTATAAGTTGTATCGCGCTTTGAAAGGAATAGGTACTCCCTTGACCTATGTCGACTCGTTTCTTAAAGACAAAGGTTATGGGAATGAATACCTCTTTTTGCGAAGAATGGAAAGTTTGGGAATTGCTCAACAAGGGGTGGCTGAAGAATCTCTTGCGAATATCCCAAGTGATCCTCGTGGATCGGGGACCGAATCCCGTGGATGGAAATGATGATGACAAGTTGTACACTCAATTTCAGCCAAAAATGGGTGTTGCGGCTAATCGAGGAAAAAGGGGAGAAGTGTTCCGATCGAAGGAACAAGAGGATTTGTACTCGAAATTGCTGAAGCGTGGGGTTATAAACCCTAGAAGTGTGGACTTTGATTTTCTGGATGCGGTTAAGGTGAACTTGAGGGAGAAACTAAGTTACCTTCAACTTGAAACATTCTATTCTGATTCGACAGAGGCCTATCCTGAACTGACTGCCTATTTCTATTCGAATCTTAGCTTTTTGGATGCGGATAGATTCTCTTTTAGTGTCAAGGATCAAGACTATGTTGTGGATATGAATGTGCTGGCAGATGTGTTAGGAGTTGAAAGAGGAAGATATCAGCCGATCAAGGTTTCCATCGCTCGAGCCACTCTGAAACTTGTGAAGGATAAGAGAACAGATGAGAAGATTACCTATCTAAGGATGAATGCATTCAATATCTTGCTTCACAAGATAGTAATAAATTGCCTCCGGCCAAAATCAACCTCGAAGACTAATGTTTCTAGTTCAGAGGCAAAATTAATGTATGCCATCCTCACGGGAAAAAGGTTTTCTCTTCCTCACACTGTCATGTTTCACATGTATAGAGCGGTGATGAAGGACAGAGGTCAACTGCCTTATCCAAGCCTTGTGACAAAGTTGTTCAGACATCTCAATATTCAGCCTCCGCAAATATTTTGTGTTCGATCGTGCGATCATATGGTGGTAGGACTGAATATGGTAACGAAAATGCGTCTGAAGGAACTGAGCAAGGAGTTGGAGAAATTCAAGGAGAAGACTCCAGTCAAATCTCATCAAACCTCTTCTTCAAAAAGAAAAGGAAATGAGCCATTGATTGCTTCAAAGCAGAAAAGAAGAGCTCTCATTGTGGACGAAGAAGAAGATGATGATCTTACTATCTCGGCAATAGCATTGAAAAGGCTAAGTCGTTCTATTCCAGACTCAACAGAACAGGGTGAGACAGAAGAAAGAGAAGAAGAAGGTCAAGAAGGGAGAAATGCTGAAGAGAAGGAGAAAGAAGATCAAGCAAGAGAAGAAGAAAGAAGAGAAGAAAGAGAAGTTGGCGAAGCAGATGAGGAAGAAAAATCTGGAAATGAAAGAAGAGAAGAAGGAGAACTTGAGGATCAATCCTCTCCACCTATAGGCATGAAAACAGGGGGAGATCAAGAGAAAGGAGAGAAGTCTTCACATCCTGCCATGAGTGAAGGAGTGAGTCGTTCTCCTGCAGACCCAAAGGATGTTTATGCCTCTCAATTTCCAGAAGAAGATCATGAAGTTTCAATGCCAAACCTGCGAGATTATTTAGACATGCCATCGTCTGCAGAACGTGCTGAAGCAAGTACGCAGACTGATAACACATGGGATTTTCGCAGAATTATCGATGTTCTCTTGGAGATGCGTGGTCAGATTTATGCCTTGGGATGAGAGGTTCAGAATATGCAGAATGCTGGTCAAGCCTCTTCAGTGTCCTTACAAGATTAGATCCAAGCCCTCTCTGTTCAAATTCAGGCCAATGCCAAGGGTGAGGAGATTGCTCAACTGAAGGAAGACTTCAGAAGGCTGGAAGGGATAGTTCAGTCAATGGAAGATTTCCAGCTTGTTCGTGTTTCCAAGAAATCTTGAATTCATTCCATTTTCATCTCAACCCTTTCAATGCTGACAAAAAGGGGGAGAGATGCAAGAGATTTGAACAACCTTTACTTTTGAATTACTTTTGAACAACTCATTTTTTTTGGTTTGTTTGATTTGGATTGATGTTTAACTTTAAACTTTGTGTGTTTCTGTCTGGATTTGAATTTGGATTATTGCTATTGACTGCTATTAATATCTTATGGATATTTTATCATATTCGAGACTAACCTATTTTCTGTGGTTGCAGATTTTAGAGTTAGCCATTTATCTCTATAAGATATGCACATATGTTTGAGATATGTTTTGTAGGTCAATGTTGTCCAAATCTGCAGGAAAATTTTGTCACCATCAAAAAGTGGGAGATTGTTGGAGAAATCTTCTTGAAGTGTTTTGAAGTTGACAAAAAGTTTCTTTCGATCTAGTCGAAGGTTTTGCAGACTCTTCTATTTTAAAGTCTCAAGACTTCCGGACAGCCAGACTCAAGACTCAAAGTCTATCCTCATTGACAGTCTCTAATCCGTTGAAGAATGGTTATCCAGATCTGGATGATTCGTTAAGGGGATGACCTTATCAACTGGAGAAGACCTCGTGGCTGGAGAAGACATAACAGAATCCTTTAATTGATTGAGATTGACTCTATGATTGAAGATTCGATGATTGTCTGGATATTCTTGGAAGGTTTTACTTATGGAAACTGAGATCCTGATTGTA
Organism: Eucalyptus decipiens; assembly: GCA_014182575.1. Taxonomy (NCBI): domain Eukaryota; kingdom Viridiplantae; phylum Streptophyta; class Magnoliopsida; order Myrtales; family Myrtaceae; genus Eucalyptus; species Eucalyptus decipiens. The sequence continues at coordinate 4,345,697 of CM024613.1, read as the reverse complement.
TGGGCGAGCAGGATTGATGGGCTATTGACACGTTCCTTTAATAGCTTAATTGATCTTCTTAATTGATTTCGTCCAACGGGTAGATTGGAGGAATTCCTTTGGTAAGTGCCAATGGGTATGCTGGCATGAAGGAGTATATAAAGAAGACGTATTAGTTGTTGAGTGTGTGCGCGATAGAAAAATTCCAAAGTCTGAAAGCTTCCTGTTGTTGAGACAAATTCTTTGAGCGAATCATTGTATTCAAAAGAGAATCTATATTTGTACTAGACCTTGAGGAGGTGTAGTAGATCATCTACACTGTGGAATCAAGGAAGAGCTGTGGTGTAACTCCTTTTTTGTTCATAGTGGAATCCAGCCAATTGACTGTCAGTGCGGAAAAGTGGACGTAGGCTTAGAATAAGCCGAACCATTATAAACCTTGTGTTTAATCTTCTCTTCCCTTATCTCAGTTTTACCTTGATTACTGATTGTCTCAATTCTATTAACTGTCCAATATTGTGCGATTAACGATAAAAATATTTATATACCTATTCACCCCCCTCTAGGTGCTTATACTAGCTATATCAAAAGGAATATAAAGACAGTTGTCTATTCCATATACTCCTCAACAAAATGGTGTTGCAGGTAGAAGAAACAGAACCCTACTAAAATGGGTTAGGTACATGATGGCGCATGCTAACTTACCTATTACTTTTTGGAGTGATGCGTTGTTAACTGCTGCCTATATACTTAACCGGGTGCCTTCCAAATTAGTTACTTCCACTCCATATGAGTTATGGACAAATAGAAAACCGGACTTAAGTTTTCTTAAGTCATGGGGTTATGCTGCCTATACTCATGAGCCCTCTCACAAGTTTGGGAAATTGGGTCCTAGAAGAAAGAAGAGTATTTTCATGAGATACTCCGAACACTCGAAAGGGTAAGTGTTCATAGGTGAGCAGGAAAGTGGGAGTATAACTGAATTCGAATCACGAGATGTCACATTCTTAGTGGATGAATTTCCTAATAAGGGCGAAATATGAGAAGATTACTCCATATTTGTAATCTTGGATCAAGATAATGATATTAGTGGAGTTCGTCCAAGTGAGAGTAATATGAGAAGTGATGAATTGAATTCAACTCATTCTCAATTACAACCACGTGATGAGACGACGTCATCATTTTTTAATCCAAGTGGGAGCATAATTGGGAATGATGTGCTAAGTGTACAATCTCCCATACGGTGAACAAGTCGCCAAAGTATTCCCCATCGACATTTTGACATTAAAGGGGAAACTTTTATGGTTGCTCCGCAATATGAGGATTAGCCAAGAAATATTAATGAGGCTCTGAATTGCCCTAATAAGGAAAAATGGATTCATGCAATGGAAGAGGAAATTGAATCAATGAAATCAAACCAAGTCTGGGAACTGGTTGATCTTCGAAAAGGACGCAAAGCTATTGGGAACAAGTGGGTTCTCAAAATAAAGCGAAAAACTGATGGCTCGATAGAAAGGCATAAGGCTCGCCTTGTGGCGAAGAGGTATAATCAACAGGAAGGAATTGATTATGAAGAAACATTTTCTCCTGTAGTAAAATTTACCTTAATTTGCATTATTCTGGCAATAGTGGTTAGTATGGATCTTGAGTTACATCAAATGGATGTAAAGACTACTTTCCTCAATGGAGAATTAGAGGAAGAAATATATATGGAACAACATGCTGGTTTCATAGTGAAAGGCCAAGAAGAAAATGTATGTTGACTTTTGAGATCGATATATGGCCTCAAGCAGTCGTCAAGACAATGATATATACGTTTTTCATAATGCCATAATGGCATATGACTTTACAATGATAGATGAGAATCATTGTGTATATATCAAAAGATCCAAGGATCAATTTGTGATCATATCATTATATGTTGATGATATACTGATTGCCGGAAGCAATATGGAGTTTGTTAATACTATCAAAAGTTGGTTGTCTTCCAACTTTGAGATGAAGAATATGGGCGATGTTGCATACATTCTTGGCGTTAAGATTTCGAGATTCTAAACCCATAGACACTCCTATTGCAAAGGGTGAAGGATTGAGTCATAGACTGTGTCCAAGGACTCCTCAAGAAAGGGAACAAACAAAATATGTTCGTTATGCTAGTACTGTTGGTAGCTTGAAGTACTCTATGATGTGTACAAGACCTGGCATATGTTTTGTAGTTGGAATGGTGAATAGATACCAATCCAATCCAGGTCCAGTACAATGGAAAGCCGTTAAGAGAATACTGAGGTATCTAAAGGGGACTGCTGATTATACGCTGAGTTATTAAGGAAATGATCTGCGACTCTAAGGCTATTTTGATGCTGATTGGAGAGGAGATTTAGATGAAAGGAAATCTGCCTCTGGCTTTGTTTTCTTACCGAATAATGGCACCATATGTTGGAGCAGTAAGAAACAAAAGTGTATAGTCTTGTCCACGATGGAAAATGAGTTCGTGGCATTATCAGCAGCAGTATAAGAAGTGTTTGGTTTAAGAGATTTTTGGATCATTTAGGTGTTATTGGAAGTGCTGCAAATTGATTATTGGTTAACTCTGGTAGCCAAGCAGCTATAGCGTACACCAAAGATCCAAAATATCATGGCAAGACCAAACATATAGATACTAAGTATAATTTTCTCAAAGATATGATTGCATGAAAAGATATGAACTTAGAATACATACTACGCATAGAATGGTAGCAGATCCTATGATAAAGCCAATACCTAGAGATGCGTTTTGTGGCTATATGAAATCTCTAGGATTGCGTAGAGTCTGATGTACTGGATTGTAATCTCCCTGAAGTGTTCACATTTGATGAATTTGTGTTTTCATCATTAATGCCTATGAATCTTTGTATGATCTTTATGTATCTTAATACTCAGTGTATTATTTTAAGTTGAGGAAGTATGTCGGACAGATAAAAGATTAGCCCACTCACATGGGTAATTGCCTCTATTTACTGTGTGATAAATAGAGATGAGACTGTTTTTAAGCTTATTATCTAGGTGATAATCGAGAGCTCAAACTTAAAATATACATGTCGCCTTAACTAAGTGTTAAGATGAGGACATAATAGTTGTGATGTCCGAAAGTAAAATACCCCACATATTTTACTCTATCTGTCTAAGATGTCAGATGTGAGTTCTGATTAATTTTGTGAATGAGTAGATGCGTGAACTCAAGTTAGACATTGGGTATGTCTGAACTATCGTTTGTACGGTATTAAAAAATGTAGACATGCGCTCCATGTGAAAGGAGTTAATACCATAATACGTATTTCATACTACGTATGCATGAGATGACCAATAAGAGTGGCAAAAAGTTTGATCTCAACTTTTATGACGTGTGAGACTCTTGAGGAAAAGAGTTCCTCAATTTAAGTCCCCTCATGACTCTTACTTATTCTCAAGGTTTCTATTTAGTGTTTGTTATCTTAGGATGTTGCCAATGGTCATGAATTGATTCGATCTAATGGGACATTTCTAAAAAAGCAAGCTGAATTGAAATTGAGAGTTTGAAGGAAAGAGGAAGATCGATTTTGCAGAATCACATTGTAGTTTTGTATTCACTAGTCGACTAATTATGACTGTCTTTGTGATAATTATAATTGTGAATACACTATATATATCATTGTATAAAAGAGATCAAGAGAGATATTAATGTGATCGATCGATCTAGGGTACTGCATACTAAATCTACTCAAAGCGTGACGCCCATTATGAGCTGTTATATATTCCTAACAGATGTATAGTAACGAGCTCTCAAGGTATGCTGGTCGCACGGATTATTCACCGGTATGAATGTTGAAGAAAGATAAAGAGAATCCTGTTCGGCCCACCATGTGCGAGTGGGAGATGATGGTTTTACTAGCAATAGGCTTAAGGCCCGTCCGCCCAAGTTAGGCCCAAAAAGCCCGGCCCACGAAAATAGGGCCCGTGGATGGAGGGACATATAAAAGGGAAGAGAGAGAGAGAGAAGACACCTCTTGGACAATCAGAACGTACGTATGTCTTCCCTTCTCCCGCGCACTCTCTCTCTCAAAAAGAAAAAGAAAAAGAAGGAACAGTAAGGCAAAAGACACGTTTCTTCTTCCCTTCAAGGCGTAATTGGATCGAACAGGGCCAAATCTCTTCCTCTTAACGACGTCGGTGTTTAATCTGTGGCTTAAAAGGTACGCTTGAATCCGTGGTGTGCTTTAGGATCGGTGATACGTGTTGTTTTCCCGGCTCGTCTTTCGCATTGATTTGGGGGTTCGATTTAGTGTCGAATCCGCTTTTCGAGGATCCGTTATTCCCAACACAAACAAACATACCTTTTTCTTGACAAGAAATTTTCAATAGAAAGTACAAGTAATTATGTATGTCATGTGCTGTGTGTAGACTGTAAAACCCTACTTATTCACGAGGTCCTCCTTCACGATGCTAGTTGAAGGGAATTCTCTGAAGAAATCACGGAACTCGTTGTCTCCTCCTCCTACTCCTCGTGCCAGTCCCCTTCCACCTCCTCCTTCTTCACGATGACCTCGTTGTCCCCTTCCACCTCTTCCTCCTCCTTCACGATGACCTCGTTGTCCCCTTCCACCTCCTCCTCCTCCTTCACGATGACAACTCCTTCATGATGACCTCGTTGTCCCCTTCCACCTCCTCCTCCTTCATGATGACCTCGTTGTCTCCTCCTCCTCCTCCTCGTGGCGTCGTTTCTTGCCATTGGCCCGGGCCGCCGTTGTTTCTTGGCGTCGTTTCTTGCCCACCTCCTCCTTCTTCACGATGACCTCGTTGTCCCCTTCCACCTCCTCTTTCTTGTCATCGGGAAGGACGTTGAGGATCGCCTTTGATTTGTGGAACTTCAAGGCGGCTTTGTTGTAGGCCCTCGCAGCATCGATACCGGTTTCATAAGATCCGAGCCAGATTTGCTTGTTGTTCCGGCTCGGGTCTCGGATCCGTGCTCCGAACTTCCCCCAAGGCTTCTTCTGGACTCCTCTATAGTGCCTCTGTTTGTCGCGTGCTTGATTTGAACTCGGCACCGCGACCTTCGGCAATTGCAAGGTTTTCGAGGCCATCTTCATTTCCGAAGGAGCTTGGGGCAGATTGAGCAGAGAGAGGGTGGATGCTGATTGGGAGTGGCAGAGAGAGTCGACAGTATCTATTTATAGAGGAAGGGAGATAAAGCGAACCAATCTGGATAAACAAGATCACCAATTAGAAACCTTGATGTTGATTATCAAGAAGAAATCAGAGATATTTTTTGAACACGTGCAAATTTGGGACTAGAGTGCTGGACGCATGTGCAAATTTAGGATTAGAGTGAAAATTTTTAAGAATTTTATTTTAGACACAAAAAAACTGGGGACAAAATTGAGACCTGGACATAAAGTTTGGGAATTTACAGGGAACTAGTCCAGTACTACGATGAAACCACACGATATGTGTCAATCCAAATATTGGACTTGTGAATACGAATTGTGCGGATCTAATCGTAGGCCCAATGGCTTACTGGCATCGAGCCCAAAGACAAATTCGGGCGGGCTTAGAAAATGGTAGAGTCGGCCAACTGGGCCCCAGCCGGGTCCGTTCAACAAAAAGCACCATGCAATTTTCATTGATGGGAGAGTTTGGCAACTCGTTCGGCCCGAATTGAAGTCTTAAGTAAGCTCTAAAAGCATTTCCACACTAACTATGTTCGCATTGCATGTGTTTCACCTTCTTTTTATAAGAAGAGTAAACCGATATCTAGCCCTAGCATATGTGGTGTAGTCGCTTTATGTTGCATCATAGAAAATTAATCACAACAAAATGTTGAGATGGAGAAGATGCAACATTCAAACTATTAATGAATCCACGTACCTTCAATCTTTTGATGCACGTTGTTAAGGTCCCTATAGTTGAAAATGACTATTCCAGCCCTCAACCTAGACAATTAGCACAAAAATGGTAAATGTTACAGGAACCCCAAAATAGAAGGAGAGTCACACGAAGGACAATAATAAAGTGGACTGACATTTTCGAAAAAGAAAAGAAAAGAGAGAACATGGCTAGACATGTGTCATCTTGGCCCCAAAAAAAAGAAAAGAAAGTTTTCGGAAACGGCTGCTATTCTCTAGCAGTTTAGTCAACTAAATGAGAAAATGAGAACAAAAATGTTGCATGCACTGCTACTTGTGCATCAAAACAAGGAACCAACAACAGCAACAACATAAAAACCGCCACCTTAAGAGATCTTTAGAAGCCATTCGATCACAAACGGGCTCGATTTACCATTCTTTTTTAGAAATAGCCACAAATACAAGGACTTTGTACATTTTGTTTCTCTTGTGTCAAAAGCCCATATATGCAATAACATTTCCCTATATGAAACCAAAGGCCCATGAAATATTCCTATAAATTACGGAATAGTAAATACACACAAACTCCTCTTCAGGGTATCAAAGTTACATAGAAGAGCATGAGCTTGGACAGAAGCACTGAGGGAATAGCCACTAGAAGCACTAAAGTTCTGTAATTTCAAAGAATATAACTGAAAAATAAAATAAAAATCAACACAAAGATCCCTTAGCGATGATTGAGGAATAGTAGCCTAGTATGCAGTTGGATGAAAATTCTCACCTCTTATTACGCTTACGTCTTGCTTGTATTTTGAAACGCAAACATCTCCGGAGTAAAGAAGGCTAGAGCACAAACAGATGCTTGATCAGCATGTTAGGATGGACGGATCCAAAAAAACAGAACAAGGAACGTATCTTAGAATTATGAAAGACATGAAAACCCGAGGGACTTTATATCTTAGCCCTATGATGATAGCATTCAGATATCATCTGTTCAACAGGATCAGGATAAGGTAAGGAGTTACCAACACCTAAAAATTATCTTTTGGCTAGCCCAACTTTTGAAGAGACCAGATGTTAATTGTTTTTTTTTCCCTTTTGAGAGTACCGCCCAAGAGTAGAGTTTAAGATATGTTATAGAATGGTTTACACTACATAAATAACTACACCAAGGGACTATATCACAGGTATTCCCTCCCACGATATACCCACCTACAGTCAAAGCTGATCATCCCAATTGGTGTTTCCAGGGAAGTATATATATTAAGGAAAAGCCAAAACATAGAGTATGCAAAAGAGAGCATTATGAAACAATTACATTATGTATGGCACGGCGGTGTAGAATGTTGTATAGCTCAACAGGCTTACAATACACAAGGAGACTCTCTTCTGCTGCAGTTGCATCTTCATCAGAAAAATGTTCACAAGAACTTTGATGGCACATAGTAACCCAAAGTAAGCAACGGCAACCGAATATGTTTCGTGAATATAGACATTTGTGAGAAGCAGGTAATCTTACTAGTGAAAAGCAACTAATCGACAATGTTAGCAATGCATTTAGTAAAAGGATTGCAGTGTAAAAACAGGAAAAAAAAAAATCTCGTCCCCCTCAACGAATCGACATTGTAGCAGCAACAGCCAACAGATACCGAAATTCGGGCCCCGCGTCACCAGATTTGCACGCAATTCTGATGACGAGAAGCGCCTCGAGCGACAATCGTGCGACCGGTTCTCCTCCCTTCTTTCGTTCCCGTCGCGACCGCCGACGCCGCGACGAAACGGCATTGTTTTCGTCGCCTCCGCGCAGCACATCGAGCGACGATGACGAAGCGACTCGAAGCCTTACTCGAATGGAAAATTGCGGTTCGAGGAGGAGAGGAGAGGAGATTCGAGGTGAACTCACCCGTCGCGGCGATCGGGGGAGGCGGCGATTGATGAGGTTTTCTTCGGAGCTCCGGCGAACGAGCTGCGAGTGAACTGTCGTCGCCGTCAGGTCAACCAACGGAATTTTGATTGAGTTCCGCTTGCCTTCTGCTTTTGGTGTCTTTAAATTGTTAGATTAACAAGGGCATGGGCTGCGTGGCCTTATCGACGCGTTGGTTCGCGCTCTCAACCCTCATCCAGGAGGGGAGGGTTTCGAAACTTTGTGCCCATGGGAAGTGAGTTTCTATGCTAATGCATAATAATTAAATAATTAGGATTCATCCTTATGTTGCAAAGAAAAGTACATAAAGCATTTTGAACGTATTTTAATTTTTTTACCATTTAGTTTTGATAGAGCCATTTCACAATATTTTTGTGAAATTTTCTACAACCATCTTAATACTTCTTATTGGTAAAATGGCAATGCCATTTAATCATTTGCTTAGCAATTGATTTATAACCCTACATAGTCCCGAAACTAGTCAAGTTCACATCAAGTATTGTGACCCTTAATGTCTGTTAGCAGGCATTACCGTGATTAAAAAAAAGAAAAAAAGAGTGCAAAAAATTCGAAAAACAAAGAAATTGAAGTCTACCTAAGTCAAATATCTTGAGATGTGCCTTACATTTCAGGGATAGACCTCTTCGTGGGCCACGAACGCCCTCCCCCCCCCCCGGATTACCGATTCCAACGATTTCATGTATGTTTAGATAAGAGATGGGATCATTTGTCATAAAAAAATTATTTGTCAGAGTGCATTAATTCCTACCTACTATCAAGTACAAATTGCACATATATCGATAGAAATTTGCAGATTATAGAAACATGTAGATGATAAAATCTACGAAAAAAAATCATGGTAAGGTAGAGAGAGAGAGAAAGAGAGACGCCAGAAAAGTGAAAAGGAGAGAGCTTTTTCTGCAATTTCATGCAATTTCCTAGAAGTGGAGGGGAAGAGAGAGAAAGAGAGATGCCAAAGTTCATTTGAAATGCATCTTCATCTTCATCTTCTTGGGCTTCGAAGTTTCACACCGTGACAAGTTAAACTTTCTTCTTGGCTTAGCTATGGATGACTGAAATCTTAAGTCAACTGTCAAACATTCGATATATCCAACTCTCGCGGTCCTCTTTTTACCGTCCGTGGAAAAAGCCTCGAACAAAAGTCTAGTTTCACAAGCTTGAAGAGAGTGAGCATGCATAGTGTTAATAAAAATCCGCGTCCGCGTCCCAGCATCATGCCAGGTTCCCTTCCATTTACTTCTCCTCCTTCTTCATGGAGGAATAATGGATCTCTCGTGTCGGGTACTCATCCAACTCCTCCTTTTTCACCACGCTAGTTGAAGGCGCCTCCTCCTTCACGATGACCCCGTTGTCTCCTCCTCCTCCTCCTCCTCCTCCTCCTCCTCGTGGCATCGTTTCTTGCCATGGGCCAGGGTCGCCAGCGACCGGGGCCGCTGGAGGCTCGGGCTCGCCAACCTCAAGAGGGAAGTTGAGGATCGCCTTTGATCCGTGGTCTCCTCTACATTGCCTCCGTTTGCTCCGTTTGCGTTTGTCGCGTGCTTGATTCGAACCTTTTTGAACCCACTCGGGGAAGTTGAATGCTTTTGATCCGAACTCCAAGGCGGTTTCATCATAGGCCATCGCAGCATCGATTTCGTTGTCAAAAGTTCCAACCCAGATGTACTTGCCTTTCACTCGGATCTCTGCTCCGAACGTCCCCGACTTCCTCGGCCGGACTCCTCTATATGGACTCCGTTTGTTGCGTGCTTGATTTGAACCTTTTTGAACCTTCTGATTCGACTTAGCGGATTGCGACATATTCCTTGCCTTGATTACACTATTTGACCAATTAATTGGGTACCTAATTTTGTTCATTTTAAAAAAAAAAAAAAAGATTTTTGTTAAATAGTTTGGATCGATTTTACACCTATCCACTATTCATGCATAGCAAACATTAAAGTAACAATCATAACAATCAAGATCTTAATTATAATAAATTTAAATACATACAATTAAACATAATTAAATATACAAATTAAACATGTGATATAATCAATATACAAGCAAATAAAAGCTTAATTAAACCCTACATTTTTTGGATTTTCTAAATCTTTTAATTAAAAAAAAATTATTATTTTTAAAAAATTTTAATATTTTTTAAGAAATAATTTGAATTTTTTAATTAAAAAAGGCTAATTGGGGGCCCAAGTCGATCGGCCCACCCGAAAGACAAGGCACCGGACCCGGCCCGATTTGGGGAGGTCCAATTAGCCGCCGGGCCTGACCCAACTCGTCAGGCCCCAATAGGACTGGGCCTGAATAATGGGCCCAATTCAGCTCAAAATGAGCCCACCCAAAAAAGAAATCTAAATAAACTAATCTGGCCCAACACAAAAGAAAAATCTAATATTAGATCGGCCCGTTTCGGCCCAGGTGCAGCCCGCACTCGACCTGGCTCCTAAACCGTGACCTGATCCCTACGTTTATTTGTATTTCTGTTCAAATACAAATAAATTTATATTCTCTTTTTATCTTTGGTAAACTTATTCCGTGAATAAATAAATAAATAAAAATACATATGATAAATTTATATTTTATTATTTTTAATATTTTTATTTTACTTTTCCTTTTTTTCTTTTTCTTTTTTTGTTTATCGCAGGCTATGCCGACGAGGCAGAGCGCCGTCGACCCCAAGCAAGGCTCGACCTCGGATTTGGGCGAGCTCGGGCTCGCCCTGAGTCTCGCCCGCATCGACTACGCTCGGCCTCGTCGGATTTGGGCGAGCTCGGGCTCGCCCAGCAAAGGTGAGACCGAGCCCCACCAGGGACCGGCGATGCTCGGCCCTCAACACTCCGGCGAGGTCGCCGGCCATGACCGAAGCCAACAACCGGCCAAAAAAAAGGATAGAAAGGTTGTTTTGAGACAAAAATAGCAGTGCTGCAACACAGCAACTCAGCGAGTTTGTTGTTAACTTGTAGTATCTTATAGTAGAGAGATACGATCAACTACCAAAGTTAGTAAGATAATGGGGGGAGAGAGAGAGAGAGAGCAAAAGTTCCAAGGTCTATTTCTACTTCTGCATATCCACAGTAACTATGTTCGCATTGCATGTATTCTACCTTCTTCTTATAAGAAGAGTAAACCGATATCTAGCCCTAGCATATGTGGTGTAGTCGCTTTATGTTGCATCATAGAAAATTAATCACAACAAAATGTTGAGATGGAGAAGATGCAACATTCAAACTATTAATGAATCCACGTACCTTCAATCTTTTGATGCACGTTGTTAAGGTCCCTATAGTTGAAAACGACTATTCCAGCCCTCAACCTAGACAATTAGCACAAAAATGGTAAATGTTACAGGAACCCCAAAATAGAAGAAGAATCACACGAAGGACAATAATAAAGTGGACAGACATTTTCGATAAAGAAAAGAAAAGAGAGAGCATGGCTAGAATGAGAAACTAAACTTATTAGGATAAGAAAAGAGAGAACATGGCTAGACATGTGTCATCTTGGCCCCAAAAAAAAAGAAAAGAAAGTTTTCGGAAACGGCTGCTATTCTCTAGCAGTTTAGTCAACTAAATGAGAAAATGAGAACAAAAATGTTGCATGCCCTGCTACTTGTGCATCAAAACAAGGAACCAACAACAGCAACAACATAAAAACCGCCACCTTAAGAGATCTTTAGAAGCCATTCGATCACAAACGGGCTCGATTTACCATTCTTTTTTAGAAATAGCCACAAATACAAGGACTTTGTACATTTTGTTTCTCTTGTGTCAAAAGCCCATATATGCAATAACATTTCCCTATATGAAACCAAAGGCCCATGAAATATTCCTATAAATTACGGAATAGTAAATACACACAAACTCCTCTTCAGGGTATCAAAGTTACATAGAAGAGCATGAGCTTGGACAGAAGCACTGAGGGAATAGCCACTAGAAGCACTAAAGTTCTGTAATTTCAAAGAATATAACTGAAAAATAAAATAAAAATCAACACAAAGATCCCTTAGCGATGATTGAGGAATAGTAGCCTAGTATGCAGTTGGATGAAAATTCTCACCTCTTATTACGCTTACGTCTTGCTTGTATTTTGAAACGCAAACATCTCCGGAGTAAAGAAGGCTAGAGCACAAACAGATGCTTGATCAGCATGTTAGGATGGACGGATCCAAAAAAACAGAACAAGGAACGTATCTTAGAATTATGAAAGACATGAAAACCCGAGGGACTTTATATCTTAGCCCTATGATGATAGCATTCAGATATCATCTGTTCAACAGGATCAGGATAAGGTAAGGAGTTACCAACACCTAAAAATTATCTTTTGGCTAGCCCAACTTTTGAATGGACCAGATGTTAATTGTTTTTTTTCCCTTTTGAGAGTACCGCCCGAGAGTAGAGTTTAAGATATGTTATAAAATGATTTACACTACATAAATATCTACAACAAGGGACTATATCACAGGTATTCCCTTCCTCGATATACCCATCTACAGTCAAAGCTGATCATCCCAATTGGTGTTTCCAGGGAAGTATATATATTAAGGAAAAGCCAAAACATAGAGCTTGCAAAAGAGAGCATTATGAAACAATTACATTATGTATGGCACGGCGGTGTAGAATATTGTATAGCTCAACAGGCTTGCAATGCACCAGGAGACTGCTGCAGTTGCATCTTCATCAGAAAAATGTTCACAAGAACCCAAAGTAAGCAACGGCAACCGAATCTGTTTAATGAATATAGACATTTATGAGAAGTAACTAATCTTACTAGTGAAAAGCAACTAATTTTCTAAATAATCTTACTAGTGAAAAGCCAGAGCATATATAATTTCCTCAACAGATGAAAACTCCAACACAGCATTTGACTTCCTTAAAAGGAGAAATCATTAAACTACCCATCGTATAGGAAAACCTTATAAAAGGACCGTCAATCAATATCTCTCGAATTTATTTCTGAGAAAAAACTAACCAACCGTCCGATTTTTCCGGCCATAGCAGAAGACAATGTTAGCAATGCATTTAGTAAAAGGATTACAGTGTAAAAACAGAGAAAAAAAAAAAAAAATCTCTTCCCCCTCAACGAATCGCCATTGTAGCAGCAACGGACACCGAATTTCAGACCCCGCGTCACCAGATTCGCACGCAATTCTGACAACGAGAATCGCCTCGAGCGACAATCGTGCGACCGATTCTCCTCCCTCCTTTCGTTACCGTCGCGACCGCCGACGACGCCGCGACGAAACGGCATCGTTGGCGTCGCCTTCGCGCAGCGCATCGACCGACGATGACGAAGCGACTCGAAGCCTTACTCGAATGGAAAATTGCGGTTCGAGGAGGAGAGGAGAGGAGATTCGAGGTGAACTCACCGGTCGCGGCGATTGGGGGAGGCGGCGATTGACGAGGTTTTCTCGGAGCTCCGGCGAACAAGCTGCGAGTGAATAGCCGTCGCCGTCAGGCCCACCAACGGAATTTTGATTGATTTCGCTTGCCTTCTGCCTTTGGTGTCTTAAAATTGATAGATTGACAGGGAACGTGAGCTGACGTGGCTTTATTTTTTTACCGGCCCCACAGTAGACGCGTTGGTTCGCGCTCTCAATCAGGAGGGGAAGGGTTTGAAACTCCGCACTCCTATTGCGAGACTAAAGTGGGGTGCCGTGGGAGATGGGTCATCGGGCTAGTACCCCGGGTTTGCGTTGCTGGTTACCGACAGTACGGCAATTCCCGAGTCATCAAAAAGAAAAATGATAATTATTTTAATTAAAAATCGCTGTTTGAAAGGAAAATAATTTTTTTATATCTTATTAGATAATATTCTATGTAAAAATTCGTATTTAATAACGATGTAAAATTTCTATTTTCTTAATAGAATTTCAAACTAGAACATTTTGTTACCGCTTAGAATGAGTGCTTAAAGCTGTTACATCAAGTCCTTATTTAAATTTCAGATTTCCAATAGACTTACGAAACTTTTTATGTTAACAAACAAGCTGAGCAAAATTAAGAAAATATGTGACCGGTAATCAATTACCCGCCCCTTAACCTTTTTTTTTTTAAGATGATAAATTCTCATTACCCTCTCAAAATTCACAAAATTTCTTCTTTTTGGGGGCGGTAGATGGCAATTGACGACTAACAACAGCTAGTAGGTAACTAATTAGTAGAGAGGACGAACAATAAAAAAAAGTTCTTATTTCTCATTTTTCTTCCAAAAATGAAGAAGCAAAAATTGTTTACTTTTCAATTCTAACCTATTTCTAAATTGAATTTTTTTTCTAGAAATTAAAAAATAAAATTAGGTCACCAAACGAATTTTTATTCCATAAACAAGTCTAGAACAAAAAAAATATTTTTGAACAAAAATAGAATAGTTATCATGTCCATCCTAAAACTTATCATTAACTTGCAATTGATTCCTAAAATTTTAAAAGTTACAAGACCAAAAATTTGTCAAATTAGTACAATAAAATTATTCGATTAACTCCGTCCAATTTAGTTAATGGAAGACACTAATTTTTTTTTAATTATTTATCTCTCCTATGCGGTGCTAACATGGCTAAAATATGAAGGACAAAGCCAAAATGACGCTATTTTTGTCCAAATCTATTTTTTAATCTTAATATAATTAAATTAGAGGTCTCCCTTTTGGTTAGATAGGGTCCTCGCCCATTGGATGAGGTCCAACAACCTCAGCTGACCCTCAACTCGTTGACACTTTTCGACGATGGTTCGGCCCTAGCTAGTTTAGTGCTCCTTCCCCATTTTCTTTTTTTAATCTAATTTAAATTTTAAAAAATCATATTTAGACCAAAATGGCATTGTTTTGGCCATGTTTTTTATATTTTAACCACATCCATGCTACATAGGAAAAATAAAATAATTAAAAATCTATGTTAGTATTTTCCATTAGTCAAATTGGACAAAGCTAACCGAATGACTTAGTTGGACAAATTTAACAAAATTTAGAGCTTGATAATAATTTTTAAAAATATTAGGACTTTCGATACACTTACCAATTCTTTTTACTACCACACTTTACTTTTTTCATCTGATACAAATTCCATAGTTCATATAGTAGTATTTTTCTATCTAAGAAAAGAGATACGGATAAATTTCATAAATTTCTTAATTTTTAAACCAAATAGAGTGATGTAATTTTTGTATCGATGGAAGGATTGCTACACTTTCTTCTTACATGGGCCACAAGGCCTCCCTTCAAAAAATTCTCAACTTTAGATTCAATCAAATTTTGCTCCAAACTTTTTTTTGTTTTAAAAAAATCTCAAACTCTCACTCTACGTCCAAATTCGCCCACCCACCCAAAAATCATTATCAGTTTCCTTAAAATTATCAACATTAAGGTTAGTTAAACGATAATTATCATAAACTCGACATTGATTATCAAGAAGAAATCGGAGATATTTTTTGGACACATGTGCAAATTTGGGACTAGAGTGAAATTTTGAGAATTTTATTTTAGACACAAAAAATTCAGGATAAAATCGAGATTGGACATAAGGTTTGGGAATTTATAGGGAATCGGTCCGATACTACGATGAAACGACGCGATACGTGTTAATCCAGACATTGGACTTGTGAATACGAATTATTCGGATCTAATCGTAGGCCCAATGGCTTACTAGTATCAAGCCCAAAGACAAATTCGGGCGGGCCTGGAAAATGGCGGAGTCGTCCAAATGGGCCCGATCCGGGCCCGTTCAATAAAAGCCAGTATGCAATTTTTATTGATGGGAGGGATTGGCAACTCGTTCGGCCCAAATTGAGGGCTTATCCTGCTTAATTTCTGGTCGATTTTTTTTTTTCTCTCTTTTTTCTTGAAAAAATGCGAGGAGTTATATGTAGCGTGGGCCGGCTTGATTGGCCCACTCATCACGTGTGCTTTTTCATGTTTCGGAAGGAGGTTGGGTTGGGTTTAAAAAATACGTGGGATAAATTATGTTTTTTTTTTTTTACTTTTTGGTCAGTATCTTATATTCCGTTTGTTTCACTGAAAATCAATATTTTGAAAAAATCCTCATAATAATAATCGTTTATGTTGCTTGACATTTTCGTTGGCAGTAGAAATATTTTCCGTTCCTGAATTTTTGTAAGCAATATAAGTTATTATTCTTAGGAAAATATTTTATAAATAATTTATTTTTCGCACAACGAACGCACCAGTCCGAGTCGATTACTCTCTACTAATAAGAAAAGATTTAATAACGAGCCCTAGTTATTAGAGCCTCAGCCTTGTAGGGGTTACACACAAATCAAGCTCAAAAAACGTAAGTAAAAACTAAGGTCTGTCAAAAAAAAAAAAGAAATTACAAGAAACGGAGAAACAAAATGAAACCGACCTTTCGAAAATTACTCGGTGGAGATGAAAATTGAAATTTATCTCTAAAAATTAAATTGGCCCGCTCCATTCGGCTCGAGCATTTCGATGCAAATTTTAGATTACGGTGAAGATTGGGCAACAAGCGGGCCTGACTTTCGAACTTAATTCGAGCCCGTCTGATGATCACCAATTAGTCGAAATGGAAAAATGTTTTTCGTAGGACGTGAGATGGTGATTCTGATCATTTTCAAGCGATTTCCCCATCCGCATGGGGGAGTCAAATTTCAAGACTTCATGTGGCCGAAAGAACAGTAAAATTTGAGGTCAAGAACCGCCGCGCCAATACAAAGTCTAAATTGAAGTCTTAACTAAGCTCTAAAAGCTCTTCAACATTTAAGTGCAGGTCCAGGTGCAGGTCCGAATTGAAATCTATTTAGTCCAAGGGTGGATATGAAAGTGGAAAAAGGGAGGGAGAAAAAAAGAGAGGAAAGAAGCTGGACTTTTAGAAAATATTGATGTGAGAATGAGACCCTTCAGGAGTCGGAGACGTGCTAATTATTATTTATCTTTTCTTTTTTAGATGAAGAGAGAGTAGAAAGAAAGGGGGGAAATCGATTACTCAATGGTTTTGGATGTTGATTTCAAGGTCCGCTTGGATGAGATATTTGTTTTGCAAAAAACGAAAAAATTTGAAAGAATGTTTTCAGATAGATGATTGTTTGATTTTTTAATTAATCAATTAATTAATTAATTAAAAATATTTACATTATTGATGATAATTTACATTTAAATATTTTCATGCGTGATGAAAACATTTTATTTATTTATTTTTAAGTGATATAAATAATTATATTTTAAAAAAATATTCTCCCAATCATTGTAAAATGATTACTACTTAATTGTCAAAACTTATTTATTGGTGAGTTCAAGAGAAGGGTTTGAGCCGGAAACCATGACTACCTTAAGGGATCTCCCCTAAATTGTGAAAAATACACAAATTAATGCATAGTAATTAAATAATTAGGGTTCATCCTTATGTTGCAAAGAAAAGTACATAAAGCATTTTGAATGCATTTTAATTTTTTTACCATTTGGTTTCGATAGAGCCATTTTTCACAATATTTTTGTGAAATTTTCTACAACCATCTCAATACTTCTTGTTGGTAAAATGGCAATGCCATTTAATCATTTGCTTAGCAATTTACTTATAACTAGTTAAGTTCACACCAAGCATTTTGACCATCAATGTCTATTAGCTAGCAGGCATTAACGTGATTAAAAAAAAAAAAGAAGGCAAAAAATTTTTGCTTTTTTTTTTTTAATAAGTAAAAAGTTCATTATGAGAAACAAAGAAATTGAACTGTAATTTCCTGAGGTCTACCTAAGTCAAATCTCTTGAAATGTGCCTCACATTTTAGGGATAGACCTCTTCGTGTACCATGGAGTGCAAAAAAATTTCGCTTTTTTTTTTTAATAAGTAAAAAGTTCATTCTGAGAAACAAAGAAATTGAACAGTAATTTCCTGAATCTACCTTAGTCAAATCTCTTGAAATGTGCCTCACATTTTAGGGATAGACCTCTTCGTGGATTCCAACGATTTCATGTATATTTAGATAAGAGATGGGGTCATTGTCATAAAAAAATTATTTGTCAGACTGCATTAATTCCTACCTACTATCAAGTACAAATTGCACATATATCGATAGAAATTTGCAGATTACAAAAACATGTAGATGATAAGATCTACTAAAAACAATTTATGGTAAGGTAGAAATAAAAGTTGACTAGATATTGGACTTATTTATCGAATCATATAAAACAGTTGACCGTAACTTTTTAAAAAATAATAATAATTAGGCAGAGATAATTTATGCATAAGAACTGGGAGTTTGGTAAGCTATAACTCCTGTGCCTTGCCCTATGCTCTGTTAAAAATTGGGACTTCATCCATTTAAAAAAGCAAAAGGATAGGATGATTTGCCATTTAGTTGACAAAATGCGCCTTTTAGAAGAATGGTTTCAGATGGAGAAATGGAGAAAGAAATCGATTAGCCTACTCCCTTAAGTCGAGTAATTTCAAGGAAGAAATCTGCGGTTTGAACTCGAGAAATCCAGGCAAATTAAAGGGGGACAAAAGAAGACTTTACATCAAATCAATGTCCTTTCGTTAAATGTAAAACCACACTTTTAATAATAAAAAAAGAATCGAAGGGGTTTAAATTCAACTCAAAAGCACCAACATCTGTAGCTATAGAATCGTTTATCAATGCCGACATTGTAAGATGATCATCAACTGATCTAAAAGAATTTAAGTTGTTAGATAAATATATAGTTTAATATATTAATGCTTTAACATGTTGAAGTCTAGATTTCTCGGACTTTTCCCGACACTTGTGCAATATGCGGGAAATTTATATGGTAATTTGTGATTTTTAAGACTATTTTTTGAGACGAGAGGTATGTAATTTTCCCGTTCATATACCATTCATTCATTATTAATTAACGAGTAGTTGTAAATGGGAATGCCCCATCAGCAGCCAATACAGATAAAATTCAGCAGATCATCTTAAACAGGATTTAAAAAAAATATGATAAAAGGGTTAGTCATTCAATAGCTTAAATCCTGTTTAAGTCATCCGTTTTGTGGGTTTTTCCATATTTTGGGCGCACGAGTCGGAGTCGTTCTTCTCCACCTAATGCTAGCGTGACCTATGTGGCAAGACCGTTGACTAATCCAATTGGGGTCAACATAATATGTGGTCGAGCGGTTAGATTTCACTAGAAGAAGAAATGTCAAGTCAATTTCATGGAAATTTTTTGTGAAGTGGGTGCCGACAGATCTATAAAGAAGTGGGGAAGCGTGAAAAGAAATTATGTCGGCGTAACTTACTGATGATTACTCTAATTTTTTATAATGTTACCAACTCTTATTGACAGTTTACAAATTTATATCTTTTTTTCTCTTCCTTTTTATTTTTTTGCTAACACTTTTATTTATCTCTCTTACCAACAACGCTGTGTTTATCACAAACACTCATCGAAATAAATTTGCAATTGACACATGACTAATTTCGATTTCACCAAATCATTTGATTAACAAATCTTGATGACCATCATGAGCATTTGTTATAATCATTAGTTGAGCAATCTTAGATGCCAAATCAATCCCCTTTGGTCATTACAACTTTATACTAACCCTTCATCAACATACCCTCAATACTTGGGAAATTGTCCCAAAAATCTTAAATCTATTATATTTTGTTAATTATGTCATAAATCTTTTGATTTTGTCAATTGAGTCCTAAATATTTTTTACACTTTGCCAATTTAGTCAATTTGGCCAATTTTGACCGAAAATTGTTGACGTCAATGTTGGCATTCCTATATAGCACGGTTGGTGCTAATGAACCTCATGTGACACAAAAAATAAAATAAATAAATAAAAGAAAAAAGGAATTTCAAAAAAATAAGATAAAAAATTGTCTAGATTAACATTAGCTATGTCATGTAGAACAATCGACATCCATGTAAGCAATTTCCAAACAAAATTAGCTGGATGAAATTAATTGGTAAAGGTCGACAAAAAAAAAAAAGAAGAAATTAATTGGTAAAGTATAAAAAGGTTTAGGACTTAATTAATAAAATTGAAAAATTTAAGACTAAGTTGGCAAAAGTGCATAAAAACTTACGATTTTTTTGGAATATTTTTCCTTCAATACTACAGTAGAAGTCTAATTATATGGTTTAGAGATTTTTCTAAGAAGACTAACTTTCTAAAAAGGAACAAATGGGAACATATCTTTATGTCCCTTTTTTCCTCTTCTTTTTGAATGTTCATCGGTCAACATTGAGGAACCCTACTTCAGTTTGGCATCGTGAACTCATACGGGATTCGCCGGCATGCGAAGCCGATCGTATCCCCCCACAATGGATTATTCAAAGATGTTGCCTTTTAACAAAAACAAAACGCCACCTTCGCGCTTTATTTTAATCAAATCTCATGCATGTACGAATGTCAAACTTTGTGCAAGCACATGCTCGGGCGCCTTGTCCCGCTCGAGATATTCCGTCCAGAGTCAACCTGGGGATGCCCGTCTCGTCCTCGGCCCGTCGTAGTTAGGCAGGCGAGTTCAAGAAGGGGGAAAATTGAAAAGAAAAGAGAGAGAGAGTGGCCGGAAAGGAGGAAAAAAGATGTGAAAGGTAGAGAGCCTTTTCAGCAATTTCATGCAGTTTCCTGGAAGGGGAGGGAGAGAGAGAAAGAGAGATGCCAAAGTTCGTTTGAAATGCTTCTTCTTCTTCATCTTCATCTTCTTGGGCTAAGTTTCACACCGTGACGAGTTAAAACTTTCTTCTCGGCTAGCTACGGATGACTGAAATCTTAAGTCAACTGTCAAACATTCGATAAATTCAGCTTGGTTTCTATATTCAAAGCATGTCACTCGCGGTCCTCTCTTTAATGTTCGTGGAAAAAGCCTTATATCTATCCATTGCGTGAGTCTCGATCGGCATGAAAACAAACAAAAGTTAAAGTTTGACGAGCTCGGACAGAAGGTGAGCATGCATGGCATGCATTGCGAAAGCCTTTTTGTGTTGTGTATGTATTCCCAAAAATAGTGTCTATTTGGTCCTTTGCACGCGCCATTCATTTGGATAGATGGTGATTGAATGTGTAAATTGAGAGCATTTATTGGAGTATCATGCGGTCATCCACGCGGTCAATGTGGTGTCGCAAGTCCTATTTTATGGAAGAGTCTTTTTGGTACAAGGAACATGAGATGTTCGTTACAACACCAAAGTTGATGTAGTTGCTAGGGACCATTTGAGGATTCTCAGCTAAGAATAGGAGGTCACATGTTAGGATTTGGGTCAAAGTGACCTGTATAGGTCAAAAGGTTTGAACTCAATTGATTCATAAGGCAATGGTGACTGAATATGTAAATTGAGAGCATTTATTGGAGTACTATGTAGTCATCTACTCAATCAATGACCCTAGTGTCGCAAGTCCTATCTTAGGGAAGAGTATTTTTGGTACAAGGAAAATAAGATGTTCATTACAATGCCGAAATTGATGCAATTGGTGGGGGACCATTTGAGGATTCTCAGAGATCACATGTTAAGATTTGAGTCAAAATGACCTATATAAGTCAAAAGGTTTGAAGTTAATCGGTTCATACGGCAACCGTGTTTCATGAGCCTTTGCATAGCGTGATTTGATATGCTTCTAGTTGATCAAAGATGAGTAACTCAATAGAGAAGTTTGGAACCGTAAAAAAATAAGGTCAATAAATAAAGAGTTGATCGAAAAATAGTTAAATAATTTAATTGGATAAAAGTTGGTATATTGCTATAGATAAGGTTGGAAATTTTGTAGTATAACTGTTTTGAAATTCAAAAATTTGCTAAGTTATGCAAATAAAGACTGGTAAGTTAGTGAAAGCAACAATCATTATTCATTATATAAAAAGAAGTTGAGAATTTCTTGAAAGTGTCGTTAAATTACTAGACAGTTACTTGGCAAAAAAGTAATCGATCATCTTTTTTACCAATGACAATCTGTTGACACTTATGAACATTTATTTTGAATTATCCGTACAGAAAAACAAAATTGTATTTTCTTAGCGTGGAATGTTAGAATTTTGCTAGTTCCTAAGACTGTGAATGAATGTAGCTAACAAAGCGGCTATTGTCACATACGTCCATTTCCTCGAAACAAGAAAACAAACTTTTCCACAAAATGATGTCAATCGAGGTCCCGCAAGCTGCGCAAGTTTCATCCGTGCATGACGGGAAAAGCATCATCAAATCAAGTGTCGGCCTCGTGCAACAGCAGGGCGAAGTAATGAATGTTAATGCCAGCTCTTTTCATCGAGCGACAATTGACTTCTGTACAGCACTTAAAGACTTCGCGAATCCATCCCCTTCGATATATGGATTTCTTCCGTTGGGAACGCCGTCACATCACTCGTTAAAGAGTTCCAAATTTCCCGGTAGACCTACCAAAGAAATTGTTGTAAATATGGCTTCGAAATTGGGTAGAACAATGAAATCAGATCGAGTAAAATAACTCGGATTTTGAGGCGTGATATCACTTTCTTTAAGGATTTATTTGTCCCACAACGTTGCTAATGGTCACCGGCAAAAACCCTCCAGGATACAACAAAGTCTCGGATGAGAACACTTGATAGCAATTCAAGTATTTCTCCAGAATCTCTCTAAGAAACAATCGAAAAATTGGCTAAAATTCGGAATTTCGAATTTTCATTTATATATATTTTTTAAATAGAATTTCGAATTTTTCATTTATATTTCATTTCCGAAAATTCTCAAATTAAAAGGCAACCTTTGAATTTAAAAAATAAATAAATAAAAATAAATAAATAGTAAGGGATTAATGCTAATTAAACCGCAAGGGGCGCAGGCGCCAAATAATCGCGAACCCGCATGCGGGTATGGTGGGGTCTAACCCCACCCAATCATTCATTTAACCGCAAAAAGGAAATCCCACATTTTTAAACTGACCCACTTGCTCCCACCTTTTCTATGTGAGACAAAGTAAAAAGCATTCATTTTGTTTTAACAAACAAAATTCCAACATAAAGTTTTCCGGTGATGCGTAGAACCATAATTATGTCTTCGAAACAATCTTGTCACTCTGTCTCTCTCTCTCTCTGACCAACCAAAGTGCGACTTGAAGAAGAAGAAGCTGCAACGAGCGGATGACTTGGAAAAAGGCATTCCACATCGCACGGCCACGGGAAGGCGTTTACTCCTGGCGTCCCCTGCATCGTGAGTTTTCACATTGCAGAAGTCAACTTCCTTACTCCGGCCAGTGGGAAACGACCCTCGATCGTCAACGATCCCACTTCGTGTACGATCCAATGAGGTCGTCCCGTACGCTCAGCGACACAATCAGACTGTATCCGAATGGTGGACTTGGGACTCGCCCACTTGGACTAGAGTGATGATGTACCTCGACGCGTAATTACCGACCTTTTGAATCGAAATCACCCGTTAACACCAACAGTTTTATTGTTTCATTATTAGAAATATGAATATATTCCTTTTTGTCAAAAGAACCATTTGAAGAAAAACTTGTCGTGGAACTTAATCGAAGAAGTTGGTGAGTCACTCTCATTGAGGTTGATAATTTCTGAAAGAGTTGGTGATCTAATTTAGAATATTATGAAAAAATAGAAATTAAAGCGTATAAATGATGAAAAAAGAAAAATGTCGGCAAATTAAGAAAACAAACTTGGGTGAGTAACTTAAACGAGGGTCGGCAACCCAATACCAAGTGGGTTTTTTACTAGGAAAAAAGTTGAGGGATCACATTAATTTGAAATGGAATTCTTTAAAAAGAATTAGCAAAAGTAAGGTATTTTTTATCAAGATAAATAAAAGTTGCTTACTTATTATGAAAGTTTGAAAACAATATGAGTTGATAAGTAACGTAAGTTAGAGTTGGCAACCGACAATCCGTTGGTACATTAACCTAACAAAAGTTGGTAAGTAACTCTAACTTAGGATAACAATTTCGTATTGAAACTTAATAAATTCGAAACGCCAGCAAGTCGTGCAGATAAAAGTGTATAATTTGGTACAAAAGATCAACCATTTACAGACCACTAAAAATTGTTTAAAACAATACCCTTTGCTTTTTACCAATATTTATTGTAATTTACCGGTACGGACAAGAAAGAAGTACGCGCTTTATGAACGAAATTTTACGATCCTTCGTGTGTACGGGTAATGGGAAAGGATAAAACATGAAAAGGCCTTTCCAGGGGATCAAAATCGCACTCCTTGTGGTCAGATCTCGACAGTAGAAGTCGAGAAGATTGCGAGAGCGACGCCCTCGTTGCCCTCGTGGGGCGGTGCGACCAGAACATTCTTCAATCCTCGTCGCTTTCTGTACGACCAGTTCTCTGATTGATGAAATGCCCGCATCGACATCATCTCGATTTGTAGCCGAGGTAACACGTAGCGCGACGAGGTATGGATCCCCATGCTTCTGATTAAGAAAAGTCGTGCACGAGGGTGAGGTTCACATCGATTCTCTTGACATGTTCGTGAAGAAAACTGAATACAGAAGCAACTAGATGAAGCTGAATGAGAAGAGAGCTTTCTGTGGAGCTCATCTTCTTCTTTCTTTTTACTGATATTTTTCATCTGGGAGCTCGATCACTCTCTGTTCTGTTTTTACAAGCTTTTATAGGAAAAACTTCTAGATCTAAACTAACCACTCCTTGAATGACAACTCAGCACACACACACACAATAGAAGAAAGAAGAGTTCAAGCAAATGTGTACAAGAGATAACTAAACGACGTAGCTTTACACTGCTCCTTCACGCCAATCCTCTGTTTCCTCTGTTCCAGTTGACTTTTGTTTCTGAATTTCTTCTTGCTGCTTCCTTTTAAGCATTTGCAGTGCTACATTCTCAACATCCCCCCGCAAACTGGGTGTGGGTTTGAATCCTAGACCCAGTTTGGTGCGTATGATGCAGTGGTCCCGTCTGGATAGTGCTTTAGTACAAATATCAGCAATTTGGTAGTTGGTGGGAACATACCGTACACTCAGAGAACCAAGAGATACTTTCTCGCGAACAAAATGGAAATCAATTTCAATATGTTTTGTCCTGGCATGTAGTACAGGATTAGTCGTAAGAGATATTGCTGATTGGTTATCACAGAAGATTACCGTAGGGGAAGCTAACGAGATGCCGATGTCCCGAAGAACAAAACTTATCCATGTGAGCTCAGCAGTAGTAGAAGCCAATGCTCTATACTCTGCTTCTGTGGATGATCGAGATACCGTGGTTTGTCTCTTTGCTGACCGGAGATTATGTTGGACCCAAGATAAGTACATAATCCAGTTGTAGAACGCCTTGTTTCAACACAACCAGCCCAATCAGCATCCGAAAACCCATAAAGCTTCAAGGAACTGTTGGAGTGAAGGAAAAGTCCCAAGTTGACAGTTCCTTTAACATAGCGAAGAACTCGTTTTAATCTGTTAAAGTCACCAACTGTAGGTTTCTGCATTTTCTGACAAAGCATATTGGTAGCATAAGCAATATCTGGTCTTGTTATTGTCAAATACTGGAGACCCCCAACTAAGCTACGGTACTCAAGTGGTCGATCAAGATAGACTTCATCATCAGAGGAATATGATAGTTTTGGAGACAATGGTGTTGATATGGGTTTACAATCCTTCATGTTTGCTCTCTCAAGAAGATCAACAGCATACTTTGTCTGACAAAGAAAGAGTTCTTCGGGTGTGTGTTTTGCCTCAATACCCAAAAAGTAATGAATACATCCTAAGTCCTTCATGTGAAACGTTGAACTTAGAGATGTAATCGGTTGTGTAAGTAAAAGATTAGAATTACCTGTCAACAGGATATCATCTACATAGAGGAGGAGTAGAATTGTGTCTTGCCCCTTATGAAACACAAAGAGTGAAGGATCCGTAGTGCTACAAAAGAAACCCGATTCAAGTAGGAAATTACTAAACTTTTTCAAACCATGCGCGTGGCGCTTGTCGTAGGCCGTAAAGAGACTTTTGGAGTAGACAGACATGATCGACACAGTAGGATGGGCAAATCCAGGGGTTGCTCCATATAGACAGTCTCTTTCAATGTGCCGTGCAAGAAGGCATTTTTGACATCGAGTTGATGTATCGACCACCTCTTTACCATTGCAACGAGAGAACGATCCGAATTGTTGCTTGTTTGATGACTGGACTAAATGTCTCAAGGAAATCAATTCCTTCCTCTTGGTGGAATCCCTTTGCTACCAATCTTGCTTTCAACTTGTCAAGACTTCCATCCGGCGCCGCTTAGTTTTAAAAACCCACTTGCACCCTATCACATGCATATGATCGAGTTCTTGGAACCAATGTCCAGTTTGGTTTTCATGAAGTGCATTCATCTCTTCGATCATTGCTCTATGCCACCCCTCATGAGCTAATGCAGATTTGATTGTCTTTGGTTACGAGGTACATGATATTCAGCCGACAAGCATACTTAGGATTCGGTTTCACAATACCCGACTTGGACCGGGTTTCCATAGAGTGTGTTGATGTTCAGTTGATATAATGGGCTGTGAAGCCTGTCTATTTTGATTCTGGTAGTTGTCAACCGGTATAGCAGTTGGTTGACTTGGTGCAACATCTTCACTTATCTCTAAGATAGCTGAAGCATCTGTTATAGGTGGTGAATGTGACGCTGATGGTGTTTGTGACTTCTCAGTGGTGGTGTTTGTGGCATGCATCCGCTTGTGTTCAAGCAACTCATGTTCTTGTAAAAACCTGCATTAGTTTGTGGAATCTCGCCTCACTTGTTCGCTTTGGTTGAATCTAGAAATTCAACTTCTTCAACCCATTTCTTGTACAAAGCAGTATAATGTGGAAACACCTCATTTAGCTTCTTAGCAAAAGGGAAGAAGCTCTCATCAAAGGTGACATTTCGGCTAATATAAACTCTGCCATCCGAAGGTACAAGACACCTATACCCTTTATGTTTATCACTATAGCCGAGAAACACACAAGTGAGTGAGCGAGGATCAAACTTGTGTTGTGTATATGATCTAAGACAAGGATAGCAAGCACTTCCAAAGACACGTAAATGTTCATAGCTTGGTTTACGCTTGAAGAGCTTACTGTATGGAGACTCCATCTCAGTAAATTTTGAGCGGAAGCGGAGTTTATAATATAAGTTGCAGTCAAGAAGGCATCCACCCAAGAAATCAATGGGACTCTTGCATGAAACAACATTGATAATCCAAGTTCCACCACATGTCTCGTGCTTCCGTTACGAGATCCCATTTTGTTCGCGTATGTGGACATGACACGTAGTTTTTGATTCCACAGGCTCTTAAATGATTCTGAAACTTATTGCTGGAAAATTCGCCCCCACCATCACATTGAAACACTTTAATTTTTCGATCAAACTGATTTTCCACATACTTCTGAAACAGGATGAAGATATCATAGAAATCTGACTTCAATCTCATTGGATAAACCCAACTATAACGAGAAAAGTTATCTATAAAGAGGACATAGTATCTCGAACTCTTGAACCGAACTCACCGGAGATGGTCCCCAAACATCACAATGTATCCTTTCCAAAGGAAAATGTGTTTCAGATTCAGATAATGGAAAAGCTAGCTTAGTACTTTTACTATTTGACAACTCCTACACATAGCTTGAGTCGTCTTATTGCAAAGTGGATCAGCTTCGATTCTCGAAGAAACTTTAAGGTCTGAAAATTAGTGTGAGCTAGCCGGGTGCCACACTTCTTCGCAACTGCTTTATGTCTTTGAGTGAAAAGGGCCTTGGTGGTTTGCTGGTTCACTTTGTAGAGACCCCCAACTTTCCTTCCAAGCAGCATCGTTGTGTTGGTTTGATGATCCTTAACATAAACACCATATTTGTCAAAAACAAAGGAGCACGGATAGTCATCGGTTAGCTTAGAAACCGAAAGCAGATTTTTCTTTATTTCTGGAACCACTAACACATCATTAAGAGGTAACACATCACATTCGTGTGTAAAAAGCATTTCCAAGGAAGGTAATAGGAAGACAGACCCATCGCCTATCATTACTGTATCCGAGCCAATATACTTTGATGAGTTGTAAACAATACCCGGATTAGCAGCTATATGAGCAGAAGCACCTGTATCTGGGTACCATGAACTCCCTTTCGGATCTTCGAGATGTACTGCTGCAAGAGCTGTTGGAATGTCTTGGTCTTGAAAGGAATTGTCAAAGCGATACCAACACCGAAGAGCATCGTGCCCCGGTCGTTTGCGATTTGACACGTCACTCTTGCTCCTCCCGTTGCTTTCTCCTCTTGACTATTTTTAAGTGAAGAGTTAAAAGGAGGATATGACTTAACTTCTTGATATCTTTGTGGAGCACCCGCATAAGGCCGAAATCCTTGGCCAAAATTACTCGATTGTGGTTTATAAGTCTGAACCTCTTGTTCGTGGTTTGAACTATAGGCTCTATAACTTTGATTTCTTCCATAACCACGACCTCGACTATTAAAACTTCGACCACCCCCGCCATAACTAAGTCCACCTCTATTTCCATAAAACCCGTTGTTTCCTCTCTGTCCTACGAAGGCAAAACTTGATTGAACTATCTCACTATCCATATTCTGATTCCCTTCAACATTCCTCTGCCCATAATAGGCTAAGTTTGGATTATATTGGTTTGAGGAGTAATTTTGCAACCTTGTTTCAAATCTCTCCAGCTAAAAATAACTTCATCATAATCCGGTTGAGGTTTCAAACAATACATTGTTGTTCGAAAATTCTCATACTCCGATCCTAACCCTTCCAAGACTCCAAACACCTTTGTTATCTCATCCAAAGGCTTACCTATTGCGTTCAGCTGGTCGCAAATCAGTTTATACTCTCTCAAGTATTCGATAATGGCCTACTTCGTTTTTGACATGCTTGAGTTTCCTCTTAGCTCGAATTCTCTAGCTACGTACTTCGTGTAAATCGGTTCAACAAGGTTTGCCATACCTCACAAGATGTTTCCAATCCAATAATCAGCCCTAGGATATTCTCGATACCGCTCCACCGATCCACGAGGAAATTAGCCGATCGGTTCCGATCCAATCCGCACATAATCGGGGTTTGGTTCTTCAACCATCTTACCATCGACGTCTACTCGTATCTTCTCGTGATGGTGGAGAAATCTCACCATTAACAAACCCAAACAGCTCCCGACTCCGAAGAAATCTCGAGAAATTGAGCTTGCCAAAGAAGAAAATTATCTTCGGTGAGCTTAATCGTGACAAAATTGCTCAAGTTTACGTGAATAGGAAAAGGAAATTTGGGAGTTCTTGCAGCCATGAATCAATGTGTATTTCGAGCACTCAGGAAAACACGGCTAAGATCAGAGACTTTTGGATGAAGAAGAAGATGAAGAAGCTCGTGCGGCTCTACACTTTCAGCATGCCGGAGGAAGGGGCGCGTCCCTCTGTTGCGAGCCGAAGGTGTTGAAGGCGAGATTCCGCCAGAGAGTACGCCGGAGACAGCCGCGCACCGCGAATTAGGGATTCGAACGCCGGAGACAGCCGCACACCGCGAATTAGAGATTCGCTCGTCCGGCGAGGGAGGTGGCGACGTAGAGACGCCGGCGACAACGAAAATACAGAGGAAGACCGGCGGGGTTTGGCGGTGGAAGCCGGCGACGTGCGGCGGAAGCACCGCGCAGAGGATTCGGAGAACAAGCGCAGGATTTCCTTGCTAAAGGCCGCGAACGTCACCGTCGAATTTTCTTCTTCTTGCTTGTTGCGATCATCGAGCTCTCAGAGAAGTGCTCTGATACCATGAAGAAAACTGAATACAGAAGCAACTAGATGAAGCTGAATGAGAAGAGAGCTTTCTGTGGAGCTCATCTTCTTCTTTCTTTTTACTGATATTTTTCATCTGGGAGCTCGATCACTCTCTGTTCTGTTTTTACAAGCTTTTATAGGAAAACTTCTAGATCTAAACTAACCACTCCTTGAATGACAACTCAGCACACACACACACAATAGAAGAAAGAAGAGTTCAAGCAAATGTGTACAAGAGATAACTAAACGACGTAGCTTTACACTGCTCCTTCACGCCAATCCTCTGTTTCCTCTGTTCCAGTTGACTTTTGTTTCTGAATTTCTTCTTGCTGCTTCCTTTTAAGCATTTGCAGTGCTACATTCTCAACAGTTCGGGTCGTGTGCTGTGTACATAGCCGAGGCGATGTTGTGTCGTACTTTTGTCATGACTCGAGGGTTTTCAGCGAGACGTGATTTGAAGTCATGATTCTTGGAAGCATCCGTCTGTAAGCTATAGTCGAGTGAAGTGATTGCCAAATTACCTTATAGGAGCCCAAAAAAACCGATATTTTCATAGCTATAACAGATGGGACGTGTGTTTAAAAAGTGGGTGTGCCCTTTGTGCCGCCAAAATAGTCTTGACATGCCATCATTTCTATCTATACATAAGGGCGCAATAATTTGCAGCACGTGCCAACTTTAATAGGGTGAAGTGAAATTCGTAAGTGGACACACTTGTAACTTTGATAGAGAATATAAGATCCGCCCATTACCAAACTTTCCAAAATGTACCTTCTTATGTAACCTACGCGAGATGACGTCGTGGTTTTTGCACGTGGGCCGCCATGCCCGCGTCGTCCGAGCTACCCTACGTGATCATGACTGAAGGGTAAATTTCCCTATCATCAAACCTACTCCTCAAAGAGCTTCTTCTCCCTCCTCCCTTTGCCTCTTCTTTCTCCCATCCCCTGCCCCGCTCCGTCCATGACCATCTCAGTAGTCCTACCTTGTGGGGCACATGGTCGGCGTTGGTCTGCTTTCGCCGAAGGCGACAGACACGAGGAGTCCATCACACGTAAAAACTCCCTTCCAAAAGACGACCAGACCTTCATCATGCCATCGCGTCTTGTCGAGTGCATGTCGCCCGAACCCCTTCACTAAAAGAAAACCTATCACGCCCCCTTGTCTCGTAGCGTTCGCACGCGTTTGCATTTGCACCTCGTGCATCACATTCTGCCCACTCATATTCTCTTTTTTCTCCCCCCTTTTTTGCAGAAGCATAGTGGACTGCTCTCTCCACTGCTCAAGCATGCCCCACGTTTTCCTTAAATAAGTCGAGATAACTCGCTTTTCATGCCTTTGATTATTGGCGGATCGGCCTAATGATGCATTGCACTGTGCCCCCCTCCACTCGCTTTCAGCTTAAACGAGGATTTCAAAGGATATAATCATGTGCTAAATGGGAGATTATTGCATCACATTTTGGGCTTTTGCTTTTCCCGAGTGATCTCGACCCTAATCTCTCCACTTTTCCCGCCGCATTGCCTGGTTCGGCAGTGGAATTTTCTGCTCCCATGACTCAAAGACGAAGTACGCGTGGAATATAGCATGTGGCCTTTGCTGTCACCGCGTGGAGCAATACACTATAGCTAGTAACTAAGAGCTTGTTTGATAACCATGCTATTCACATTTCCAATAGTCGATCATTTCTTATTTTATATGACCTAAACCGCCCCTAAGTACCCATATCTACTACAATACCTACGATCTCGCATACAAGATCATACCTAATAGTACATGTTGTTAAGGAAAAGAGAATCCACGCTTGCATCAAAGGCCCGATTTGAATATGGGCATGTGGTACAAGTTGTAGCTTTTTTAACGTATAGCATGTGGCCTTGCTATCGCGTAGAGTAGTGCACTATAGCTAGTAAACTAAAGGCTCGTTTGATAATCACTTTACGTCGCACTTCCATTGCTCAATTATTTTCCATTTTATATGACCTAAACCGCCCCTAAGTATCTAGACCTACTACAATACGTACGGTCTTGCATACAAGATCATACCTAATAATACATGGCATTAAGGAGAAGCAAATACATGATTGCTTCAAAAGCCCGATTTGAATATGAGCATGTGGTACAAGTTGGAGCTTTTTTAACCTATAGCATGTGGCCTTACTATCATATAGAGTAATGCACTATAGCTAGTAAACTAAAGGCTTGTTTGATAATCACGCTATTCCGCACTTCCATTGCTCAATTATTTTCCATTTCATATGACTTAAACTGTCCCTAAGTATCCATATCTACTACAGTACATACAGTCTTGCATACAAAATCATACCTAATAATGCATGTCGTAAGGAAAAGCAAATACACACGATTGCATCGAAGACCCAATTTGAATGTGGGCATGTGGTATGAATTGGAGCTTTTTTAACCTGTAGCATGTGGCCTTACTATCGCGTAGAGTGGTGCACTATAGCTAGTAAACTAAGGGCTTGTTTGATAATCACGCTACTTCACACTTCCATTGCTCAATTATTTTCCATTTTATATGACCTAAACTGCCCCTAAGTGTATGTACCTACTACAGTACGTATAGTCTTGCATACAAAATCATACCTAATAATGCATGTTGTTAGGAAAAGCAAATACAGACGATTGCGTTGAAGACTCGATTTGAATATGTGCATGTGCCCTTGTCGTCATGAATAGTAGTACAATATAGCTATTAAACTAAGGGCTTGTCTAATAATCATGCTATTTGCACTTCCGTTGCTCAATTATTTTCAATTTATACGACCTAGATTGCCCGTAAGTATCTGTACCTACTATGGTTCGTACAGTCTCGCACACAAGATCATACCTGATGATACATGGCATTAAGGAAAAGTGAATACATGATGGCGTTGACGACTCGATTTGAATATGTACATGTGGTACGAGTGGGAGCATTTCTTAACCTATTTATATGACTTTTAGAGACTTAATCAATTCTCACATGGCCCACGTTTGCTCTTTATTTTTTCCATCTCTGCATAATTTTTTTTTCTTGCTTTTTGAAGAGATTTTAAGCAAAAGGAACAAAAGATTAGTTAATCTAAACTCAAGAGCACACTCTTTTCTAATTCTTTCTTTTTCTTGGTAAACAAGAGCACGCACTCTTGGCATTATTTTCAGGAAGTGACCTAAGATGGGGTCATACCTTGTTGCTTTAGTCATAAGCCAACAAAAAGAATGGCAAAAGTCAGCTATCATATGATGCGCATGGTAGATGATGGTGTTGGATATGCTCAAATTTGGACACACATCGTCAGAAAGCAAAATCATTGCTATACAAAGAGATCCCAATGTATTCATTTTGGATGACGATGCAAGATTTCATGATTGGTTGTTGATTCTTTTATTTTGATACAGTCACGAATCTGTTCTTGAGGGGCGGGCGTGTGTTGAACCCTATCGACCATGCTCCGATGATCCACCTTGATTTCTAGAATTTGGTTTGCTTTGTAGTTTTGAGGGAAAATTGTTCACCCGCTGCACTTTTGTCGGTTCACTTTTAAATAATATCACGTTTTGTACCACCTGCCGTGGTGGCTCAGCTGGGTAGGCGCTAGATTTCCATCGAGGAGATCTAGTGTTCGAAGCTTGCATTGTAGGAAGGCTAGCTTTGAGTCTCTTAGCGACTTACCTGGTGGCACGTGTGTGGTGGCTAGCACATGTCGCCCCTAGTGGTTTACCTCCGACTGCCGGCCGTGCGAGATTCCCTGGGTCACAAAAAAAAGAAGTCACGTTTTGTCAATTAAGTATATTTTGCCAATTAAGTTCATTTAGTCAATTTTAATTGAAAGCTGCTAACATGGACACTGAACATCCTACTCCGTTGATGCTAACATGGACAAATAATAATGTTTTAATATATTTTTGAATTTTTATTAATTTTTTTGTCTAACCTCAGGCTAGTGAGATCACCAACCAACCCTCGCTTGCCACAAGCTTGGTCTCTTGGTCAAGGGTGCTAACACCCTCACTAACCACAGGCAATGTTGTCAACTGGTAAGGGTCGTTGGTGACTTTGCTACCCTAAGATTAGAGAAAAAAAGAGGAAAATGAAAAAATTATTAGAAATTAATAAAAATATATAATTAAAAATTATCAACATCAATGTCAATGGTGCCATGTAAAATAATTGGCATCGTTAGTGATTTTCAACTAGAATTGTCAAGATTGATTTAATTGATAAAATGTGAAAAAATTTAAAACTCAAGTAATAAAATTAAAAAATTTAAAGCTGGATTGTCAAAAGTGTAATGAATGTAAGATTTTTCTGACATTTTTCTCTTTGTTTTACTGCAGCGAACTCTGAGATTCGCCATCATGTATTATGTTGAATCTGAAAGAAATTTTCTTTTGACAAAAAAAATAAAAAGTCAGAATACGTGGACGAATCTCAGGTGCAAGGAGGAGAATATGCGCGGGGAGGTAGGGCGAAAGTAAAATTAAATGAAATTGAAATTATGTGATCCCAGAGTCTCTACATTTCTGTGTCCCCTTTGAGGACCCATCATGAAAAAGTAAGGCTGATTTTGCATGTTAAAATTGATTTTGTCGCGCCTTTCATGTGCTGTGACCTTTTATTGCGCACAATCATTTCTGTTCTTTTTTTAGGTTCGGAAAGTCGTATTATTTTAATTTATTGAAGAATTTTCGGAAACGCGATTTCAACCGTGATGCGACACCACGAGACACGGTTGCTTTAGTGAACCGTCCGCAATTCTCACATTTATTTAATTTTTTATATTTTATAATAAAGTTTAGATAAGAACGAGATCCATGAATAATGTACATATCAACCCGACGAGCTCGCATTAAACTGCTGTACTAACTCCACCAGGAACGACTTTAATTTTTTTTTAGAAAAAGAGAATTTTTTCTTTCCTTGCTGGTGGACTGTTGAAAATGTCACAAGTGATGAAAACATGTTGATAGAAATGATTATTAGAAAAATGATCTAAAATGTCCTAAACTTATTATATTTGTGTTAATTCAGTTCTTTTTTTTTAAAACTAATTCAATTTTAAACTTTTTGACAATTTGTCATTTCAGTTTATCTGATCAATTTTAGTTGGAACTCATTGGTGAATGCTGATCATCTTACCTTGCGTTGTCAACGCTAATGTGAACAATTTTTAACAATATTTTTTTGAATTCCTTTATCAATTTTTTCTCTCTCTCTCTCTCTTTTTTTTTTTTTTTTTATGGAGGCTTGAACTCTTCTTCTCTACCCAAGGTTGAGCTTGCTAGTAACTGGGTTGGCGAGGCTCGCCCTTACCGGATACAACGAGGCTTAGCAAGGATCAAGCCTTGCAACTTGACCTAATCGTTGGCAAGGTCAACCTCACCCAGCGATAGCAAGGTCAAGCTTTGCCTAGCTTGCAACCTCACCGACTTCACCGGATCTAGCGAGGCTTAGATGACGTAAGAATTTTTAGTCTAAACTTTTTGACAATTTGCCAATTCAGTCTATCTAGTCAATTTCAGTTGCCAATTCAGTCTATTTAGTCAATTTCAGTTGAAAAATGTTGATGTTTATGCCAACCATCCTGTATAGTGTTGACATGGACAATTTTGATGATATTTTAATATTTTTCATAAATTTCATCTCATTGTACTCTTGACAAGAAATTTTCAATAGAAAGCATCATTTTTTTTTGTCTTGTCCTATCTTATATTTGTTTTACAA
The DNA here is from genome assembly GCA_014182575.1 of Eucalyptus decipiens. NCBI lineage: Eukaryota > Viridiplantae > Streptophyta > Magnoliopsida > Myrtales > Myrtaceae > Eucalyptus > Eucalyptus decipiens. The sequence continues at coordinate 4,310,513 of CM024613.1, read as the reverse complement.
GTAATTGTGTGTGCTATGTGCTGTGCACAGAGTGTGAAACCCTGTTTCATTACTCATGTGTTCCCACCCAAGTCTCCGAGAAAGTGAGGAATCGAATTCTCCACTTCTTATTATGAAGTGATCAACCTCAAGTGATTATATAATCCATACATTACATCTCTTGAAGTACATGTAATCTTTTGTCTCAAGAAAGAACCAAAAGACAAGAAAAGAAAAAGGATAAACCTACCCATGACTTAACTTATCGTGTTGAACGACAATTGTAGACAAACTTTTCCGAAAAGCGCCGGTGAATTTCCCTAGTCTCGATCACTTTCAGGCATGTCTTTGCCTAGTTGTAACCCAGCACAAGAAACCTTGTCCTAGTGAAACTCGAATCGGTCAAGATTTCCCTTCGTGAAGTTTCGTGCTTGCTTCCTCCTTTTGACGCTTCTCGTTTCTTGTCTCCAGTTTTCCAATGACAAGACCTAATTTTAAGCCCTTTGGTAGTATAAAGTAATCCTACTGTCTAGATCTTTCGTAATTCTATCTCTCTGTCTCTCTATTTCTAAATTCTAGGATTTTGTCGTCTTGACTTTAACTTGTCTGGCGTCAATACATTTTACGTATGGGAGTATGTGGTCGGAGATGGAGAGAGGTGTTCGGTGAAGTTAGGAGTTCTGTGCGTTCGCTTTTGTAATTTTGGCAACGTCGCCAAAGCCCTGGACAACCTCCGTTTTCTCCAAGTAATTTGACTTCGAATGTTTTCTTTGACTTTGACTTGGGGTACTCTCCCTTTTCTTTTGTTTTTTTGTTCTTTAAGTTTGACTTGGAAGCCCGCCACCCTTATCACCTTTCCCCGCCCCCGCCCCCACCCCCCAAAAAAAAATCCTCATCTTTCGATTATCTCTAATGTATGGTATGTTATAATTATGGTTAATGGATCAACGAAAGCCAATAAATTAAGATACATCTTTTTTGTTCACGTATCTCTTTTGGATTCATGAATTTTTTAAACTTTTATGTTCACATATCTATTGAATTCATGAATTTCCTAAATTCATGTATCTTTTAGTTCATGTATTTATTGAGTTCATGAATTTTTTGAATTCACGTGTCTCTGGATTCACAAATATCTTAGATTCACGTATTTCTTGATTCATGAATTTCATGGATACACGCGTCTATTTAATTCATGTATCTCTTCTACACATGAACTAAAAATCTCTATAAATAGATGGGAGCATAGAGCTTCAAAAGAGTTTTTATTTTTTTTTTTGGGTTTTTGGTTTTCCCGATTCAATTCCAAAAGAGCTTTGATATCCTTTAATATCTTTTTTAACTCTTCTGATTTTTTTAGGTGTGCTGGTTCAATTGAACGGTTCGACTGAGCCATGTTTGCATAGTGCTAATTCAAATAGGTTCGAGGTGTTGTATCTTGGGAGGCATAGTTCGTAAATCTGCGGAGCACCATTGGCAGGAACTAATCACCTCAAGGAGATTCGGATATCCGTACTTCATCTTCAATTTTATGTTATTTTTCTAGTGATATTTTATTTTCTTCGTCTTTAAGATTTGTAAGAAGGATATTATAAAGTTGTTATCGTTTTCTTTACATTGATGATTTGATTACAACAAACAATTTGTTTTCTCTGGATTAATATCCAACATGGTATCTTACCCCCAAGACTCCTTCTACATAGATATGAACTTTCATGTACACACCCGTACATGCAATGCTCCTAGCATGACATTTATTTAATCAGGCCAATAGACATGCCCTTTTACTTTGGTATTACGAAATCGATGCATGACCTATTTTCGGGATTTAAGGAGATCCTATACAAACGATTGTGCGGGATCTGAAAGATTCAGTGTGATCACATGGTGTGATCACATGGTATATGGTCGCATTAGAAAAATGTTTGGCGTGGTCAGTTCACTGTGGTATTGCTGCAACTCTCACGTACACTCAACGTAATTAATTATAAATTAGCCAAGACAAAAACCAGAATTAATTACTTGTGATACCCAATGGGAGCAACACGAGCAGTGTGGATAGATTGCCATGTGCCGACCAAAATGAACTTCCGTTTTCCTCAATTCTCGGAAATAGTATGCCAATATATGAGGCAACCTAAGCATCAAGTTGTTTCCCCCTTTCAGGGTCTTAACCTACATATCCAATTGACTTCATTGAAATCAAAGGTGTTTTCTCGTGTAAGGAAGCGAGTTGACTTTTAGCATAGTGGGGTTAAATGAGAAAATATGAGGTCGCAGTCAAATCAAATTTTCAGCTTTAGGTAGGTTCGGATTGTAGCTCTCTTTTTGCTGATAAAATAACTTTTTTGAGGTGGCTAATGAAAGGATAGTCGAACAATCAATCTATCCTATCATTTATAATAATAAAAATGTACATAATATTTACTACTTAATGAAAGCCCAAAGAGGGACATAGAGCTAAAGTACAAAGGGGTCATTATTGATTTCGCGTCATCCCGTGTTATCCAAAATTTATGTCCAAGTCGAATCGTGTTGTAACTTTGAAGTGGGAACACAAAATTTCTGTTTATCTAATTATTATACAACATGAAAAATTGAATGTATTAAAAAAAAAAAAAAAGCGTGCCATTGATTCACATTTGCCTGGCGGCGATGGCAAGTGGGTGGCCGGGTGGCCGACTAGTGGCAATAATGAGTAATGAGAAGAGTTTTTATTTCTCATTTTTATTCCAAAAATTACAAAGTATAAAATTTTTACTTCTCATTTCTGTTTCAAATAGATTTCTGGACTAAGAATTGATATGAGAAATAGAAAAATGAAATTACATAATTAAATAAATTTTTGTTCCCAAACATGATCCAAGAAACAGAAAAATAGAGAAACGGAATAATAATTATGCATGCCCTTAATGTATTGGATTAATAAAAAGCCACATGATTATATTTATAATACGCATCAAAACATTTTATAAGTGATATGGATCCAATCATGTACCTTCGCTAGGACATGCTTAACTCATCTATTTTTTGATTGGCTTATAAATTAGGTACACAATGAAGGGAAAAAGAGAAAAAATATACTAAAACATCATTATCCACACAGTACATATCGGAAAAATTCGATTAAATTACCATGATTATTGGAAGAAATTACCAAAATAAGTGCCAATGTTATTATATGGATGCTAATTTAATTATGAACATTTCAATCTAACTAATTTGGTCCTAAGCTTTATCAACAAATTTATCAATGTGGTCATTCCGACTAATTTTGACCGGAAATCACTCGTATTGATTCTAGTTATTCTATGTGGCACAAGCAACGCTGACATGGACAATTTGTACAATTTTTAAAAAATTTTAAATTTTTTAAAATTTGTATTTATTATGACCGACCACTAGGTGAGGTCTTGCAAGCCATTGCCCTTACCTTTGGTCAACAACCCTCTACCACCAAGGCCCACGATCGGCAGAGGAAAATAGGAAAAAGGAAATAAAGTCAAATAAATTACAAAAAAAAAATTGCAAAAATCATTGACATTTCCAAGCAAAATTATTAAGAATGACTAAATTGACAAACCGCCAAAATATTAATGACTAAATTAACACACTTGAAATATTTATCACTGAATTGGCTTGCTCAAGCAAACAACGACTCTTAAGGACCAATCCCATGTTTTTCCAAAAAAAGAACCGTCTTGTCGTGACCAACAACGAGCGAAATTCGATCTGTCAAGGCAACTAGTCAGCTCCATATAAATTAAGGCGCATGATGACGGGGGACCTGAGCTCACGCTGATTATGCCATTGCAACATTTGCGTATTCAGCAGGAGCAGCAGTTGAGGAAAGAGCCCGTCCATTCAATTCATCCTCCGTCGGGTCCAAGAAAGGAGCAGTTTACTCCCTTCGTTTTTTTTTTTTTTTGTACCGTCTCTCCCTTTTTGCTTTACCAATAAATTTGATTCCGAGTCAATTCGATCGCAGCACCGAAGGAATTCTCAGAGAAGAGACCCACCATCTTCGCCGTGGACTTTTCTGGATGCTCTTCTTCTCCTCCTTCTTTTCCCATAATCTTCGCGGCAGAAAAAAAAAAAAAAAAAAAGAACCAAAAATTAGGGCGTGATCTACAAGATCGAGTTACGGGGATGGACACCTCCTTCTCGGATGGTCGGGGGCCCCCGATCGAACGCGTCCCTTTGCGAGTTTGCGAGTTGATTTTGTGAGTCGCACGGATACATGTGGTCCGGACCTTACCTCAATCATTCAAACGGGAGAGAGAGAGAGAGAGATAGAAAAAAATAGTCAAAATGCCAGGTAGCTTCGAGGACATTCCCCTCCTCCAACCTTGGCCGCGTTCCAACATTCCATAAAATTAAACATCAAACCATGCTTTTGAGCACATAAAGTAATAAAGTCCCCACGTAAATTACATAAATAAAGACGAAACCGGATGCAGATTGCATATGGGGTGGAGGCTGATCCGGAAAGAATAGCTCTATAAATACCGCCTTTCGCACTTTCCATCTCACTTGGTTTCTGTCTCTCTCTCTCTCTCTCGCTCTCTCGCTCTGAACATGGCGGTCAGTCCGGCTCTTCCTGCTCACAACCTCAACGTCTTCCAGGCGAAACTTTCGAGCTACAGAAGCCGAATATCCCCATTGAACCCGGTCACGAAGCCGAGGAGGGATATCGAGGAGGATATCGGTGAGCACCGCGTCGACCAGATTGCACCTCGCGAACCTCGATAGGCTCCTGCAGAAGCCGAGCACCCTCGACCCGCAACCGCCGCCTCTTCAGTGGGATATTGGGGATGTCTTGCCTTCTCCGTCGAAGGAGGAGGAGGAGGGAGCCGGGATGGGCCTGCTGGAGGGCCTCAACTTGGGCAGGATCTGGCCCGGGGCGAAGGCGGCCGAGGAGGTGTCGCCGCGGCACCTCCACCGCCTCCAGCGGCTCCTCTCTATGACGCCGGAGTATTCCCCTCGGAATAGCCTCGCCGCCCGGTGGCGGGAATACCATGGCTGCAATGACTGGGACGGGATGCTCGACCCGCTCGACGATAACCTCCGGAGGGAGGTGGTGCGGTACGGGGAGTTCGTGCAGGCGGCCTACCAGGCCTTCCACACAGACCCCGCCACGTCGGCCCAGGTAGCCCCGCCGCCGCGCCGTGTGGCGCTCCCGGACCGGTCCTATAAGGTGACCAAGAGCCTGTACGCCACCTCATCAATCGCCCTGCCCAAGTGGGTGGACGACGTGGCGCCGGACCTGGACTGGATGACGCAGCGGTCGAGCTGGATCGGGTACGTCGCGGTGTGTGAGGACCGGAGGGAGATCCAGCGGATGGGGAGGAGGGACATCGTGATCGCCCTGCGCGGGACCTCCACCTGCCTCGAGTGGGTCGAGAACATGAGGGCGAATCTCGTCGACATGCCTCACGTCGGCGGCCCGTCGCCGGGAGCGCAAGGGCAATCCAAGGTCGAATGCGGGTTCCAGAGCCTGTACCGGACCGGCGGGGCTCACGTCCCGAGCCTGGCCGAGTCCGTGGTCGAGGAGGTGAAGAGGCTCCAGAAACTATACGAGGGCGAGACCCTCAGCATCACCGTCACGGGGCACAGCCTCGGCGCGGCCCTGGCGCTCCTGGTGGCCGACGAGCTGAGCACGTGCACCGCCGAATCATCGTCCTCCTCCTCGCCCCCGCACGTGGCAGTGTTCTCCTTCGGTGGGCCTAGGGTAGGTAACAAAGCGTTTGCAAACAGAATGAATGCCAAAAACGTGAAGGTCCTGAGAATAGTGAACAACCAGGACATAATCACGAGGGTCCCTGGCACGTTTCTGAGCGAGGACCTGGAGCAGAAATTAAGGGACACCAAGCTGCAGGGCGTGCTCGACGACAACATGCCGTGGGACTACTCCCACGTCGGCACCGAGCTGAGGGTGGACACGAAGATGTCGCCGTTCCTGAAGCCGGACGCGGATGTGGCGTGCTGCCACGACCTGGAGGCTTACTTGCACTTGGTCGATGGGTTCTCGTCATCGAGCTGCCCGTTCCGGGCCAACGCCAAGAGAAGCCTTGGGAGATTGCTCAAGGAGCAGGCGTCCAATGTGAAGAGATTGTACACGAGCAAGGCCAAGGCCTTGACCTTGAATATTGAGAGCAGAAGGGATCATCAGGGCATGCCCTTGTCAAATTGCTTGCCAAGTCCATCTTAACCCACCAAAATGTAAAGACAAAATACACCCAAAAGAAAAAATCAATTTTGATTTAGGTACATATCTCTGTACACACACAAAATCTGGAAAAGGGTAAGTTATAAAGAAGCCCATCGGATTTCGATCTTTAGCTGTTCTGTTCTCACTTCTTCCTCAAAAATGAATGGAAGGCTGCTCCCTCTTGATAGTCTCCTAAGAAGCAAATCTCATCCATTCCCTAGTTTTTTCAATGCTCACCAGAAAAAAACATTCCGTTTTCTATCTATGGATGATCAACACCCAACTCGTGTCATCGAGGCGAGTCTACGTTTGACGTCCGATGAGCTTGTGATGGCTAGAACTAAACCGTTGACGTCGTCACGTCTCTTCCGACTCACAAGTGTACCCGTGATTTCTCCATTTTCTCGATAGTTAATTGGATTCCTATCTAATCTGGAGCGTAGTTCAAAAGGTTGGAATAAACATAGACCTCCGTGCGAAGATTTTGAACGAGATTAGGTGAGTTCAAAAGAGTATTCTAAAGCGCACCAACCGGTGGAAAAGAAGACACTGCTCTTATCTCAGTATTTTCCACTGCGAGGAGGGCACTAAAGTCAAGAAGCAAATACACTAAAGTTCACTAATTACCCCTTCTCTTCAATTTGATGGTTTTCCATGTCCCCCACCGACAGCAAAAATGGTCGTGACTTATGCGGCCAGTGAAAGGTGAAAAGAAGAACATCAAAATCTTCTTTTGACCTTCGGATGATGCAGACACGTACATGGAAATTTGGGAAAGTGGCCGACGACCGCATTAGCCAACAACCCGCGCCATAATATCTTAGGACGGCAAGATATCGGCCGAAGAAGAAAAAAATAAGAAAAATTTGAATTTGGACAGGAACCAGCTATTGTATGGTTCTTGATGAAATGGTTGAAAGGGTAGATGTACCACCCTCGTGAAGCGACAAAGGTCGTTGGATCGTGAGAATCCTGCCTTTTTTGGGGGGGCCAGCCCCTTTGTTGTCGGGCTTTTCATTGGCTTGCATGTCGAGCTGCGAATTTGTGGTGGGGTCGTATCTTCAGCAACGAAATCTCCTCCGTCCCCGCCATGGCGCTTGCTGTGCGGGGCGGGGACGAGTATCCGACGTCCCTAGATTACGAATAGGTACGAAAACGGGGTTGTTTGGATGCTGTAAAATGCGAAAATTCGATGAAAAAGCATGCTGGGGACGTCCCTTTTGCTTTGTAAAACAACGACGCGAGGAAGGATGTGCGTCCCACGCCAGAGGGACTACTATCGATCATGTCTTTTTCGGCTTCTCCTTTCTTTCACCCTTTGATTCCCAACTCGGTCACGATCTCTCTCTCTCTCTCTCTCCCCTCTAGCTTGCCATCCAACTCGGTGGCTCCATCGAGCTCCTCTCATTCTCTCGCTCCCCTGCTCATGCCGTTGTCTCCGTCGAACTTCGCTCGGTCTTCTCCCTGCCCGTGTCGCTCTCCCGTGCTCAAGCTCTGGGTCTTCACCAGCTAATCGCTGAAGAACCAGTACGAGTGACAGGGCAGTTAGCGTTAAGTCGTGTAACCATGTGATTATTTTTTGTTGTAGTTGGGCATGAGCTCAAGCTCTAGCTTCATGTGGTAATGGATGTGAAAGGGTCTTCTTTCTTACAATTGTTAGAATATATGAGAGCCTAGTCTAGTTATGCTCCGACGCTCGTGTGGACTGCTCGATTGAGTGTAATAAAGTGGCGATGTGCTGTGCGTTTGTTAGTTGGGGAATTTACAAGAATTGTATGAATTTGTTGAGCTGGCTCGAGGTTAGAATGTTCATAATTTAGGAAAGAGTTTGCAGCTTCGATGCTGGAAGTGTTTCTTTTCATATTTCCATCTTTATTGATCTCGAGTTGGTCACTCGTCGGTGCGTAAAAATCGAAGCCCAGCGTCTAGGATACTGACAAGTTCTGATTTTCTGTCTTCTTTCCAGTCGAGAAAGGATGTCTCTTTTAATGCAGTTTTCGATTGCTTCATTGGAGTAACTGGGGGATAATGAATAATGTCCTGTCATGCTCCTGTCAAATCGGAGCTTGAAAATTAACCATATAGTATAGTTGTCGAGTCTCGAATTTTCAAGGTGCGGACATCTGTTGCTTTACGTTTCTTTCTACTGGGCAATCGTCGGAGTGGGACTGAAGCAAATCAGTGGACTGACCACGCAACCACTATTAAACCTGATCACTGTTAGATACTCCACTGTTCTTCCAATTTGAAGATTGCTGCATAATAGCATGGTCAGATACGGATGTTGGCTGGGCAAGTCTTGTCTCTGTTGACGAATTGTAGTTCTTACTGCAGTCTGTTAGGATAAGTTAGTCCTGAAGATCGTTGACGGTTCTTTCCATCTTCTTAACTTTCAAGATGATGATATAATGTGTCCTGATTAGTTGGTCCTATGAATGATATAGGCTCTCATGCTGCAACGAAAATTTCTTGCTCCGAGCCCTGAGATTGTAGATTATATGGTGGCTTACCCACCAAAAAGGAGCTGTGTTTTTAATTTGTATTTCTGAAGGAGAGGTGTAACAAAAGAAAGTTCCACAAATGGTTAACTTTCACAATGGGAAACTTCCCTTTTTAATGTTTTGCTACACCCGGTACTAAGCTGGTAATTGGATGGACAGGCCACACTACAAAAGACCTGAGGATCTCCTTTCGAAATACTTGAAAATTCTTTTGGGACTTTTGGAGCTTCCTAAATGCACAGTTTGGTCGGCTTGAGCCTACATTATTGTTTCCGGTACCTTTTTCTAGTTCTACATTTTGAGAGCGTCCTTTAACCTAAAATTCCTCGACCATCGGCCCGGGCGGAAAAAGGACTTTTTTTAAATTCAACCATTTCAAGTTGTCAAGCTACGAAGGCTTTCAATTTGATTGGCCCCCCATCAGCATTGTCTTTTTGTCGAACATGCTACAAAGACGACACATCACTAAGTCTCGGTCGATTTTGAATTTAGTTAGACTTCTCTGAGCATATCATTTTGTTAGCCAACCTTAGAAATTGCAGGATGAGGACTTTATAATTGCCATTACGATTGTACGTAATTTACTTGAATGCTATAATTTTTTTGCGATTATTTATCATAATTTCTAAAAAAACGTCCATTAAGTATTATAACTTTCGATTGATCATTTGTGTGTTAAGTTCACCCAAGTGCCAGAAATCTGATGAGGCAGAGCATTCGTGGGAAACGATTATGAAAGTTCATCACGCTCAAGATCGAATGAAAAATTAGGTGCACATCCCGTGGGAGTGCTGGAAAAGTCTGAATATAATTACTTGTCATGATCCTTGTATGCGACCAAGGTAAATCTCTGCAGCTCTACATTTCAGTCAAATCTTTCTCGTGGAGCAGACCCGCGTCGCAACAACTGTTATCGTGCAATACACAGAACAATTTCCAAGAAAAATGAGTGATGAATCTATATAGCCGCACCAGAAAACGTCACCTCCCAGGCTCCTTCAAGTTAAAGATCCCATCTTTGATCACCCTCAGAGCTGCTCCTTTCTCTTCCTTAGCAGCCGAAGACCCACGTACGGATTCGAACGATGAACACAATTCAGCGAGTTTTGGCTATTCCCATGTCCCCAGAACCCCCCAGTTGGTATCCTCCGGTGACGTGAGTGATCGGCGTGTATTCGATGAGGTAGTCGAGTCTAATAAGGCGATCGCCCGGTGCCTTCGAGCCAATGACTTGGATTCTGCTCTCAGAGTGTTCGACGGCATGAGGGTCAAGACGCTTGTGACTTGGAATTCGATTCTTGCCGGGTATGCCAAGAGACCGGAGAAATTTCAGGAAGCCCGCAGGATGTTTGATAAAATTCCTGAACGAGATGCTGTTTCGTATAACATCATGTTGGCTTGTTATTTGAGGACTTTTGGCGTGAACACGGCTCGGGCTTACTTCGATAAAATGCCCGTGAAGGACGTCGCCTCTTGGAACACGTTGATATCGGGGTATGTTCGGAAGGGGGAGATGGGTCGGGCGTGTGAGTTGTTTTCTGCAATGCCTGAGAAGAACAGTGTCTCATGGAGTGCGATGATATCTGGGTATGTGGAGTGTGGTGACCTGGAGTCAGCGGTGAGATTCTTTGAGGCTGCACCGATTAAGAGTGTAGTGACTTGGACAGCGATGATTAATGGATATATGAAATCTGGAAAGGTCGAAGCTGCAGAAAAGCTATTTCGAGAGATGCCTGGCAGGAATTTGGTGACATGGAATGCAGTTATTGCAGGTTATGTTGAGAATAGTCGCGCCGAGGAGGGTTTGAAGCTATTTAAGGACATGATGGGATATGGAATAAGACCCAATCCTTCTACTTTGAGTAGTGTTCTACTGGGCTGTAGCAATCTGTCCGCCTTGCAGTTGGGCAAGCAAGTTCATCAATTTACCATTAAAAGCCCATTAAGTAGCAACACAACCGTGGGCACTTCATTGATCAGCATGTATTGGAAGTGTGGAGATTTGAGGGATGCTAGGAAGTTGTTTCTTGAGATGCCTCATAGGGACATTGTCTCTTGGAATGCGATGATATCAGGGTATGCTCAGCATGGTTTAGGACAAGTAGCTCTTACTTTCTTTGATGAGATGAGAAATGAGGGAATTAAACCAGATTGGATCACTTTTGTTGCTGTATTAGTGGCTTGCAACCATGCCGGCCTGGTTGATCAAGGAGTGAAGTTTTTCGATTCTATAATGAAAGATTATAGAGTTGAAGTGAAACCGGATCACTACTCCTGCATGGTGGACCTCCTGTGTAGAGCTGGAAAATTAGATGAAGCTGTAGATTTGATAAAGAGAATGCCTTTTAGACCCCATTCAGCTATATTTGGAACACTTTTGGGTGCGTGCAGGATCCACAAGAACTTGGAGTTGGCTGAATTCGCTGCCAAGAGTTTGCTCAATCTTGATCCTACAAACGTGACTGGTTACGTTCAATTGGCCAATGTTTATGCAGCAATGAACAGATGGGAAGGAGTCAGTGAGATTAGGAAATCGATGAAACAAAATAAGGTGGTCAAAACACCAGGCTATAGTTGGATCGAGGTAAAAAGTGTTGTTCATGAGTTCAGATCAGGAGACCAGATTCACCGTGAACTACCTTTAATACACTCAAAACTGGATGCCTTGGTGAAGAAAATGAGACTAGCAGGATATGTGCCAGATCTTGAATGTGCATTGCATGATGTGGAAAAAGAGCAGAAAGAGCAGCTTCTCCTTGGACACAGTGAAAAGTTGGCTATTGCTTTTGGGCTCATAAAGCTTCCACCAGGAATACCGATCCGGGTTTTCAAGAACTTGAGGATTTGTGGGGATTGCCACAGTGCTGCAAAATATGTATCGGCAATTGAATGTAGAGAGATTATTGTCAGAGATACCTCGAGATTTCATCACTTCAAGGATGGAATTTGCTCCTGTGGAGACTATTGGTAGGGACGTATGCAGATTATCCGCTAATGGTCATCCAACCAGCATAGATGTCTTTTGTCAGTGGTGATGATTACGAGATAGCGCATCTTCTAAAGACTCACTCTTGCTATGATGGTCGCGAGTTTTCAAATTCTAAACATTTTAAAACTGTATCTCCCGTATCACACCTTCCAGTTGGAACTTTTCTAGATAAATTACACTGGTACGAGGAGAAGATTGAATTTACCAAGTATGGCGAAGCTTGGGAGCTGGGGCCATGAAATGGCATATTCTTCACAAGGATTGATCTGAGGACTAACTATTGCTTTTGGGGGTATGTGAAGGTTTGCAGATGTCCGACCAAAAAAAAAGAAAGTTTTGCACATGGGAGATGCCGCTAGGAAGCGAAGGTGAATGTTTGCACACGGAATGTGCTGCAAGGACCGAAGGCAATTGATTCAAAGTTCCTAGAAGCTACTATTTATTCTTCAGGTTTGAGACCAGCGCGTTTTCGCCTGCTGGAAATAGGAGTCTGAGTTCATGTTTGGTGCTCGGCCTGTTTTAACTTCTAGATCAGTGAGTTTAATGCATCTTTTCTGGGGTATGCACCTGGTCCATAAACTTACAGTGCACAGTTGAGATGAAAGGCGACGGGATCATTGGATGGTTACCTAGACAGTTACCTAGACATCAGTTTCATGTGCTCGAGGGGTCGAAAGATGACGCGATGAAGTGGCCACGGCTTGCATTCTGATCAAGAGATTCATCATGCCTCCGTACTTATGACTCTGGTTTAGAGAGAATCATGGACCACTCAATCCCTATTTCAACAATCGTTCCTTGTTCAGCGTTGCAACTATGCTGATCGTGCAAATTTTTAATTCTAATTCAACAATTTTAATGAGCGTTGCTCATGTTATTTGCATGAAGCCGCAGTTATACTATCATCATCCCACATGCGGGACAAAGGATCATAATTTAGACCATAGCATGCCTAGGGAGTGCTGTAATGACTCTCAACTGCACATCTACAGACGTAGGATTCAAAACTTTCCTTTGAGCTTCAAAAGGCAAAAGAAAACAACGTCAAGAGTTCACCCAAACCCCAAATAATTCAAGAATTGGTAGAAGCGACGAAATGACTGTCGTCGCGTGAGCGCATGAAGATAATTTTTACACGTGTGCAGAATCGGATACACAGAAAAGAATGGGAAATTTCCACAATTACTGAAATAACAGGAGAAGTATTCCATAGCCAACAGTTTTCATATCCAACCAAGCATTCTGACAGACTGAAACTAGTTTTACATGTCACGGTCACAGAACAGAGATAAACATTGCATTCCCCCACGATGAATTTTCAGCTTCAAGATGAGCAGCAACCAGCCTTTTGGTTGACGGGCTGTCCCCTGATGTTCACAGTCGGAGGTCGAGCATTGTTCATGGCTGGTTGGCTCGCCATCCTGCCAGCGATCAACAATCAATTAGGTGAGGATAGTGTGAGCTCCATTTCTACTTTTAGCAACGGGAGAAATCAAAGTGTTATCCACTTCAACAGGCATCATAGTAATTAGTTACACGGCCATTAAGTTCTCATTTCGTCTTATCAGAGAAACTAGAAATACACTATACCTGTTCTTGATGGCTGCAGCCATGGCCATGAAAGCCTGTTCCACATTGGTGGCATTCTTTGCACTAGTCTCCATGAATGGAATCCCAATCTCATCCGCAAAAGCCTAAACAAGCGAAATAAATTACAATGCATTCAAATAAAAAAGTCATAATCAACATCGGCAGAGCAGCAATTGTCAATCTTTACCTTTGCCGTCTCATAAGAAACAACCTTCTGGGCCGTTAGGTCACATTTGTTCCCAACAAGTAGCTTGTTAACGTTTTCACTTGCATAGCGGTCAATCTCACTTAACCACTGCTTAACATTATTGAAGCTCTCTTGATCTGTGACATCATAAACGACCTACCCTCAAAGGGCCACCAGTAGAAGGGTGAATTTTCACATAGAGAGCAAACATGAGAAGGCCACCTCTACACCAGCAGAGAAGAAAAATTGACACTTACAATGATCCCATGAGCCCCGCGGTAGTAACTGCTTGTGATAGTTCTAAAACGCTCCTGGCCTGCAGTATCCCACTGTATGACAAGAGCCAGAAAGGATATGAACACCATACTTCTATATGACACTTAAGTAGAAAGAAGTCGTGACAAATGAATGTAAAGAGTATGTCTTAAGGGAATTAAATTTCTCAGATTGTGCACTGAAAGCAACCTGCAGAAGTATTAAAACCATAGACCCTCCAAAAAGTTGGAAAATATCTCATGCCTAAACAATTACACTTTACATATATGACATTGTAGTTTCCTGGGTATAAATGCTTCTAGAAGTGGCCACTGTAAAGAGAACAACCAGCAGTACCAAACAGAAGATAGCTGAAATAAAAAGAAAAAAAGAATAGAAAACATACTATCTGCAGTTTGATTGTTTTGCCATCCTGTTCGACCGTGCGGATTTTCTGTATGACATATGTGATATAAAAGTTAGCCACCGGAAATAGTTAGTATATTACGTCACAAGGGCCAAAATGAAAAGTAAAATTGCTTACAAAGTCCACTCCAATGGTGCTGATGTAGCTCTCTAAATATGAGTCATCCTGGTCCAAGAAATAAAGAAAGAGGTTTACTTGGGTCATGGCAGCAAGTCTTAGTTTTCAGCAAAAATTGCAAAGAATTTTAGTTCAAACCAAGATTAACACAATCATAGTCATATGCATATCGAGGGAAAAGAAACAGAAAGCTGCCATCATACTTTTACTAAGTAGCAAGGGACACTGAAAGTAAATGTAGATCAGTAGTATAAAGCAGACAGCATAAGAAAGCTTGTGATTCCAATGAATAAAAATACTTCAATATCTCCCATCCATTGGATTTGAATTTATACTCATGGAAAGGAACCACAGGTAAACTAAAACTGAAAATTAAAAAGGATAACCACAACCAACTTACAGCGAACCTAAGGAGCAGACAGGATTTGCCAACACCAGAATCTCCAATGAGCAAAAGCTTAAACAAATAGTCACTGCATGAAAACAAGGACAAGAATAAGCACATATATAAAGGTTCAAGATAGAGATCAGTCCATTTCACACAAGCAAATATCGTGTGCGATTCCAAGGCAACTGATGATGACAACTGTGCAGAACTCTAAATCAAAGAATGTCATCCACTCCCAATCTAGCATGACAATAAACTAAACAAATAAAGGTCAATCCGAGTGCTCAGCACAATGAAGAACGACGGAACGAATCAGATAAGCATCAAGGGTGACAAAACTGGAAGAAACCAATCATAATCATGGACAAATATCTGGTCTATCAAAGCATCAGCATCGTGGACTAATTTGCCAAGAATGCCCAAATGCATGTCCATAAATCCTGAGCTCTCAGCCACCAGCCACTTCTACGCGCAGATTAGCCGCATGTTCTAGTTCGGCCAAGCTTCTCAATATAATAGCAAGTACTTCAGCAGCTCGGCAGCCGGCAAAAACCAAGCCGGGAATCTCAATTCCGCTCTTCTAAGGATCGTCACCAAGAGCCAATCGCAATCCCAGCTGCACGCAGCCGGAATCCTTCTAATCACAAACCGCGTCCCCCACGATTTCACAGAATTCAATCAATCGCCGCATGATCTCACGCAACCTAGACGATCGAAGACAAAACATCCTCATCCCTGCACGATTCTATCAGCCTAGGATGGACCGATCAGGTCAACGGATCTGAAACCCGAAGCCTCCCGATCTCCGAACCGGCACTAAGCCGCCGTCGCCGATCAACCGTCGGCCAAAAATCGCATCACCGGCATCACCGACGACGCGCGACCGGAAAATCCAGCTCGCGTAGACGATCTAAGCTATCGCCGATCTAATCTAGTACCGAATTGCGCGGGGCCGAGCAAGAAGGGGCCAAGATAATCGACCGACCGACGACCGACCGTCGTCGAGGGTTCGATTTGAAAGGGGGGGTGGAGGATAACCGAAAGGGCTTACTATTCTGGATTCATGGCGGCGAGATCGAATCGAATCGCGGGAAATTCAAACTGCGCGGCGGAGAACGGCGGAGATTGATTCCGATTCCAGCGAGAGCGCCACCGATTCTGCTGGGATTTTCGCCGGAGAGAGAGAGAGAGAGAGAGAGTTGAACGAACAATGAAGAGGAAAAACCAAAGGACTAGAGAGAGAGAGAGACGTGTTATAAAGAAACCGAATTTTGTTTTAACCGTATTCTTTAAAATAAAAAAAAGAATTGTAATTTTTTTTTTTTTCCTTTGAATTTGTTTTTTTGTTTTTTCCTTTTTTTTTAGTCAATGAGTGTCGAATGCCAGGTCATCGTTTTGTAGTGGAATATAACTTTCGAAATTTAATTAAACGCCCAGAAAAATTTAATTTCTTAAAAATTATGTTTAGATCGAGAATATTTTTGTTGAGGAGAATAGCTTTTCCCTTTGGATGTGGTTAATTGATTAATTAATACGTCGTGGGGAGGAAAGGACGCAAAAGACCAAGTGAGGGCGACGTGTGAACGGTGCAACTCCTACGTACCTTCCACTTCAATTTATTTATTTGGGAATTTTGGTTAAATAATGGTCAAACTTTTTTATTTTGCGGACATAATTCTATGTTATCACGTAGAGAACACGATGTTTAATTTAAGGGCTAGTTCCAACGAGAATACTAAACTCTCACAAAAAAACCCAAATCGATACATCTATTTCACATTTATTCTCGAGATTAATTTTTGTATCACAAAAAATTATGGATTTTGCCGTTTTTTCGAAACTCAGTTTTCCAATTTAAATTTTTTTTTTGAGATACAAAAATTAGATGGGACAAATATGAAACTAGTGTATTAGTTTGAAGTTCTCAATGACACGGAAATTAATTTTGAATAAATTTGACATTAATATACTAGTTCCAGATTTTTTATAAAAGAAAAATTAAAATAGGATAAATATAATACATGAATATCAATTCGGAAATTTTTTTGGTATTAGTCCAACTATAACAAGTCATGTGCATATCATCCATGACCATTGAACACTTGATTAGTCTTTTTTTTTTTTTTTTTGTAATTTTCATAATTTAAAATCAAAATTCTATCTAATGTCGAATAAATCGCATCTTCAATTCAAATGGAAAATGCCTTCTTGGACTTTTAAAGGTTATATGTCATTGACCAGCTCGCGACATCTCAAATATTATATTAAGCTAGAATTATACCTAGATTTTTCTACCTCATAATTGGTCATATTCTCATATGATCATCTATGTGCTATTTTCCGCGAGCAAATGTGAATACATTATTAAGACAAAAATGCTACAGATTTATCATAACTCTAAGTATTTTTTTCACTCGTGATAATGTTTATTTCTATGTCATCTCTCAATTATTTAGGAAAAGTTTTAAAAAGGTCAAATTGAGTTACACCTATTTGATTCTATTAGGGAGATTTTTGTTTTGATTCGGATTCCAATAGACACAAAATACACCAAAATCTTGGTGTGTTATCGCAAGATCAACCACTTGACCAATAATTGAATTTATTCCGTTCTCTTAATCCAGACCTACATGAGTAATATATGTTCAAGTATAACTAAATTTGTGATTAGTAATTGATAATAAGTTTACTGATTACTCGATCAGATGATACAGAGCAAGAAATCAGTTTGGCTTGGTTAGGTTAGATCCGGATTGGATTTGAATTGATCATGCCAACTCTAATCAATCTAAAGTTATTTTCTTTTCCTTTTTAAATCGAAATAATTCGATTAAAATTCCAAGCGCACGCGGAATCGAATTGATCCGAACTCGCGAAAGCGACCGGTCGAGCCGGTCGACCCCGGAGGACGGTCAAAGAAAAGCAGCGCCCCAAAGCTTCGTCCCTCGTTCATTCTCGCCTCCCGTCGGCCATCCGCCCGCGCCGTCGCAGCCGGAGCGAAGGAGAAGCCCGAGGAGACTCTCCGGCCCGGCGGCGATCGCCGGCTCGTTCCGGTCGAGGAAGGAGGATCATGCGGCGGTCGTCGAGCGCTCCACGAGTCTCCGACGAGGCTCCTCGCCGCCGCCGCCGCCGCCGCCGACGACGACGACGCTGCCGACGACGACTTCGCAGTCGCGATGCTCGAGGACCGGGGAGCCAGACGACGACCGGCGGGAGCAGCAGCTGCCGACGTGCGATCCGCTGTCGCACGCGGCGAGGAAGGAGCGGTCGCGCCTCAGGTCGGCGGAGAACGCCGTCCACGCGATCCCTGTGTTGCTGGTCCTCTGCGCGTTCCTCCTCTGGTTCTTCTCCGCTCCAGGTATTTCCTCATCTCTCTCTCTCTCTCTCTCTCTCTCTCTCTGTGGCTCTGTGACCTTGCGTGCATCCTGCTGAAGTCGTGATTTGATGCTTTGTCGATTGTGTCCATCTTAAATTCTCGATTGGCCTTACGTTGATTGATTAGTTGCTCTTGTTCTCTGTCTTTTTCAATCAATCTGATAGTAAGTTGAATCTCGATCGATTAACGAAGTATTCGAGGATGAACATCAGAGGCTTGTTCACTTAGAATCTGGATTGAGCTCGGCGAAACGGAAAAGCAAATCGGTATCATCGGATGCAGATTTTTCCAGTTTGAACACTTCTTGAACCAAACGAAGTGCTTGTGCTTGTGCATTCGACCGACGTATTAAAAAACCTGCATCTCTTCAATTGTAAGCGCGTCTTAGGAAATCCGCTCGATTTCGAATTCGTCTCTGATAGCTTCTCTCGACTAATGCAGGATCCGATTTCTGAGAATCACCAGAAGGCAGGCACGTCAGTCGGATCTTCGCCGGAGTTCTTCTGAATTCGTCTTAGTTTCTTGCTGAGGATGGAAATCTGGCTTTCGAATTCTTTTGGCCCATGTCGATACGTGAAATTCAATTACTTGCTTTGGATTGACAATGTAATGCCATCTCTGATCAACAGAGGTAAAGAGCTGTTCTTCGTTTCTTAGCGCACCAGCGTGTTCTCGGTGCATCTTCCTTATGACCCTCGTGTTGGAAGTTCCCGATTTTCGATCTCGCTCGCTGCAAATGGCAAATCAGCCGAAATCAGGTGAACATCGATTCGAATGATGATGAGGCAAAGACCGGACAATAAAACAGAGCACCACACAGAAAAAGTACAGGGACCGAAACGAATGGGGAGGGTAAGGAAAACGTCTACTTCTGCTATCATTAGCTACTTGGTCGTGCATGGCGAGTTCGGCTATGATCAGCAGGTCTATAGTTTTGAGTGGCGAAAATTATGCACAAGTATTAGAGACCCGAAAAACCTTTCGGGAAGGTTAACCAAGATGCAATGACATTGCTCAAAGCCGATTCGAGATCTCGAGGTGCTATATATCTGGCTCTGCACCTCTGCCGGCCGAGCTATGGACGGGGCAATACATGCTGGATGACCTATTTCTTTAGGACCGAAGACTCGATACTTGCATCGAATGCCGGCATTCCATGAGAACCCGGGTACTGAGCAAATGGTACGGACTAAGCATGATCACTAAGTAGACATAGAGTCTATCAGATAACAGGAAGTAAAGCATTGACGTATGAGTGGGAATCGTTCACATTTCATTTCCCTTTATACTAACCAAAAAATCTATCTATGGCACATCATCTTACACTTATTACAGACAGAATTGCTATGAAGCTGGCTAGTGCGAGCCACATCCAAAGTTAGCCAGACCTCTAGAAGCAAGATGCGTCGTACTTGTAGTGACCAATCAGCATTTTCTCAGCTTCGAGTCGAGCTTGCCCATAGATTTCCCTGGTCTGTGTACTGTCGTGTGCAGCCATGTCGGCATTCATTTTTTGTTGATGAGGAGAGGCTGAGTTGCTGGATCTGATAAAGGCGACATTAGCAGATGAGTACATAGCCATGAACTATAAATTGAGACCGTTAATGAGGAGAGAAAAAGAGAAGTAGATATTACCTCCACGACCTTGCTGTGTGTCGGACAATGGGATTCGTTTTGCCGCTTTCTCTGAAATCTCGTCGATGACCAACCTTGACAAGAGCAATCCGGCGATAAGAGCACCAGCCATTAGCATCAAGAAAACCTTGTCCCACCCCTTTGTCGAAATGAACCCAGTAAGAAGAGGGCCAAGAGCTGCACCAGCAGATCCGGTTCCATCAATAATAGCAGTTACGGTGGCAAGTGCCCTTGAATCCCCTTTGAGAGAACTGTGCGTGCCAAGGTCTGCCGAAACCGCTGTGGTGATCAGCGCATATGGCCCATTTACGAACAATCCCGCTAACATCATGAGCACGATGTTGACGGTGCGTGACATGCCCCCATATGAGCGGTATGCCAGCATGGATGGTATCGCAGCATACATGAAACTGGCTGCTGTGATAGCCCGAGCATTGAGCTTGTCCGATATGTAACCGGCGAGAATTCCCCCAACAATTCCGCCCACATCAAAAAGGGTTGACAGGTTTCCAGCTGATTTCACAGAGACATACTCACCTCCGATTTCTGCCGCATTTGAGAAACGAAGTGAGTCAGAAACCACAAATGTTGGATCTTCAAAACTGGTTGAATTCAGAGTAAAAGGAAAACTTCCCTACCATGCTTTTGGACAGGCCAGGGGAAAACCATGACCTATTCCAGACAACAATAAGCATCATACGGCAAGTATGTCATTAACTAGTCTCTGTCCTAGAAATTAGAACGGTTTCTTTGCCAGCGAAAACAAGTAATGCTAACACTGAAACAGCACCATAAAGAAGACATTGCTCATTAGCCATTTCTCAGTGCTTTCTCCCAGAGACATTCCAAAGTTTCTAGGAACTTCAGAAAAGCGAAGAAAGATCTGATTCGAAGATAAGATGACAACCACTCGACATAGAACCTGAAGAAAGATTTGATATGGAGACACGTTTTTCCTGACACGACTCTCTCTTTCAGGACAAGTAATTGAATGGAGCAGGAGATAAGAAGATACCTGTTTGACTTAAATAAAATGGTAACCAATAGAGGAAGGTATAAGCCACCAGCTTTGAGAAGAATAAGCACAACGCGAATGGAATCACTCCTGGGATCAAACAGGCTTGAACAAGCCCAACACTCCTCTTAGTCCCCGAACCAACTGAGGAACTTCGCGATTGGGATTCTACGTCATTGGGAGGAACCGTCTCTATGGCCCTGGATGGATCATCCGGAAAAGGAAATCCAACATCCTCTGGATATGCAGCCAAGAACAGGAAAACTACTACCCCTCCAAGAAAGATCAAGCCGCCAGGAACGATGAACGACCAGCCCCACCCGTAATCCAAGACACTAGCCGCGAGAAGGGAACCGCTAATATTCCCCACCGAAGTATGAGCATTCCACACGCCCATTATCAAGCCCCTCTTCCTCTTCCCGAACCAATTGCCAATAACAGCCACCACCGATGGCCACCCGGTCGCTTGGAACAACCCGGCAACCATTTGCATGGCCAAATAGAATCCGAAAACGTGCACATTCCAAAAATATCCCATCCCAAAGAGCCCCACAAAAATGCCACTGCCGATCATTCCAGTCGTCAAGAACAACCGCAAGTCCAATGTATCTCCCAAATGCCCCGCGACGTACATCCCCATTGAATAACAGGCCAAAAACGCGACGTCGATTTCGCCCAATTTCGACGTCCCATCGGGTCCATTGAAGGGAGCCCAACCCCCGTACTTGAATCTACCAGTCACATTCCCTCCATTCCCTAGCTCTTCCCTCACAAAGACTTCGCCCAACGGCCACGACCGCCGCGCATGGACGGTCGCGTTCTCGGGATACAGGACACTCTTCACGATGCTACTAGGCTTCCGCGAAGCATGATAACAAGCGTACGCAATGAAGGTAATGAGCAAGACGACGTATCTGTAAGTCTTGAAGCTCCAATTCCTGCCCCTAATTCTCCTCACGAGGAAAATCCCAGGTGGGGTTCCTCTCGTAGCATCAAGACCGCGAGACATTTCCTTTCGAACCGACCAAAAAGTTCGAAACTTACGACCCCCTTTGGAAAGAAAAAAACTGCCCACGAAAAAAAGCCTGGTCGAGGTTCCCTCTAATCGCTCCTGCAGATAAATTCAAGCGAAACGATCGTCAAGAATATTCGCACCCGACATTCCATATTCCCCGGACCCAAGAACACCCAAGAATCAACAGGCAACTAAACGAAACGAAACGAATCCGAAAGCAAAGAGTGATGTCTTTACCGATCACGAGACGTCGAGCAGATTTAGAAACGGATCGAGGTAGAGACCCATGATTGGATTCGTGCGACGAACACTCCGTCGAGAGGAGGAAGAAGAGAGAGAAGGTATGGAAGGGAGTCCGAGGTTGGCGGAGAGAGAGAGAGAGAGAGAGAGAGAGAGAGCGAAGGCTCGGGGAGGTGTTTGTGCGGAGACGAAGCTCGCAAGCGGAGGGCGGACACGTGGCAACCTCGGAGGAAGAGAGGAATTGCTTGAGTGCCACGCAGGACTCGACGACGATCCTCGTGTGCGCGCTCCTGGTCGGCCGCTGTGGAGCTTCGGGGCCGGGCCGGGACTGGACTGGGTTGGGCTTGGTCTTGGGCCTGCTGATCCGGGCCGGGCCCACTGAGTGCGAGGGCCCGGACCACTTGTGGATTGACACTGGGAAGAGAGCCCGGGTCCAAGCGCGTCCAGCGGGATTAAAAAAATGCATTGCATTAGTCTTGCCAATGCTTGCTTAAGAGAGGTAAATGCTCCTGTTTTGTCGTGATTAGGACGGAACGACTCTACCGATGGATGTGTAGTATTGGTAGCGTACGGGCAATCATAATGATGATTAGAATTTAATTAATGATTTAGTGCCGGATTAGCGATAATTTCCTAGGTTGATAATTTGTTGGTTGTACTACTAAAGCAAGGCACTGAATGCAACTAGACGTATGGAAATACCCATTTTCATGAGATTGTGAGGGCTGTTTTCATGACAATGTTACCGTCCTAATAAGCTAACCATGTATCAATTGATTTAGGAGGACAAGTATACAAGTGTTTCGAAAGTAAAGATTGACTTCTTTTTTCTTTTGTATGATTTAGGACAACAAGTACATAAGTGTTTGGAAAGTAAAGATTCATTCTTTCTTTTTTTGTAAGAATGCCATTTTAGAATATTGAACTGTCAAATGACGCTTTTATCTAAAATTTTTGAGATTAAAAAGACAGATAAGGACTTGAAAAATTCTAATTCAAGACCCCCTAATTCTAATATTATATGAGATTGTGTGAGATCATCACTAACTATTTTAAAAATGAAAGTTATTAAATGAAAGGGTAGCTTAATATTTAAATAGTCTAACAGCCCAATTCAATTTTTTCAGCTAATTTAGAAAAATTCTATCGTTATCACATACATATTCATGCACACGACATCCACAAGAAGTCATCCTCCTCTCGAGAGGGGATTCCGTTTTGCGTCTAAGCAACCTCGTAAGATTATAGTCAACTTCGGCAATCATTCCATACCTCCTCTCGAATTTCTCTACCCACCATTAGAACTTGGCTTCCACGAGAATCAAGAAGGGGGCCGATCCGATACGCCCGTGCTTCGTTTGATCTTAACTTACCAACCCCTTTTGGGGGGGTTTCCGTTGCCGCTTTTCCAACCTCCGATGCTGTCTGGTCGGGGTCGATTCTTGATCCGCTGACGTCGATCACCCCGCGACGTTTGCAGATCACGCTTGCTGCATGACGCCTTGCGCGAGCTCTTGCCGTGTTTGACTAAAACTTAAGTCGAGTTCTGCTGTGCGGAATTGGCGGTGCTTTATCTTATTTGGGCCTATAAAGATTCAAGATTACGGCTAGCGGACAACGAGGTAACAGTCTCTCTGTCTCTCTCTCCGTGACGGAGGTTTTGGAGTTCGTGGGTTCTTTTGTCTATGGCGGTGAATGAATGAGGTGGGGCTGATCAATCACTGAAAAGGGGTTCGCGGGGTCGCTGGAGGAAAAGGGTTGATCTCTCCGGCGTCAGTGGGGGGACCGAAATGGCCGGCGCCGGTCGTCCTCTGATCTCTGTTCATCCCGACGAGCTCAAATTCACTTGTACCTCTCTCTCTCTCTCTCTCTTTCTCTCTGGGTTATCAGTTTCATCTCTAATTAGCAGATTTCTGGGTAGATGACATGCGAGTGAATTCATCTTCTCCTGGGTTTTTGCTCGGTTTAGAGAATTGAGTGGCACCGAAGTTACGAAAGGAATCGTTGGTAAAGATGAAAAGGGTCATCGCGTTTTCTGCCAAATAAGTAGTTCTCTGCTATTGGAATTCTCTGTAGACCAGCTAAAGTTTGGATTTTGTTCGGAGAAAGCCCTTCGCGGCCATTCTGGATCCTGTCGCCTTACTCCTAGGACAATCTTGGACGGATGGAGAAAAGGTCTCGTTAGGTCGGTTGTCTTCTTTCAGGCCAGATATGTATGCAAAATCGGCTTTAATATGCTAAAGCTGGTGGGTTTTGACAGGGTTGAATCAGTGAGAAGATCTTCTCGAGTGCTTTTTTTAGGCCTGACCTCCTTTGAGGAGATTAGAAGATGACAATGTGTAGAAACTTGAGAAAAGGCTGCGTGGATGATTATAATATGCGAAAATCATTCCCATGAGATTGTAATGTTGTTCTGGCTACTGCAGCAAGGGGGGCTGTGAAAGAATGTAGACATTAATATTGAAGTCAGGGCAATGTGTGAAAAAGGATATGGGGGAGGGGGGAGTATTTATCTGAAGCTAGCTCGTGCTTATTTTTAATTTATTTCAACCATTGGCATACAGTTTTGAAAATCTCAGGAGAGAGTTGGCTTATTAATTTGGAAAAAAATATGTATCATAAGGTAAAATGTTTCTTGTGAAGGAATAAAATGAATGCACAATGGAGCAGTTGCCAGGTGAATTGTGCTACCAGTATTTGCTATTCAGTAGAATTGTAGGCTTCTCCAAACTGTAAGTTTCAAATCTTTAAAATCATGGGAGGGTGGTGATCTCGAACAGTTAATGATCATTTTATCAGCAACAAATGAGAGTAAGTCCTCTTCGGTTGCAGTTAGCTCAATGGGTTTTTGGGTGCTCTTTGAAATGTTCTAAACTCAACGCTGACTACTGGAAACAGAGTTTAGCATTCTTGTGATGAATGGCACGCTCAATTTCTACTTGAGCAAGATCTTCCAGCCTTAATATCACTTCAGGGTAGTAAGGGTATCTCTTGTTCCGAATGGACATGATTCTGGGCCTGTTGTTAAGGAGGCCAAGGACTGTGAGGTTTTTATTTGATTGAGAGGCAAATACTTGTTTAACATTCCTTTTGCTAGTTGAAAGTGAACTTGGACTCTTTATTTGCAGGGGAAGGCATGTTGTCATGTCATTTCTGCATTTAGTAATGCTCATGTACTTGTGTTGTAACCTTGTTTTCCTTTCATAATTTGTTTATTCGTGCTTATGGACATAAACTGTATAATGGTGTCTCTTTCGTCCTTAATAATGGAATAAATTGTTCATTCTTCTCCGTGATAAGGGGAATATTCAAATTTGATCTTGTTTGCATTTTGACTGGTAAAATCAGGTTAGACATCCGGAAGCATGATCTTTTAATGTCTGCTTGCAAACAATGTGTCAAAGAATTGCTATTTTTATAGAGGAAGAGACTGGAAAGCAGGATATACTGCATTGCATGATTATACAGAGACTTTGATAAATGAAAAATGTCTGTTTATGTCAGCTTTTTCTTACTTTGTGACCTAGGAGAGCCTTCCTTTCTAGCTCTCTCATGTTAATGGATGGACTTCTGATGTTCAAATTTATGTAAACAGTTGAGCTGGAAAAGCAGAGTCATTGCGATCTTGAAGTTGTGAACAACACAGAAGACCATGTTGCATTTAAGGTACACTTTGGTCGATGTGTAGGCTTGTGCACATTTGTGCATAAAGATATCCCTTTTTTGAGTTCTACATCTACCTTCCTAAATTAAATTAAACTTCTAAAGCCTCATTTAGATTTAAATTCTTCCTATTATGCTTTTCTTGGTACACTGCAGTCTCAATCTGTTCTCAAGTCTTTCCTTCTGCTAGGTTAAAACAACTTCACCTAAAAAGTACTTTGTACGACCAAACTCTTGTACGATACCACCTCAAGGTTCCTGTCAAGTAAGAGGTACTGCTTATTATGTCAACCTGACTGTCTTCTCATGATGGCTTCTGTTCACTCAGATAGATGTGTTTTTTTCACAAATGCTTCCTTCAGCACTTTGCCTATTGATATTTCTCTGAGACTTCCTCACTGTTTTTATTTTTGATGTGCCTTTTTTATGTTGATGTGAAGTTACTCTCCAAGCCCAACAAGAATACCCGCCTGATATGCAATGCAAGGACAAATTTCTTCTTCAAAGCACCATTATGCCCTCTAATACTGATGGCAAAGAACTTCCGCCTGATACTGTGAGGATCAATTCTCTGACAATTGACCTTGGTTATTAACTCTGGAAACTGGATAATGGCATTCTTTCTCTGTGTTGACTTGATATTTATGTCATATCCAGTTCAGTAAGGGTGGTGGAAGATTAGTCGAGGAATGCAGACTCGGAGTTGTCTATATTTTTCCCAGCTCACCTCAAGAAAAGTCCGGAGAGGAAGCCTTTAGGAGCTCGATACAAAGTTCTGATGATGATACAGTGAGCTCATTATGCTCCTTGTGTAGTTAGATTTTTGAGGTTCTAAAGGTTTAAAAATTTTTGGTCAATTTGCTGGTCACGTCCTGAAAGATTGCTACCTCCAAACCGAGAACAGCCTTGATCTAATAGAACATTGAAGTATGCACTCTCATGGTTAATTTGCATAGACATATGTCTGAAGTGTAATTAGATGGTGAAATTAGCTGCTGATAGATGTGTAGTGACATGAGGTACAATGAAAAAGTTATAGAAAATGTTTTCTCTCAGGTGGATAGTTCATCCCAGGAGAGTTTTTCTTTCCTAACTAAGAATTCAAGAGGTATCGAACTGATCCAGTGAGAATTAGATATTTTGATAATTATCTAAAAGAAGAACGAGTGTTCTAATTTTCAAGAAGAGAACATGGGATGATCTTTGTATGCTGTCCTACTGCCAGCAGGCATGCATATCTGGCAACTGGCATTGCCTGTCCTAGTTTTTTGTCCCTCTGTATCTGCCATGGCTGTTGTGAAACTTGTTCTGAGTAGAGACTTCTTTCGTTGTTCATTTTCTCCTCTCTGTCAGTGTTTCTTTAAGTCTTTTGCCAAAAAATCTGAGGCAGTCATGTACCTATATCTTCAGGAATACTTTTGAATGGAAGTGGTTTTTTTCATCCAAATTGCGATGATAAGTGCTCTTTATGGTGATTAACAATACACTTATTATTTCCTTCCCTTTTCAGAGTCTGGCTTTGCAGCGGATGAAGAATGAGCGAGACGCAGCTGTTCGGCAAGCACAGTTGTTTCAGAAAGATATTGTGAGTCCCATCTGTTTTTTTTGTAGGCTTTAGTCCACTAGCGTATCAATTAACAATGGGCGACTCCAACATCATCTTTCTTGATTAATTATAGTTTCCCTTCCCCGATCTTTGCAGGACATGATGAAAACACAAATACAACGGAGAAGCGGCCGAGGGTTCTCCTTCATGTGGGCACTTGCCGTGGCTTTCGTTGGTGTAATGATCGGATTCATGTTAGCCTTCTTGTACCCGTCCCCATCTGCAGAATGAGTAGCCACTGGTCAGAGCTGCAAGAGGCAGGTGGTTGATTTAGTTCGTTGTAAAAAAAAGTTTAAGCTTGGTCGGAATGTTCGCTCGTTTGCTTTATTCTTTCTGTAGATCTTCTCCCTCGCATGTCTGCAGAGTCTATTGCATGGTAGATAGTCTCTTCTTCAAAATTTGCAAAAATTGCGAAGCTGCTAGGGAAGTCTTTCCTATTCTAAGCTCCAAACTGAACATGGGAGTCAGGATAATAATCACAATGTATCCATAGAACATGAATCTAGCCAGAACTGTCTTGTTTCATTCCTTAGCTAGGATGTGCACTTTTTTTATGTGGTCTTACATTCGCAGAATTATTTAGAAAATCCCGCATTTAAAAATTCGAAGCGCCGAGGATTGGATTCAAAATTGTGAAAGATGTTTGGAAAGGAGCCGAGTGCATGGCGTGATTGCTGCAAGATCTGGTCTATTTTTATAGCACCGCTATGCTTGTTATTGTCCAGCTGCAAAGGTTCTCTTATCGTTCCATAAACATCATTAGATTCACTTGAAAAAAGTTGGGATTAATACCATAAAAAATCCAAAATTGATACATGTGTCACGGCCAAGAGGTTTCTATAGCTAAAGGGCCATGCTTTCTGAGGAGGACCTCCTATGATTGCTAGGATTCTCAACAAGATTTCTTCAAGAACTTTCCAAGGGCGGGTGATACGGTCATTACGTCAAATTCTAGAATTCTCTTGTCATTAGTGTCGGTAGTTGGTAGGTTTGGCGGTACACCAAATTCTAGAATTCTCTTGTCATCAGTGTCGGTAGTTGGTAGGTTTGGCGGTACAATCTTGTCTGCCGGATGAAAATCCGATCAATGGATGTAATTAGAGGGCTTCTAGTATAAGAAGGGTGTCATTGTATCCCTCCAAACATTTCAGCAATAATACAAAGGTTCATTTTTTTCCAGTGCTTTTTTCTCTAGAAACTCTCTCTCTGTGATCCAGGTAAAGCAAGCTGTGCAATCGATCGATCGAGCAAGGCTTGGCTTAAGGCTTGAGTTAGGCAATCGAGCAAGATGAGCATGTGTGCGATCGATCGAGCAAGGCTTGGCTTAGGCGATCAAGCAGTTATTTTTCGTTAGTTTTCATTAAATGTGATTAATATTAAGATAAATCACAAATTGGTACATCTTTGATAAATTACAAAGCGATAAATCAATAATAAAATCCGAAATTGGTATGCCAACTAACTATCATTTAACTTAACATTTAATGAAAATTAATGAATAGTAAATTTGTTAAGTTTTGGGTTTTTCATGGTATCAATCTTGTTTTTCATGGTAACCATTTTTGGTGAGAAAGTTGCTATCCCTTTAAGAATTCAAATTTATTTTGCTTCATTGGTATTTACCAGGATCTGATTATGTTTGAAATTTTATCTTTAGTTGTTTGAAATTTTATCTTTAGTTGACTAAAAGCCCTTGATCTACCGCTTCTCGATTTCCCAATCCCGATTAAAGCAGGAACTCATCTTATTCCATCAAATTTATGTTCCTACTCGAATTAGTAATAACTCACGACCCAATCCCATGATTTTTTACTATTAACTTCAAAGCCCTCAAATTGCTTCACTTCAACCGGTACTGTTGATTTCTGAATTGGTAGCGCGCAAAAGATGCATGTCACAAGCGACTCGATTACTGGAGACTCGATTATGGAGACAGTCATCGGACCTTTTTCAAGTTGGATATCCTTGTTAAATACATTCTCTCGTGCCCGGATAAAGGAGTCCAGTATTCGATCCTATCCCTATCGACTACTCTAGTTTGGTCCGACAAACTCCTCTAGAACAATGGCCAGGTTAGAATCTTTTGACAACGTTGCAAATTCACGAAATCTTGGAAAAGGAAAATCAGATTCTTTCTAATGAATGGAGCGAGTAGAGTAGCGTTGACTTTTCGAAATCTTAGTCAAACTGCCGGTTGACTTTGAAGCTTATATCAGGAGAATCTTGAAAAAACACGAAGCATGATCCATCATGCATTAATATCCGGATTTCTATCCAAAATTGGAGTTCCTGTGACTGTGCTAATCTCATCCATATGAAAGTAATCATTTCCGCGGAGGATGATGATTCGTTAGCGCAATACAGCCTTGAAGTTTCGAGCTGGCGACAAGATTGTCTATCGAGAATTTGAAGAGATTTAAGGTGATTGACGGCAATCCGAGGAGCTCATAGATGGGATGGACGCATCGAGACTGCCCTGCTCGTGCTCGCATGTTTTTCACGCAGATTGCATCAGGCACTGGTTAGAGAAGAGCCATGCATCAGGCACTGGTTAGAGAAGAGCCATTGTTACCCCTTAGCACGCAACTTCCGACGGTTGGACAATGAATTTGATCAAACAAATTGAATTCCATCTTGGATTCAAAAGTTCAAACCGATTTTCTTTACTATAATTATGGTATATTACTGTTACTTGTACATCCTAGATTTCTTTAAAAAATAATGCTTTAAAAAATAATAATGCAAAATAATGCCTGCATCGCCAGGCAAGGTTTAGCAATTCAAGCTCTTTCTCGACTAAGTATATAAGCAGCGTTCAGAGACATGGTGATGAGAATCCTCATCTCCCTATTCCTCTCATCAAGAGGGTTCGGAACTCCGCCCGTGAACGCCCCGCACTTGCTTCCGTGCGCCTGCGGCGCGCCTCTCAAGCCCGTGACGAGGGCCGAATAGTTCTCCTCGCTGAGCGCTCTGAGCCCGTCCTGGAACGGTCCCAAGATCTCCAAGTACCCGTATACGCAGTTCTGGATGTAGTCCAGAAGATCCTCGTCGGTCACTTGCCCCGCGAGCTGCCTCGCGAAGACCAGGGTGTCGGTGTCGTTCTCCAGGCTTTGCTCCAGGGCTATCTGCGCGAGGCCTCGCATGTCCGTCTCTTGGCCAGGGATGTGCGGTTTGAAGGTCTTGTCGCAGAACCCGTAGTCCTCCGTCTGGCGGCAGATCCGGTCGATCAGCTGCTGCGTCTGCGGGCCGACGGCGAGGGCGTTCGAGAAGAGGAGGAAGGTGAAGAAGAGAGCGGCGGCGGCGGCAGCAACGGAACGTTCCATATTTCTTTTGGTTTAATCTACGTAGTGTGCCTTGCGGATACTAGGAAGAAATTAGTTATTTTATAGTCAGGTTTTCGTTCCCCTTCAAGTCTTCCGTGCTCAACTTTTTTCTAAGGCAATTTCCTATTTATAGTAAGAAATCTATAATATGTACCCATTGATTTTCTTTCCACTTGTATAATATCCATAAAAACTCATCCATTGTATCTCGCCAAAAATCTCCCCGAAGACGATAACTTTAATAAAGTTAAAAGAAATTATGTCTTCAGAATAAAATCCGTATAATAGTAATATTAACTTGGGTTTTACTAGCATAATAATTTTTATATCACTATGACAAAATCAAAACTTAAAAATCTCCCCGAAAACGACAAATTTAATAGAGTTAAAAGAAATCATGTCTTCAAATTAGAATCCTTATAATAGTAATATTGACTTGGGTTTTGCTAGTATAATAGTCTTTGCACCACTTTGACGAAATCAAAACTTAAGATAGATCCTCTATACTTCATTAATTGATCGGTAAAAATGTAGAAAATAAATAAAAAGTTGAAGTACTTTTACACAAGGATAATACATCATGTGTACGACGTGTTTTAGTCCAAAAGACCGGGTATTTTTCTGTAAGGTTTTCGTTCCCCTTCAAATCTTCCATGCTCAACTTTTTTCTAGGGGAATTTCCTAGTTATAGCAAGAAATTTATAATCGCAGATAATTTTTAAAAAGAATATACTCACTGATTTTCTTTCCTAAACTGGGAAGAGGGACTAATGAGCCACTGCACCTTGTTTAGCATCCATAAAAACTCACCCATTGTATCTCATCAAAAATCTCCCAAAAAACGACAATTTTAATAAAGTTGAAAGAAATCACGTTTTCGGAGTAAAATTCTTATAATAGTAATACCACTGCCATAAAATCAAAACTTAACATAGATCCTCTACACGTCATTAATTGATCGGTAAAATGTAGAAAATAAATAAAAAGTTGAAGTACTTTTATATGAGGATAATACATCATGTGTACGACGTGTTTTAGACCAAAAGGCCAGGTATTCTTCTGTACGTCGATACATACGTATGTGTATTTTAGTAGTGAGGGTAAGATTTCAAATCTCAAAATATTTTTCTCTATCCTTGCATATTTATTTTAATGTAGTATAGTGCATTTTAGTCGATAATTTCATGTGATTATTTAATAATTCAAGTATTTCAAAATAAAGTCTTAATGCTTGATCTTTCAAACGTCAAAATATTTTACTAGCAAATGCATTTTGTCACATGTCGGTGCCGGTTGTGCCATGTAAAATAGCCAACACTGACTAGTTTGTCACACCAACCATTTCTAGCCAAAAATTGCAAGAATATCTAAATTGGCAAATAGTCTCAAATTGGCCGTCAAATTGAAAAATTTATAATTAAATTGACTATCGTACAATATGTTTAGGACTTTTTAGACAACATTATTATAAAAATCACACCCTGAATATGTTCATTATCTAGCATGTGCATTGATTTTACACCATGACTATAGAATTAAAGTCGTGTATATCAAGTCAAACTTGTATAGTGAATTTGTCGTACTGTCGATTCTCAGCTGGAATAGCCAATCTCTCTCTTTCTCTTCTTTTCACGAAGTTAAAAAACTGTAATACGTTAACTGCGAAAGCGAGCCCTCTTAGACGAACTTCACCACTTCATTTGCAATTTTGCATGCGTGATTTCCTCATTTGAACAACACCAGACATCAATAAAAAGGAGAAAAGAACAACAGAAAATCACTTTGAAACACCGAAACTAAAGCAGATGTCACGCTCTTCTTCCACGGAGAAGACTGTCTGCAGTCGCAACACCCATGGTGATGAGAATCCTCTCCTCCCTGTTATACTCGTAGAGAGGATTCTGGAGACCATGTTTGTTGCTATACTGCCCGCACTGAGTCGCTTGCACCTTCGCCGAATTCAGGAAGTTAATCAACACGGTCCTGTAGTTCTTGCTCCCGAAGACCCTGTCCGCGTTCTCTATCAAATCCAGCGTTTGCAGGTACCCGTCGATACAGGCCTTGAGATAATCCACCAGTTCTTGGTCGGTCGCGTCACGCCGAGCTTTCTTGGCGAGAATCAGCGTGTTGGACGCATTGGCCAGGCTCTGCTCGATGGCTATTTGGGCCAGGGCAGTCATGTCGGCATCCGGGGCGAAGATATGCTCGGAGAAGCACTTGTTGCAGAACCCGTAGTCCTCCATCTGGCGACAGATGGGGTCGATCTGCTCCTGCGTCCGGGGTCCATACGCCAAGGTGCAAGCGATCGACGAGACGACGACGGACACGAGAAAAATGGGGTGCTTGTGAGGAGCTCGACCCATCTTTTGTTGGCTACGTAGGTTGGAGGATACGTGCATGAGCGGGGGAGAACAGGGGTATTTGTGGTGGGAGCGTGTAGTTGATGACCAGTAAGGCGTAGTACAGAATTTAGCTCAGGATTTGGCAAAGGTTAATGCTATTATAAGTACTTAATTAAACACAAATCGAGTATGGAAAAAAAATTATCTGTCGAGTTCTTAATTAAAAACGAATCATGTATGGGAAAATTGTATGTTCTTGTCCATCTTCTGGTCATGCAAAGTTTGAAATTAGTGGCTTTTCTTCACGTCTCTTTGGTTAAAAAGCTATTACGGAATATTTCTGTCGCTCTTGTACATTTTTGGTAAAATGCAACATTACTTAGGTTTTCTTCCCTATACAAGTCGATATGACAATACTAGGTGGCTGCAAACTGACTGCCTTCACAGCTACGATCGATGTATTTTTCTCTTTTCGTAACTTTCCCAATATAATTACTAAGGAAAAGAGTTCAAAAATCTAACTGGCAAATAACCTATCATTTCGACTAAAAAGGAAACGTATTAACCCATAATTAAATAGCTCTTTAGTGAGGTAGTGAGGAGTTCAACTAATTTTACATTGTTCTTTAATAATTTAGATTTTTAATATTTTTTACGGCGTTAATAGTCAAAATTTATGAAGGAGAAAAATGTTTTGTGAGGAACTCTCACGGCGTCCAAAAGAGCATAAATAGCTTCTTACGGTATGCTCTTATAGTACTTGTTCTCTTCTGACTTATTTGTTATCTTAGTCTTCAATTTGCCAAAATCGAAAGAAATAACTTCTCCGCTCGACACTCAACACCCGCCTCGCTCACTTTGGGTCACTTGTGCCACTCGCCGCTTGATGCTCACTTGGTTTGTTGCTCCCCGCTCGACACTCGACTCGATGCTCACTCTCCTCGCTCGACACTTGATGCTCACTCTATTCGACACTCACCCCACTTGACCCTTACCGCTTTCATTTCTTAGCTAACCTCGCTCGTCATCGAATTTATTGGATCGATCCAATCCTCGGTTGCCCTTTCAAAGAGTACAAAAAATAAAATAAAAAATTATTGGTTGGTCCCGGGTTGGCCGACTCGAACCTAACTCAAACTCATTGAGTTAGTTTGGTCCTCAATCACTTTTTGAATGAGTACAAAAAATGAAATAAAAAATTATTGGTTAGTTCCGAGTTGACCTTGGAACCGAATCGAACCCACTGAGTCGGTTCGGTCCTCGGTCCCAAGCTCAATAGGGTCGGTCCTCGATCCCAAAAATTGAGGATCGGTATTGTGCGGGTTGGTCATAGGGTTATGGGGTGAATCGGCCTAACCCGGACCATGCTCACCCCTAGTCATAATGGGTTTTAAAATAAAAAGGCCAAAATAAATGGGTTTCCATAAATTTGTTATGAACCTCTTTACAACTTACTTAACTCATTTCCAATGAAAACCCCAGCTAGCGAACCCAAATATGAATTTCCATTATTGTCGTCGCTCACGAATGAAGTAGACACCACGAATCAATTGATTGAATGCTGCAGTTCGCATCAAAATAAAAAGGCCAAAACAAATGAGTTTCGATAGATTTGTTATGAATCTATTTACAACTCATTTAACTCATTTCTAATCAAAAAACCTAACTAGGGAACCCAAATATGAATTTCCATGATCGTTGTTGCTCACGAATGAAGTAGAGACCACGAATCAATTGATTGAATGCCGTAGTTTGCATCGCAAAGGGAGCATGGTGACACATCACCTCGTGATGTAGAACCTTATTCTCTGCTTGCTTACCTCCTTTGCGATAACGATGAAGCCTCCCTCCTCACCATCTTTCCATTGTGATCAAAATAGATTTTTCATCGGGGCACATGATTGCTAGTCATGTGAAGATTTTGCTTTTTCCAACCACCTTACAGCCATGTGAACCCGTTTCAAGATTTATAAGAGGTCAGGTCTGGATTTCACCACCACCTTTTCACTCTCCTCCATCACTCGCCCCCAATCTCCCTCACTAACTCGACAAATTGATCTATGAAGTGGCTTCTTCTTCAAAGATAACAATTTAAGGAGAAAAATTAGAAAAAAACGGATCTCAGATTGGGATTGGTACATGTCAGGTCAATTATGTTGCTAAATCTATATTGCATAAAAATGAGTTGAAATAAGTTACATGGGCTAATTTGGGTTGAATCATTTTTAACCCGATCCGATCCACTTATTCAATGGGTTTATCAGTAATTTAGTTGCTTCAAACATGTAAAGCAAAAAAGAATGATGTGGCCCAATATTCCTTTTTTCCTTTTGAAAAAGAATAATTCGGGAAAAGAAACAAAGTAGCCGGCAAAAAAGGATGTGGTTCAACGGATTCTTTTCCCTTTTTGCACGGAAGTAATAAGAGATAACATAGACAAAGCAAATATATAAGAAAGATTATATTGGATTATAACTTGCATTAACAATCGATCTATGAGTTAAAAAAAAAAAGTTGTCAAATGTTTTTATTTACAACCCAAGAATCTAACACATCTGGTTCTAGAATACCGCCATGATATTATGCTACGAAGGAACTTTTGCCCCCTCAAGATTGTGTATTTTTACAACCCTTTTCAATGAGTTCCACAGCATAACTCGTTAAGGATATTAGATAAGAAATAATTTAATTTCCAAATATAATATTTAAAAAATCTGATTGCAGATATATTCCACCAGAACTTCAGAGATTCCGGGTAAAATTTCTCCCTTGGTAGTTACATTATATATTGTGTTAAGGTAGGTTTTCGAATTGACGAATGCTATTCCAATCCAACCAATAATTTATCGACTTAGCCTTAAGGTAACTTTCTCATCGAACTTTCAAATTCCTACCCAGAAGCCAACGGGTATAAAACTAAAAAGGTTTCGATCGTGAAGTTCAATCAAAATGAGAATCAAGTCAAACGTGTCAAACCTCTACTGATAAGCAGCTTCCTAGCAAAGTTTTCGATATCAAGAGGGTTTTTGCCCGTTCCATCCGACGAAACCGAGAGGAAATGAGGTGGCGACTTTTTATTGGAGACCTTGACGTGGCAAAATTCCCACGTAACCGGGCCCCACAGCTCCATTCGTATTACTTAGCGAGAAAGCGATTTGGATGCGGGATACGATGGTGACGCGATCTTTCGTTTCATGTGATGCTTTTACTTTCCTGTCACCATCAAAGAAAGTCGTCGGCGATTATTGCGAGCTACCCTCTCATTACGGCGAAATTTCTAGGTACCTCCCCCAACTTCCTTGTTCCCTTTATGCCCCTGAATTTCGGAGATTTTACGTTGGGTCATGCTTGACCCGGGTTGTCCAAATCGGGTTCCCCCAATTCGAACCAAAAGAAAAAAAAATGAAAGAACTAAAGATTGAATATATGAGAAAGCTTGAAATTGCCATCCTAGGATAATCAATGTACTTAAATTGGAACATATTTACCTCAAGTGAGAAATTGTTTATCACTATACTATATATTATCACCTTTTTCGCCGCATCATAATTTTTTTTGATTTTTTGTACTCTACATATTACTGTACAAAATAAAGAGTACATCCTACTTTTAGAGAATATCAATCGTTCTTCTTTTCCTCAAATATCCTTATTTCACTTGTTTATTTATAGATTTATATGTAAATTTATAATTTTATGTTATCTATTGCATATTTCAACTTTTGACTTTTCAAACTTCTTATATATCACAACAACCTTCTAGAAAAAAAATCAAATCATAAAACGATTTGAATATGTATACTTTTTCTACTTTTCATTATTTATTTCAATTAATTTCTTCTATTGGAAATACTTATTAGTGAGGAGATTTTATTTGAAACTTTGAAATGCCACTTTCTTGTATGTATGTAACGCAGTGTGCACATTGGCTAGTGTTTATATAAAATAAATCGAATGTGTCTGAATAGACTTTCACTTTTTTTATGTAATTTAAATTTTGCAATAGATTAATTTTGATTTAAAAAAATATGTTTCAAATTATTAATTACATTTGAATTTTCAGAATAAGCCCATCTTTTATCAGCCGAAACTCAATGACCAACCGAAACCGTTCAAAACGCCAAATTTAATCCCTCCATCCGGCTCCCCCACCATTTTACTTTACGCGGCCAATCGGATCCGGGTCAAACCTTGGACGCTCCGAAGGGCACGGCGTGATTCGACCCGAAGGTTCCCGAACGCTCTAGCGGGCTCCACAAAAAGCAAATGAAATCCCCAGTATAAATAACAAAACCGTGAGCCCCGAAAAAATCCAACGATTCTCTCCGATTTCGAAGAACGAGTTTGGTCGACGATTTCGCGATCCGCCTGCCCGCAAAGAAAGTTCATCTTCCTCTCAATCGATCGTTTCTCGCCGAGCATCGAATCGACATGGACGCGTTCGCTTCCCTGTTCCAGTCGAGCGGCAAGGGGTGGAGCCACGATTCCCTCAAGAACTTCCGCCAGATATCTCCCGTCGTCCAATCTCACCTCAAGAATGTGAGAAATTTCCTGCCTTAAAATCTCCGTCCAAGTTCCCGTTTTGGGATGAGATTTTCCAGTCTTAATCGCTTGTCTACGGTGGGTTTTGCTCTGAGGGACGCGGCGTCCGTCGTCGTCGGCCTCCGGAGAAATCTAGGGTTTCGGTCGGTGTTTTGAGTTCCCCCTGTGCTTCGGCTTGCTATTGATCAGATTGTCAGAGATAATTAGTTGTTTTAAATGATCAATTGGTGGTTTCTGATCATTTTACATAGAGGGATTCTGCTGTACCCTTTCGACCTGTCGAATTCTCGAGCGAAAACCCATCTATGACGGCATGCTTCCTTCGGTTGGTTTTATTTGGTGACGTGACGATGACGTGTGTTTCGCTTGCGTTGCAAAATCTCAGGTTTATCTGTCCTTATGCTGTGCCTTGATGGCTTCGGCCGGTGGTGCTTACCTACATCTGATGCTGAACATCGGCGGGCTCCTCACGACAATTGCTTGCATCGGAAGCATCGTGTGGCTGCTTTCGATTCCTCCACATGAAGAGGTACGCTCTAAAGTGATATGTAATGTCTAATTACTTCTTTGGACCGCTTGTCACGGCGGGAGTGGCGATTTGTGAGAATTTGAGGATTGAATCGTCTCTGTGTCGTCTGGTATGCAGCAAAAGAGGTTTGGTCTGCTCATGGCGTCGGCTCTCTTTGAAGGAGCGTGTATCGGTCCTCTCATCGAAATGGCCATTAAGGTCGACCCGAGGTATATATCTCATCTCTTTGCTTCCTTGTAATTGCCGACTCTTCTTCGTGCTGATGTGTTGAATTTTATGTGCTTCTGGGCGCCGCTTGTATGAAGTACTTTTGTATGTGCCCTGACTGGAATTCTGTGTCTTGGTGCAGCATTGTGATAACCGCATTTGTGGGATCTGCGTTGGCCTTCGCATGTTTCTCGGGCGCAGCCATGTTGGCTAGGCGGAGGGAGTACCTATATCTTGGTGGCTTGCTTTCTTCTGGGCTCTCCATGCTGATGTGGCTGCACTTCGCCTCGTCCGTCTTTGGTGGATCCGCAGCCATCTTTAAGTTTGAGGTGAGCAATGGCATGGTCCTGTTCTCCATTTTCTGAACCGTGCATGAACGACTAATTGATCTGTTCGATTTTGCAGATATACTTTGGGCTTTTAGTGTTCCTCGGCTATGTGGTCGTGGACACTCAAGAGATAATCGAGCTAGCACACCAGGGTGATATGGACTATGTGAAGCATTCGTTGAACCTATTCACTGATTTCGTGGCTGTTTTTGTCCGAATCCTCATCATCATGGTAAGTTCTCTGAAAATGAATGCTTGCTTAGGATTACTCTGATCGATCGAATAATGTGCCGTTCTTCCGAGTCCTTTCAAGTTTTAACTCTTGGCTCATGGAAATTTGGTTTGTGCAGCTAAAAAACGCTGCCGAGAAGGAGAAGAACGAGAAGAAGAAGAAAAGAAGAGATTGAAGTGGTCGTGGGTCAATCGTGGCGAGGATTCATCTCGTACTTAAGTACTTTCTTCTATGCAAAGTTTGATGGAACACAGTCCTCGATAGTTCCCGTGTCGGTGTGGTGTTTTCCCGCTTTTGTGTATAGAATTACTATCTGACCTTGTTCTTTAAGCGTAGTTTCCCTCGAGTGCTTTCTTAATCTGTTTTGGCATGTCGTCGCACATTATCTACGGCTTACTGATAAAAGTCTTAAAAGTGAATGAATAAACATGCGCGTATAAATTCTAATGAAGGAGGTGCGCGACCTCGCTGCACTGAGACTCTGCCTACCCAAGTGCACTTTTTTTGGCGTATCCTTTGCATATGAAATAGTACTACTGGCTCTTACCCTTTATTGCATGAGTACTTCTAATCTTCTACTCGCCGCAGGTGTGTGTTTTCGGGTTTTATCCAAGTAAATTTCATAATTCTGGTTTTGTCCAGGCACTTTTAATTGATAATTGTCGTATTTTTTACGAGCCATCTATCTATAGTAATCCTATGTCGCCGATTATTCAGTTGGCCAGAAAAGCGTGCGACTGGTTTTATTCGATTGTACACGTTAGAATGGGCTGAGCGTATGTCTCTTATGTCTATTTCATTATGGGGATAATCGTTGCAAGCAAGCAGACGACAAGACGAGAATTCTTGATCACAAGATTTAAGCAGAACTGCTAAAAAAAAACGGGGACCTCCATCTCAGGAAATGGCGATGGGGAGGTTTAAGTGAAATTCAAATGTGTATGTTTAATTGTGCATGCAGCGCGACGTCGGCACTTATGTAATACCAAGAGGGACGTACTAAAACGGACGTACGACATGACATGTTGATGACATGCTGATCCAACATATTATATGTTAAATATATATTTTTATATATAATGTAAAAAATATATAAATAATAAAAAAGTATAGAGTTAATTTATATTAAAAATATTAATTTAATATTTGTTAATATTATTTATTATTTTAATTTGAAGTATAGAGAAATTTAAAAATTACAAACACAAAAGAGTAAATTTGAAGTAGTACATGTTATTTTTTTTATCTTCGGAGATTAATGAGATTTCTTATAGTGTTAGATGGAGTTTTGAGTTTTTATTAGGCTTGAAGGTTCTGTATAAAATAAGGTTCGAGAAAAATGAAAATTCAAGATAAAAACTTTCAAAGTATGACTAAAAAAAAGGAAGTCATTGCATTTGCCATGAAAAATCGCAGGCGACGTTTGCGTGAGGCGAAAAGAAGCAACAAAAAAAGAAAAATCACAATTTCAAGTTTGCTTTCACGAATGTAAGAATCATATAAATACAAGGTTTCTTTTTCTTCATCCTTATCAATCTTTTTGACCATGAGTCAACTATCCACAATTGGATCACGAAATCACTAAATCCAAACCAGTAAAAGGATGAAATTTCTTAACCGGATCTCGTTCC
Organism: Eucalyptus decipiens; assembly: GCA_014182575.1. Taxonomy (NCBI): domain Eukaryota; kingdom Viridiplantae; phylum Streptophyta; class Magnoliopsida; order Myrtales; family Myrtaceae; genus Eucalyptus; species Eucalyptus decipiens. Next base: position 4,270,185 of record CM024613.1, on the reverse strand, counting down.
GAAAGTAATGAAACTACTCAAATCCCAAGTTTGATTGAATCTGACTCCTTGTAGCAAACGTCGACCCTATCTGACATTTTTCCCGGATGTAGCCACACAACGACATGGGATTTCCAGAAACGGTCGCCAAGACAACATAGTTGGATAAGTTTGCACACGACAAGTGACCCTCTGAGAAAATTCCAAACCCCAATTTGTCGAATTAAAGCTGTGAAAAGTGTACGGAAACACACTTGGCGTAGGTGAGGTTGGGGTTAGTTGGTGTGGGGTGGTGGTGACTTGTGGTGGGCTGTGGGAGCGACGGAGAGATGCCGACAAGAGGCGCAACGCCGGCAATTACAAGGACATTCGATCATCACTCACGAGAAAGTTAGAACTCAAAAGTGAGAAACTTGAGAGTGAGAATTTTCTTCTTTCTCATTCATTTTTGTTATTTTCATTATTTTTTTCTTATATTTACATTTTGACCCTCTAAGTATTGAAATTTTTTAAAATTAATCTTATGCGTGTTGGAATCGCTTGTCAGAATTTCAAATTCGTGTGTTGCAAAGAGTTGACACGTGTCGGATTTTTCGACACTTGTTGACTACGTGTCAAAATGTATCGAAGCGTGTTAGATACGTGTCGAAGTGTCGGACGTGATATGAAAGCTCTCGAAAAGTATTGATATTTTTTAAATCAGCACAACGGGCAAGTGTAACTCTAGTCTAGCCACTCTCTGATGCATCCATTATGATAGATGTGTGAGCAAGTCATCCTTTTGGCTTCCGTCCCTCGCGGAATCTTCTCCAACTAGATAGTAGATTGGCACGTAGATCCTCCTAAATCTGTCGTAACCCTCTCTATTGCTTCTATCGATGATTTCGCCGACGACATGTGAAGTAGTTGGTCTCCGAAAGATTTTGTCGCTGCTGTGTTGATCCTTTCAATTTCAATGTCCGGGAGTGGGGTAGTTAGGACTGATAGGTTCCCAATCTGGTCCAATTCCAAGGCGGAACCGAGAATTGGACTAGGAGGACCGGCTCCCGGATGCTGGGATCGGGAACCGGACCGACCAGTCTTGGAATTGGGAATTGGACTGACTAACCGGTGTGGTCTGATCTGGTGGAACCGGCAATTTGCTGTTTCAGGCCAAAAATAAATTGAAAAATGTTGCAGCTTGCTGCCTGTGGCACATAAAATGTTGCACAAGCATTTGGAGAAGCAATTCGAGTTTGAGAGGGGCGTGAGCTCTTCAGGCGACGGCAGCTCGTGTTCCCATTTGGAGAACCAATTCAAGTCCTCTTCCCTCATTATTGGGTCGCTTCTCTGAGGTGAACATAAGAATTATCAACTTGCTCACTGTGATTCACCTCTCTTGGCATAACTGCGCTTGGAGAGAACTCTGGAAGCATAAAGTTGCAAGACTTTCTGAAGCATAGCCACAAGCCCAGGCTTGGCTCCATCTTCTTTTGCCTGCACACAGTATAGATATAAAAACCCAGTAACATGCACAAAAACTTATAGAAGAGAAATTGGCATTATAGTTTTGCTTGCAAAGGAAACAGACAAAGATGGTATTATCAAATAAGCAATCTTCATTGTGATGAAATTTCATTAGCATGAAATTGAAATGTCAATCCTAGCACACTTTACCTCACATTTGAGTTGAGTTGCCATCATGAAATGAAGAATTATGGTTTGTTCTTAAGAAATTTAAATATGTATAAAATCAATTATTCTAGTCTGGTCGATCTGATCCCCACCTTGGAATTGGGAACCGGACTAACCGGCCACCAGTTCCAAGAATGGGAATCGAGAATAGGACCGCACTCTCTAGGAACCATCCAGAATCTGCTGGTCCATTCTACTCCGAGCTCAGGTAGTTCCCGTTATAAACCCCTAAGGGTAGTTCTCTTGAAAAGGGGGTTTGTACAGATCACTTCCTTGTGTAGGAGTTAAGGCACGGCATTAATAGGATCGTTGGACATGAGATTAGCCTTCTTGTATATCCTGTTGATGATAGGCTCTTGGCGGTCGATACGATGAAGCAAAGCCATATTACCTGCGCGTGCCGTGGTACCAGAACTCATGCGGGTCCAAGAGTCGCTGTTACAAACGTTTGAACTCATGCGAAAAATACGATGGTCGTTTGCGTTCAGACTGTCTTGGTGATTGCACGAGTGGTATCCAGTCTCGGGAGTTTTAACAATCGAAAATGAGTTACCGAAGAAGATGGAATCTCAAACTGGCGAATATGTTCTGTATGGTCGAGTCTTAACTAGATTGAATTAACGCACTCCTACCTCAGAATACCCATCTAGAAGCTCGGAGCCGAGGAGTCGGTTGTCTAGAGGGTATGTCAATCGTACTCATCGCAAAAATTTGTTGAAGACTGAAGTGCAGCGAGAACCAGTTGCGATCGCCAGGACCATTGGAGCTGCTGCTGCGACTGTCTTGTGCCGTTCTCCGTTGACACACTGCGTAGTCATAGATCCTGTTCCTGTCCCTGTCCCTGTCCCAGTCCCTGTCCCTCCTGTGCCTTTCGCAGCACGAGAGAGCCTTTTTTTTTTTTTTTTTTTCTGATTTGGAGAGGGATGATCTCAAGGGAAGTGCCGGCGGTTTTAGGAAGTTAGAGAACGATTAACTTGATGAGCATTTGCAAATATACTTTTCTCATATCTATCTAAATGTAGGTATGTATTTCGGGAGACTGTCTTGTTTACATAGGAGTGCTAGTTTCAATTATCATCACCGAATCGGTTGTGGATTATTTAAAAATTATCTGTTTGAGATTCATGAAACTTGTTAGCCTATAAATGCAAACAAAACACCAAGGATTCCTTTTGGTCATCTGAATTTCCAGTATTAAATAGAATAGGTTCTATCTATTGTTTTGCATAAAGCTGAATATTTTCATATCCTATCATATCCACTATTTTTCCTCTCTTTTTATTCCCGTCCATCATTACCTCTTAATAATTTTTTTATTAAATAATGAATTATACTAATATGCCTAAAACATGATAAACATAGGTACTAACAAAACACACACACACACACACACACACAAAAGATATATAATCGAACAACAATAAATTCAAATATATATAACGAAAATTGTCCATCATCTTTTCTTTTCTTTTTTGAATTTTTTTTATATTATAATTCAAATATTATTTTGTATTAATTATTAATTTAATTTTTTAAAGTTGAAAAGTTTGTTATTCAAGAAAAATAGCTTTTATACCATGGAAATGAGAAATCATATTTATATTTATCCCACCTCTCAAAGAGATTAAATTAATAAATCATTAAAATGTTTATAACTAGAATTGCACAATCGAAAGATTTAAGATTGGATTGACCACTATTAGACATGTCAAAATAGGTCATTCAACACATATTTGGTGGACCAAGTCATTATATCAATTAGCCATATTTAATAAATAGTTTATAAATGATTTTAAAATGGCAAAACCTAAAAATATATGGGTGATAATGGGTTTATGATTTACTCAAATCTAACCCACTTTTGTGACTCTCTATTCATTTTTTATGAGAAAATCATAAATTCTATGAATTGTTTCAAGTTCAAATAAGTCTTGGTGGGCTCACAAGATGGGCTTTGCTTCACCCTTATTAAAAATATGAGATAAGTGCACCATAAGTCCTAAAACTTATGATGAAAGTGCAATTAAATCTTAAAATTTGTTAACATTTTCCATTTGTCAAGTTGGATGGAGTTTATGGAGGATTTGATTGCATCAACTTGATAAATTTTACAATTTGATTGCACTTTTTGAACATTTTAGGGCTTAATTGCATATTTGTGACAAGTTTTAGAACTTTCAGTTTACTTATCTCAAAAAATATCAAGATGGCTTATTATTTCCCCATTAATTTTTATTTTTATTAATCTTGTAAGTTTTGTTTGTAAGTTATTGGAGTATATCTTTTCTTGATTGCATTCGAAATTGTTATTTTTATGTAAGATTCTAATCTTAGTATTTGTCATTACATTTTGTGGTATGCATAACTTATCTTCTTTAATATCTCACAATCCATTTAATTAAAATTTCAATTCCTCCACATTATTTTTTGTTGCAATTTTATAAATTCACTACCAAATATTAATTTCTCTTATTCTTTGTTATAAATCAATGCAAAAAATGAAATTCTATTTATTGTTGAAAGCCAATTTCTTAGCATCTTATAATTGAAATAATGATGTTAATCACATAACATGCACACATGAAGAGCTTAAAGTGAATTAACTAGATAGATATGGAGTTTCATTGGTCAGACTAAATATGAAAGTATTTTAGTAAACGGGTTGGTTCAATTCAGATACGGATTAGGTCAAGTATAGGTTATTAAATTTGTATTACATTAATGATTCAATTTGGGTCAAACTACTTTTGACTCAACCAAAGTGACTTGATCACCCAGTTGATGGCTCTAATCTTGTTAAATATGTTTTGGACCTTTTAGATAGTTTTCCTTTCTTCAATTGGACTTGAAAAGAATGGAGATTGACGCACTTAGATCGGTTTAGACAGGAACAATAAGAGAACTCGAACATGGGCTGGGTTGGAATTCGAAGTGACTAGATAAGTTGTTAAGAGAATAGAATATATAATAAACCAAAAGTGCAAAGACAGGTCATAATGGTATGGTCAGTGCGTTGCTCATGATTCCATATTAAAACGTCTATAAACTGGATCCCGGATCTACTTAAGTTCTCCCAATTATTAAATATATATATCTATATGACATATATACATATACACATATGGGAATACGGTATTTTCGCAATATTTCTAATTGCTTTGTTCACTGTTTCTATTTGAAATATTTTTTAGGGAAATCATATCGTTTACAATGAGTTGAAATATATTATATGTCAATGTCTCTAGTAAAATAAACTATAAGCAATCCCCTTTATATGAAAAAAAAATGTTCTGAGAGGTACTCCGAAAATAAAAATTAAAAGGCAGAAGAACCTCTTTTCCAGCCTAACTTGGCAGATCAGTAACTAATCGGACCAATTTTTGTTTCAAATCATATATTAAAAATTTTTTGGTGATTCATTTTCATTATTCACGAACTTACTTTGAGTATATGTTTGTAAAAGTATCGAATTGACTTATACTCTATTTTATTTCAACAATATTGGACAATTGCAAAGTTCAACTTTGCTTGCAATTGTCTCATTTGAACATTATTTTGACCTCCCACTGCCAAGAACTTTCATGAGTTAACGTCATAACAAGTTTCATGCACAATTGATGTTCATGTTATTTTAATAAGTTTTAATCTAATCGAACACATTCAGAGAAATAGAATGATTGGGATGTATTTTCTTCCTCCACAAAAATATTTAAATATTTTATATATTAATTATTTTAATTGATATAATCGATTATTATTAAAAAAATATTTTTGGTTACAGAGTTTAGGCGGCGGCTTATTAATCTTTATAGTATATTTTATTTTATTTTTTGGTGACCGGGGCTTCAAGGGGTGTGAACTTCTCATGTCGTTGCGTGCCTCGGATCTTGACATTGATGTGGTTAGTGCCGTACATGAAGACGCGGGAGAATGACGCAATGAGGGAGAGATCTCGACCCGGCCTGGCCTGGCCCCGACTCAGTTTGGTCAAACGTGCCAACCCCTTTGTGCACGGCATTGGACCTTGAGAAAGCAAATTTCATCCTCACCGTCTAAAATACTTCCTTTATTCATTTCATTGAGATGTGTGTTGAGAGGGAAACGATGGGTTCTTACATAACTTGGAGACAACCATCTTCTCATCATCATGAGAAAATGATATAAACGATTATTAAATTTCGACTCAATGTGTAGTATGATTTTTGAATTTTTAATTTATTTGGTGTGGTTCTTGATTTTAATCTAACATGTAATGTCATCCCCAAATTGAATTTAGTTCCTAGACTTGATAATTCATGAACCAAATTGAACTAACGGTTTAATAATTTAAGAATTGGATTGAACATTTACTAAAAGTATTGGGATCATATTACACAAATTAAAGATTCTAGAGTCACATTACTTATTGGATTAAAATTTAGGGATACGTTGCATATCAAGTCAAAGTTCATAAACCGTTCATGTAATTATGCCCTCCATATTCTTGACAAATTGAAAAGTTGGGAATGGGCCTAGCATGGCTATCCTTTTTAAACCTTATTATCATGGTGGTGACCAAAACTCCGTCTTTTTAAGATTGCGAAAAAAATCACAATCAACCGGTCTTTATCAAGGTGTAAGAAATTCACAATTCATTTATCGAAACGACATCTTGAATTGTCATCTTAAGCAAATTAGAATTCGTGAATTCCCCATTGGATTACATTTTCCCCTTTCTTTAAGTTATTTGACATATCTTGTGAAACCTAAGGAAGCCTTCAACGTGCCACGTGGCGTGTATTGGTCAAACCAATGAGATAACCCACTTTATGTATAACTGGTCTTGCTTGCTTGTCCTATCTTCCCCCTTTCGTGCCCTTTCAATGTTCTTCGGTATGCCATTGTTGAGAAAGTCATACATAGGAGGTCTAAGACACCTAGAAGATAGTTGGTCGCCTTTGTCCCTCGCAAGATCATGGGTTCAATTACCACGGCATACCTCATCGAAAGAGATTTTGCAACTTGCTGACATCCTAATTACGATGATGGGCTCAACAATCTCAATCTTTCGAATTGCAAGGTGGTTTGGAGCAAGTATGGCTTAGACTGAACATTCGACAATGGTCGTTGAGAAATGGTAACATGTAGAGAAGTTGCTAGTATTGGTTGCTCATTCTTGTATTGCATTGGTAGAAGGAATATTATACATAAAGTATAGAAAAATCCACGATGACGAAATCAACCCAAGTTGCCTTATTCAATTTTCTTTCATCGTGTTTGTATCTTTTATCATTTGTCATCTTTTTTCGAAAGCAAATTCTTGAAAAATAGCTATAAGGTGGTGATTTTATTCAAGATAAAGAAAACACAAAATAAGAATTGTTCTTGCTGTAAATATCTCTTTAGATTAAACAATTTTTTTAATTTTGTAAAATGCGTTCAGATTAATCCTTAGCAAAAGAAGAAAAGTAGATAATAAATAATAGTCCAAACCTGCGTTCTTTTCTTTAGTATATTTGTCTTTTACTGAATCACCCTTTGACCCGTTACCATACTTAGGCGCTAAGGTTCTTAAGCTTTGATGAGAGAGCATGGCCCATAAAAGACACTAAAAAAAGGGCTAAAACAAAACCCACGACCCAATTGCTTTTTATTTTTATTTTTACTTACTCGATTTTATCAAGGATTTGATTTAATATATATGAAGATTGCGTCCCATCATACAAATTTAAAAAGTCACCCGCTTTTCCCTTAAAGAGAAATTTAAGACACGGAAGAGCCAATTAATTTATACCCTTTCCTTTGTTTTTTAACTTTCCCATCGTCATCTAACAATGGCCTGTCCCTTGCTTCACCATCGAATTTCACCCACATCTATTATTTGTGATTACTCGGAATCACATTTATATGATAGACACGAAAATTATAATCCATATCTAACAAAAGTCAATCGAATTATCTCGGGATTAGATTCCAATGGATTAAGTGGTTAATTTAATCAATCCCTATCTCCACTGGTATTAGAAATCAAGGATCTAAAAAGGCAAAAGAACAAGCTGATTAACCAAAAAAAGAAAAAGAAAAAAGAGTTCATCTTCATCATGTGTCATATTTTTAAAAGAGTGAAAAGGGAAGGAGGAGAAGAAGAGAAGGTGGTCATTGGTCATGTACACATAGAAACGCCCACTCTCTCTCTCTCTCATTCTCTCTCTCTACCTTCACCTATTTCACCTCCCTTTTTCCACACCCATTAATTAGATTCCTTCACCCATTGAACTTATACGGGGGGATTCCCAACTCTCTCTCCATACCCAATACCCATCTCAAATCTCCCCACTCGCCCTTGACTTTCCTCCATTCTTTTTTTCTTTTTTTCTTTTTTTTATCCTGTGTGGAGGCTTGCTTTTGGGTTTGATTTATAATCTTGACACCCACCCAATACATAAAAAGAACTTTCAGGACTCTTTCTCCATCTCTCTCGGGTTCTTCAGTCCTCTGCAAAATTTTCTTGTTTTTGTGTATGTTCTTGGTTTGTCCCCCCTTGAATTGCTCGAGTTGTATATGCGTTACAGGGCCTGGGGGAGGATTGATCAGTTTTTTTCTTTTTTCTTTTTTTGGTTTTTAATTTGGCTTTGTGGGTCGTTTCGGATTTTTCTGTCAATAAATTTGGGCTTGCTACTGTTTTTCTCTGGGTTTTCTTTGGAATTTCTGATTTTCTTCTCGATTAAGATAGAGAGAGAAAGAGAGAGATGGTTAAGCAGGGGCCTTGCTGTCACTGTGGAGTTACAAGTGAGTTCTTGTTCCTCCCATTTTTGGCGTTTTTGAATTATAGTCTTGGGGGAAAAAGAAAGTGAGGTGCTCTTGTCTTGATCCTGCATATGCAGAAAGTATGATTATATAGATGTATCGGCTGAACAGTTGAGAAGAAAAAGAGCATACCCATGTTCAGACATTATAAGATTGATATTTGGTGTTGTTTGTGTGGTTCTGTTTGAATATAATTTGGGAAAATGAGGGGAAAAAACACTGGATGTTATTGTTAAAGTTTGATGATTACATTAATTTGAGTTTGACTATCCCAATTCATTGATCTAAATCTGTGTATCTGTTGAAACTTCCGTGATTTTATTCGGGTCTCTTGAATGGTATGAGTAGTTGCCAATCGTGTAATCAATTAATTAGTGATGCAATACCCACCCCAAAGCTGTTGAGGATCTGCAGAAGTCTCAGTACACTAATATTTAACTGAAATAAATTGATTCCTAATGAGTTTACCTGCAAACAAAATTTTCTTCTAAAATCACATTAGACTTTCTAGTGATGTTTGATCTGGGCCTTCCAGATTAAACTCATTCTCTCCATGACTTATCCAAGATGTCTTGCCCAAGGGCCAGTTGCTCTGTACTGTTCTGCTCGTGCAAGTTGTCACTAACTTCACTCTTAGCCCCATCAAGATGTAATTATAGTGTCCTGATTTAATTGGTTAGAATTTGTGACAAGTAATGAGGTGATCTCCATATTATTGGAAGTTATCTGACAATGTAATACTGATTCCTCATTAATCTCTACTTGGGAAACCATCACAACATATCCATCGTGGATCATACTAATAGGTGCCTCTGAAACAGCCTATTCCTGGAGTTTGTACAGATCTTCTCTCTTAATACCTTGTTGGGTTCAGTTGTCATAGCTCCATTTAAAAACAAGCTTGAAGTGTGTCAATGCAGATTCACCCTTTTCAGCATACTGGGAACATGTTTGTTTCATTCAGCTAATTTATGGTTTTCTTGAGCTGTGACAATTTGCCGGGACAAGTCCTTGGAGTTCAAGTTGGGGGCATCTTGAGTTGCTCTTTCGTTGTATCCACTATTAATCTCTATAATGGTCTATGAGGGTGATTTCTGCGTGCTCTTCTGCTTGCCTGTGTGTTTAATCACACTATAAGAGTATTTTACTGGGGGATTCATCATGTTTTAGGATACTGCATGCCACATTGAATTGCATCTCTTGCTTTGCCCAGCAAATGTTAAATGTTGCTGTGCTTTTAAAGTGATCTGGAGTGGACATTAGAGTAATGATTGTAGAATAGACAAATACTTTTGCCCTTTCGACTTTCCACTTTTACACTTTCCTTATGGTTATTGATATGAAAAGTCTCATTTGGTTCAATTTGAATAGTTGGGCACTTCTCGTCATCTTGTATGCACAGAAGCATTTCTAGTCCTCAAACAACAGTCCTCCAAGTATACTGGCACTATTTGCTTGCTCTTTGCGGGGACATATACTTCTTTGGAGTTCTCATGATATCTAAATGTTGCTATAGGCACACCTCTTTGGCGAAATGGACCTCCGGAGAAGCCAGTATTGTGTAATGCATGTGGTTCTCGATGGAGGACAAAAGGGACGCTGGCCAATTATACCCCTCTCCATTCTCGAGCCGATCCTGAAAACTATGAAGACCACAGAGTTGCCAGAACAAAAAGCATGTCTGTGAACAAAAAGAAGGAAGTGAAGGTGCTTAAGCGAAAGTATGATAGTGAAAATACTACTGTAAGAGGAAATTCACATGAATATGGTCAGAGTTTCCATAAGTTTGCAGATGATGATACTAGTAACTGGTCTAGTTCTGGATCGGCTCTTTCCAACTCTGAAAGCTGCGCACAGTTTGGTAGTGCAGATGCCAGTGATTTGACAGGTTGAACTTTCAAACAAAAGCTAGTCTTCTCCTTTTCTTGTGCTCAATTCGTTACCATTCAAACTCAATTCAACCAAGTTCCCTTTTTTTCTCAGTGAAGGGATTGACAAAGCGAATAGATGTCTTTATTCTGCATAATGCAAATAATTGGCAGTAACGAGAATGAACATTGACCCCTCTCTTCATTTAGCTGAGTAATGCTAATCATATGTGCCACTCGATTTGTTAGGTCCAGCTCAATCGGTTATATGGGATTCATTGGTGCCTTCCAGGAAGAGGACATGTGTGAATCGTCCAAAGCCATCTGCAGTTGAGAAGCTTGCCAGAGATCTGCACACTATATTACATGAACAACAGTCTTCTTGTTTATCTGGATCCTCTGAAGAGGATTTGCTTTTAGAGAGTGAAACTCCAATGGTTTCTGTTGAGATTGGACATGGATCGGTCCTCATCAGACATCCGAGTTCAATAGCTCGAGAAGAAGAATCTGAAGCTAGCTCTCTTTCAGTTGATAACAAGCAGTTGAAAATAAACGATGTACATTCTCATCCTCTGACCATTCCTGTACATAACAACAAATGTGTAAATCTTCCAAGTTCAAAAGCACAGACTTTAGAGAGTCCTTTTGGGCAAGGGAAGGAACAAGGGCAGCTTAAGAGGTAACTTAACTCATTTTTAATCATAAAATTGGAAGAAGTAATGATGATTTCATGGCATCCTTTATTAAACTCACATTTAAAAATTTTAAAGTCTTCAAGTGCAAGGAGCAGTTTCTCTCTGGAATTAATAAAAGAGTGTAGGGGTGTTTAAATTTTGCATTCTGCTTCTTTCATACAAGTAATGTAATAATGCATGCTCCATACTGGAAAATTGTCTTTTAGGCGAAAGATGATCTAGAAGGGGGACAAATTAAGTAATGATCCATTCTTAACATTTAATTTATTGTTGCATTGCAGGGACAAGTCCCAGCATGAAAAGCTGCACATGTTAGGAACTCAAAGTTTACTAGTTTCTATTGAGCTTAGAGTAAGTGACATGATACTGCTTTCTCATAGTAACACTATGGAAATTTTTGCATACTTTTGTAGCTCTTTCTTATATCCATCAGATTATTTTATCCAACCCATTAGTAAGTTACTACTCGTCTTTGGGTCATGATGCAATACCTCACAAATGTTCCAGAGGTTTGTAAGAATGAGATCTTCTCCATTGTGATGAACTACCATGGCATGTTACTGAATAGATAGCGAATAGCCTAAACTTTAGGTTGCTACATGTCCATTGTGGCTTGGTGGTGAATTGATGATGAACGTAATCTTGGTCCATTGTGCAGATTGGTTGACTCTATTTGAAGAAACTTCACATTCATTGAATGCTCATCCTGTCTTCTTATGATTGGTGTAGGATGTCTTAAACTTTGATCACTTTTTCAAATATTTGACCTATGAAGAGCAACAACAGCTATTGAAGTATCTGCCTCAGGTTGATAGAGCAAACTTTCCAGATAGGTTAGCATTCTTTTTACAGTTTCCGGTTAATTTTTTGTGTGCTAAGGTATCACGATGATCTCTAGCCAAAAACATAAGAGAAAGAAACACAAACAATGTACCGTGTCGAATTGTGATTGCTAAAGGGCAGTCAAGGACTTCTGGCTTTCATTCTTTCATGCTGGTGCTCTTATTAACATGTCTTTGCTTGCACGTGCAGTCTCAGAAGCATGTTTGATGGTGCTGCATTCCTTGAGAACTTATCTTCTTTTCAGCATCTGCTTGCTGAAGGGTTGTTTGATCCCTCATTGCCTGTGGCAAAAGAGGAAGACTACAAGACTCTAAGGAGGCTTGTGCTGTCCGACTTGATCAAGTGCAAATGGGTTGAACATTTCCACCAAGTCAAGGTACAATGAAACTTATGTTTTGTCATCCATAAATGTGGAGATTGTGCATGATAATGGCATTCTAACAATGATCTTGCTGCAGAAATGTAAGGGTGGTTCTGTAAAGCCCAGCTCTCAAGGAGGTCGTGAAACTGTATCTAGTAATTTAATCAAAGGAAATGGATTACATGACATTCAGAAACAGAAGTATACAGGTTGTCCTCATCTTCTGGCACTTGTGTGCTTTAATTAGATAGAGGGAATTTCGTAGTTCTTCCAAATTCCATCACAGAACTGGAAAGCTTTGGTTTGCCGAAGTATTGTTGTGCTGCAAGAAGAAAGACTCAACTGAAGCTAATGGAAAAATTACTATCGTATGGCAGTAGAATGATAAGCTAACAGAAGCTCAAGGACATAAAGTTTATCCAGAAGTAGCTTTGGCAGTGGCATCTGAATCATATCCCATTAGTTAGTCCTTGTGCAGCAATTTCTATAATTATTTGCCCAATGATATACACGTGTCAACCATGAAAAATTATAATCTTATGTAGGTGACTATCCTGTTATACCTCAGAGAAAACTTATCAGCTTTGCTTCTTGAATTACTTAGTTGATATATGATGTTTGGCATTCTCATAAGATTTTCTGTATTTCAGATGTAAATGCAAAAATGAAGAGCCCCAGAAGAATAATCATGGGTGGAAACTCCAAAAACAAGGAAATCGCAGAGAGTGATGGATCTTGCTTCAGTCCAAGAAGCCTATTTGCAGTGCCTCCTGATGGTGGTGCTCTTTTGCTAGATTCTTTACATGTCACTGATGATAACTCTGAGCAGGATCTGCTGCTCGATGTGCCATCAAACAGCTCATTCCCACAAGCAGAGCTCCTCCATCCGGTTATGAGCTTTGTCTCCCAGCAGGCAAGCACTAGCAGTAGCTCACTGTACCCACAGCTTGTTTATCCCTGATAATGAGGCATCACCGAAGCATTCGAGCCTTATATATATATATATACCCTTTTGGGTAGAGTGGCTTCTTCGGTCGTGCTTGTTGAACAGGAGGTTAAATCTTTCATGAGGTTTTGTGGTTGTTTTTCATCACCGTCTCCTTTCAACTTGGTATATTAAAGGGATGAACAGAGGTGCTCTTTCGTATAGGACAGATGATAGGTGGCAGCGTATACCTCAGGATGCAAATGGTGATGACTTATAATTCCTGGATATCTTTTTATCAACCTCAGTCACTTATTGCACAATCTTTCAGTTATTAGCCTTACGTATCATGCTAATTGAAGAAAACCGAGCAGTAGAATGATCATTGGCTTTAGTCGAGGGTATCTTTACAGAAGTTGGGAGTTTGCAGGTTCTTGGATAGCTGATTGCAAAATCAACATGAGTATCTTCATCTCCATCTTGTTGGAGTTTTCTCATTACTGTTCTTTTAGCACGAGAGAAATTTGCTGCCAGGACGATTCACGATATTAGATAGCAAAACATCTATGGAAACTAGAGGAATTTAGCGAGTCTGATGGCTAAGCGAGGTTCGCACTTTTATAAAATATGTATCCACGATTAATCAAAAGTACCAAGCCAAGGTCTCAACCCGTTATGATGGAACAAATACCGGCTGCAGTCGTGGACATGAAATGTCAGCAATTTATCTTAGTTACTAATTGTATTGCTTGAAGCACCCTAAATGAGGCAGCGATTGTCACATTATGGTCAAGCTCAAAGCACGATAATCTCAATAATCTAAACTTTCTGTATTCATAAAGCCGCTGTACATTCTGCATTCATTTACGAGAACAGAACAAGATAAACATACAAAAGCTGTCTATACATAGCCTTGCAGTCCTCTTGTAGAGAAGTTCCTCTGAGCAGCATCTGGTTCGCCGGATTTAATTGTATTAGATTTCCAGGTCTAGCAATCTGTATCTTCATCTTTTCCAGGTTCAAACGGTTCATTTCTGTTCCCGAAAGAGTACCTCCAACATCAAATCAATTATTTGCCAGAAGAAAGTCAAAGTCATTGGATTGAATCTACTGCATTGGACCAATGTCCTCTAAACGGTCAAATCACCATGGAACAGCAGTGCAAAAATCCCAAAAGCCCCATCCAAACTATTCATCCTCCACCTTTTTCTTCTGCTCTGTACTCCCTGTCCCGTGACCATACCGGCATGGGAAAAGTCAGGCCACGACTCTTCACAATATGCATAATATTGGTATTTTCAAGGGTACGATCTCCATGAGTTCCCACGATCATATTCAAAACATCCAAAAGGTTCACATCCTTCTCCATCAAAGGGAAACAAGCAGGCGGCCGTAGCTGCGATTCCACATCCTTTTCTTTCCCTTGCCCCTGAATCGACGATGGCAATTTCCTCACTCCTCGAGCATCCTGAGGAGAACCGGTGGCATTATTATTTACACCAACACCCTGAAATCTTTCGACATCCACACTTGTATTTCTATTTATCTGCCCTTCACAATTGTTGCATCCTTCAGTTTCATGCCTTTCCACATTCCTCATTCTATTCCTTTCAATTTCTGCAATTTTCCTGCCCTTGTTACGCAAATTAGAAGTCTTACTTGTGTATCTGAAAATTTCAATGTCCTCTATGCTCTTCCAACCCGATTCTTTGCAAGCAACTCTTTGTCCATTATCAGTAGCAGGAACTTCTCTACCGATCACTGTGCCCTTGCAACCTCTATCAACTTCATTAACTGTAGAATTATCCTGGACCGTGTACTCTCTGGACAGTGAAGCACCGTCTTTTACTTTGCTCTTCAGGCCCGTTTCTTCGGAAGCATATCTTTGGCCATTAACGGTTGCAGGAACTTCTCTACCAATCACTGAGCCCTCAGTACCTCTATCGACTTTATCAAATGCTAAATTATCCTTGACTGAGGCTACTCCGGACAATAAACTTTCCATGCTCTTCTGCCCCAATTCCTCGCAAGCAACTCTTTGTCCATTATCAGTAGGGGGAACTTCGCTCCCAAGCACTGTACCCTCAGTAACTCTATCGACTTCATTTACTGCTGAACTATCCTTCATTGTGTGCTCTCTGGCCAATAAACCGCCGTCTCCTTCTATTCTCTTCTGTCCCGATTCTTTACAAGCAATTCTTTGTCCGTTATCCATTGGAGGAACTTCTTTATCGGTCACTGTGCCCTCAGGATCTCTATCAATTTCATTAACTGCCGAATCATCCTTCACCGTGTGCTCTCTGGACAGTAACCCGCCGTCTCTTTCTTCAACCTCCAAATCCATGATCCTTATGTCATTAGTACACTCGACCCTCAAATTCAACTTCCTTTTCCGCGAACTCCCTTCACAAACTTCAACATCTCGCTGCAAATCAGACCCGTACTTCTTCAAATTTTCCACAGATTTCACCAGGCTCTCCCTGATTTTCTCTGTCACTACCCCTAAAGGCGCATTGGGAGCCTCCAAACGCAACTTTATCTCTAAAATTCTCAAACTTTCGGCAGGATTAGCAGCCGAGCGATCTTTTGAAGCTGATGATACCCCCAAAGTTTCTCTACTCCTAACTTTCACCACCGCGGGACTCCCCGAATATCTCATCCTCTTCGCTGGAGAATCCTGCAAACTCTCACCGGAAGCAGGTGTTCTCACCTTCTCTACTTCTCCGCTCGAAACGCCGAGGTGGGACTCGGTATCCACTCTCTGCGTCATTTCCAGCTCCACCGAGAAACCCAAATCCGTGTCCCTGCCCAGATCGACAGCCCTACCGCTGTCCGAGCCACCCCAATCGACGGCCGCCGCGTTGCCTTCGTTCGCGGAATGCTCGGGCGGCGTGTGGTAGACGTCCTCCTGAGGGGCGGTGCTCCCGTCGTTCCGCGCGCTCTCCGGCAGCGAGACAATGAAAACCCCCGTGGGATCGACGGACGGCTCGCCGGCCTCCTGGGTCCCCACCTCCCCGTCGCCTCCGCCGGCGGCGCTCGCCGGTTCCGGCTCGCCAGCGAAGCGGCAGCTCCGGAGGAGCCGTTCTTGCGAGGGCGGGACGAGGCAGTGCTCGACGATGGAAGCGAACGGATCGATTTGCATGGTTGGAGGGTCCGATTCGATTCGATTTCGTTGCGAATCGAAGTATGGCCGGCGATTTCAGGGAGGACGCATGGAGGATTTGGATTTCTAGGGTTTCTGCGTCGTCGACGGAAGTTGCAGTTCTCCGGGGCAGAAGAAAGTTCCCGCTCTTTCTTTTCCTGTTTTGAGGTCGGATATGACTGTTTTTCGCGTTTTTTCTTTTTGGGACAAAATGCAGAAATAGGAAAAAGAAGAAGAAGAAGAAGAAATATTATAATTTGAAGACATTCCCTGTACAGAAAATAAAGAGAGCTGGCATGGACTTATCTTTTTGAAACATACCAAATATCAGAATTTTGAGGGAAAAAAAAAAACCTTTTGACCGTAATAAACAGAGCCCAAAATTTATATTTTCGAAAGGATTCACCTAGTGAGCTTTTTATTCATCTAAATTATTGGTGCTAGAATGGTACTTAACTTTATTTTGGACTGTTTTTATAAATTGGAAGAGAGTTTAATTAAATAACGACAATTTATTAATGCACAATGCTCAATTACCAGCATTTGGCTTTCTAAGGCGTATTGGCTACAGTTATGTTAGGTGTAGTGCTTTTGATTTCACGTTTAGTTTTCATTAGCATTAAACGTGAAAGCTTTATAAGAAAATGACTTAAGAAAAGAACCTTTTTTTTCGTATTATTTCATGCATCCAATGATAGCATTGTGTGAAAAATGACACGGCAAAAATAAATAAAACTAATTAGGAACTAGCAAATTTTTTGAAATTCAAATAAAAAATCAATTGAGATGAGTAAATATATAATTATAATACCTGACGCATTATTACTTTGGCTGCCTGAAACTAACTTCTAACTGATTTCATTTTGCCGCGAAACTCAACCGCTAAAGCTCTGTGTCTCTGTCTCTGTCTCTGTCTCTGTCTCGCATGCATGAACTTTCGAGTCTTCACTCTCCGTCTCCGATCACCATCGACATCCCTCGCATTCGACTCCATGATTCCTCTTAACAAGGCGGCAATCGCTTCCTTTCGTCCACTCTCAGGCGTGCACATTCGTTCTCCTACTCTGTTCATACTTCTTTCCCCTGCTCCGATGTCTTCTTTGATCGATTCGATGACGTGCCAGTACCTTCCGATTGAATTTTCATTTTGAAAGTTTTTGTGGGTTTATGTACGTCGGGGTGAAGTACCGCTGTCGAACTTTACGCCCAAGGCGCATGGATCGATTGGACATTTTTTAGGGATGAATGGAAACTCGACATATGTCGGTTAGTGCTTAAGAAATCAGGAGGAGCGGGTCTTTGCAAATGGCTTTGTTCTGGGTCTGATTCGCTGATTCGCGCTGCGAATGCTGATGCGATCCCCATTCGTTTGGGGGATCATGACGTATTTTTTTGGCAATCTGCATGTTGTTATGTGCTGTATGTGTGCGAATGGAGTCTGGCTTTGTACTGTGAATTTTGCTCCAGTCAAGAAAGTTCCGACTTCAGACTTCATATTGGGTTTCATCAATTGAAAAGCAGGGGAAAGCTAGCCATAAAGGGCAGCATGCTATCGCCTTTATGATTTTCTTTTAGCTATCTTCAAAGATCAAGGATAGGATGATGGCAAGTTATCTTTCAATCTTGCAATCTGAAATGTAATTTGTTCGGAGGGAATAATTGCTAAATATGTCATCTCCTGTTTTCAATCTTTTTATCAGTCACATGGTTGTTCTGTGCTTTTCCTGTTAATATTCTCTTTCTTTTTCCTCCGTTGCATAGTTTTGAATGCGGCACTGAATTTTACGTTGAAGGCGAAAGCTGGAACTAGTTAACCAAGAACTGTTGCATCGGTTGATGGGGATATCCCAAAAGGGAAAACAGGATCATTAGCTATGGAAATGGTGAAGGGAGGCTGATACAATGGAGCTTGAGTGGCGGAAAGTTTCTGCTGTTCGTGATTGTCCACCAGGATGTGGACCTTTTGCTCTGCAAATTTCTTTTTGGAACCAGCGGCTGATGCAAGTGACGTCAACAGCATTCCGGAAGGAGGAGAATACAGCCTAGACTGTTCATATGTTCATGGGAGGTTCTGAAGTTGGAACTGAGCCTCAACCTCTCAAGGCGTCTAATGTCTCTCCTTGCACGAGTAAATGCTTTAGAATCTCAGTCCGGAAAAGTGGGAGATGGGCTGATGCAGTTGACAGTTTACACTTTGTCAGTGAGGACGAAGCAGCAATTACATCTCTGCGGGCCTGGGATAGTAATGGGACGAGTTGAATTTGCAGAAGCTATAAAGTTTGAGTGCTCTGCTATTGATGCTAGGAGGAGGAGAACCAAAGTGGAGATATTACGCACGCTCCATACTTGGTACAGGAAGCTCTCGTATGAAAGAGAAGCCAAGTCCATAGAATAGAGAGGGCTTGACCTTCAAGCACAGAAAAATTCATAAGGCATGTTTATCCACCCTGCAAAGCAAATACTGGGTCCTGTGGAGCACACAATGATGATCTAGATGGCTGGATGCACAGGGAGGCAGAAGGCCAGAAACTCAAGCAAGGTAACCTTGCTCTGAAGAACAGCATATCTGCAAAGAATCTGTGAGGGTGTTCTGGGAGAGAAGAGAGAGAACACAATCTGACTCTACCGGTGCAAGAACATAGATGGGGGTTATCCATATATATATATAAGGACTATATCTGGTGGAAAAGTTTTGGCAGGAAAGGAGCCCACACGGCGTCCTCATACTCAAGTTCGTTTGGATCGGATTCCTGGCCAACTAGACCTTGTTAGCAAAGTAGTGGAACAAGTGTGGAGTGCAGGTGCATCTCTGTTCAGAAGATATTTCACAAGGGAAAGATTTAATTCCTAATCGGCTGTAGACACCATCAACGATGAGAAGCCCGTCATTTAACTACATAACACGGGCGGTATCTATCCTGAATGGTTCCGACCCACCCTGGTGATGATTGTGATTGCTCTGGAGGTTGCTCAGATTCAGGAAATGTCCTTGTATCATCAAGAAAGAGGGGACATCCAAAACAACCAGAATGGAGCTTGCGTAGAAGTCGGAGTAATTCAACCTGTGTTATACGAATGGGGGATTCTGATTTCGACATCTACGGGACTGTGACGCGATTCTTCACCCGCAGCTGCTCTCCCGACCTTCGCCACAAACCCCTCCATTACGATCACGGGAACAAGAGACTGCCACAGTTAGTGTTCTTTAGCTGCTGAAAACATTCCACCTCTGCAGGAGTCGACAATCCACGTACCACAACATCAGGACAACCCGATCAGGTTCATGATTCCGATGGAAAAGCTGAGAAAGAAAGTTACTGTTATTTTGGTTCTAGAGCATCGCGGGTGAATGCGAGAAAACTGATGGAAGAAGAAACTTTTCACGTCATGGAGAACCTATCTTGGTGTTGGCCTAGGATGGTTCCCGTGCAAGCTCCGGAAAGCTTTCCAGGTGCGTGCGCACGCGATTCACATTTCACGCATGATCCTCGCATATTCCTTTAGAAAGTCAGTATGATTCCCCAGCTGTTTTACCGTTGTCGTGTTGGATGCACGCGAAAAGGCGACAAGGCATGCACGATTGCCCTGTGATCACTCTCAAATGGCCATCAGTTTGATATCATTTGCTGCGGCACGAATTTGTTATTAATCATTTTCCCATCTGATGGAGCCTTGAGTTGAGATTTAATTTTCTCTGGACTTCTTCTTTTCTCAATTGATGATTGCCCCTCATTTGCATGTAACCAAGTCAACGGATCTTACTCGTGATTGAACCGAATCATAACATCATAATCACATGATAATTGATAATAACAATCAGTGACCAAATTACATAATATATACAATAATCACAGGGAATAAAATATCGATATTTAGAATCATGAATTTAATCGTAAGAAATTTGAATAGCTACTCTAGCATTTAAAAAAAGAAAAAGAAAATGGGTGGGCACATAAGAGGATGAAATAGCAAGTTCGTAAGAGAAGTGTGAATTAATAATTTCTGCTTTGGAAACTTTGTCCTCTTATACTCTAATAATGTAGGGTAACTTTTTTTTTTTTTTTGGATAAAAAAATTGCAGGGGTAATTGAAAATGGCTTAAAAAGAATTATAAATCTCACCTTTCTATTTGTAGCGTTAAATAAATTAATTAACAGCACTATTTTTCCAAAAGACACAAGGATCTCATTTCTTAAGCTTAGCAAAAAGAGGAAAAAAAGTAAATCACGGCAAAACAAAAGCACTGTGCAATCCTCGTCACTTTACTGATATTTTCCATATTTTCCACAAAAAAAAACATTAATTTATAAAAACCATCGCCCTGCTATATATTCACTTTTCTCTGTAATATAATTTTTAATTTCTCTCCATGCTCGCGAGTCCGCAGGCAAAGAAAGCCTCTGCTTACGTGTCCGCTCGCCGTCGCCATCGCCATCGCAATCGCCGCCGCGCCCGTGAACCTGCCTGGCTTCGCCGCCGCCGCCGTCGCCGTCGAATCCTCTCTCGCCGGGACGCGGTCCGGCGTTTCTCCTCCACCCTCCCCGCGCCTCTCGGGCTCCCTCCCTGTGTTCCGTCTCGTCATCTCTCGTCGCGGCTCCTCGGTCTGGACGGCCCTCGTCCTCCGATGTACGTGTTCGCATCTTCGGTTGATTTCGGTTCCCTTCTCCGATTCGTTGTTTAGTTGTCTTGACCGGAGCTTTGTTTTCCCTCTCGTTTTGATTGTCGGGGGGCGCAGAGGGTTTGAACCGGTGCGGCTCGGTTCGATTTTCTGCTGTTCTGAGCGCGTCGGAGCGGAATTGGAGACGGATCGGTAGCTGTTGGAGCATCGGCAGATTGGGCCTGCGTGGTGCGGGAAAATTGGGATTTTGATTCGGCTCGACTGGCTCTGTAAGTTTTGCGGTGAGTGGGGGAAAACGAGGTCGTTCCGTATTAATGCTCTGTGGGTGGCCATGCGATTATCGTTCGTTTGGAATATAGTTTCGGCTCATGTTTGTCTATTCGTAGCGGTTCGCATGGGTTGAGGTTCTAAGCAGTGTCTATTAGGCACAAGCGATGTGCGCTTGTGTGCGGAGAGGGTTTTTCGAGGTGATCCCGGAGCATGACCGACCTTCTCGTACGCCCCATGTCCATCGACCTGTGTGTTGTCATTCTTGGATGAAATTAAATAGATTCATAATGTTCTGCTTAGGCGGATATGGAACACGTGTTCCAGGAGTACTTGGAGATTTTTCGTAAGTGGGGCAATGATTTTTATGAATTGGTGGATGGTCATCTGCCGTTTGTGTTGTGCTTGTGTGGCCCATAGAGGTTTTACTGTATTTGGTGTATGGTTAATTTCCTAAACACGTTGATGATCGTGGTTGATGATCTCAGATTATTTTTTGGTCTTCCTGTGTAGTGTGATTTGTCTAACGTGGATAATATAGATCTGTTCTAGCTTTGTCCCATTCTGTCTTGGCCAAAATAGATGGTTCACTAATACTCTTGTTGATGGTTGTTTAATCTTTTACGCAATTTTGAGTGTCTTACTGCTTTTTTATTCAGAATTCAATGGCTGTCCTAAATAATACGCTTCGTCATGAGCCGTCAAGAGCTGTAACTTCTGTTTATGGCTGTAGTTCTGTGTGGAGATCTGGATTACCTGTGATGGCTAATGGCAATTGCTACTCTCGTAATGGCGCACCTAAGTACAGGCGAAGGATGGTTTCTGCTATTCGTGATTTTCCTTCAGGATGTGGACGATTTGCTCCAAGTATCAATGTGGAACCAACAAAGAGTTCAGTTTACATTGCCAGCTCTCAGAATAAGGGGACTGCAGCTGATGCTGGTGATGCATCGTGGGGAGGTCATGTTGATTCTAGAATCGGAGATTCTACAGCTATCCTCACACAAACAGGTGTTGTAGAATCTAATTTGAAAAAGTTGGGGCAGGTGGCTGATGTAGTTGATGGTCTAAGCTCAGTGAGTGAGAAGCAACCGACAGGAATGTCTCTGGGGACTTTAGAATGCACAGGAATTGTAGAATCTACAAAAGCTTCGGAATCTGAATTGTTTGAGAGAGATGGTGGGGTTGCTGCTGCTCCTCAAAATAAAGATACAACTGAATCATTAATTACCGGTTCCACCGGCAAGTCTCTTGAGAAACCTAAAGCTAGAAGCTATCCTCCTAGGAGAAGGGTTTCGGCAATTAGACAATTCCCACCTCATTGTGGAAGGAATGCTCATCTACTTGATAAGGAAGAGTGCTTGGATGTGGCCGCTCATTTGACGGAAATAAAGGTCAGTGAGGAAAGCCACTTGAAGAATGAGAAAACTCTAAGGGGGACAGAAGTGGCTGGCACAAATTTGATTAAAGAAAGTTTACAAGATTTGGATTCTCAGGAGTGCAAATCTTTAAATGAGGTAACTGAAGCAACTAAAGCTGAAGTTCAGGCTGAACATGAGGAGAATGGTGTTGAAGGCAAGAGAGAGCCAGAAAAGCTGGCAACATTTTCGGAAACAAACATAGAACTAGAGGTTGCCAATGATGGTTGGGGTGGATCTCCGTGTGGAAGTAATCCAGATCTTTCCGTCTGTCAGTCTGAGGCATATATTGATAAAAGCATCAGGCACAAGAGAAAACGGGCAAAGAAAATGGTTGTGTACAACAAGGAGGAAAGTCTCAAGAGAAAGCATGCAGACATACTAGGAATTCAGACATCAGAAGACAATGCTGGTCCATCACAAGTTTCATCTGGAAGGGTCCTTGTGCAAGGTCTGATGGCTGCATCGTTTTGTCCTTGGCAGCAGAGCAGAGAGGGAAGCAAAATGTCTTCTCCTAATAATATGACTGCAAGGATAGGGAAGAAAGAAGATCCTGTAGGCCCTGAGAAATCAAAATTAACACCGAAGAAAAAAGACCCTGTGGTCCCTGAGAAATTAAAATTAACTCCAAGGGTAAAGCTTATAGAGGCAAAAACCTCTGTGGGAAAGACTCCGCGGAAGAGCCAACCTTTTAAAGAGGAGTCTGCTCATGAAAGCACTAGCAAACTGGTGGTCTGGGAAAATCAGGATGTTGTGGACATTAATGAGCACCCTGAAGATCTTCAGGTGTTTTTGCATCCTAGAACATTTACTGTGAACCCACCTCCTCTTGGTCTTGGTCTTTTAGAAAGAAAACACAATGATGATGTTACTCGACACAAAGTCAGGGAGACACTGCGTCTGTTCCAAGCTGTCTGCAGGAAGCTCTTGCAGGAAGAAGAAGCCAAGACCAAAGGTGAAAACAAGCATAAAAGGGTTGATCAACAAGCAGCAAAAATCTTGAAGGACAAGGGAAGATATGTTAACACTGGAAAACAAATCATAGGTTCTGTACCTGGAGTTGAAGTTGGGGATGAGTTTCAGTATAGAGTAGAGCTGAACATTATTGGCCTTCATCGCCAGACTCAGAGAGGTATCGATTATTTCAAGAAAGGTGGAAATGTCCTGGCGACGAGTATCGTGTCATCGGGTTCATATTGTGATGATCTGGATAACTCAGATTTTGTGATATACACTGGCTCGGGAGGGAATGTGATTGGCAAGGACAAGGAGCCCGAAGATCAGAAACTTGAAAAAGGTAACCTTGCTCTGAGTAACAGCATATCTGAAAGGAATCCTGTGAGGGTGATTCGGGGATTGAAAGAAACAAGGCCATCTGATTCCGCCGAAGCAAAACCTAGACTGGTTACTACCTATACTTATGATGGGCTGTATGTGGTGGAAGAACGTTGGCAGGAACTGGGTCCACATGGCAAACTGGTCTTTAAGTTCCGTCTGAACCGGATTCCTGGTCAGCCTGAGCTCGCTTGGAAAGTGGTAAAGAAGTCGAAAAAGTTTGAAGCACGGGAGGGTCTCTGCGTGCATGATATTTCACAAGGGAAAGAGTCCATTCCAATATGTGTTGTCAACACCATCGATAATGAAAAGCCCCTGCCATTTGAGTACATTACTCGCATGATATATCCTGACTGGCTCCGCCGTATGCCCTGTAGGGGTTGTGATTGTTCTAGGGGTTGCTCAGATACGGAGAGGTGCATCTGCACTGTCAAGAATGGAGGAGAAATTCCGTACAATTATAATGGAGCTATTGTTGAAGTAAAGCCCCTGGTTTATGAGTGTGGACCTTGTTGCAAGTGCCCTTCCTCTTGCCACAATAGGGTCACCCAGCGTGGTCTCAAGTTTCAGCTAGAAATTTTCAAGACTGAATCAAGAGGTTGGGGTGTGAGATCCCTTAATTCTATACCCTCTGGAAGTTTTATATGCGAGTATATAGGAGAGCTCCTTTCAGACA
The DNA here is from genome assembly GCA_014182575.1 of Eucalyptus decipiens. Classification (NCBI taxonomy): domain Eukaryota; kingdom Viridiplantae; phylum Streptophyta; class Magnoliopsida; order Myrtales; family Myrtaceae; genus Eucalyptus; species Eucalyptus decipiens. The sequence goes on along the minus strand of CM024613.1, from coordinate 4,245,598 downwards.
AGGAAGCAGAAGAACGGACCAATGATGAGTACTTATTTGACATTGGCATTAACTACAACGACAGTAATCTTTGGGACGAGCTCTCAACCCTTATGCCTGATGTGCACATGGATTCTTGCGAAATTGTGGAGGACGGTGGTTTTACCATTGATGCAGCCAAGTGTGGGAATGTTGGGAGGTTCATTAACCACAGCTGTTCTCCCAATCTGTATGCCCAAAATGTCCTCTATGATCATGAGGAGAAGCGAGTTCCTCACATAATGTTCTTTGCCGCTGAAAATATTCCTCCTTTGCAGGAATTAACTTACCATTACAATTATACGATAGGTCAGGTTCATGACTCTAGTGGCAATATTAAGAAAAAAGATTGCTACTGTGGTTCTGTGGAGTGCCCGGGAAGGATGTATTAAGGAGAAATGACTGAAGTATGTTTTTGGGTTTTTGAGAAGGAAGGTGTGCTGTTGGCCAAAAAGAAGAGAAGGAATTTGTGCTTTCTCAGGTAAGCTCCCTACCGAACGCAGGCTCTCATACCATGTTACTGGTGATATGCATGTACCTGACATGACATTATAAATTACCCAAGCTTCTTGCTTCACTGCTCTTATTTGTTTGTTAATTAAGCACAGAGGATAGTTGGTGTCGTCGCGCTTGCACACAACAAGAAAATGTGCAGAATCAGAGCCGTTGTTAGTTTGAATTTAGCTTTTTTGTAAATACTGTACTGCGTTGTATTTCGGGTGAAATTTTATATGACGGGAGCTGAATTCTGAATTTTTCAGCATACTCTGTTTTCGGTCTGAGTTGATATAAAGTTTTCTTAAGCTCCATTAATTTCACGAAAAATAAAAGATTTGGAAATATTTTCTAAATAATACTCACTTATATTGCTTACAAAAAACAGATATCGGAAAAATATTTTCATTGTTTGCGGAAATGTTTGCATATAAATCGTTATTGATGATGAAAATATTTATTGACTAATAATATCAAGCGATACAAATAATTATTTTTGGGAAAATGTTTTTGAATCTTACACTTTCTGCAAAACATACGGAGCTTTAATATACCTATCAAATTTTTAACAAAGTCTTTGAATAGAATAATCAAGCTAGTTTTCAATTGCAATGTGCAAATTTGGATGGCTACAAAAGATTCCAGCGCTGGCAAAAACAAGAGAAATAAGGCAATATTTAGAAGTCTTGAGTGTTTGTTCCGTTATAAGCTTGTAACGCCGATTGGAGTACTTTTAGGAAGAGAAGTTAGAGAGAAGACATTTGTTTAGGTAAAAGATAAAGTGCATGATTGGCCCTTTGAAAACACTATACAGATGTGGTTTATTAGTGTGAAAGTGTGTTCTATTATGTTGTGTGCATGTGGTGTGAGAATAGCTATTGGAGGGTTTCAATGTTGACTAGATCTATTGGGGATTGTCATAGGAGCCTGGCGTTATGTGGCAGAAGGTGTTACAGAGCGCACAACAGAAGCTCTTTTTCTTCACCTGGGAAGATTATCAAGAGAGGGCCCATGTTTGACTCCATCAAAATATTTAATTGGACCATCTTCACATAAAAGTATAAGCCGAGTTAGTGCTACCTTTGCTTGAGGTTGTTGGGGTTAGTGCGACCTTGGGCGACAGTCACAGTAGGCTAGATTGCCGAAGCTCATCTTGCCTCACTGGCGACGTCGCACAAGGTGAGAGCATTTCCGAAATTATGAACGTTTTTTTTTGCAGAAATTATGAACGTTTTTTTTTGCAGAAATTATGAACGTTTAGTGATCTCCTTTTATACTCCTTATCATTGAGTGTTTAGTGATCTCCTTTTATACTCCTTATCATTGAATCTTCCCGTTGGATAATTTTCAAAAGGATCAATCTCCATAATTGTTGAAGTCGATCAACTGGAATTCTCGTAAATTTTGTCTTCCATGCAATCAAATCTTTGATTTCTAAAATTAGGGTAGCTCCAATTATGGAAAATACATTGCTTTCGGAATGATTGTTAATCAATCAAGATATTTTGCGTGATTGAATATTTTTTGTACATAACATTTAAGATTGATAGTTAATCAAAATCTTCTAAGTTAGGAATCCATATCAAATTGCAAACTGTTAAGGGTTGAGAAATCTTGAAGTCTGTGATAAGGTTGACTACAGTGCCACATTTTTCTTATCTTCTTTCCTTTAGATATTTAGACTTCATTCGCAAAATGTGGCATTTATGTAAAATGTTTTCCAAGAAATCATTTTTTAAGAAAATGACAATATTTCTTAATATTTGGTTGAAATCTAAAAATGAATTAGAAAATATTTTTGTCATTTGAGAAGAAGAATCTTTTCCTCCGTACATGCCTTTCGATAAATTTTTTTATTTTTTTATTTTTAAAGTTGATTTTCAAAAAAATTTTCTTCTTCTTCTTCATTAGCCAGTCGGTAGCTACAAAACTCGAACCTTACCAGATCCGACAATTTGGGTGGGGCTCAAGCCTCCTCCAAAGTCACTAGAGCCTTAACAATGTTTGGCGAGCCTCGCCCAACTTGTTGTATTAGGTGAGGTGGAGCCTTGCTCTAGGCTGGCGAGACTCAAGCTTACTTGTGGTTGCTGATTGGTCGAGAGAAAGGAAAAGAAAGAAAAGGAAAACAAAAATAATTCACAACTTGGTTTTTTTTTTTTAAAAAAAAAAAAAAAAAAAATTAGAATAAAAATATAAATATAAAGGAAGAAGTGTTTGGTGAAAAAAAAGGGAGGTGAAAGGAGATGAAAAATGTTATCCCTACTTGAAAAGTAGAAAATTTCAATTTTAAATTTTTCTTCTATTAATGGAGAATGTGCTCTCCAATCGGTTTAATTTCTGTAAATTGAATTTCATAGAAGTTATTTTTTGCGAAATGAAAGCAATAGACTTTGTTCCTTTTGCGGATAATGATTTTAGAAAAATATTTTCCATATTTTTTTTGTATTCGTTTCATGGGAAATGAAATGATTAGGGAAGACATTTTTCATTAGCGGAAAAAAGTTTTCTAAAATAAGGAAAATGTTTTTCACTCTCTTTTTCTTTTTCTTACTTACACCCATGTTAAACTTTCCATCTTTCTTTTTCTTTTCTTTTTTCATTTAAAAAACGAATTTTTAATTATTTTTAATTTTATATTTTCTCTCTTCTTCTTATACTTCTATCTTGGCCGGTCATTGGTAACAACAATGGTTGGCGGTCAGATATAAACAAGCCTCAAGCTCGTCGAACTCTAGCAATCTCACCATCACCAGATAGGCAAAGCTCGAGGCTTGCTCGATCAGTGGCTAGTTCGAGCCTTGTCAGACTTATTGGGAGTTTGTTTGTAAAAACAAATTAAGTGTATGTTTCCTTATCTCACATAGGAAAAGTGGGAGGAAGTGGGCTAATTAATAAGTGTGGGGTTTCTTTAGTGTATATAAAGAAATGATTAGCTATGGGTTAGATCCCATCATACTCGCGTGCGGGTGCGTGATTATTAGGCGTAGTTAGCACGTTTGCACGCCCGCGATTTAATTAGCACTAATCCATTTGTAATTTTTATTTTTTCTTAATTTTTTTAATTATTCCGAATTTTTGTTTGTGTCTTTTCAAGACAACTTTTGGATTAGATACTTGTTCAATTTGCAACCTTTCCCAAAGGGTTGCATTTGTTCATTTTTTCAACTTCTTCCGAATGGACTCTCTAGGCAATTTTCGAAAGGATACATTTGTTCATTTTTACAATTTTTCACGAAGAGTTGCCTATCTTTTTTTAAGACTATTTTATATATACATGTCGGTTTTTAGAAGAACAATGTGTGATCATTTTATCATTTCAAGCATCATTTCTAAAAAATTATAGCCATCATTTCAATTGTTTCATAGAGAGATCCTAGAGAAAGACTAGAATTGCAATATAGTATTTTCATTTTGAGACTTTGTTGTATCTTGAAGGAAATTTGCCGGTGACCATTAGCGTTGTTGTGGGGCAAATAAATCCTTAAAAACTGACATCACGCTTCAAAGTCCGACTTAATTACTTTAAAGATCTTTGTTCTACCTTATCGGAGTCATATTTTCCCAACAAGATCAATGAGAGCGGCGTTTCAACTAGTCACTGTGGTCGACAACTGGCCAAAGAAGAATAAGATAAAAAGAAAGAAAAGTAAAAGGAAAACATAAAAGAAAAAAAGAAAAATAATTTTAAAATAGATTTTTTTAAATAAAAGTAATTAAAAATTGATTTTAAAAATAAAATAATAAAAAAATTATTGAAAAAGATTGCATGAAGGAAAATATTTTCTTTACCCAATAGTGGAAAATATTTTCCGTTTCATTTTCAAATTTCAGCATAACACCATAAAATAATTGCATTTTTCCTGAAAATGACTTCTTGAAAAATATTTTAGCGAAATGGTTCGTTTCACGAAAAATAATTTCTAGGAAAATATATTCTAAATTTTCTAGTGTTCATTTCATGGAAAATGAATATGTCAAGGAAAACATTTTTCCGTTAATAGAAAAATGCCTTCTAAAATGAGGGAATTTTTTTTTTTTTTATTGAAAAAGAGGAAAACATTTTTTCTTCTTTCACATCACTTTTTCATCAAATATCATTTCCTTTATTTCTATTTTCTTTCTTTGTATAAAAATTGATTTTTAAATTATTTTTTTATTTTCATTTTTTATTCTTTTCTTTTTTTTTTCTTTTCTTCTTAGCCACCACGACAGTTGGGGATTAGAGTCAAGCGAGCTCGAGCCTCACCAACTCGCCATATTCTAGCGAGGTTCAACCTTACCAACATGTGGCGAGGCTCCGCCTTGTCTCACCTCACCTCACCCGAGCTCGCTTAAGACCTAGAGGTGTTAAAATGGGTCTTAGACCCATATATAACCCATTTAAATCAAAATGGGTCATATATGAGTAATTTGTTTTTGACAAAAAGTAATTAAATGGGTTTAATAATTAAAGACTTTGATAGGTGGGTGTTAAATGGGTTGAATTTAGAATCCATTTTCAAGCAAAACCTCACAATCTCTCTCTTCCCTCTTTAACTTTACAATTATTTTTATTTATAAAAATCGAAATTATAATTATTTTTATTTTAATTTCTCTTCTTTTTTCTTTATTCTTCCTCCGATGGTCGGCATGGCGATGGCCGGCGACTGGCCAAGTGAGCCATGTGCTCACCGGATCTAGCGAGGTGGAGGCCTCGCTAACGCCGGCGAGGCTCGAGCCTCGTCGATCTAGTGAGACTCGAACTTGCCGGCGAGCCTCGAGCTCACCAGATCTAGCGAGGCAGAGGTCTCACCGATGTTCGGTGAGGGGCGAGCCTCGAGCTGGTCGGATTTGGCGAGGCGGAGGCCTTGCCGATTTGGCGAGACTCAAGCTCGTCGATGTCGGGTGAGGCTCAGCTCGCCGGATCGGGCAAGCCTCAAGCTCGTCAGATCTAGTGAGGCAAAGGTCTCACTGATGTTTGGTGAGGGGCGAGCTCGAGCTCGTTCGACAGCGGCGCGAGCCTCGAGCTGGCTGGATTTGGCGAGGCGGAGGCCTTGTCGATTTGGCGAGACTCGAGCTCGTCGGTGTCGGGCGAGGCTTGAGCCTCGCCGATCGGGCGAGCCTCGAGCTCGTTGGTGTCAGGCGAGCACAAGGCTCGCTTGTGGCCGATCAATTGCCGTCGTCATGGTAGGCGGCCGATCAAAAGAAGAAGAAGAAAAAAAAAAAAAAAAGAAATTATATTTTAAAAATAAAAATAATTAAAAATTTAATTTTTAAAAAATAGAAAATAAAAAATAATTAAAGTTTGATTTTTTTAATGGATAAATCAAAATTATCCATTAATTTTTTGTTGTATAAAACTATTTTAGCATACCATATATATATAGCTTTCAAGTATTTTAATAATATAATCTTAAAAATAAACATAAGAATAAGTTTTTCTAAATTTAGTTAAATATGAAAATATTTTATTAATATGGGTTGGATTGGGTATGAGTCGAAAAATTTATATTAAACATAAATGAGTCGCCAAATGGGTTAATGGGTCGCCAATTTGAGTTAAATCATTAACGAACCGACTAAAACCTATCTCGACCCACTGTTTATGTTTAACAGCTCTATTAAGGCGTGAGTTTAGGCCTTACTAGATCTGAGGAGTTGGGGGGCTCGAGTCTCACCTAGCTTGTGGACCTTGCCACATGCAAGAGAGGCTTGACCTCATCGGTATTTTTTAGAAATAAAGAATAATTAAAAAATCGATCTAAAAAATAAAATAATAAAAATGTTTATTTAAAAAGAGTGTATAGGGGAGAAGATTTTCTTCACCGAACAGCAAAAATGTTTTCCATTTATTTTTAGAGAAAAATAATTACAATTTCCTAAAATATGATCTCCTGGAAACACGGCATTTCGGGTCGAACTCCAATGCGTCCTTCGTGTTCATCCATCATCGGGGAGCGTCGATCTCTCGAGCCGATCGCCGATCGCCGGTCGCGGTCCTCGTCGGTGCGCATTCCGGCTCGCGGATTCTGAATGCGATTCCGCAGCTGCGAACGCCCCGCGCGATGGAAGCCTAGGGTTTCTTTCTGTTAGGGCGTCGATCGCGCATCGCCGAGCGTCGGAGATGCCTGCCGGCTCGACATTTTTGGGTTAGTTTTCGTGAATGAATCATGGATAGGTTTGAGGTCGTTCTGCTGATCGACGAAATTTAGTAACCCGCGTGTGGAGATTTTTACTTTCTTCGGTGATTACTTGACGTAGACGGAATGGTGGATGGCCATGTGGTCTTGCCTTTGTGCTCGCTAGTCCTCGTTTCTGTGCGTGTTGTTCTGTCATGAAGTCGGTTTGGTCCCATTACGAAGCAACCGTGAGGAACCTGAGGCGTTTGAGTAACTCGCGTGCGTATGGATTTGTTCTCGGTAAACGAGAGACTGACTGAAATGCATTGAGCAGCTGGTGATTGGTTTTTATTATAACACATTGAGGAAGTAGGCACTGCTTGTCCACTGAAGATGTAGTCTTTCCACTTTGGTTTCATTAGATTTTTAATTTTGATGTTGTTGAACTTTGGCAGACCTAGAGCAGATGCTGCAAGAATTACGGCACAGTTGGTCTCATCCAACAGAAACTTGTGAAATACTTTGGAAAACCCAAACATTTAATTTGACACCGGAGCCACACCTTCCCGGCCTTTAGGTTGCTGTAACTTCTGATTTTAATTTTGGTAATCGTTTGATTAGCTTTGATGAGGGGGCTCATTATAGTAGCTCTATTGTAGTTCCGCTTGGTGTGAACGAATAAGCAATTAATGTTTCTTCTCTCTTGTTGCTTTTTGTTCCCTTTGTGCAACTTCATGTATTCCATAGGTGAAAGACATGCATAAACAATTGTATCGGCTTGGTCCTTTTCTGTAGTCTTGTGTAGTTTACGGTGACATATCATGTGAAATCTCTGTTCTGTGTTCACTTCCATCAAATCAAATTGAAGTCCCATGGTGCTTTTATCACCTTCCTTCCGTGTTTTTTTGGCTGAGTGTGATTGTCGTATAGGTTGGCTTGGCTTGAATCAAGTAGAACCCAATAGGATCTATCAGAATGGTCCGGATAGAATACTGGTTGTAAGTTAGTATTACAATTGACAATGCTGATGCATGAGATTCAGCTTCTGATGAATTATGTACTTCTAGCAGTTTCTATTATCTGATTTTTTCGCACTGCTTTGTCAGGGTCCTATTCTTAAATAATACCATACTTAAATGATACTATAACCTTTGAATCTTGGATTGTTTAACTGTGTGCCCATCTTAGTAGTGGATGTATTAGCTAAGTCATATACACGCTGGCTGTTTCCATAAATGACTTGTATTGGCATATCAGTTTTTTCATATGCTAATTTAAGCCAACTCATGAATTTTAATCTTTTTTTTTTTTTTTTGAATTATTCATACTCTTCTTTTATGCCATTATTATATGCATTGCAATTTTAGGTATAATTTATGGTCTGCAGTTTAAGGATTGACAGAGGCTTGATTGCAGAATAATCTTGATGGTTATGATCTTTCTGGATTGAATTGCCATGCACCGTGAGAATTGATTCCTTAGGTCAGCTTTCTATCATAATAGTTGGATTGCTCTGGATTATGCTGATTTTAACTTGTTGACTTATCTCTAGCTTTGTAGTAACTCTACATGTCAACCTTTATATTTAGCTCAATTTGTCCTAGTCTATCAGTCTTTGAGCTTCCCCACGATTTACTCTATGAGATTTTAATTGATCTTTCAGACAGGTAGCGTGGATGTTTTGCACTGCTACTATGTCTATGGGCAGGACAATGAGAACTCTCAATGTAGAAGCCACAGGATGCTCGATAGGTGAGGTGCTGTTCTTCCTCTGAATGAATATGTTCTATGTATCGGAACTTGAAGGAGTTTTGGAAATACTCAATAGTTTGCAGTCATTATTTTTCATTTGAAAAGATTATTCAATAGCCTAGCAAAGTGTTCCATGCAGATTTTTCTATATGATGTGTCAAACTGCTTTATTTCTTTGAACTTACAATAATCACCTTGAATTTGAACATATTTACTCTCCATTCATGTTGGAAAGGTTCTTTGGTCTATCTGTCAGTCTTGCTGGTCCCACTGTTTTGCGATTTTAATGACTAGAAGCTATCATGTCGTGACAATGCTTCGGTTAAATTTATTTTTGTCCTTCTCATAAAATCATCTTTATCCTTCACTCAATAGCTATTTGTGACATGTCTGCCAAAAATGGTTCATTGATTAGATATCCACGAAAAATTATGATGCGTGCATGTGGTATTGTGTTGCCATGGATTTAAATAATGTGTGCATTCATCATCTTGGTGCAAAGCTTTTTAAATTAGTTCTTCTCATCAGAATCATTTTTTGTTTAACTATGGAGCTAGTCATGGCATGTCATTGCAAAAAAGTGCAGCTGAAAAGATTTGATGCATATATATTGTGTTCCATTTAAAAGTGTGTATAGATTAAGCTTCCTTCTTGGCATCCTTACTTTTATATTCTTGAAGTTTATAGAAAGGCAAATTCAAAACATAAAACACTATAGTTCTAGGAGTGAATCCACGTAGATGGTATTGTTATGATTATGATTAGCTTGTATGATGATCTTCTCAGTCAGTTTAACCTCACCTGTCTCAAAATAGGTGTAAAGCAGCAAAGGTCTGGAATTCTTCACATCTGACATGAGAAGTTTGTTGTCTTTCAAGATTTTGGCACCGCATTATGGGAATATGAGTTATTATTGAGTATACACTACATTATGCGACTTGCTCTTTTGCTTATCTTCAGGCAGCTTGAGCACTTTGTTGTTGTTCACCATAGAGAACTGAAAGAGGTAGTGTGTAGAACCTGGCTTTACAGTTTAACTGCATATATCCATTTTTTGGTTTTCTTTGTTTTTTCATATGGAGATGATCTTTTTCCAATTGGTAGCAAGAAACTTTGTGCTGAACCAAACGGGGTTGCATGTTTGGTGAAATTGAGGTTTCTGCTGAAAATTTAACTAATACATCAATGCAATGTGCGACTCCTGCTCGCACTCCTGCAAATGTTCCATATTCATTGCTTGCAGCAATAGATTAGCATGCAGTGAGGCAAGAGAATGTGAGTGTTGTAAAATGCCATCTATGGCTTCTTATATTGGACCAGAATATGAAGCAGGGTCTTTAATCACATCTGCCAAAATTGTTATATATAGATCCAGTTAGATTCCTTTGTTGGTGGATGTGATAAGTGCAAGTGGAAGAATGTCACAAGTTCAAACGAATATAACTGTTGACTTTGATACTGGAAGACTGAAAGAGGCTTCTAAATTCCCAATGTTTGATTACCCATATGTTTGAGGTGCAGCACTTCAATACTTGCTAAAGGACAAGGTCTCATGGTGGCTGGTTTGCAAACTTCATGAAGTAGGCAGAGGGCCAAATAATATGGATGCACAAGGTGAAGGAGTTATTCATTTGGCTGCAGGCTTCAGTTGTGAATGGGTGAGGGGCTCTATAATAGCTGCAGGTGTTAATCCCCAACTTTTGTGATGCCTGCAGAAGAACAGCTCTGCATTGGGCATCAAATTTTGGAAGATAAGACCATCAAGATCTCGGAAATTATTTATGTACACCAGCCCATATTAAACCTTGTTATATTTTTGCCCTGAAGCTGGCCAGATCATGGGGCTTGTTCTGGTCAGGACTCACTGAATGGTGACATCTATAGGTGTTTGGCGAATTATGTGATCTCTGTTTATGCGATACCCACTCCAGAACCAGTTGCACTTTACAGTCACTGCTTTTCACAACTCTCTGTCCTGTTCAACAACACTGCTGATAATCTATTTGTTCATCAGTTTGAATATACATGGCTGACTATGAGGAACATGCTTTGTCAAAATTGCCTTAAGCTTATAAAATACTGGAAATACAAGCTTTTTTAGTAGTCTTGACTATTCAAATTAAAAATAGGAAAATTGCTGGATGAATTGATGGTGATGCCTTTGGTTTTCTCTCCAGATTGAAAACTCTCTCTATTAATTTGTCCTTTTACAGGGAGGAGACTGATTGAATTCGTTGGACGTGGAGCAGCTCCAGGAGCTGTTGATGATCCAAGGCCCCAGCATGTCTCGGAGGTCAAACAGCGTTCATTCGGCTTCAAGCATGAGGCATTACGGAATTGCTCCATTTGTGGCTGAAGCAACTTTTTATTGGATTTCTTAATGTTGGACTCTTTTCTGGACCATACTCGTAATTTGAGCTTATTGACTCAGGGATGTTTCTGGCCCATGATTTACTTTTTCATTGGATTTCTCAATATTCTGGAAGTTGGCTCGGGTGAGGCTCAAGAGGCCCTGGCCGATGGCCGTGCTCAAAAAAGGGCCTATGGCGAGGCTCAATCTATTGGGCCTATAGGACCAACAGCCGGGGCCCGCTGGCTAAATATTTGGTCTGAATTGAGATTCTATCGGGCCCATATTAGGTCTGAGCTGGTTCTGGTCTTTAAAGAGTAAGTGAATATTGGGCCTATTGAGCTCCAAGAGGTCAGTAGTCGGGCCCAAATGGCCCAGAATGGCCATTATTTTAATGGGCAGGCCCATTAGGCATTTGGGCCCAAAGGGCCATAATGAGCCAATTGCTTTTACGGGCTGGGCCTACTAGGCTATTATAATTTTATTGGGCCGAGTCCAGTGGGCCCAATGGGCCCATCACAGTGGGACTTAGACCCAGTTAGGCCCAATTATTTCAATAGGCCAAGCCCAATGGGATTTGTGTAGACCCATTGTATGCTTATTGGGGCAATCCCCAATGGGCTTCATGTAGTTATATTATTCTAGGCCCATTGGGCCAATGTGTCGGGCCTAAATTAACAGGTCCAACGGGCATACCAAGGCCTTGTTGGGCCTATGGGCCCGTTGTATGAGTACTGGGCCGGGGCTCAATGGGCTATTGGGCTTCAATGGGCCAGCATATTCCGTAGTCTACCTATTGTTGGGCCGGGGCCAATGGGCTTTGACACATTAGATCATTATCAATGGGCCGATGGAGGCCCACATATGGCCCATTTTGGGCCCACTAGAGGGGCCTTAAACCAAGAATTGGACCTAGTTTAGGACCAATGATTTGTGCTTTAAGGGTCGAGAATCGGCCCATTACATTTCTTCTGTCCACCCTAGTTAGGCCTATGCCCGTTAAATGGGTGAGTCGGGTCGGGTTTGGGTCGGATCATAAATGGTTTGACCCAAATTGACCCATTTAACTCGTTTATGATTCATTTATGATACAAAAATTTTCGACCCTGATAATTTTTGGCCCATACCCAACCCATACACCCATAACTGTTTAACTAAATTTAAGAAACCTTATTATATATATAATGGTATTGTTAAAATAATTTTATACAATGAAAATTTAATGGACAATTTTTATAATTAATTTTTTTAAAATCGAATTTTAATTATTTTTTAAATTAAAATTTTAATTATTTTTATTTTTAAAATATAATTTTCTTTTTCTTTTTTTCTTCTTCTTCTTCTTTTTGGCCAGCCCGCTGGCCAAGACGACGGTCGGCGGGCGGCCATAGGCGACCCGGAGCTCGCTTGGCTCACCGACGTCGGCGAGCTTGGGGCTCGCCCGATCCGGCGAGCTCAAGCTCGCCAACGCCCAGTGAGCTCGAGTCTTGCCGGATCGGCGAGGCTCGCCCCTCGCCGGACATCGGCGAGGCCTCGCCTCGCCGGATCCGGCGAGCTCGCCCCTCGTTGGATCTAGCGAGGCTCAAGCCTCGCCCCATCTTTGCCGGCGAGTTCGAGCCTCGTCGAGCATCGGCGAGGCCTCCGCCTCGCCAGATTCGACGAGCTCGAGGCTCGCCTAGCCAGTCGCCGGCCATCGTTGTGTTGGCGACCGGAGGAAAAAAAGAAAGAAAACAAAAAAAATAATTATAATTTCGGGTTTTTTTATATAAATTTTTAGTAAAGTTAAAGAGAGAAGAGAGAGAGATTGTGACGTTTTGTTTTGGGTGAAAATAAATGGTTCATTTTTAATGGGTTGATAAATGGGTCTTAAATGGGTCATAGAGCTGACTCATTTAAGACCCATATATCTTAGTCTTTACCCATTAAAATTCATTATAGTTGCTTTAGGAAATAGGCTTGACCTATTAATGACTCATTTAAACATAAATGGGTACATAAATGGATCAATGACCATTTTGACACCTCTAGTTAGGCTTAACGTTCATCTCATGGGTTTGGTAATCGTTTAAGTGGGCCCTTTCGTGGCCCAACAGGCTCGCGGTTGGGCCATCAAGCCCAATATTTGGCCGTAAAGATCTCGTTGCGTTGTTCAGTTGTCGGCCTCTTCTTACACGACAACATATTTACAAGACATGCAACAGTTATACTAATCCAAACCTTAATAAGCATTAAGGTTATACTAATTCCAAACTTTTTTTGTTTGGGAACATTTTTTATTTTTTTTTTTTCCCGTAAAACACATCCTGGACAATGAAAAAAGAAAGCAAAAAAAAATTGTTTCTCATTTCGGAACAAAATTTAGGAACACTTTTTCTCTCTCTTCCATTTTCTTCTCTCTTTTTCTTTTTCTTTCTTTTTCTTTGCAGACAGGCCCCTAGTGAGGCTAAGCGTCGCCTTGGCCGGGCGAGCTCGAGCTCCCCGTTCGGCGAGGTTGACCTCGCCGATTTACGCATCCCTAGCCGGATGCCGAGGCCGACCTCGTGTCGAGCCGGCGAGCTTGATCTCGCCCGGATTCGGCGAGGTCGAGCTCGCCCAACGGTTGGCGAGGCTTGGCCTCGCCGGCCACCGCCCGTCGCGGCGGTGGCCCGACGATGCCGAGCCTCACCGGCCGGGTGAGTTCGGCCTCGCCGGATTTGGGCAAGCTTGGCTCGCCTAGCCAAGGCGAGGCCAAGAGGGGCCGGCGAGCCTCGCCGTGGCCGGGCGAGGCCGCCGGCCCTCGTCGGCCGGTCGGCCACCATGGCCGAGGCCGGCCGGCAAAAGAAGAAAAAAAAAAAGAAAAAAAAGAAAAATAACAAAGAAAATAAAAAGAAATAAAAAAAATTATACAAATTTAAAACGCGTTTCAAATTTTTATTAAAACAAATTTATCAAACGCGTTTTTTTGTTCAAAATTGTTCCCGATTTTTTCTATTTCTGTTTCCTTAGATTTTTAAACGAAATGTTCAAACGCGCTCTAAGCGTCCATAATCTTATCAATTTGACATCTCCCATAGTCCTGTTGCGTACACAATAGGAAAGAAAAAAGGAAGATGATAGAGATTAGTGGAGGGTCCTATTTTCACGTGCTTACCATCTTGTGCATGTCACGCGAAAGCTTTCTGAGTACTAATGAAAGACACTCAGATAATCCCTCTTTTCCTGCTCCCCCATCCAAGGAAAACATGGACAGGCTCTGTTGGGTGACCCGTGGCGGTAAACTTATGAGAGGTTGGCCACGGACTAGCCATTCTGTCAAAGAGGTCTTCCCATTCTCATCAGTAATGTCCCGCGCAGCTTGTCATTCAATACTGTTGCTGTGGTAGTCCATTGTTATGGTCTACAAGTGCTCCAATATTTTGCTAGATACCAAAAAATCTGTGAAGACTGAAAATGCATGAAAATAACTGGAGCTTCTAAGAAAACTGATGCCGATTAAATATTACATCCACGTTGCGATGAAAAGTTCCAGAATGGAACCAACATTTGACAAAATAAGTCAAATATATAAGCAAAAAAATGCCATAGTTCTACAGGGATCCTTCCACCGAAAATTGTTTCTTCAAATCATCTTGAACTAAAAGTGGGTAGCCTAAGTAACTCGAATCTCGAATCAACAAATACAATTGGCAAATGATTATCACTGTCTTGAAAGCTCATTCACAACTATGTTTACAGAATTACCCAACTTAGAGGCAAAACTCATCAAATCTAGAAAAGCTCTTAACTTTCTCAATCTTACCGCTGGTTAGTTCTTTTTATGGGTAACAAAAGTTCTGTTAAGTCACAAATCTATGAAAGCCAACACAAAACATTGACACACGCTTCTAGGTAAAGCGAGCTGACATATGCATAAAAATAAGTACAACGATTGAGTTTGTGCATGGATGAATGATATTAGGACTAGGAATTTCATGATCAGGATTTTCAATAAAAATGGCGTGAAGAGCATTTCAAATGCTGTCAACAATGGCTAATGGATGCAATCGCATCAAGATAGGTAACTTCATTTCTGAACATTAGTCTTTCATGTGCTATAATCGGCATTGAAACATTCTTTAGCAGCACACAATAGTATATACCCTAAGAACATGGCCAAACATTGATGGTATCATACTATCAGCTAGGTGAATCAAACTTTCCAACATGCGCACAGTTGTCCTTGCTGCATTGTTATGAAATGCACAACAATCACCAAACAAAATAAAAGGTAGACCTAGACAAGTAGAAGAGATGAAAAAATTAAGAGAGGGAGTTTATATAACCTACATTCTGAGTAGCAGATGCACAATGAGGTTGACAATAGCTTGATGAATTTTTTCAGCCACCTTAGTAAGGACCATTCTAAGACATCCTTTACAAAGAGAATGTACCTACAGGAAATGAACAGATCCAATGTATCAATATTTTTCCAAGGAAAAGTTGTGTCGATAAGAACAAATTACATGTAAAAACCACATGCTTTAGAATCACTGGAGAATAGAAAGATCAGTAGTCAGGTTCTAGCTGATTTCATGGTGTGCATAATAGATGGCCGAAGTATAAAGTATAATCTTCTTGAATTTCAGAAGCCTCTCAAGGACCTCAGACGTAAGTTATATCTATGACAATACAAATCATGGTTTACTGATGATCTAGATAGACCCAGATGCCAGAACTCAAGTCAGCTTACCTATAGCAACTTGAAAGATTGGCTATTTGCACCAGTAACTTCTGGTGTCTCAATCCTGGAGTATGGTGACCAGAATGTCTAAGCTAAGAGGTGGAACAAGGCATTTTGAATTTCAGAAGCCTCTCCACGACCTTGTATGTAAGTCATATCTATGATAATACAAGTCATGGTTTACCGATAATCAAAATAGACCCAAAAGCCAGAACTCAGGCATCTCCCCTAGAGCAACTTGAAAGACTGGGGTACTTGCCCCAGTATTAAATAGATGCCTACAAAACTCATATAGGAATGCGTTCAATTTCAAGCTTTGTCATCAATATTAGCCTTTCTACAGCACAAATAGGCAAATATCATGCTTCAACCAATAGTTCCAAAAAGGATGTTGCTAATGTTCTTCTACTTTGAACTAACCATGAACCATTTAATGAGAAAATTAAATGCGCCATGCTAACCATTTTGGAATGGTAAGAGAAGAATGCTAAAGAAACCCATTTGAACACAGATATTGCCCTCCGCCATTGTCCTGAGTTAGCTCAAATATTTCTCAGTGACCCAGAAATTACACTGGGCTACTTAAACTTCCTGAACAAGATTGTTGACCAGGTTCTGGAGTTGTATTGAGACAAACCTTCTTATTGTTAGCCATAATTTTGAGATTATGTATAGATCTACGTCCAATCCAAAATAATTTACTACCTCAACATTTTGTATTGCTAAATATTTGCTAGATCTTCATCACAACCAACTTTAGTTGACTCTCCCTATTTATTAGCTACACAAAAAATTTCTGTCAGTTCAATTACACTGAAAAAAAAAGAATTAATTAATTAATTTGATGACTCACCTCAGTAGAACTACGTCAAATCTGTAATAAGGCACTGGCGAGTGTCATATTGACAGATAGAGCTAAAATAATCATTACAACAGCAATAGCAATTCCAGCAATGGAATTAGTGTCTCAGTTGGCAAACCTCTAAAAATGCCGTTTATTGGTAAAGTAAGATCTAATTCTTTCTCTGATGCAGAGAGATTGTGTGATTAGCTTGTGCAATCTTATGTGAAACAGAATTTCGCATTTTTCATCTTATGACCGCAACTTGCAGTCTAAGACCGTGATGCAGAACAACGGAATATAGGTAAACACAATTCAAGCAAGGCTTCATCTGACCAAAAAAAACAAAAAGAAAAAAGGTAAGGCTTCAGATTTGTTTCACCAAATATGATTGTTTTTATGCAAAGAGTAGTTACAAGACCAGCCTAAAAAAGAATGAAAGTTCATTTAAGTAGTGATTTCTTGCAGTGCACCATGATTTAGAAATTATAGAAAAAGAATTGATTGCCCCACTTTTACAATGAAATGAAAACACGGTGACATAAGCATACTAACATCTGTCAGTAAACTAGCTGAGAGAAGATTAAAATGGCTATTTCAGCATTTCAATGTGAGGACTCCGCAAACAAGCCTTTTAAACTTCTAATTTGATGTCACAGGAAATTTCTTTTCCTTTTACAATCAACATAACTCAATATATTCCCACATTGCTCCATTACAAAGGGTCATTAACATCATCTGATAAATTAGCAGGATCAAGTTCTGATTATTTGTTAGTTCTTCGTGGTATGGCTAGCCCAATGTTCAATTCCAAGTATAGCTTTTATAATAATATAAGAAAGTGATCACAAGGAGAAAATTCACCTTAGCAACCCCATCATCTACTAATCCCTGGCCTCCTGTTTGGTAGCGCTGGCATGTTTCCTCATGCTGTTTGCAAAAAAGTTTAGTCGTCAGCAAGAAAACCTCCTCACCAGCAAAAGCCTTATAAATGCAGCTAAAAGTTGATCAATTCATAAATAGCATATCCAAAAGTACTGTAAAAATTTGAAGCTTATCACGTCATAGCATTAACAACCTGCTTCCAAAGAGCGACGGACTACAGTATGCCTTGCAGGTTCCAGCAAAAAGTTCCCATGACTATGACATTAAGGCCTTAGATAAGATACAATAACACATCTAGTAGATCGCCTCCAAGCGAAACAACTGAAGAGCTTTGAACTAGTTATTGTTGCAGTGATGGCAGTGACATGAAAGAACTGCAATTAAAGCTCCATTAAGCCTCTCTGCAGGAAAAGTAACCAGTCTGATATGTAATGATGGTGCTTAGACAAAGCGCAAGGAACTAACCATTACGACTTCCTCGCGAACGTTGGAAAATATCCACATGACGTTTCAATCGCTTCGACTCGATTACGTTTTCCACTCGTGATTGAGAATACCATACCAGTTAGTGCGACGAAGATAATCCATCCACGAAGCAGGGAATACGACAAAGGGGAACGCGCCACGTACTTGAGCCCTAGCGGCCGCGTCTTCGAAATGAACTTCGAGCGCTGAGTCGGCCGAGAGAAGACGAGGTCCGCGAGAGGAGGATCGCCAATCCACGAGCTCTGCAAATCCGGAAGAGAGAGAGAGAGAGAGGGAATGAGAAGAGGAGGGATTCGAGAATTCTTCAGCATCGATGATCGAAACAAAAAGAGAGAGAGAAGAGAGAGAGAGAATGAAGATGATCCGAGGAGAAGCGCATGAAAGATGCCGCCATTGACGTCGCCGCAAGTTCTTGAAAATGACAATTGGTAACATTTCTTCTGAGACAGATAATTTTTCTAAAGTCTAGTAATTTACCTAATTTGAAAGTATGTTGCTTTGAAAGTAGTATGTTTTGCTTATTGGATTGGTAAGCTTTCTTTGCCGGCCGTAATTTTCTTGAATTCATCCTCATTTGAGTGTACCTATAGTTGGTTTTTGGATAAGGACAATTATTCTGGTGAGGAATGCTGTCATATAATTAACCTGAAAAGTATAGTGGGCTTCTTCTGGATAGCCTCAGTGCTGGGTGGAACTTTTATAGCAGGCCAAAGTGCAATTTTATCCTCCTAAGGCAACACAAA
The DNA here is from genome assembly GCA_014182575.1 of Eucalyptus decipiens. NCBI lineage: Eukaryota > Viridiplantae > Streptophyta > Magnoliopsida > Myrtales > Myrtaceae > Eucalyptus > Eucalyptus decipiens. The sequence goes on along the minus strand of CM024613.1, from coordinate 4,227,230 downwards.
TCTCATTTATTATAGCCAATCACACCAACAGAAAGAGAAGATTACAATCCCACATCCCACTGATAAAATGGTACAGAGACCACCTTTATTTAGCCAAGGCAGGCAGAAAGCCTGGCCTTATCTAGCTTATTGGCTAAGCCTGTTTCTATTAGCAACACTAATGCCCCATGGCATTGGCCATACCTGAGCTATTCCTATCTAGCTATAATGAAAAGGCAAGCACACACTTTCCCAATCAACATAAAGAAAGGGACTGGTTTTTGGCTTTTCTAGTCCAGCTGCACTTGGGAATCATAAACAGCACCAGCTTTCCAGTCAGCAGGGAGGGCGTACTTTGGCTACACCCAAGACCCACCCACTTGGAACCTCAGGTACAAATCGCCTATTGGCGGAGTTTGCGTGTCGAACACTGCTCCGTACGCTCGGCGCATCGGCTTCCACTCTTGGCAGTCATCCTGAATCGAAATTACGAGAAAGCAAGGTCATTTGTCTTGTCGACTAGTGGTCTCTAGAACGTGTTTATGTCGATTTATGGTTCAATTTGATTCTACTTGAAACCAAATTGTAGCAAACTCATGGGATAATGGATGACTGAATACCTGCCAATACTCCGCAGCTATGACGTCATCTTTGCCGGCGACGTATAAAAGGATGATAGCTAAGTAAGAAGGGTTTCTGCTGTGTTCACTGACGCTGACAAGGAGGTTTTGGCCGGGGTATCGGCACGGAACCCTTCTGAATTCGACCTCAACCACGCCGTAGGCAAACAGCTGCTTTGTTTGGTAGTCGTCCGGTTTTGCCATCTTCGCATAGGCTCTGGTGCTCAGGATGAAGTCCGTCCTGTCTCCTTCGCCATAGTCCGTCACCACCACGTACGCTCCTTCGCCCGTGCACTGCGGTTTCGTGCACCTCACCTATACTTAAAAAAAGTAAAATTAGACTGATGAAAAAGTTAAAAAAGAGTCATCATCTATTTATGTGTAGTCTATATGAAGTTAAACCTGATAGCAAGCACCACATCCAGATCCATTTCTGTATAGCCTCGAAACTCCAGTCACATAGCCATCGTAGACGGTCCTGCCATACTCGCCGTACCCACAAGCTCCAGCTGCCATAAACATTGCACTCATTAGATCTTCTCTAGCAAAAATTGTTCTGTTTCAAATGTTTGGTTTGGGCATAATGAAATGGAGCGGTTCGAAGAGTGCATGTGAACAGCCAAGCCTTCAAGTACTGAGCGAGACATGCTACTACACAGATCTTCTCATGTTATATTGCGCTCTGCCGAGTATCAAGGGAAAGAGCGCATACCCACGAAAAGTTATTCATGATGTAACGGAGCATGCCACATGACTATAACCGAAGTTAAAAAAGTTACGTAAAAGATAAGAAATGTTGTTTTGTGTACTTTTCATGACACGATACTATTTTAGCGACATGTGCTCTACTAGCTTCACACTAATGTGTGAACATAATTTATGTGCGGCGCTTGTGTGGTGCGGTGGCTGATGCAAGCTTGGTTTCTATCACAGGAGACGGAGCGTGCACATACTTGGAGTCCCATAGCAGTCAGGGCTGCCATAGTAAGTGGCTCTCGAGGGTGTAAGTGAATTTTCACAGTGACAAAGTGCTGGCAAGAGCACCAGGATACAGAGAAGACAACTATAGTTCATTGCAGATTTCATGTCTCACTCAATGTACTGATCCTAATGCAAGACAAGTAAACTCAAGCCTAGAGGACTCGACTAGAGAGAGAGAGGGAAATGGACAAGAAGGTTTTGGGATGAGAAACATTCATAACCAAGATCCCATATTTATAGCTGAGATCCTGAGGGTCAGGTTCTTGAGGACCACCCACTATTTCTCCCTCCACTTGTGAGCAGATAGTACAGAACCCAAGGGAGACTTGAGCTTGTAGAATTAGAATACATTGGATAAGTACGTGTGGACCTTCCGTGGACCCTTTCACTAAGATATTTCATCATTACGTAAACTACAATTGGAAGGCTTATTATATTAATAACCTTTTGCTTCTCTTTTCTCATTTGGTCAGCTCACTGCATCTGCAATTAGTCTGGCGTGCTATGACTCACAACGCATTCCGCTTCGACATTCAAAGAAAATTGACCTTCTAGTTAAACGAAGAAATCCTAAACTTATGCGCAGTACTAGCATTTCGCAATCTCTTCATCTTAGGATAGATTTTGATCTCTTTTCATTCGCTTCCCATGTGAGTATGAAGCTATTCTCATAATGCAGTGTTCATTTATAATTATTCGATCTTGTAATATTACATATTGAGTAGTAAGTTTACAATTGTCTTTATGGTGACAAATGTTTATCGGGGGCCAAATTCCTATTGGAAGTATCCAAGAAATTCAGCTGAGTTCACTGCAAACAGTACCACCATTGAGACATGAGGTTTTTTTTTTTTTTGTATGTCCAGGGAACCCCATACAACTGACAATTGGTGGGTAAACCCTAGGGTGACGCTAGCGGAGGACCCACCACCCCGACGTCACGTTTAAGATCACATGCGTCCTGCGGGATTTGAACTCTTCTATCCTGGGTAGATTTTATGGGGGCTCTTATCCAACTAGGCCACTGCAGGCGAATGTGAGACACGAGGGTTTTGATCTCATGAAAGATTTTCATTTCTTTTCATTAGCTTGAAATACTTCTCTTTGTCATGGGATTGTTTTCGCTTCCCTTATAAGTATGAAGCTATTATCAAAATGGGGCATTCATTTATAATTCTTTGATCTCGTAATATTACATATTGAGTAGTAAGTTGTTTACAATCGTCTTTGCAGTGACAAATTTTTATCGAGCGCCAAATTGCTATTGGAAGTATCCAAGAAATTCAGTCGAGTTCATCGCAAATAGTAACGCTATTGAGACATGAGAATCATGCGACTACAAAACAGCTTTCTAGATAACTAATTTAAATTAAAACCTAATAGCTAGAAGCACTCACAACAGTAAAAACCCACTTAGCTGCTGAGCAAGACTCTCTTGCTACTTAAATCTGAATTGAATTGATTTGCTGAAGTCAAAGCAAAACTATGAACTATCTACAACTGGACATTGCCGACAAGTCATCATTTGGTTGAGTCATCGTTTGGTTGCAGCGCACTTAAGAACTCTAGAATACTAGGTAACCCCCGGTTCCTTTTTTCCCTGTCGAAATTCAGTAAAAAACAAATGGCAAATTAGGCTTAAAAGCACCCGAATGATTGTCACTACGGATGGATAAAGCAAATTGGTTTTTGACACCTCAACGACCTTTCCCTATTTTGAGCAGCATTCCGAGTGACGCAATATGCACGGAGAAAAGGTGGAAATTTGAGAGGAGCATGATGTGGAGACACGATTGAGGTACAGAGTGGGGTAGGTGACTCCGGATCCTTGCCGTCCACGTGGCAACCTCACTTCAAATACGAGTACACCGCTCTAGGTTGAATCTGCTCGTGCGCGCGCGCGGCGAGAGAGAGAAATTTCGAAGGCCAGGCACAGAAAAAGTGATATTAACAGAACCGCAGAAAATGCAGGACCATTTACGTTTTCAGCTCCGATGTTCAGGCATATATAAGATTAGATGCATCTCCCTCCTTCCATAAAGTTCTTGAGAGAGAGAGAGAGAGAGTATCGAACCTCTCTTCCGTTTCATTTTTGTCAGATTTACGGTGTTTATTATAGGAGGCATAAAATTAATTCACGCTACAAATGTGGAACACATTGAGATTCAATAGTTGATGATTTACGGTAGAAAAAACCATGCCAAGAATCACGCCAAGTGTAGGCTAACTTTTTACATTGGAAAAGTGTTTGCAAAAACACAATTCGCTTAGATTAAATTTTCTATGGGATGTGCTAACCAAGACAAAAGAAGAAAAAAAAGGAAAAGAATCCCTATAGTTACGAATTTCCTTAAAAAAGGAAACCTAGTGGTGGGGCCCACACGCAAATAAGGAGCAAAAACGTATTTCTTTTTGTCACTCGTGTGAAGCGGCGGAATAAAACCCTACGTAGAAGAGTGGACTGTTGAAGCCCTTTATGTAGAACGAGCCGCGAGAAGTTGCACGCCGCTTGAGAAGACGCCGTTGCAGCTTTACTTAGAAGGGAGCCGCGAAGATTCAGAAGCTGCTCGTGTGAAGCTTTGATTAAAACGTGAAGCCATAAGTAGAGCGTTTTGTTTTAAAGCTTGAACAGACAGTAATTTTATGTCGTGAGTTTATATCCAAGTGAGTTGTTTATTTATAAACACTTTGAGTTTGGAGTTAAATTTAGATGTGGGAAATACTTGAGCGTTTGAGCGATTGTAAATTCTGATTCTCCGATTATAGTGGATTATTTGTTACTAGCTCTCCCCGTGGATGTGGATACCGATACTTAGACCGAACCACATAGATTTCTAGTGTCCTTATTTTTCTCATTTATTTCTCTGATGATTTCACGTTGACGTAAATTGCAAGATTTTGTCGTTTCTGTGTATTATATCCCAACAATTGGTATAAGAGCTTGGGGTTGGATTTTTTAATTGTGATTTGGAGCTTTTGCTTGTCTGATTATTATTTAAAAATTCTGTTATTATAATTATATCTGAGAGGAAATCTAAAATTGAGAAGTTTAACGGGAGCAACAATTTTGTGTTATGAAGTATCAAGATGCGGACATTATTGACAACATAAGGTTTGGCCAAGGCATTGGATAATGAAGATGAATTGCTGATTATAATAAAAGTCTCAAAGATGGTAGAGCTAATAAATATAGCAAATAGCACATCATGTTAAATGGATGAGATCTTAATAGAGGTTGGTGAGGAGAAGGATACTGCAGCATTATGGGCAAAACTTCAAACACTCTATGTAAAGAAATGTTTGAACAATCGCTTATATATGTTGAAGAAGATATTTCAATTTAGATATACTGAAGGTACGTCTATTAAAATCCACCTAAATGAATTTAATAAACTCATGTTAGATCTGAAGAACGTCGGTAATATACTTGATGATGAATAACATGGCATGATGTTGTTAGCCTTTTTACCAGAGTTATGGGAGCATTCTACTGATTCGATGTTGTAGGGGTGTACTACTATTACCCCAGAAGAGGTAAAGTCCACCTTAGTTTCTAAGGAGTGGCAGAGAAAATTGCGAGATGATGGCTTGGCGAAAGGAGCAGCGCAAGCACTAACCATTCAGGGTAGAGAACAACATCGAGGGCCTAGTAGCAGCAGAGGTAAAAGCATATTGAAATCACGCTATACAAAGTTCAAGGGTTGCGTGAAGTGCTTTGAGTGTCACGAGGAGGGGCACATCGGGAGAGATGTCCAAAGCGGGGGAATAAAGCTGATAGACAGAATAACACAAGCAGTGTAGCAAACGTTGCCGATGGGACCAATAGTGATGCAGGAGCTGTTTTATGTGTGACTGCTACTTCGTTAGGAGACGAATGGATGCTAAATTCGGAGTGTTCTTATCACATGACGTCTCATAAGAACTAGTTTACTACTTACCAGACTGCAGATGGTGGTCGGGTTCTTTTGGGGAATAATGCAGTCTGTAAGGCTGTGGGGATAAGAACAATTTGGATCCGGATGCACGATGGGGTGGTGCGCACATTGACAGATGTAAGGCATATACCTAAGCTCAAAAAGAACCTTATTTCTCTGGAGACACTCGATGACATCGGGTGTAGGTACATCGCTGAAGGTGGAGTACTGAAGATCTCTCGAGGTGCCATGATAGTGATGAAAGGGAAGCAGTTTCATCATTTGAGTTAGATTCTAACTTGACTCAATTATGGCATATGTGGTTGGGGTACATGAGTGAGGCAGGTATGATGATGCTGAGTGAAAAAGGATTGTTGAAGGGTTAGGAGACAGGGAAGTTGGACTTATGTGAGCATTACATCTATGGGAAGCAGCACCGAGTTAAGTTTACTACAACTATTCATTCAACCAAACGACCTGTTGAATATATTCATTCAGACATCTAGGGTTTGTCTTTGGTTCATTCGAAAGGAGGTGCCCGATATATGCTGACATTTATTGACGATTATTCGAGGAAGGTATGGATATACTTTATGAAGCATAAATATGAAGTGTTTAATCGATTCAAGAAATTTAAGGCATTGATTAAGAAGTAGTCAGATAAACAAATCAAATGTTTGAGAACTGATAATGGCATAGAGTTATGTGGTAAAAATTTTACCGAGTTCTGTGAGAAAGAAGGCCTTATAAGATAACGCACAATACCTAGGACGCCACAGCAAAATGGCGTGGCAAAACGGAAGAACAAAACTTTGCTTGAGCGAGCTCAATGCATGCTTTCACATGCAGGACTTGGCATGGAATTTTGGGCTGAAGCAGTGAACATGGCATGTTACCTGGTTAATCGATTTCCATTATTTGCTATCGAGTGGAAAACTCTTGAGGAAGTATGGTTGGAGAAACCTGTTGATTATTCCGGATTACGAATATTCGGATGTCTTGCATATACTCATGCGAGTGATGGTAAGCTTGAGCCGAGGGCGAAGAAGTGCATATTTCTGGGTTATGCACATGGGGTGAAAGGCTACCGTCTGTGGTGCACTGATCCCAGATTAGCCGGTTTTCTAATCAGCAGATATGTGATCTTTGACGAGACTGTAATGCTTCAACGGAGGAGTTCTGAGACACAACTAGTAGAGAAGATAGATCATGGTGTCATTAGTGAGGTGGAGTTTCGGGTGAAGACTCCGGAGACCTCGAAAGTAACAGAGGTTGAGACTACAGGTGAGGCCACGGTTCCTAAAGTCGGTGATAGTGAACAACCAACAAAGTCGTAGCAGACTATAGTCGCAGATAGACAGAGAAGGCAAATTAAATCATCGGTACATTATGGTTATACAGATATTGCTTATGCATTGACTGTAGATGATGAGGTGGAGACAGATGAGCCTTTGTCTTACACTGAGGCGATAGTTAGTTCGGAGTTGTTGCAGTGGCTATGGGCTATGAGTGAAGAGATAGAATCACTCCATCGAAATCAGACATAGGAACTGGTCAAAGTACCAAAGAGCCAAAAGATTGTCGGAAGTAAATGGGTCTTCAAACGAAAAGAGGGCATTCCCAGTGTCGAGGCAGCGAGGTATAAGGCGAGACTTGTGGCGAAGGGATATACACAACGTGAGGGCATTGACTACAATGAGGTGTTCCCTCATGTGGTAAGACATACTTCTATTCGTGTTTTACTTGCCTTAGTTACTTCGCAGGATTTCGAATTAGAGCAACTAGATGTGAAAACTACGTTTCTTCACAGTGAGTTGGAGGAGCAGATTTACATGAAACAACCAGATGGATTTGCTATTCCGGGTAAGGAAGATCATGTTTGCTTGTTAAATAAATCTTTGTATTGGCTAAAACAGTCTCCTAGACAGTGGTATAAACGTTTTGATACTTTCATGACTTGTCAAGACTATGCAAAAAGTCAGATGGATAGCTGCGTTTACTATAGGAGATTGGAGAATGGTTCTTTGATTTATCTACTCTTATATGTTGATGATATGCTGATAGCAGCTAAAAATATGTCTGATATTAATGTGCTGAAGAGGCAGTTAAATGCTGAATTTGATATGAAAGATATAGGTGCTGCAAAGAAAATTTTAGATATGGAGATTTTGCGTTATAGGATTGCAGGAGTTTTATGTCTTTCTCAAAAGAAATATATTGAGAAGATCGTTGCACGTTTTAATATGCAGTCAGCAAAATTTATAAGTATACCTTTAGTGAAGCACTTTAAATTTTCAGATAAATTATCACTGTAGACTGAAGAGGAGGAAGAGTATATATGTCGTGTTCCTTATTCTAGTGCCATGGGTATTATTATATATGTTAGGCCTGATATTTCACAAGCTGTGAGAGTAGTTAGTCGCTATATGAAGCGTCTTGGTAAAACTCATTGGGAAGCTATGAAGTTGATCATCAGATTTTTAATGGGGACAACAGACGTAGGTATAGTGTATCGAAGGGACAGTAATGACAGTGTGACCACTGGTTTTGTAGATTCGAATAACGCCGATGACTTGGATGATTGCAAGTCTTTAGTTGGGTACGTGTTTACGTTAGTGGGTGGTGTAGTTAGTTGGAAAGCATCCTTACAGGATCACATTGCTTTGTCTTCGACTGAGGCAGAGTACATGGCACTAATCTTTGTAACAAAAGAGGTTATATAGTTACAAAATTTGCTCTCGGACTTTGGGTTAGAACAGAAAAGTGTGGATATACACTGTGATAACCAATACACGATATATTTGGTGTATAATCCAGTTTATCACGAGCGAACGAAGCATATCAGCATCAAGTACCACTTCATCCGAGATGTTTTAGCTAAGGGTAATGTTATTGTTAAAAGGATTGTTAGAGCAGATATCCCGGCAGACACGATGACTAAGTTTGTTCCTTTGGCGAAGCTCAAGCAAAGACATGTGGAAAGTGAGCGCCCGTCGGAGCGTTGGGAGAGCAGCATGGGTGATGAGCACTATAACTTGACTTCAAACATCGAGTCAATGTGGAGAATTGTTAAATTATGTCTCGAGTTTAAGTGTTTGCAAAAACGCAATTCGCTTGGATTAAATTTTCTATGGGATGTGCGAACCAAGACAAAAGGAAAAAGAAAGAAAAAGAATCCCTATAGTTACGAATTTCCTTAAAAAAGGAAACCTAGTGGTGGGGCCCAAGGTCAAACTTTTGACCTGGGGCACACACGCACGTGAGGACCAGAAATGTATTCCTTTTTGTCACCCACGTGAAGCGGCGGAATAAAACCTTACGTAGAAGAGTGGACTGCTAAAGCCCTTTACTTAGAACGAGCCGCGAGAAGTTGCACACCGCTTGAGAAGACGCTGCTGCAGCTTTACATAGAAGGGAGCCGCGAAGATTCGGAGGCCGCCCGTGTGAAGCTTTGATTAAAACGCAAAGCCATAAGTAGAGTGTTTGCTTTAAAGCTTGAACACGTAGTAATTTTGTGCCGTGAGTTTATATCAAAATTAGTTGTTTATTTATAAACACTTTGGGTTTGAGGTTAAATCTAGGTGTGCGAAACAGTTGAGCGTTTGAGTAATTGTAAACTTTGATTATCCGATTATAGTGGATTATTTGCTGCTAACTCTTCCAATAGATGTAGGTACCAATACTTGGACTGAACCACGTAAATTTCTGGTGTCCTTATTTTTCTCGTTTATTTCTCTGGTGATTTTACATTAACGTAAATTGTAAAATCTTATTGTTTCCGCATATTATAGCCCAACATAACCTGTAAATTCGGATTTGCTAATTGGAAACGTGGCTTGATTCCTATATAGACATGAACGGAAGCATCAACCGACTAAAAAACCACATAATTATTCAAATAGTACATTAACAAGCTCTTCCTACTTATTGTTTCAACTGTTGATAAATCAAATTAAAAAAGAGACAATGATGCTGCCTATGCAACTACACGAGATAGACCTTACAGATGTGAAAATACATGTATAATGGCATCTAGCAATAAATCCAATACTGTGAGCTTTAGAAGTCTCATTCCCACTTCATAGCTGACACCTAGGCTTTCTGATGTTGATGGAATTGCGCGTCAGAACCGTTATTGACAATGTCACCTGCATGTTTTCAAACGAACAGCTCAGCGGATTTTGTAGGTGACCTCTGAGCTAAAAAGCCAATTCTTTTGAGTCATTTCATTTCAATCATATAATTACTTGCTAATGCAAATATCTACTGAAAAGCAATGGATGCATTATGCCGACTATCTGTAATATTTCAAAAGATACCACTCTTAGATGGGTGGGTCCTCAGCACTTCAAAATGCAACAGGGGACACACGGCTAATGTCCCATCAGCCTAGATGCAAGATCTACCAACCAGCAAGGCCTTTCCCCACCCTCTCTAATTTCAGGAAGAACAATCATGACAACAAAATCAGATGAGGGAAAGCAATGTCATTGTCGAACCAGAAGGTTGTGCCACCACTCTTTCTAGATGTCAAGTCACTAGAGTTTTGCCACGACAAAAAAAAAAAAAAAGTCACTAGAGTTTTGCAAAAGCAAAAGAGCAAAAATGGGGCAACACTAAGGTGGTATGTCCATGAAAAGGATTAGCATATCCTTCTCCCTTGCTAGAATCTCCTTGACACTGAACTAAGAGGAACGACCCATTGACAAAATTTGGATAACAGAAGAAGACTTAAGAGAGAATGTTCAATAGGAGCATATGATCCCAAAGTTGAAGCTTTGCTCACGCCCAATTCTCGTTAGCTGCTGTCTTCATTTTGTATTGCACATTTTCTTTTCATTCTTATTATAACAAGCATACTCTCTAACAACAAATTAGTTGTGCACACTGCTGAATATACAAAGTGGGTATATGTAAAATTTTGACAGAAAAATTTACATGTTGAAGAATATCTTACTCATTCTTTACCTGAATCCCCTGTATAAATAGCAATTTCATTCTCCAGCATCATTATCATATAAGTTGCGCTTGTTTCAGGTCAGATACAACTCCATGATCTTCACTGCTCCTCTCATTGTATAGCACCTGTGAGGTAACCATACTAAGCACACCATTAAATAAAGCAAAGTCAAGTAGACAACACAGTGGGCATACCTTGTCTATGATACCATACTCAACCGCTTCACTAGGACTAAAATATTTAGGTCGTCGGATGTCAGCTTCGATTTCCTCTGGTGTTTTTCCAATATGCTTCGCATAGAGTTTAACCTTCACAAATTGTTAGCAGGAAGTTGTTCCCACTTCAGTGTCTCGAAGAAGCATCACAAGACTCCAAAAGTAAATTCTTTCGTTTGCTCAATTCACTTTGTTCATTCCTTTATATGTACATAGTTGCCAGTTTCTACAAGACAGGCCCCCACCCTCTAGATGGTAATTAAAACAGGCTCTTCTATCTGTATTGGAATTGGAACTTATTGAGAACATCATTCCAACACAATGATCTAATGAGAACAACACTAAACACACATTCGAAGAACCCTGCAAAGAACCGACCCTCTACTAGTACCACATTTCAGTTAACATGATGAAGCAAAGAGGCAAACCAAAAAGAGCCAGGATGACAAAGAAACGAGTAACAATATTCTCTTGATCTGTAAAGTTTTCAAATTGTTAAACATACACTGGAAGACTTTCTCTGAAGCTTTGCAGATCATTTTCAATTTAGTGGAGTAGCTTTGGACCTAACTTGGACTTTTAGGACTTAATGCGGCACGAAGTAGGTGGTCTATGATGTTCTATAAGTAGAAGAAGCTCAGACACGTAATATGACCTCTACTTATCCACATAATAAAGCAAAAGATCATCACTTTCCGGTTATAAATAGGCCTTATTATTTAAAATGAGTAAGCTATCTGCTTCAGTTGTGGCCTAACATAGAGGGCAGAGCTTGTTAGCAAGCATTAATCAACTAAATTAAGCAGCAAGCCAGTTCAACCAATTTAAGCATTCCTTTAATTTATTTGTAGTAGTAGTGTTGACTTTACAGGACATAGCCCAAGGTAGAAAGGGTGAATCCAATCCGAAGGACCTCTTGCTTTGATTAACTTAAAACTGATGGACATGAAAGCTTCAAAGAGCAAATGGCCATGATTTGCTGCACTTATGCGAGCTCAGCTTACTCTGATTTTGAATTAAAGTGCATTGATTAGATCATGTCATCCACCAGAATAGTAATCTCATGCCTATAGAAGACAAATCTCACAAATATCTCAAACCAACAAAGTGATTTATCTTACCAACTCTGCCTTGACATTCTTCACTTCTTTCCTGGCAAGATCAATATCTGTTGCTTGACCTTGAAATCTTGCAATTGGCTAGCAATTCACAGACAGAAGATACACAAGAATTATTAGAATTCAAGCAGGCTGCCTTAGTTGATCCCTGACAGAATGTAGACTCTGAAAAGGCCACGAAATAAAAGGTATAAATAACTTAGGAACTTCAAAGGTGCAGGAAAAACCTGCTTCTTCATGATTGTCGAAGATGGCAAAGCAGAACGGTTCCCTCTTGCACCAACTGCTAAAAGTAAGGCAGCTTCTCCCCATGCATTACCAACACAGAGAGTAAAAATCGGTGGCTTGACATACCTGCATTGGATAACCACTATGTCATGAAAGAAAAACACAACGATAACATTTGGAGAGCAGATTGTGGAACATAGAGAGCTGCGAGCTTAAGTTAATAAGATACATGCATAAATAAGAAGCAATTCCCATCCAATGCCTACATTCATTCCTCTGAATGAATATGTTCTATATATGGGAACTTGCTGGAGTTTTGAAAATACTCATAGTTTGCAGTCATCATTGTTAACTGGGAAAGATCAGATAGCCTAGGGAAGTATTCCATGCAGATTTTTCTATATGACATGTCGAACTGCTTTATGTCTTTAAACTTACAATAATCACCTTGCATCCGAACATATTTACGCTCCATTCATGTTGGAAAGGTTATTTTGTCTATTTGCCGGTGTTGCTGGTCCCTCTGTTTTGCAATTTTCAATGACTAGAAGCTATCATGTCGTGACAATGCTTTGATTAAATTTATTTTTGTCCTTTTCATGAAAATCATCTTTATGCTTCACTCAGTAGCTATTTGTGATGTGTCAGAGCCAAAAAAGGTTCATTGATTAGATATCCACGAAAATTCTGATATGTGTTTGCGGTATTGCGTTGCCATGGATTTAAATAATGCGTGCATTCATCATCTTGGTGCAAAGCCTTTGTTAAATTAGTTGTTCTCATCAGAATCATTTTTTGATTAACTATGGAGCTAGTCGCGGCATGTCATTGCAAAAAAGTGCAGCTGAAAAGATTTGATGCATATATATTGTGTTCCATTTAAAAGTGCGTGTAGATTAAGCTTGCAGCAATAGATTAGCATGCAGTGAGGCAAGAGAATGTGAGTGTTGTAAATTGCCATCTACGGCTTCTAATATTGGACCAGAATATGAAGCAAGGCCTTTAATCACATCTGCCAAAATTGTTATATATAGATCCAGTTAGATTCCTTTGTTGGTGGATGTGATAAGTGCAAGTCGAAGAATGTCACAAGTTCAAACGAATACAACTGTTGACTTTGATACTGGAAGACTGAAAGAGGCTTCTAAATTCACAATGTTTGATTACCCATATGTTTGAGGTGCAGCACTTCGATACTTGCTAAAGGACAAGGTCTCATGGTGGCTGGTTTGCAAACTTCATGAAGCAGGCAGAGGGCCAAATAATTGGATACCCAAGGTCAAGGAGTTATTCATTTGGCTGCAGGCTTCAGTTGTGAGGGGCGAGGGGCTCTATAATAACTGCAGGTGTTAATCCCCAACTTTTGTGATGCCTGCAGAAGAACAGCTCTGCATTGGGCATCAAATTTTGGAAGATAAGACCGTCAAGATCTCGGAAATTATTTATATACACCAGCACATATTAAACCTTGTTATATTTTTGCCCTGAAGCCGGCCAGATCATGGGGCTTGTTCTGGTCAGGACTCACTGAATGGTGACAGCTATCGGTGTTTGGCGAATCATGCAATCTCTGTTTATGCGATACCCACTCAAGAACCAGTTGCACTTTACAGTCACTGCTTTTCACAACTCTCTGTTCTGTTCAACAACACTGCTGATAATCTGTTTGTTCATCAGTTTGAATATACATGGCTGACTATGAGGAACATGCTTTGTCGAAATTGCCTTAAGCTTATAAAATACTGGAAATACAAGCTTTTTTAGTAGTCTTGACTATTCAAATTAAAAATAGGAAAATTGCTGGATGAATTGATGGTGATGCCTTTGGTTTTCTCTCCAGATTGAAAACTCTCTCTCTATTAATTTGTCCTTTTACAGGGAGGAGACTGATTGAATTCGTTGGACGTGGAGCAGCTCCAGGAGCTGTTGATGATCCAAGGCCCCAGCATGTCTCGGAGGTCGAACAGCGCTCATTCGGCTTCAAGCATGAGGCATTACGGAATTGCTCCATTTGTGGCTGAAGCAACTTTTTATTGGATTTCTTAATAGTGGACTCTTTTCTGGACCATACTCGTAATTTGAGCTTATTGACTCAGAGATGTTTCTTGCCCATGATTTACTTTTTCATTGGATTTCTCAATATTCTGGAAGTTGGCTCGGGTGAGGCTCAAGGGGCCCTGGCCGATGGCCGTGCTCAAAAAAGGGCCTATGGCGAGGCTCAATCTATTGGGCCTATAGGACCAACAGCCGGGGCCCGCAGTTGGGTCCCATACCACTAGCTAAAATATTGGGTGTGAATTGAGATTCTATCGGGCCCATATTAAGTCTGAGCTGGTTAGGGTCTTTAAAGATTAAGTGAATATTGGGCCTATTGAGCTCCAATAGGTCAGTAGTCGGGCCCAAATTAGGTCCAACATACTGGCCCCTGTGGCCCCAAAGAAATGGCCATTATTTTGAGTGCAGGCTCATTAGACATTGGGCCTAAAGGGCTTAATGAGGCCAATTACTTTTACGGGCTGGGCCCACTAGGCTATTATAATTTTATTGGGCCGAGTTTAATAGGCCCAGGTGAGGCCCATCACGCATTGGGACTTAGACCCACAGTCAGGCCCAATTATTTCAACAGGCCGAGCCCAATGGGATTCGTGTAGGCCCATTGTACGCTTATTGGGCCAAGCCCCAATGGGCTTCAAGCAGTTAATTATTTTAGGCCCATTGGGCCAATGAGTTTGGCCTATATTAACAGGCCCATTGGGCATACCCAAGGCCTCTTTTTGGGCCGGCATGCACTTTGTATGATTACTGGACCGAGACTGAATGGGCCAGCGTTATCCACAGTCTACCTATTGTCGGGCCGGGGCCGAATGGGCTTTGACACATGAGATCAGTATTGGGCCTTCAATGGGCAGACGAGGTCCATTAGTGGGCCCACTAGAGGGGCTCTAAAACCAAGTACTGGACCCAGTTTGAGACCAATGCATTATGCTTTAAGGGCCCATAATTAGGCCCATTACTTTTCTTCCGTCCACCCTAGTTAGGCCTAAAGTTCATCTCCTCTCGTGGCCCAACGGGCTCGCGGTTGGGCCATCAAGCCCAATATTGGGCCGTAAAGATTCCGTTACGTTATTCAGTCTTGAGATATGTTTAACTAATCTATTTCATCATTTTCGTAGTCTTTTCTTCCCAGAAGCAAGAGAGGAATTGTTACGGTGCCCACAAGCAGGTTAAAGACCAAGAAATGGGCTCGAAGATTCTCATTAAAATAGTTCTCTACCCAGCCATAGCTTTCATTCTCAAAATAATGAAGCAGCCCCTTTACCAGCTTTAGCAACCCTCTTCTTACACGACAGCATAGTTACTAGACATGCAGCAGTTATACGAACCCAAACCTTAATAAGTAGTTAAGCGTCCATAATCTTATCAATTTGACATCTCCGCAAGTTCGGTCCCCGGAGTACACAATAGGAAAGAAAAAAGGGAAGAGGATAGAGATCAGTGGAGGGTCCTATTTTCACGTGCCTACCATCCTGTGCATCTCGCGAAAGCTTTCTGAATACTACTGAAAGACACTCAGGTGATCCCTCTTTTCATGCTCCCCCTTCCAAGGAAAACATGGACTGGCTCTGTTGGGTGATCCATGGCGGTAAACTCATGAGAGGTTGGCCACGGACTAGCCGTTCTGTCAAAGAGGTCTTACCATTCTCAATGTCTAGCGCAGCTTGTCACTCAATACTGTTGCTGTGGTAGTCCATTGTTATGGTCTACAAGTGCTCCAATATTTTGCCAGATACCAAAAAATCAGTGAAGACTGAAAATGCATGAAAATAACTGGAGCTTCTAATAAAACTGATGCCGATTAAATATTACATCCATGTTCCGATGAAAAGTTCCAGAATAGAACCAACATTTGACAAAATAAATCAAATATATAAGCAAAAAAATACCATAGTTCTACGGGGGTCCTACCACCGAAAATTGTGTCTTCAAATCATCTTGAACTAAAAGTGGGTAGCATAAGTGACTCCAATCTTGAATCAACAAATACAACTGGCAAATGATTATCATTGTCTTGACAGCTCATTCACAACTATGTTTTACAGAACTACCCAACTTAGAGGCAAAACTCTTCAAATCTAGAAAAGCTATTAACTTTCTCGATCTTACCGCTGGTTAGTTCTTTTTGTGGATAACAAAAGTTCTGCTAAGTCACAAATCTATGAAAGCCAACACAAAACATGGACACACGCTTCTAGGTAAAGCGAGCTGACATATGCATAAAAATAAGTACAGCGATTGAGTTTGTGCATGGATGAATGATAATAGGACTAGGAACTGACAAGGATTTCATGATCAGGATTTTCATCAAAAATGGCGTGAAGAGAATTTCAAATGCTGTCCACAATGGCTAATGGATGCAATTGCATCAAGATAGGTAACTTCATTTCTGAACATTAATCTTGCATGTGATACAATCGGCCTTGAAACATTTTTTAGCGGCACAGAATAGTATATTCTCTAAGAACATGGCCATATATTGATGGTATCATACTTTCAGCCAGGTGAATCAAACTTTCCAAAATGCGCACAGTTGTCCTTGCTGCATTGTCATGAAATGCACAACAATCACCAAACAAAAGAAAAGGTAGCCCTAGACAAGTAGAAGAGATAAAAGAAAAAATTAAGCAAGGGAGTTTATATAACCTGCATTCTGAGTAGCAAAAGTACACTGAGGTTGACAATAGCTTGATGAATTTTTTCAGCCTCCTTATTAAGGACCATTCTAAGACATCCTTTACAAAGAGAATGTACCTACAGGAAATGCACAGATCCAATGCATCAATATTTTTCCAAGGAAAAGTTGTGTCGATGAGAATGAATTACATGTAAAAACCACATGCGTTAATAGTATTATAGGAGAATAGAAAGATCAGTAGTCACGTTCTAGCTGATTTCACAACGCACATAATAGATGGCTGAAGTATAAAGTAGAATCTTCTCAAATTTTAGAAGCCTCTCCAGGACCTCAGACGTAAGTTATATCTATGACAATACAAATCATGGTTTACTGATGATCTAGATAGACCCAGATGCCAGAACTCAGTCAGCTCACCTAGAGCAACTTGAAAGACTGGCTATTTGCCCAAGTAACTTCTGGTGCCTCAATCCTGGAGTATGGTGACCAGAATGTCTAAGTTAAGAAGTGGAACAGGGCATTTTGAATTTCAGAAGCCTCTCCAGGACCTTGGATGTAAGTTATATCTATGACAATATGAGTCATGGTTTACCAATAATCAAAATAGACCCAGAAGCCAGAACTCAGGCACTTCCCCTAGAGCAACTTGAAAGACTGGGATACTTGCCTCAGTATGAAATAGATGCCTACGAAGCTCATATAAAAATGCGTCCAATTTCAAGCTTTGTCATCAATGTTAGCCTTTCTACAGCACAGATAGGCAAATATCATGCTTCAACCAATTATTCCAGAAAGGATGTTGCTAATGTTCTTCTACTTTGAACTAACCATGAACCATTTAATGAGAAAATTAAATGCGCCATGCTACCCATTTTGGAATGGTAAGAGAAGAATGCTAAAGAAACCCATCTGAACACAGATATTGACCTCCGCCACTGTCCTTTTTTTCTTTTTCTTTTTTATCTGAAGCCACTGTCCTGAGTTGGCTCAAATATTTCTCAGTGACCTAGAAATTACACTGGGCTACTTAAACTTCCTGAACAAGATTGTTGACCAGGTTCTGGAATTGTATTTAAACAAACCTTCTTATTGTTAGCCATAATTTTGAGATTATGCATAGATCTACGTCCAATCCAAAATAATTTACTACCTCGACGTTTCATATGGCTAAATATTTGCTAGATTTTCATCACAACCAATTTTAGTTGACTCTCCCTATTTATTAGCTACACAAAAATTTTCTGTCAGTTCAATTACACTGAAAAAAAAGAATAAATTAGTTAATTTGATGACTCATCTCACCAAGAATGCGACAAGAAACAACTATATTCCATTCGGGATAATTTGTATCAAAGCACTAGAACAACGTCAAATCTGAAATAAGGCACTGGCGAGTGTCGTACTGACAGATAGAGCTAAAGTAATCATTACAACAGCAATAGCAATTCCAGCATTGGAATTACTGTCTCAGTTGGCAAACCTTTAAAAGTGCCGTTTATTGGTAAAGTCAGATCTAATTCTTTCTCTGATGTAGAGAGATTGTGTGATTAGCTTGTGCAATCTTATGTGAAACAGAATTTTGCATTTTTCATCTCGTGACCGCAACTTGCAGTCTAAGACCGTGATGCAGAAAAACGGAATATTCAAGTAAGGCTTCATCTAACCAAAAAAATAAAGGAAAAAGAAAAAAAAGTAAGGCTTCGGATTTGTTTCACCAAATATGATTGTTTTTATGCTTAGAGTAGTTACAAGACCAGCCTAAAAAAGAATGAAAGTTCATTTTAGTAGTGATTTCTTGCAGTGCACCATGATTTAGAAATTACAGAAAATAGAATCGATTGCCCCGCTTTTACAATAAAATGAAAACACGGTGACATAAGCATACTAACATCCGTCAGTAAACTAGCTGAGAGAAGATTAAAATGGCTATTTCAGCATTTCAATGTGAGGACTCCGCAAACAAGCCTTTTAAACTCCTAATTCGATGTCATGGGAAATTTCCTTCTTCTTTTTTTAACACAATATACATAACTCAATATATTCCCAAATTGCTCCATTACATAGGGTCATTAACATCTTCTGATAAATTAGCAGGATCAAGTTTCGATTATTTGTTAGTTCTTCGTGGTATGGCTGGTCCAATGTTCAATTCCAAGTATAGCTTTTGAAATAATATAAGAAAGTGATAACAAGGAGAAAATTCACCTTAGCAACCCCATCATCTGCTAATCCCTGGCCTCCTGTTTGGTAGCGCCGTCATGTTTCCTCATGCTGTTTGCAAAAAAGTTTAGTCGTCAGCAAGGAAACCTCCTCACCAGCAAAAGCCTTATAAATGCAGCTAAAAGTTGATCAACTCATAAATAGCATATCCAAATGTGCTGTAAAAATTTGAAGCTTATTACGTCATAGCATTAACAACCTGTTTCCTAAGAGCGACAGACTGCACTATGCTTTGCATGTTCCAGAGGAAAGTTCCCATGACTATGACATTAAGCCCTTAGATAAAATACAAGAACACATTTAGTAGATCGCCTCCAAGCGAAAAAACTGAAGAGCTTTGAACTAGTTATTGTTGCAGTGATGGCAGTGACATGAAAGAACTGCAATTAAAGTTCCGTTAAGCCTCTCTGCAGGTAGAGGTGGCAAAATGACCCATTTTTGAACTCATATTTTTCATTAATTGGTCGTATATGGGTTCTGAAGATGTAATGACCCAGCTAAAATGGGTCAAAGTGTTTTAAGTTCAATTATATATGGGTCAAAAATGGGTCACACATTCCGACCCATTTTCGACCCATTTTCAAAACTTAAAAAACATAGAATTTCCTCAGCGATAGCTGCCCTTTGTCACCCACCTCCACTTCTCGCCGCCGTGGCTTGCCTTCGAGTCGCCTCCACCGCCTGCCTCTAAGGCTCGCCTTCGCCGCTCCCTCGAAGGTCGACGAGCTTCATAACCCACCTCCACTGCTCGCCTCCGTGGCTCACCTCCGAGTCGCCTCCGCCACTCACCACTGCTGCTCCCCTCCGAGTTGCCTCCGCCGCTCCCTCAAGGTCGACGAGCTTCAGCCTCACGCCATGAAAGTGGACAGTTTTGTTTGAATTACAAATGTAGCTATAAAATTATTTTCTTTGAACGAGCAAATGAGATTTTTATTAAGAGAAGCGTTTACTTTCAATTCCAGATTTGATAAAGCTCGCATAAATCCGACTTGCAAAAGACCATTTGCAAACACCATTTTCATTCTTGCATTCACGAATGTTTCGTTAGATAGTGTTCAAATAGCTAATACTTAATTGCTCGATAGTATGCTCACTTTAAATAAGAGAAGCATGTGCATAGTCTAATTCTTCATAAATATTTCATTTTATATGTTTTTTTAACAATTTTTATTTTATTTACTATTTTTTTAAATTTAATTTGAGGTTTTTATCCAATTAAAGTGAGCGCGGGTTTTTCTATAATATTAGTGGGTTTTAGCAATACGGGTCGGGTCGAGTATGGATCGAGTTGGGTATAGGTCATTAAATTTATACTACAAAAATATGGGTCAAAACGGATTAAATAGGTCAAACATGGATTGACCCATTTTCGACATGACCCATACCTAACCTGATCCATCCATTTGCCACCACTATTTGCAGGAAAAGTAACCGGTCTAATATGTAATGATGGTGCTTAGACAAAACGCAAGAAACTTACCATTACAGCTTCCTCGCGAACATCAGAAAATATCCACACCACGTTTCAACCCTTCGACTCGATTACGTTTTCCACTCGTGATTGAGAATACCATACCAGTTAGTGCAACGAAGCTAATCCATCCACAATCAGGGAACACGACAAAGGGGAACGCGCCACGTACTTGAGCCCTAGCGGCCGCGTCTTCGAAATGAGCTTCGAGCGCTGAGTCGGCCGAGAGAAGACGAGGTCCTCCGCGAGAGGAGGATCGCCAGTCCACGAGCTCTGCAAATCCGGAAGAGAGAGAGAGAGGGAATGAGAAGAGGAAAGATTCGAGAGTTCCTCAGCATCGACGATCGAAGCAAATTGCTCGATGGAGAGAGAGAGATAGAGAGAGGGGACCGAGAGATGGAATGAAGATGATCCGAGGAGAAGTGCATGAAAGATGCCGCCATTGACGTCGCAGGAGGGCTAGGGTTCTGATGCAACTGCATCGAACTCCATTGATGACTCCACAGAAAATACCAACAGAGAAGGAGAGAGAGAGAGAGAGAGCCGGAGCGGAGAGAATGAAGTGAAGCACCGTAGCTTCTACGCGGGAAATTGCGCAAAGTAGGACTTTGACCCGACCTAACCTAACAACTCGAGTATTTTATAATGAAAAGTGCCATGATAAATTATTTGATATTGTTATTAAATACGCCCCACTTATCAAAACATCTGTCCACATGTCATAATATTTAGTATGTTGATTTTAATTTTAGTTTATTCAGCATAGGTCAATTATTGAATCATTCTTTCGATGCATTTCAATTATTAAAAGTAATACTTTTGCATTAAAAAATTGTCTTTATCAGTACGTCGTAACATTAGTTGCATCTGGAATCAATAATTTATTGTTATGGACAATAATTTATCCAAAGATTTCGTGATATGAGAATGCCAACCGGTAGTTTAACTTCATATTATCAGAACTATCCTCAAAGGTAATAATTTTGCTGTGAGTTCTTCTAAATTGCAACTAGTAGCCCTACTTGTGGAATACTTTTTGCTCAAAATAGTAATTCCCTTGATATGAAGTAATTTACCTTCAAAGTATGTTTTGCTACATGGGTAATTAATTTACCTTGACTGGTCATTATATACCTGAATTTTCTGTAATTTCAAGAAATCTTTAACATTTTTGGCCATAAATTTTGGTAACCTAAAAAATGCTATGACCTAGTAATTAATCGCAAATTATTGTAATTATTATCAACAATTGCAATAGTGATTTGCCCGCAGGTTCTTGAAAATGACAATTGGTAACATGTCTTTTGAGGCAAATAATTTTTCTAAAGTGTAGTTATCTACCTAATTTGAAAGTAGTATAGTTTGCTTATTTTGTTGGTAAGCTTTCTTTGCAGGCCGTAATTTTCTTGAATTCATCCTAATTTGAGTGTACCTATAGCTGGTAATTGGATAAAGACAATTGTTCTGGTGAGGAATGCTGTCATATAATTAACCTGAAAAGTACAGTGGACTCCTTCTGGACAGCCTGAATGCTGGATGGACCTTTTATAGCAGGCAAAAGTGCAACTTCATCCGCCTAAGGGAACACCATTCTCATTTATTATAGCCAGTCATACCAACAGAAAGAGAAGACTTCTTACCAAAAAAAAAAAAAAAAAAACAGAAAGAGAAGACTACAATCCCACATCCCATTGATAAAATGGTACAGAAACCACCTTTATTTAACCAAGGCAGGCAGAAAGCCTGCCCTTACCCAGCTTATTAGCTAAGCCTGTTTCTATCAGCAACACTAATGCCGCCAAAGCCATATCTGAGCTATTATTATCTAGCTGTAATGAAAAAGGCAAGCAAGCACTTTCCCAATCAACAGAAAGAAAGGGACTGGTTTTTGGCTTTTCTAGTTCAGCTGCACTTGGGAGTCATAAACAGCACCAGCTTTCCAGTCAGCAGGGAGGGCGCGCTTTGGCTGCACCCAAGACCCACCCACTCGGAACCTCAGGTACAAATCGCCTCTTGGCGGAGTTTGCGTGTCGAACACTGCTCCGTACACTCGGCGCATCCGCGTCCACCCTTGATAGTCATCCTGAATCGAAATTACGAGAAAGCAAGGTAATTTTCTTGTCGACTGGTGGTCTCTTGTTCGTGTTTATGTCAATTTATGGTTTAATTTGATTCTACTTGAAACCAAATTGTAGCAAACTCATGGGATAATGGATGACTGAATACCTGCAAATACTCCGCAGCTGTGACGTCATTTGTGCCGCCGACGTATAAAAGGACGATAGCTAAGTAAGACGGGTTTCTGCTGTGTTCATTGACCCTGACAAGGAGGTTTTGGCCGGGGTATCGGCACGGAACCCTTCTGAATTCGACCTCAACAACGCCGTAGGCAAACAGCTGCTTGGTTTGGAAGTCGTCCGTTTTTGCCATCTTCGCATAAGATCTGGTGCTCAGGATGAAGTCCGTCCTGTCTCCTTCTCCATAGTCCGTCACCACCACGTACGCTCCTTCGCCCGTGCACTGCGGTTCCGTGCACCTCACCTATACTTAAAACAAATAAAATTAGACTGATGAAAAAGTTAAAAAGAGTCATCATCTATATATGTGCGGTCTATATGAAGTTAAAACCTGATAGCAAGCACCACATCCAGATCCATTTCTGTATAGCCTCGAAACTCCAGTCACATAGCCATCGATGGTCCTGCCATACTCACCGTACCCACAAGCTCCAGCTGCCATGAACATTGCACCCATTAGATCTTCTCTAGCAAAAATTGTTCTGTTTCAAGTGTTTGGTTTGGGCGTAATGAAATGGAGCGGTTCAAAGAGTGCATGTGAACAACCAAGCCTTCAAGTACCGAGTGAGATATGCTACTACACAGATCTTCTCATGTTATATTGCGCTCTGCCGAGTATCAAGGGAAAGAGTGCATACCCGCGAAAGGTTATTCATGATGTAATGGAGCATGCCACATGACCATAAACGTAGTTAAAAGAAGTTACTTGAAAGACAAGAAACGTTGTTTTGTGTACTTTTCATGACACGATACTATTTTAGCAACTAGTGCTCTACTAGCTTCACACTAATGTGTGAACATAATTTATGTGCGGCGCTTGTGTGGTGCGGTGGTTGATGCAAGTTTTGTTTCTATCACAAGAGACGGAGCGTGCACATACTTGGAGTCCCATAGCAATAAGGGCTGCCATAGTAAGTAGCTCTCGAGGGTGTAAATGGATCTTGACAGTGACAAAGTGCTGGCAAGAGCACCAGGATACAAAGAAGACAACTACAGTTCATTGCAGATTTCATGTCTCACTCAATGTACTGATCCTAATGCAAGACAAGTAAACTCAAGCCTAGAGGACTCGACTAGAGAGAGAGGGAAATGGACAAGGTGGTCTTGAGATGAGAAACATTCATAGCCAAGATCCCATATTTATAGCTGAGATCCTGAGGGTCAGGTTCTTGAGGAACCCCCCACCATTTTTCCCTCCACTTGTGAGCAGATAGTACAGAACCCAAGGGAGACTTGAGCTTGTAGAATTAGAATACATTGGATAAGTACGCGTCGACCTTCCGTGGACCCATTCACTAAGATATTTCATCATTACATAAGCTATAATTGCAAGGCTTATTAATTTCTTTTATGGTGAAAATAAAAAAAATTTGGACCATTTCTCGATTTGTGCGTGTCATCCTTGCGCAGAGGCATGCTAATCTTCTCTGTATCGTTCCAATTTTATCGGAATTAGTCTAGCATGTTATGACTCACAACGCATTGCGATTTGACATTCACAGAAAATTGACCTTCTAGTTAAACGAAGAAATCCTGAACTTATCCGCAATACTAGTATTTCGCAATCTCTTCATCTCAGGATAGATTTTGATCTCTTTTCATTATCTTCTCGTGTGAGTATGAAGCTATTCTCAAAATGGGGCAATCATTTATAATTCTTCGATCTCGTAATATTACATATTGAGTAGTAAGTTTGTAATCGTCTTTATGATGACAAATGTTTATCGGGGGCCAAATTCCTATTGGAAGTATCCAAGAAATTCAGTTGAGTTCATTGCAAACAGTAACTCCATTGAGACATGAGGGTTTTGATCTCAGGAAAGATTTAAATCTCTTTTCATTAGCTTGAAATACTTCTCTTTGTCATGCATTGATTTCGCTTCCCCTGTAAGTATGAAGCTATTATCAAAACGGGGCATTCAGTTATAATTCTTTGATCTCGTAATATTTCATATTGAGTAGTAAGTTGTTTACGATCGTCTTTGCAGTGACATGTTTATCGGATGCCAAATTACTATTGGAAGTATCCAAGAAATTCAGTCGAGCTCATCACAAATAGTAACGCTATTGAGAAATGAGGATCATGCAACTACAAAACAGCTTTCTAGATATCTAATTTAAATTAAAACCGAATAGCTAGAAGCACTCACAACAGTAAAAACCCACTTAGTTGCTGAGGAAGACTCTCTTGCTACTTAAATCTGAATTGATTTGCCGAAGTGGAAGCAAAACTATGAAATATCAACGACTGGGCATTGCCGACAAGTCATCACTTCGTTGAGCCATCGTTTGGTTGCAGCGCACTTAAAAAGTCTAGAATACTAGGTAACCTCCGGTGGCCTTTTCACTACGGATCAATAAAGCAAATCGTTTGGTTGCCGCGCACTTAAAAAGTCTAGAATACTAGGTAACCTCCGGTTCCCTTTTCACTACGGATCAATAAAGCAAATTGGTTTTTTTGACACCTCAAGGACGTTTCCCTATTTTGAGCAGCATTCCGAGTGGCGCAATATGCACGGAAAATAGGTAGGACCATTTACGTGTTCAGCTCCCATGTTCAGGTATATAAAAGATTATATGCTTTTCCTCCTTCCACAAAGTTCGATCGAGAGAGAGAGAGAGAGAGAGATTGAGAGAGTATTGAACATCTGTTCCGTTTCATTTTCCTCAGATTTGCGGTGTTTATTATAGGAAGCATAAAATTAATTCACGCTACAAATGTGGAACACACTGAGATTCAGTAGTTGATGATTTATGGTAGAAAAAACCATGCGAAGAATCACGCTCAGTGAAGGCTAACTATTTACATTGGAACTGAGTCACTGTGCAACCTGTAAAATCGGATTTGCTAATTGGAAACATGGCTTGATTCCTATATAGTCATGAACGGAAGCATCAACCGACTAAAAAACCACATAATTATTCAAATAGTACATTAACAAGCTCTTCCTACTTATTGTTTCAACTGTTGATCAATCAAATTAAAAAAGAGACAATGATGCTGCCCATGCAACTACACGAGATAGACCTTACAGATGTGAAAATACATGTATAATGGCATTCCAGCAATAAATCCAATACTGTGAGCTCTAGAGTCTCATTCCCACTTCATAGCTGACACCTAGGCTTTCTGATGTTGATGGGAATTGCGCGTCAGAACCTTTATTGACAGTGTCACCTGCATTTTTTAAACGAACAGCTCAGTGGATTTTGTAAGTGACCGACCTCTTGAGCTAAAAAGCCAATTCTTTTGAGTCATTTCATTTCAATCGTATATTTACTTGCTAATGCAAATATCTACTGAAAAGCATTGGATGCATTATACCGACTATCTGTAATATCCCAAAAGATACCACTCTTAGATGGGTGGGTCCTCAGCACTTCAAAATGCAACAGGGGACACACTGCTAATGTCCCATTGGCCTAGATGCAAGATCTACCAACTAGCAAGGCCTTTCCCCAGCCTCTCTAATTTCAGGAAGAACAATCATGACAACAAAATCAGATGAGGGAAGCAATGTCAATGTCGAACCAGAAGGTGGTGCCACCACTCTCTCCAGATGTCAAGTCACTGGAGTTTTGCAAAAGTAAAAGAGCAACAATGGGGCAACACTAAGGTGGTATGTCCATGAAAAGGATTAGCATATCCTTCTCCCTTGCTAGAACCTCCTGGACACTGAACTAAGAGGAACAACCCATTGACAAAATTTGGATAACAGAATAAGACTTAAGAGAAAATGTTCAATAGGAGCATATGATCCCAAAGTTGAAGCTTTGCTCACACCCAATTCTCGCCAGTTGCTGTCTTCATTTTGTATTGCACATTTTCTTTTCATTCTTATTATAACAAGCATACTCTCTAACAACAAATTAGTTGTGCACTCTGCTGAATATACAAAGTGGGTATATGTAAAATTTTTGACAGAAAAATTTACATGTTGAAGAATATCTTACTCATTCTTTACCTGAATCCCCTGTATAAATAGCAATTTCATTCTCCAGCATCATTATCATATAAGTTGCGCTTTTTTCAGGTCAGATACAACTCCATGATCTTCACTGCTCCTCTCATTGTATAGCACCTGTGAGGTAACCATACTAAGCACACCATGAAATCAAGCAAAATCAAGTAGACAACACAGTGGGCATACCTTGTCTATGATACCATACTCAACCGCTTCACTAGGACTAAAATATTTAGGTCGTCGGATGTCAGCTTCAATTTCCTCTGGTGTTTTCCCAATATGCTTCGCATAGAGTTTAACCTTCACAAATTGTTAGCAGGAAGTTGTTCCCACTTCAGTGTCTCGAAGAAGCATCACAAGACTCCAAAAGTAAATTCTTTTGTTTGCTCAATTCACTTTGTTCATTCCTTTATATGTAAATAGTTGCCAGTTTCTACAAGATAGGCCCCTACCCTGTGGATGGTAATTAAAACAGGCTCTTCTATCTGTATTGGAATTGGAACTTATTGAGAACATCATTCCAACACAATGATCTAATGAGAACAACACTAAACACACATTCGTAGAACCCTGCAAAGAACCAACCCCCTACTAGTACCACATTTCAGGTAACATGATGAAGCAAAGAGGCAAACCAAAAAGAGCCAGGATGACAAAGAAATGAGTAACAATATTCTCTTGATCTGTAAAGTTTTCAATTTGTTAAACAAACACTGGAAGACTTTCTCCGAAGCTTTGCAGATCACTTTCAATTTAGAGTGAATCCAATCCAAAGGACCTCTTGCTTTGATTAACTTAAAAAAGATGGACATGAAAGCTTCAAAGAGCAAATGGCCATGATTTGCTGTGCTTATGCGAGCTCAGCTTACTCTGATTTTGAATTCAAGTGCATAGATTAGATCATGTCATCCACCAGAATAGTAATCTCATGCCTATAGAAGACAAATCTCACAAATATCTCAAACCAACAAAGTGATTTATCTTACCAACTCGGCCTTGACATTCTTCACTTCTTTCCTGGCAAGATCGATATCTGTTGCTTGACCTTGAAATCTTGCAATTGGCTAGCAATTCACAGACAGAAGATACACAAGAATTATTATAATTCAAGCAAGCTGCCTAAGTTGATCCCTGACAGAATGTAGACTCAGAAAAGGCCACGAAATAAAAGGTATAAATAACTTAGGAACTTCAAAGGTGCAGGAAAAACCTGCTTCATCATGATTGTCGAAGATGGCAAAGCAGAACGGTTCCCCCTTGCACCAGCTGCTAAAAGTAAGGCAGCTTCTCCCCATGCATTACCAACACAGAGAGTAAAAATCGGTGGCTTGACATACCTGCATTGGATAACCACTATGTCATGAAAGAAACACACAATAACAACATTTGGAGAGCAGATTGAGGAACATAGAGAGCTGCAAGCTTAAGCTAATAAGATACATGCATATATAGGAAGCAATTCCCATCAAATGCCTACATTCATAAGATTATAGAAATTTATTTTGCATCAAACAATTAAGATGATGAGAATAATTTATAACTATAAAAGTGTTTTTTGATCTAATAGGCTTCCACATAGATGAAAAGTTCAAAGCAGCGCCACTAAGATTTTTATAAATGACGGTGGTTGATTAAATTTACGTCGAGAAAACTAACAAAAGCCTAATAAGTTATCCTTGTTAACAATATCAGAAACTTAGAAATTAAAAAAAGCCAAAATTGGACAGATTGAAACCTCATGACATCATAAATAGCAAAAGCCTCAGTCTCATAACCAAGCTTCTCACCACCCTGGAAAAGGCAATAAGTTTCATTAGGTGCAGAATAATCATAAAGAAAGGAAAAGAAGTATAGGCATATATTTGCATTCTAAACAAAAAGGGATGGCACAAGATTGAAGACCTTCTTATAACTGGGGCATATAGAAAGAAATCCACAAAAAACGTGATTCCTTGAGAAGGGAGAAATCTAGTAGTCGCAAAAGTCATGCATTGCTTATTTTTGTGATACTAGTACATTAATAACGGTGAGTACAAGCATGGTGGACATATTCCCCTCTTGTTCACATGAAGAGCTATTGCTTGATATAAAATATTTAGGTTAACTCCTTAAGACTCCAGGAGAAGATTTCAGGATTAAAATATATATACATCAAGCATCTAATCATTTGAGAGAAGATACAACCCGTACAAACTTAACAAGATAAAGTATATTTGACCTTTGTCGTGCCAGTGGAATTTATGTACAGGTAGATAGGCTTTTCGGCATCTTCATATTGTAGATAAAGAAATTCTGCAAGTATCAACTCTGTCACAGAGGGAACAAGAGACATGCCCAAGTAAACTATACGGTTCTTGTAAAGGTAAGATGCCAAGTCTGGAGGAGGCTGCTCCCACGCACTTCCCC
The DNA here is from genome assembly GCA_014182575.1 of Eucalyptus decipiens. NCBI lineage: Eukaryota > Viridiplantae > Streptophyta > Magnoliopsida > Myrtales > Myrtaceae > Eucalyptus > Eucalyptus decipiens. The sequence goes on along the minus strand of CM024613.1, from coordinate 4,198,163 downwards.
GGGAGAAAGGAATAACCTGCATGCAAATGAGGAATTAACAACTGAAAAGTCCATCATGGAGTAAGAGATAGCAATGAAAGAACAAGTATCCAAAGTGAAACACCAACAATCCATCAGCAAGCCCCTATCACACTAAATGGGATATATAGAGATAAACACCGAAATCTGAAATTACAACAAACATGTGGAAAATGGTCAGCCTCTTTATCTGAAATCTTTCATCCAATTGAATACTCCTTCCAAAGACAAAAAGCAAAAGATCTCGCATCCAATATATTGGATCATATATGCAGGAGGAATTTTTTTACATAACCTTGTGTACACTGATAACTCAGGGAACACTTTCTTAACCTCAAAGGCAATGACTCTCAAGAGCGGAACTAAGACGTCTATTCGGGAGTTCTTGAATCTAACCCTAGCCCACATTCAGAGCCTAAGAGGCGGCAATGATCGATTTCCAATGACGGCAGTTATTGTGTAATCTTTAACCATATTATCGCTGCAGGAACTATTTTTCGAATCCGCAGAAGCTATTTTAACCAAAATTAACCTTAAAAATATCATCTTTCACTTCACCAAAGAAGTTCCCATAGCGCGTCGGAAGATGGTCTCATCAGCAAAACTCACACTTCACAACTACGCTCATCAACCAAGCTTTTCATCTCCTACATTATCTCAATCAAGCCGAAACAGAAACGTCAAACAAGCATCTAAACGAATCCCACGCCACCGTCGAGCACAATCATCCAATTGAAGACGGCGAAGGCGGCGGGTCGGAGGGAGTACCATGGTGACGACGCCCCGTTTGCCTCTGGACCTGGGATTGGAAGCCGGAGAGAGGGACTTGGGCCGGATTTTGGCGCCGGAGAACTCGCCGGAGACGCTGCCGGCGGCGGCGGCGGCGGAGGAGGAGGGGAGGAAGCCGGTGGAGAGAGAAACTCTGGCGGCGGGAGAAACCGAGGTCTTGCGAGTCCTTGACGAAGTGGAAGAAGCCGCCAGCGATAACATGCGCCGGCGGAGCGCGAAGCTCGAAGACGCGGTGGCTACTTCCATTGCAGACAGCTCTTTCTCTCGAAGTGGCGGAGGGAGAGGAGGGAGAGAGAGGATATCGGCGATTCGGAGCCCCGAAGTTCGCTATTCGGGTCATGATCCGACCCCGGAGAGGTTGGGTTTTGGGCCGGGTAAGGCCTTTTAGTGGGAGATAGCGAGACAAGAGGAGGCCCAACATTTTCTTCTTATTGGAAGTAAGACTTTGGTTGTATTGGCGATAGGAATCAAATAAGGATCACTGTCTGTCATTCAATGGCAACCAAATCTTCTTATCCGTCCATCGATCAAAATGAAATAGAGAGTATCTAATTGTAAATTTGGAAGTAGATGAGTATATAAAAAGACCAATGTGTCGACAAAAAAGCAAGAGATAAGACGTAGAATTTAAAATTCTAAAATTTGAGCATATGTTGATCATACATTTGTTTTTCGAAAGCCAAACTTTTGTGATCGTGAGAGAAATATAGAAAAAGTGATTTAGTAAGATACCGTGATCTATTACCAAATGTTTATAGTCAAAGTTATAATTTCTTGTTTATGATTTAGTGGAATCTAGCCAATAAGTTGTCATCGCGAAAAGGTAGACGTAAGCTTGACTTAAACCGAACCATTATAAACCTTATGTACAACTTCTTTTTGCCCTAATATCTCATTATCTATTGTTATAGTCTATTGCGCACTCATATTTTATCTTAAGATATGTTCTATTACTTAACAAATCTTGATACCTAATCAGACTTTTACATTGACATGTTTTATTCCGCATTAATTTATCAATATTTTATATTATCACTTAGTCACCTTCTCTAGGTGATTGGTGCTAACTGCATCAAAAAGCACACGAAATCAACAAACACAAAAAGTCATAGCTTAATTTGCCAAGAATAATATCCAATACGCTAAGCGATGTGATTTGCCAAAACTAAAAAGGACAAGTACATTGCACCACAAATCAGTTTACAAGAGTTTTTTGAGTAATAATATGATTACAGATCCTCTCACAACTTGAGCCCGCTACCTTCCAAGCTAGAGGACAAAGTACAAACTGCAGAGAAGAAGCACTGTCCTATGAGAGGCTGAGGATTGCTGGCAGCTCAAAACTCATCGCAGTTTTCCATGCCATGTCCTCTCGCTCTTCCCCTTCCTCTTCTTCTCTGTCTCTCTCCTTGTTCCTGAGACTGTAAGGAAAGCAGCAGAGCCGCCAGAAGAAGAGCAGCACCGCCCAAGATGTCCATTTCCATGGCCTTGTTCTCCCCTCCCGCGCCCAACCTCAGGACCCTCCTCTCCTCCCCTCGCTCCCTCCCCAAACCCCGCCTCACCCACAAGACCTCCCCCTCCCTCATGCCCAAAGGGCCCGCCTTTTTCGCCGTCAGCGCTTCCTCCGACAATGGGGCCGGGGTCGTCCCGTCGTCGGCCGTGGCCGTGGAGGAGCAGGGGGAGCCCAAGGTGGCCGTGGAGCCGGCGAAGGAGCCGGAGAGAGAAAATGGGTCTGCGGCCTCTGCTTCTGAGGAGGGAGTTGTGGCGGTCGCCAAGTTCCAGGACTCGAGATGGGTTGGTGGGACTTGGGATTTGAAGCAGTTTCAGAAGGATGGCTCGACTGTTTGGGATGCTGTCATCGATGCTGGTGGGTTGATCGGTCCTTTCCTTTTGGCTGTATTTGCTTAAATTTGTCTGATTTGATATGATTCTGCCGAGTCTGTCGGGCTGATGTCTGGAGTATGTTGAGCGAGTGACCCACTTGTTCAATTGGCTCGAAAGGTTTGTGTTACTTGGAGGGAGTGAGGATGTGGTTAAGTTGAATTAGTGATTGAGCAAGTAGGTTGGTTTTTCAGGTTAATGCTTAGTCTCAAGAAGTGAGTAATAACTCAGACATGCATGGTGCATCTCTGTGAATTGGAATGTGTGCTTTGTTACTCTATTTCATGAGCTTGAGATTTCAGGGGAAAAAATAGCTTTGCCATATAAGTTGCAGCTGTAGGAAATGGCGTAGTCTTGAAATTCAGTGGTGCTAGACTTTATTCTTCAAATTTATGACTGTTAAATAACGGCTACCACATGTTATCTTGAAGTTTGTCAAATTGCAAAGCAGGCTAAAGTTGAAGGCTTCAAATTTGCTAATCTCCTGATAAATAGCAGAAAATGTGAACTTTGCACATTCTGATGGGTGCTTTTTTTTCCCCCACTCTTGTTAACGTGGCCCATGGAAACATCTGCTACATCATATTTCTTGCTAGAGCCCCTATTTTAACAGAGTAACAGCATGGACAATGCTCAGCATCTTTATCTTACTTTGAGATTGTAGAAACTTTCTTATTTGCTGATGGTGCACTTAGATATGGGTTGAGGAACTAATAAATACTCATATCAAAGAGGGAACAAACTTGTGCCTACTTCAGTTCACCATGAAAAACCAGCCAACATGTTTTATTCAGTATTATGAACAAAGATTACTGGCAAGGACACAAACCTGTGGTATCCACGAGGATTATCTTCCGAAAAATAGTCTTATACCACAAAACTTTGGTCCTCAGCAATTAATGCAGTAGCTCTTTTGTAATCCCTCAGGTTAAGATGTAGGCTAAAGGAGACCATCGTCTGCACTGTTTTTTGTGGTAACTGGTCATAGAGGCAAGCTAGAGTTTCCTGTCTATTAAACAAGCTTTGTCCTGTATGATTCCCCAGTAAGGTAGACTTGTTATTTTGACCTAACACTTCAGTACTCCATGGAGATGAAGCTGTATCATGCATCGTACTTGTCATTTCTATTCGCTAGGACTCTGTGATGTTCGGTGACCATCTGAACAAGCTTTGTAGAATATATCGCTTAATCCAGTTGTTCGTAGTTATTATATTGTATCGAATCTCTCATTTTTCTGAATGGTTGTTGTGTACACTTTCAGAGGTTAGGAGGAGAAAATGGCTTGAAGACAACCCCGAGTCATCCAGTAATGATGACCCTGTAGTTTTCGACACCTCTATCGTTCCATGGTGGGCTTGGATGAAGAGGTTCCATCTCCCCGAGGCTGAACTACTCAATGGCATGTTCCTGATCTTTTAAGAAATGCACTATATGGACCCCATCTGCTTATGTTAAACAAGCTCATTCTTTCATTTCTAATCCTTTGTACAGGTCGGGCAGCAATGATAGGATTCTTCATGGCTTATTTGGTGGATAGCTTGACCGGAGTCGGCCTGGTTGACCAAATGGGAAACTTCTTTTGTAAGACTCTCTTATTCATAGCTGTAGTAGGAGTTCTGGTAATAAGAAAGAACGAGGACATCGAGACCATAAAGAAGCTTATTGAGGAAACGACCTTCTACGACAAGCAATGGCAAGCTACATGGCAGGATGATAATTCTGGCAGTTCAAAGAATGGCTAGTGAAAAATCCATGGTTGTTACCAGAAGAGAGCGTCTCAAGATGACTTGGCATTTTTGCGGTAGAATGTTTTCACCATCTATTGTGTGTTTGAATATGTTGCAGTATAACATTCAGAATCGATGTATCTTTTTTGGGGAAGAAGGCGTTATAAGCAATTTAGTGGCAATTTCTAGTTCCTGTTTACAGCTAATTTTAAATCACAAACACCGTGACTAAGTAGCACATCCTCTTTCTCGTGGTGAAAACTGTCTTTGGTGGAGATTACTCAGTCTTGCATCTCTTGATCAGCAACTTTATTTACAATTGGAAGAGTTTGATCCTCTGCAGAAGGCATCAAACATCTAAGGCAGGTAGCACTACTATGAATCTGAGTGGAAGAATGACAACCCGTAAAGTGAAGTGAGGATTATTTGAAAGAAACGATGACCTTGGATAAGCCTATTAAAGACGTCTGAGCATGTGATTGTCTTATGACCACAAAGGTACCCTACGCAATGCAGTTTCCGGGAATAGGGATACTGTGGTTGGTTGTGAAAATTACTTGGGTTGTGATGATCAGTTTGGTAGTGCAACATGGGGAAAAAGAGAACCAAAAAGGACAAAGTAGAATGCTGAAACAAACAGAAGATTAATACTATCAAAAGAACTAGTGCATAAACTTAAATAGTTATGTTAAACATAAGATACCTGACCAGGAACGGAACTATTCCGAATCAAAGACACAAGCCCTACCAAAAACAATCCAAGTGAATCTCTCTCTCTCTCTCTCTCCTGAATGAGCATGCACAGATGATTGAAGGGGAAGGAAATAGAAAATTTATTCCTATTAAAATCTGCATTACTGTCTTAAACACAGAAGAAAACGACCAGGCTTAAATAAATTGTTATTACATAAAAAAATGTTGGCCTTTTAGCCTTTTCTTCCATCCTTTACATTGCCAATGTTCCTGGAATGGTATACATGACTCAACTCTCCTTCTCTTTTAACCCAAAGTACACGGGATATCAAATTGAATTACAACAAAATCTTAAAGCGAATTTGGGTTGTCTAATTTGCAAAGCTCCATGCATTACATTGAATTAGAGCTGGCACCAGTCCAGAACCTTTGTGCACTTGTGGGACATATCACACACATACAGAGGAGCTATTTGGATCTCTGCTGTCTAGTGTACTCCCAAAGGGCAATGGCGCCACTAACGTGAACATTAAGTGATCTAACAACTCCCAACTGGGGAATTTCAATGCAAGCGTCCAGAATATGAATAATATCCACTGGTATGCCCTCTTTTTCACGGCCTAGGACAAGGACCTGGAAATAATCAAATAAGCATTGTGAAACTGAAAATCTCTTTACAGAACATAAACTGGCTTAATAGTGCAAAAAAAAAAAAAAGATATCTTCATTTCGTTGAGAAAAAAAATACTTCGTCTATCTTCTACAAGTGACAATATCCAGCCTTTGTTCCCTTCATTTCATATTCTTTTTCCCTTCTGAGAAGTTTCTTCAGTATTCAATGTGAACAGGATCTAAAGAAAGATACAATTTCATGACTTCTTATAAAAAGATTCGATTGCTTTCTCCTTCCTTTGTACAGTGTCCTAGTTTTCTAGAAAATTTTAAGTGAATCCCTCAGTTTCAACTTACAGTGTTTGCAGGGAAAGCATACTGATCGAGAGGGACACTATTTGCTGTTTGTTCTAGTCCCAAGATGGAGAAGCCTTCTCGCTTTTTCTTGTCCAAGAAACCTTTCAAACTTCTTACGGGGACTTCTATGATAGGTACCCACTTCTCTGCAGTGACACTGACAAGAAAAGACAATGGTCACATAGTGAAATGATTTACAGGAAACATTTTACAGATGCTCAATATAAGCATGTACATCAAGCTTATATATAATTGTGTCATGCACCATGATCCAAATCACAATTCACACCACGGCCACATGAGTCTCTTGGACTCTTATCTAAGGACTACCTTCCATGGATGGAAAAAAGGACAGGTTCATTTAATTCTTCATGGCATGGTGACATTCTAATTTTGATATGACTATTGAGGCTTCCTATGCATGGTGAACCCTTTTTCTTATGCTCTATAGGCACATAAAGGGGAAGGTAGCACTGCACTAGGACTAGTGATGTACACAAGACTTAAGTCAGAACTAGATAAGTTGGGGAGCACATTGTATAGAGCATTATTTAATAGTATCATTTGGGAAAAATACAATCAGGAACCCATTTCTGAATGCAGAGCTTCTTTTTTTTTTCTGCCAAAAGTTTTATCAATTTGACTAGCATTAGATGTACTAAAAGATGAGAGGTGGAGGACAATAAGAAGATTGACACTGATCAAAAGCCACGTTGCAAACTAAGCTCATTAAAGGACCAGTAAAACGTGCTATAGCTTGGAGATTCTAGAGGTCTGACAATGTACAAGCACTTTGAGCAAATACTCTCAGTGTAAAGCTTAACAATGAAAATAAAACAAGACATTTGATTTTATTTAGTGGACATATAGTTATAATGCTCTTTTATCCATGGGGCATGTGCAAACTTGGAATAGCAGTCTTCCATAATGCATTGTGAGTGTTTATCCAGGTGAAATGTCACTAGTTTTCTCTCTACTGTGATGAGCACAGGCGACTCCATCACTGTGATGGAGAAAACAGAGGGCAAAGCTTAAAATCTGGCATCACCACTCTGATGTGCTCAGGTGACTCCATCATGGTGGTGGCAGGAGATGCCAACACCAGTGGCGCTGTTAGTGCTGCCAAGGACATGCAGCTCCCGTTCCTTAATTTTTTCGCAGGCAAGGTTAGAGATAGTGAAAGGGATAATTTTGCAAAATGCAAAAATATTAGAAAAGTACAAAAGAGTCCACAAAAACCTGGTCAGCTTTTTTTTTCTTTTCCCCAATAAAAATTCTATGTTAGCAATTTTAAGGGCGTTAAGGCATATCAGCAAAATCTGCAATTGGAAAGGCGCAAGGACAAACAGTAGAATTCTAGAATATACAGAGACCATTTTGGAACAAAAAAAGTAGATGGATCATTTTGAATTTTGGGCAAAAGTAGAGGGATGACTAATGCCATTTCACTTTTATCTGACAAGCAAAAGATGTTAATGAACAATCAAACATGACTTAAAATACTGCCCTCGCAGAATTGTGAAATAGATAGTAGCAAACTACAGTCAAAACCTGATGAGTTGGAACTGCTTTTCACGTATGATATTAGTATCTGCAATGGCCAATCCAGAAGCCTTAAACACCTGAACAAAAAATTTATCAGTTAAGGAAACATTGATTTCTGGAAAACAGCCCTCTGTCTCCAACATAATGAAGATATTATATCACTGACATGTATAACTAACCTCACATGTCCGTGCCAACCCAGCAAGATTTGGTATGCGATCAAGCAAAGATGCTACAAGTATGATATTTTGTCTGCTAGCTCTGATTTTGTCCATGGTCTCAATGCGTGTGCGGAACATATGATTGACAAGGTGATCCTCTTGCTCCATTTCTGCTGGATACGGAACAAGTTACTGAAGTTCCAATAATCAATAGATGAAATGGAATTATACAATCAAAAGCAAAAGTTGACATGTTTTGTCAGCAGGGCAACAAAGGAACTCGCATAATAATGATGCCAGTTAGAAGAAAAGTACCGAATAAGTGTCACCTTCAAGTGGAAGTACCTGAAGGCGTCACAATTTTCCAATCCGTACTTTTCATCACATTCTTTTTGGGATGGTCCATTGGGAAGAGAAATTATAAAATGGAAACTCAAGTTCAAAGGAACAGGCAAACCAAGAAGACAGTGTGGGACAATAACAAAAGATTTGAAGTTCTTGGCTCATTTAGAAGACTAGATACATATTAAGTGTAATAATTTTGTCTGAAAATCCAACCCAAAAGTTTAACCTATATGGTGAAGGGCAATGATATGAATATAAGACGCAGAAAATTATGTCAGTAAGTGACATGGGATACTTTGGGTGTGCATGATAACCATTCTATTTTTCTATTTTTCTGTTCTAGGAATAGGTTTAGAACAGAAATCCGTTTACTAACACAATTTCCTTTTTTTTTATTTCTAGAACAAATTTTTACTCCAAAAATAAGTTTGGAACATAAATTAGAAGTTAAAATTTTTAACTTTTCTATTTTTGGAACAAAAGTTAGAAATAAAAACTCTTATTATCGTTCACTTTCATCACCACCCGCCACCCGACCGCCTTTCGACGGTCGCCCACTACCACTCACTTATTGCCACTCGCCAGCCATCGGTGGCTGGAAGCCAGCCACCGGCTACCAGAAGCTTGTCTCTGGACACCGGCTGCCAGATCCTCATCGCCACACACCCGTTGGTCCCTGTCTGCTTGCCGTCAGCTGCCTCCCACCGCCACTCGGGAGGGAGAAATTTTGTCGTTATTAAACAAATTTCTATTTGAGGAACAGAAATTTTGTATCATTATCAAACGCATGTTTTTGGAATAGAATGGTTATCATTCGTGCCCTTTTAACACCTTTTCTCATGTGCAAATAAGCTAAGAAACTTTAGGACTCTATGTCCAAAATGTAGGAGAACTTGCCAAAGAGTAATATCTTAAATAATACCAACATTTTGATACTGTTGCATTATGACAAGAGTTTAAGTATCAGCCTTTTATATTTGGACTTTACCTGAAAGAAGTTTGTTCGTCTCATCAAGGCCCAAGAACGAGCTCAACAAAGAGTCTTGTTTCTCATGTTTGGCAAGTGTAAATTTTTTCTGGAAGTTCGTTAAAGCATCTCCAGATGGCTGGCCAAGAAAAGGTTCATTGTTGGTGCTAGATGATACTTCCAGATGGTTGCTATCTTCATCAATACGTAAGCTCTCATTTTTTATGGCAACCAAATCTTTTGCCATGGAACATCTCAGATCTCCCCGGACATCCTGCATATTTTCATGACTATAGTTGCCGGACGGGACACAAGTATAGCAATATCCTGATTTTCCTATTAGAAAAACTAAAATAGGCACTTACATTCAAAAAGTCAAGCACTTGCTCCATGAGGGATGTAGGAACACATTCAAATTCAAGTTCCTGAAACAATCACAACTATATCAACAAACAAAGCAAGATACCTTAACTCTTAGTAAAATCACTTATGACTTACAATTAAACACACGAATGAAGTTTTACTCATTTATCATACATTTGAATCAGTTAATTATGCGAGAAACCCTGTGAAAGATTCTATCAATTAACTTCAAGAACGAGAGACTCACCTCAACCCGATTGACGAAAATTCCAGAAGGAATGGCTGAAACTTTGGGATCATAGGCATCGAGATATCCTTCCATTGATGATCGTAAACTGAAGAAGCAACAAAACAATATTACATTGAGCAGCTTTTCACAACATAAATTACACATTTGAAGATAAATTATCCTTCTGAACATATTATATGACTGAGTTCATCATAGCATGAAATTCATGTAATCATAATGACAGATTTTTGTGTCAACTTCGGAAACATCACAAATAGAAATCCATAGCTGAATTTTCAAAAGAAAAATATACACTAGTACAAAGCAATGTCATACCGTGCACAATCTTGATTCTTGGCCAGGTACTCTTGCAAATCCATAAAGCATTTTTTCTCTAAAGGGACGTACTCAGAGACTCCATGACCAGCAGGAGGAAGCAACTTTTGTAGAACTTTATACACCAACAACTGTGCGAGATTTCCAACAAGTCAATCATGCACTTTATGTAAATAGTGGTAAGGTTAACATAAAAGAAAACTTCATCTGCTTCACCTGAGTAAATCCACGTAAACTGTGATGATGTGAGGTCAACAATGGAATTATAGGAGGAAGTAAATCTTCCAAATGCCTGAGTCGAACATCGTTAGATGTGTGTAGAAGGATATTAGCTGCTATAAATACATACGAAGAAAGTGCCTGCGATAGATGAGATGGCATTAATTGACTAATGTATGCTTGGACTTATTCATATCCAAAGAGAATTGCAGCAAGGAATACCCAAAAACACATCCCATCTGATATATAGAGCTGTTAAAAAGGTTCATAAACTTAATGCGCTTGTTTTGCGCAAAATCACCGCTTTGTAAACATTTTCCTAAAAACGATTGCCTGTATTACTTACAAAAATGAATGAATGCAAAATATTTCATCATCAATGAAAATGTTTAGGCATAGATTGTGTTGATAATTAAAACATTTTCCTTGACTAATTTTTCTAAGCATTGGCAGATGCTTTTCAAATCATTCATTTTCCACGAAACAGATGAACCCAAGCCTTTTTCCGGGAAAAAGAAAAGAATTATTTCATGTTGTCATGGCGATGGAAGTATTAAAAACCTACTTTTGACTACTAAAATCAAACAAGTGCCATCTTTCACCCTATGCATCTACTGCCCCATGGAAAGCCTACACAGAGTCATCCTAGTATTTCTCCCATCTTCTTCCCTTTTTGTTATCCCTGGGGAGATATCCGCAAAGATTTTCTGTTTAATGGGACAATTGTCCTTAGAAGTCGAGGTTCTAGTTGATAATATGGTTCTATTTGATAGTTTTAGACAAAAGGAGGTTATGGCAAAGAATTTGATTTCACATATTAAGATTTTTACTAACAAAGAAAACAACAGCTCCAATGCATCCTTTGATATGCATATGAAAGAGGGACACATTGGTCAAATATGAGTGATTTGACAAAAGGAGATCCTGATCCAGATAATGAATGGATGCTTTGCTTATGTCAGTAATATTCATTGTGCTGACAAATAAGCCAGTTGGTGTTGTATCAAAGCACTAATGCCTTGCTGCTTGGACTTAATTTGATCTTCCACTCCAAGATTGAATAATCTAATTCCATGGGCAAAAGCTAATTTCCTCAAAAGAACTGTATCAGCATTTGCTTTGCCCGCTGTAGCATAATCTTCTATCAAGTGCTCAACTTCTGCATATGTTTAAAAGTAATCTTCATCCTTTGCTAGCTTTATGGAAATCAACAAGCAATTTCCTCAACCTTCTGTCAGTAATATTATCTAAATATCCCATCTCATTAAAATTTTCACTGCAAGTGGCAGTGATTTCTTCAGATTATGAGGTTAACATAAAAGGGATATTATTAGATGAAAGATGTACCACAGAACATGCGTTGCTCTTTGCTCTTTTTATACAAACAATGAAGGGAGCAAAAGGAAATACAAAAATGCAGCATTTCTAAGAAGGGTGGATCACTTTCAGACATATAGATGAGCAAATATAATACAAACTACTAGAACACAAACTTAATAAAACCACAATACACTAAGAGAAAAAAGTTCTAAAGAAACTATTTCAGCTGACTTTATTTAATATGATGCCACCAAAGGTTAAAAATAAGTGAGTCGCTTCTGTGACATTGAAGGTGTATTGTCAATCAGTGTTACCATATTCTCACTATAAAACATCATATCACATAATTTACCTGAGGCCTTGCATTGTGGTCTCGTAAAATAGGAACCAATTGCTCCCTCACCTGTAATTAGGTACAAGTACCAATTTTAAGGATAGCTCTGTGTACATAGAACTGACTTGTATGTGCAAAAACAAAGAAGATTGTAGCCACCAGAGGCTCTTAAACTAAAATGCAAGAGAAAAGTTGCGACAATACAAAGTGTTGCAAAATGGACTTTGTACTAGGCTTCGATGATAAATTTAAAGTAATGCTCCCAGTCAACTTATCAATAGCCACATCAATCTTTCACTTCTGACATAAAATTTAAACTCAGTCTCCAATGCACCTCCAGAACACGAAGTAATGGTTCATTTAATTGACTTCCGGTGCCACTATCAATAGAGGTTTCTTTAACCTTTGGCCTAAAAGCAAGCCCACAGAAAGAAAAGAACCACTAGAGGATCAAATGTACATAGACTTTCCAAGATATTTATCTTCAACCCATGCATATCTCTTATTTCTCAATGGAATGCAGTTGAATGTTCACGGAGCATGTAATTTTTCTATTACTTATTTTATGCGCAAGTTGGTATACACAAGGCCAGTACCACAAAACCACGTCTTCGGAAATTTGATATAAATGTGTAATCCTATTAACAAGTGGCCATTGGTTCACTTTTTGGCAATAAATTGGAAAGACACATGGAGCTAGAAAGAGTAAGAGGCCAACAAGCAACATCAAAATAGCATTACAAGGTGGTCATGTTAGTAGAAGTTTTTTTTCCTAACAATAAAGTCGAGGTTGTCTTCAAATTCAAACACCCCCCTCCTTTCCTCTGGTGAAATTATATTACTAAAGACATTCGATCGGGAAGAAAATTTCAGTATCTGAGCTGAAGTATATAGCAAACAATATCCAATATCACTATCATGGAAAAAAAAATGATTTTCACTCAGCCAAAAAAAAAAACCTTACATGTGAAATTCGTAAAAAAAATTTAATTAAGACCAGTAAAAGGTCCTCACCAGGGATGGGAACTTCAGGTAAACATTAATAGCAAATGTCTCTAGGTACTGGCGAACCGCAGGTAGATTGTTACACTGCAAGAAATAAGAACAGATCACTCTTGAACTCTGGAACAACAACAAGAATAAGTGTAAGAGACACAGTACAGATGCAGATGCAAGAGGACTTGATTTCTGACGGACAGGTTGAAGAAGTGGGAAACCAAAATTCTCTGATCATTGGTTGTTGCTGCTTATTTCTCCTCCCAGGAGTTAAGAAATCTATTTCTAATGGGTAAATGACTGCTGAACTATAAGGAGACAAGCCACAGTACTTGGCTCAGGTAGTAGGCAGGCAGGACCTATTCATGGTCTAGCCAACAGATAATATGCAGAGAGTTCAGCAAAGAGGATTCATTAAAATTTAGAGACTTTTGTACTAAAACATATTCTTTTTAATGAATATTATCTTAGGTGCGAAAATCGAACAAAGCGAACTCTTTAAGGATAGTTTCCAATTGTACAGAAGAAAATGAAGCAGTTTTGCATGTTCAATTGGCACTTGAACAGAGAAGCATGTGTTTTACTTTTAAAAAAAAAAATACACCTAAACAATACATTTAGTGGAAGAAGACTTGGTTGCCATAGTTCAGGAGTTGTCAAGTGATTCATCAACTAGTACCCGAGTACCAATATAACTCATACACCGAACTTGTGTGGACGAGTTGAGCAGGGAAATGAGCATAAAAAATGTATTGTTGTAAAGCACAGGCTTGAATCAAACCAATGAAGAGATTGAGTATAGTAGTATGGGTTGCTTCTATTTAGCTGGCCACTACTAGCTGGCAACAACACATAGGATGGGAATAATGATAAAAGGGTTTTAAGTCAACACAATTGGCCAAGTGCTATGAGACATGCGTATCAGACTTTCTAACATTACCACTAGACGGACATGTACTTACATATAGGCATATGTGCAAACTTCCTGTAACTTGCCCCACTATATCTTGACTGACAAATCTAGTCAAGGCACATACCATCTGCCAAGCACGTATTTTGCGTCGATGAATCTGCTCAGAAAAACCAAGGGTCAAAATAAGAGGAAAAATCCAAATTAATCAACATGATCCAGGGCAGAAAAAAGGATGAAAAACCGGCCCCATTGAATATTCAATTATCAACACATATTAGATCACATGGAATGCAAGTCTTTCGTTCGCCACTAGATGCAAAAGGAGAATAACTTTTCAACAGTAATTCTTGACAACTATGAAAAGGCTGTTGAGCACGATTATAAAAAAACCTTTTAAATATGTTTCTGACTTGCAACATAAGTACCTCCTCGAATGAAAGCAGCAATAGTAATGCCAGTAGTAAAACTCAAATTTTCTTATCAAAATTTTTTAGATGGCTATTAGCTTAAGATTCTCAAATCAGCAGATTTCCACAGCTAATGTTTTTCTGAAACAAGAGAAAGGGATAGCAAAGCACACCGCACTATACTTCTTATACAGCTCCTTTGCAAGATCCTTCTCGTTCACCTATGACAGAAAGCAGCAAAATGAATGCGAGGTTTTGGAAAGTATAATATAAGCAAAAGAATGTCCGAATTGAATAAGGAAAAAAAGACTAGTCAATAGTCACTAATAAAAGACCACAGTAATACATAAGTTATACTTAGTTAATACTCCTTCCCAAAGCAGGCATTCTTGAACGGTGTGAAGTTCGAAGTCTACAAATACTTGTGGAGAACCAACCAAAGAGAATTTCCCACAATTACATGGACGTGTTTTATTTTATATGTGTTTGTATTTCCATCTATCCATCTAACAAATTGTCTATCTCTATAGAGACTCTGCACATTAGTGATATCTACGTCTCAATCTATCTAAATTTAAATTACCAATCTAGAGCAAATTTCTACACCCACGAGCATAATAGTAGAGAACTGTATATATAGACCTGTGGGGATCTATATCTAGACGCTCATGAACACACATCTACAAGTTTGTGCACTAGGTGTGCACTCACCCATGTGGGTGCGCACACCAAGTACCAGGAGGCACTAGATGTACACACTACCGTGACAAGTTTAAAGAGAAAGGGAACACCAGCATTACCATCTGATAGAGATAAGAAGTATCATAACTTGGTAAAGAAAAAAACTACTAAAAAAGCTTACATGAGCTAGACATTTTCTACCAATGGAACCAAAGTAAATGAACAGAGATCCATGAGCTGTAACCTACTGGTAGTATATAGCACAATTAAGAAAGAACAATTGATCGCTTGAATGAAGTCTGATATATGTCGTTGTCAAGTTGAACAGTCATTGTGAAATTATGAATCCACTAGCCAGTGGAATTAAAAACTGATGGGGAAAAAATGGGATAAGTACACTAATGGTGTCATAAGTTGTGTACGGCGCTCATTTTGATGCCAAAAGTTTCCGTCGGATCACTTAAATGCCAAAAAATTTAAAAAACGCTTACTTTGGTGCCAACGCCGATCTAAATTGCCGGAAATCCGACGTGGCATTTTTTTTATTAATTTCTTATACTGATGTAGCTCGCCGGAGAGTCCAGTCAGCAAGTAAACCACCAAATGACGTCGTTTGGTGTCTTAAACCCCAAGTCAAAACCCTAAATCCCCAAATTGAGAGAGAGAGAGGCCATGGTGACGGCGTTGTTTTCTTCCCCGAAGAACAACACTAGCGCAGAGAGAGAAGCCATGGCAGCATTATCTTCTTCTCCGAAGAACAACACCAGTAGAGAGAGAGAAGCCATGGCGATGTCGTCTTCTTCCCCGAAGAACAACACCAACAGAGAGAGAGAAGCCATGGCAGTGGCGTCTTCTTCCTCGAAGAACAACACCAACACCAGCCACTCTTTGAACAGAGCCCAATCCACCATCTCCATCTGCGCCCTCCTTGTTTCCCTCGCACTCCTCATCTTCTCTCTCTCTCTCTGCACCTTCAATCCCCCTTCTTCCTCCTCCTCCTCTGCCCTTGCCTCCTATTTTCCCATCACTTCTTGGCCAAGCGATGGTGGTCGAGCGACGGTGGCCGAGCAAGCTTGGTCGGCGAGGATGAACAAAAAAAAAAACCCTAATTTCAATCACAAATGAGCTATACGGCATCATTTTTCCTAAGCCATCCACATAGGATGGCAAAACGACGTCGTTTTCTTAAGTAGGACAGAAAACGAGTCGTTTAAAGGGTTTATCGAATTTTTTTTTTTAAATATAAAGTCACGTAATCATTTTGGCCGGAATTTCTCGCCGGTGGCACCAAAGTGATTGTTTTTTCTCCGATTTGGCACTTAAGTGATCCGGTGGAAACTTTTGGCACCAAAGTGAGCGCCGTACACAACTTATGGCACATGTACTTATCCCGGGAAAAAATGGTTGAAAAAGTCATAGTTCCAACTTTATTGAGAACCAATCAGGGCAAATGCTGTCCATTAAAAAGTAGCAAAGGCAAAGCAACAACTTAGGAGGCTTAAAAAGTAATTAATACCACTGCATGAAGGAGCTCTAGCAGAAATAATTTGCCAGCATCGAGAGCAGCATGACAATTGGTATTCTCCTCAGTAGATCCAATCTTTTCGGCCATGTCGGCGAGTTTGCAGAAGAGGACAGCAACAGAAACACGAGCATACAATTCTGTATTTATAAAAGCCTAAAAGGACAACAAAATTTGCCAGATAAGTGTTCATACCTGGCATTGCAAGGCAAACAAATGACGCCTTCACCATCCATTCCATCATAATTTTCAGAGTTTGGATTGCTGATTTTATGCAATTTGACCACTTAAAGCACAACCAGATATGAAGTAAAAAGTAATTTCTTTTGATAAATCTTCATGTTAGCAGACAGCTAGCCAGTCAAATCCTAGTTTCTTTCAAAATATATATAAATATATATAAATGCTGCAGCTAGCCAGCCACTTCAGCGTATTAACAGCATCGGTGTGGAAGGACTTTATAGTAAAAACCCTGCAAATTAAGGGCTTTATTGCAACAAGAGAGGTTGTAGGACCAAAAAAAAAAAACACCATAAGTTAGAGGACCAAAAGTCAGCTCGTCCCTTTCCTAGATTTTTTAATGAAATGAAAGAAACAGTGGTCTAACTCCTCTCTTCATCCTCACCAAAAAGTGTACAACTTACTTCAGTCAACTCAGCATCAGGACTCTTTGCCAATAAGGACACTTCAAGCTTGGCATCGTTATTCTCAGTCATTTCAGATT
This sequence comes from Eucalyptus decipiens, assembly GCA_014182575.1. NCBI lineage: Eukaryota > Viridiplantae > Streptophyta > Magnoliopsida > Myrtales > Myrtaceae > Eucalyptus > Eucalyptus decipiens. Next base: position 4,181,023 of record CM024613.1, on the reverse strand, counting down.
CAAAATCCTCGTCAAATGCAACTGGGGAAAAAGAAAACGAACCATGTGTCAAAAAGGATATCTGGCCCCACATACAAATAAACAAAGGGCTATTTTGAACAGATTCACGATTCATGAATTGTGTCCCAAGAAAAAAAAGACTTAGACTTCATGAGAGAGTGACAAACCAGAACCATGGAGCGTTAGAAGTTTCAGTTCCTTAATGTAATACTTTAAGGTTGTAGGATTTGAAAGCCAAACTCCTGTTAAATGCAATGCTGCCAGACGAATTGTCCGTGGACTTTTCGTGCCTTCCTTGAGAACCATTTCCACAAACTGGTAAAATGCAAGGACCGTAGCAAAACCATTAATCAGCAGCAAGAAGCACACCGTGCAGGGGAGGGAAGAGGGGGAGGGGGAAGAGAGAGAGAGAGAACAGACCCATTTGAGAGGCCCACATCCACTCTCTGTCACATGCATTCTCTCGTCCTTGAACAAAGAAGGATGCAGAACAGATGATAAAAGTGCAGAAATAGCTGCAACCCTCCTCTTGTTGCAGTTGACATGCAACACCCATGAAGATCGAACCAACTGCCACATCATCTGCACAATAAGAGAGAATCATGAAAGAATGAATAAATCAAGGAAATTCATTTGATGCTCAATCGCCCCCCCCTTTCTTTTCTTTTTCCTTCTCTTCTTTCCCTTCCTCTCTCCAACACACATGCACCCGCCATGGCGGAAGAAAAGGAAAAGGGAGGGTGGGGGGCTGGGAGACCGCACTCAGGCAAACCTAAAGTATGGTGGTAGGCTAGGAGCTGCCCAACTTAATCTGCCCATCAGCATGAACAGTAAACCCCTAGCAAACGAAAAGGTCTCTAGATAGAATAGATTTCAGATTAATCTTCTCTTATTCTTTCTAGAACTCACAAGGTATTACTATCTGTTGCGATTTGACCATTAACTTCAATTACTTACACTCAGCAATCATCAAAATAAATCAATAGTAATACCAGAAAAGTTGCTCATAAGAGTTTGTGTTTTTCCAGTATTGATCTAACAGAAAGGCATAACAGCGGGTAATGTCTTCTTCGGTGGAAAAAAATGGCCAAAAGTACTTATATTTCAGCAAACACAATAGGACCCAGGAAAAGCTTTTGAATTAAACAGCAAACTAACTCTAAATCACCGAACACGATAATTCAAACCAAAATTATAACAACTATAGCTAACTTGCTGCAAAAGTTAAAGAACTGGAACCTGGGTATCCACACCAACAGATGGGGAAACAGCCGAATCCAATCTACTGGAAGCAAACAACCCCAAAACTAGTCTGAGTGACCTTAGCATAGGTAGAACAGAATCTTCAGCAGCATTTTCAAGACTGCAAGATCATTTAGAGGGTTCAATAAATGAAAAGGAAAAATAAAGTTCAGAAAAGATTCATCATATAAACTTCTATCCTGGGAGTTACAAACAATGGAAAAGGGACATAACCATCTCATTTTGAGTTCGCAATTGCCAGTAACCACAGGTTCATGTCAATTAACATAAAAGGTCTAACCGGTGAGAAGCTGTGGATGACACTCCACTATAAAGAAATTCTCAATCAACAACTAGCTTTGGAATTAACATGTGTGTATATTATTTGTTAATAGTGGGATAATAGAAAGAAAAACACGAAATTTTAGGTAAAGAAAATGTCAGTTAAGACTTTCCAAGCCTGCTTAGTCCAAGACCAGGATGTCTGGAAAAACATAGGAAGAGAACGAGAAGAAGCGATTAAACCAACTGGAAAAATTTTGTTTCCTTTTCCCTTTCTTAATTTACCATATCAGAATTAGCTTAAAATATGCCCAGTCTACTTCAATTTTCCTATGACATGTGTGTTCAAAGAATCAAAGCAACACATATACCTATGCTTAAAGGTCATTATGGCAATAGCCAAGAAACTCTAGATAATTACCTTTCAACAAGGTCAACAAGTATCTGTCTGAGCGCATCATCTGAGAAGAAACATTCCTGTCCTTTTACTTGAACTCCATCCTTACAAGCATTACAAGGCATTGACAACAGAGATTCTAGGCACCGCCACTAAATCAATAAGAAATCCATCAGTATTAAACTTTTTTTCGATAGACTTATTAAACTTTCACTTTGAAATTGTCAGCAATTATAGAACATCAAATGTTAAACCCTTGGCAGCATGTAAAATCCTAAAAATGTAGCAGTAGAACCAAATTTAAGGAATGCACCAGCGAAGAGCTGTCCGACTACATAGACATATAAGGCGAGAAATAAATATTAAAATGTTTCACTGCTTATCACTACTTTCACTTGGATGTAATATTATATCCAAATCTGCAAAAGCAAAAAAGAAAAAAAGAAAAAGGCATGGTGTGGCCATTTTAAGCTACTCTTATGTGTGATCTACATCCTTTTGTCCACCTTTATCAATAAACTCTAAGTACTAATAACAAAATGTCACTTCATTGATGAAAAAACTTCACCTTCCAATTTATCAAAACTGCCCGTCGTGTTCGCGTCAGAAATCCCACAGCAAGAATTGTATTTATCTTGTGTAGAAAAGTAATAACCAAGGAATCTAAAAGCTGTTCCTCTTCAGAAAGCTGTACATGAGTCAAATCCTTTCTCCAGATTATATTTAGAATATGGGGAGAGAAAGCCGACACCAATGTTCTGAGGGCAGAAGCTAAGGCTTCATAAGCTGCAATAGAGAGTTCTGCCCCAGTCTATACTGGGGAAATTGTATCAGTAATGTTGAAGTGGGTACAGACAGATACAGAGGTAGAATATTGTGGACATCACGCTTTAAAAGCAGAAAAAACCAAGTAATTTAATCAATACCATTGAATTACAAGCTGAAGCTGATAAAGTTCTCCGCAAAAAATCCCACAGAAAGTCGAGACAAATATTTAGTGAAGCCTCAGTCCTCATCTGTGCACACCACAAAGAGATAGAAGCAACAGCCTTGACAGATGTTATCTGTTAAAAAAGAAAAGATACAAAACAGAAAATGTGAGAAAGGTACCTCCATAAAAACTCTCACAACTATTAGGACAGAGAGTGCTTCTTTAGTAAAAGGTACACCAGTTTTTAAGTTAAAACTTTGAAAATATTCTCATGTACTCTAGCAGTCATAGTTAGATTGCATTGAAGAGTTAATTCTCCACGTATATAAGTAATAGTGCATGGATTACTAGAGTTAGTTAGGCTGTAAAACAAATGTTACTCAAGAGAGCAAAGGATTATACAGCCTGCAGCACTGCAGTAGTGATGGAAGACGACAAGCGGCGTTGACTAGGACCTCCAAGCTTTCCCCGCACAGAACCAGGCAGGTCCTTGTCCGCTACCTCACAGCTAGACCAGAATATTGAACAAGACACCTTAGCATATGCAACCAAATCCTCCTGCATGACAAGAAGAAAATGTCTCAGTTGTAGCACCATCATTTATGAATCTATCACAAAGGCGAAGAAACTAAAAGAGTATTGTGCCATTGCTTCATAATACAAGATCAGAGCAGGAGGATACATGTTACAACACGTTTATGAATCAGAACAGAAATCTCAAGAAATGATTGATCAATTCACTCTATCAATAAGTAAGCCAAATCTGGTATATCATAAGGGATTTTCCATTTCTATGGATTCTGATGTATTGGGTCAAAAACAGTTCTTGAATAAGATATTTAACTCCAGAAGTGAATCGAAAAAGAAATCTTTATTGGTTCTACCTCCTCTTTCTTTATTAAGAGAATGAATCTTTTTATCGATGAATCACACCAAAATGGCCAAATCTCCAATAAGAATGATTTGAGAGATCCAAAACCCAATATAGTGGTATTTGCCAGCAACAACATAATGGACGTAGTTAATCAATTTAGATGAATCCAAAATCTTATTCAAATCCAATATGGCAACTATGCGTACATAAGATATGTATGGAATCGATTCTTTTTAATAAATAAATCCCATCACAACTTCAAATATGGAATTCAAAGGGATTGAGTAGAAAATGATACTTTGAATCATAGAACCATAATGACTTATCTAATCAAAAAATATCTATTGAATTTTAATGAGAAATAGTACCAGAATAGAAAGGAAAAAGCAGAGAAACTTTTTATTTTCCTCCGAAGTCTCTCTATTATTCAATGGACCCACTGTATCAAGAGGGACAGGAGTAGATTTTACTCCAAAATTGCTGCTGAATTCAGCAGTTTTTCCCTGCAACTCCTGAAGCTCCAGAACCAAGCTTAATAGAAGGATGAGATACTTCAGAGCTAGCCAATTGGAATTATTGCTTTGGTTACGTATGTCAATACCATGAGTTTTGATGAACTGCAAAATCCAAAAAAAGTAAATATTAGGAACTGGTTTTGCAAAATGATCAAAAACAGTAACTGACTGGCAGTAGAATAGTCTATGATATATATCGAAACTACAATATCATTACGTATAAATGCAAAGCCTCGTCAGAATATTGCCTGTGAGTATATCATCAAAATAAGTTAAACAATCAGCGCAAAAGCTGAGCAACATGACAATGCAAAAGCACATCTATTCTGCAGAAGATAATGTATGGCATAAATCATTCAACCAGGAAGTAAGTCGATAAGAAAGTGATAGCAGCTAGCAAAAGTAACATATGGCAATTACATGAGTACTGATAAAAATTACCAAAAAGAACATTAGAATCCAATAGCAGCAGCAATATATGGCATACCATCAATACTGACTCCAACTGATTTTCATTGTTTGCAACAAGAAAAAGCACCATAGCCCACCGTCTTGCTTCATATTCCCAGGCAGCAAGTTCCTCATCATCACAAGTAAATGCGGTACCAAGAGAATGACAAGAATTTATGAATCTTCTAGGGAAGTCTAGAAGACTATCTAAAATCTTTGTCTTAGGAGAACCCAATAGCCATTCTTTTATTTTCATGTGCAATGGACCTGTGAGAGAGAGAGAGAGAGAGAGAGAGAGAGTTTTATGTACATCTATGGTTAGCATTAAAAATTGAATTTTAAGGAAAAAACTACTTAAGAGTACTCCCCGCATAATTCGAATGGGTATTTAGACAATATATGCATCTACATGTAAGCATCACACACAAACAACTTGCATCTCTACTTCTTTTTCTTAGACAATTAACTTACAGAAAATAAAATAACTGTTAATTCCACATGGATCATCAACTAACTACTTAATATTTCTTTCTTAGAAGGCCATGTCTTATTGTCTCAATATGGTCTCTAAAGCTACTAGATTATCCACACTAAAAATAATTACTATTGTTTCAATGCTCACCACCCCGGAGCCATTTACTGTTTATTTATATCCCAGTTATTGTCTGGAGAGACATTTGCTATTGATTTATATCCAACTCATTGGATAAGGCAACTTGATGACGACAAAGTAACTAACACCACCTGTATATGTATATACTATTTTCAGATCAAACCGAACATGGATGTGTTCAGCCATTAGTGGAAACCCCAGACTAAAGCAACATGTAGCAAGGGAAAGAACTCAGCCTGTGCAATACAACTTACCACCAATATCAATGAACTCCCGAGGAAACGTAGAAATAAAGTGTAGAAGCATCTCAAGAGGCACAGCACTGGAACACACCACTGAGGCAGCAGCTTCGAGTATCTTCCCACAAACTGAGTTAACAGAACTTACTTCGTTAGATTCCTAGAATCGAAAAAACTGTTCAACATACTATTACTAATTTGAACAATTGCGGACCTTGAAGACGATAATTCGGATTAAAATGTTGTTTGCAGCTTTCAACAACATATCTCAAAACATCCAGAATGTCTGCTCCATCTGACTGAGGCAAATCCTCTTCAGAGTGTTCCACTTGATCCTTGTCAAGGAAACCATTTTCACCCACTACAATTCTACGAGCGGCTGAAGCAATGCATTCAGATAGGGCCATCAATCCAGCTCTACCAAAAGATTGTTGCTTAGCAAGAGAAGATATATTCCTCAGAAATTCCATCCGTGTCCTGCAACCGCCTTATGAATGAGTTAAGCATTTGAACTATTTCTAGTTCCCCAATTTAAACTCAAGTAACAGAAAAATAACAACTAAGTGCAGAAGCTTTCTTGAAAATAGAGGTGCAGAAGCTTTCTTGAAAATAGAGGTAGAAGTCAAACCATGCTTTTCTTTTTCCTTTCTTGAGGAAGTTTGAAAGGAAGTGTTAGAAGTAAGAAGGGTAAATGAGTCTTTACCACTTTTAGGGTTTAATTTGATGTATATATATTAAACTTTATTGAATAATACGATGCACGTTTCCCTCACATGGTATCAGAGCCTAGGGCTTAACCCTAGACAACGGAGTAGCCACTCGCCACCGTCGACTCGCCGGAATAGTTGGCTGTCGCCGTCGCTCACCGGAATAGGGTTTCTCTCGCTGCTTGTGCGGCTCACTCATGCTGCTCGCGCTCGCGCTCGCGCGACTTGATGGGTATTTGTTCTTTGGTTACTGACTCACTGGGGATTTGTAGAGGATCAACAACACCGCCAGGGACCAAATCCTGCCCACGATTCGACGGAGGGAAGGACAGCAGTAGCTGAGGGACTTGCTGGCTCTCTTCTTCGTGGTCTGGTACACTAGCTTCCCACCAGGGGTTTTGACAACCCTGTGCTGGTTGGACTTGGTGGCGTAGCTATGCTGCTTCCTCAGAGAGAGAGAGAGAGAGAGAGAGCAGTAGCCGAGGGACTCGCTAGGGAACAGAGAGCAGCAGCGCTCGTCGAGATGATTTTGTGGGTTAGAATTTTCTTTTAAGTTGCTGATTTGGCTGATTAATTTATTCGAGACTTGTGATGAAGCAAAGTTGCTGCTTAGGTACAGTGCAGTTATTTATTTGGTGATTTGAAAGTTGTGTGGTAGCTTCTGTCATTTTATATGGTAGTGGTAATATTGGGTTATTGAATTATTGAGGGTGAGTTGTTTGACGGAAGCTAAGGTCAGAGTTTGCTTATTATTATTTGGAAAATGGGCGATCACTCAAAGAGTACAATTGAAGTAGATCCTAAAAAATAATACTGTGATGACTGAGGTGATTTCCTCTTCGTCTAATCGAATTACTGATAAGAAGCTCGCAAATACTACTAACTTCCACCAATGGAAGAAAATCATGAAGCTTACTTTGACGGGCAGGAATCAACATACACTTAACTGAGTTTAAGCCCAGAGATGATGTAACTTGGGATGGTGTTGATGCACGTATTCTTGGTCAAATGCTAAATTCTATGGAGAGTAATATAGTTGATATTGTAACTCATATTGATTCAGAGAACTATGGGAGTATTTGAATGTGTTGTATTCTGGCCAAGATAATTTGTCACGAATTTATGAGCTATTGTAGGAGTTTTATCGATTTGAAAGGAAGGGACGCTCTATTAACCAGTGCTTTTCAGACTTTAAGAGATTGTATGAGGAGTTGAATGCCGTTCTCCCTATTTCAACTGATGTTCAACAAATGCAACGTCAAAGGAAACAATTGGCTGTAATGAGATTCTTAGGAAATCTTGGTTCTGAATATGACACCGTTAGGTCTCAGATTCTTGGAGGAGAGAACATAGCGTCACTCACAGATACATTTGCTCGAGTTCTTCGAGTATCTCATGAGTCTTCTCGGGATACTACATCTATGGTGAGGAGTTCAGCTCTTGTATCCCAGACTCGAACTAGTAGTGGTAATAGGAGTGATGGAGGAAATCGTGGTGGATATAGTGGACGTGGTGTCCAAGGAGGAGGCCGAGGCATAGGAATAAGGAGAGGTCAAGGTCATCAGCATCCTTATGGACAATTCCACATACCTACTGATAATTCGGGGACTACACGAGTTTGTCATTACTGTGGCAAACCTAGTCATATTCAAAAAGTTTGCTACAAGCTACATGGAAGACTAGGGCAATAGCACTAGTTCGTTAATACGGCATCTAATATTGACTCTACTCCAGTCATTTGAAGACAAGGTAGTGGTTATGTCTGATGAGGAATATGCTCGGTACAAACAATCTTAATCTCACAGCCTGTTTCTTCCACTACTACTTTGGCACAGACAGGTAATGCTACTGCAAGCCTTTCGGCTACTTCTCGTCCTTGGATTATTGATTCAAGCTTCTAATCATATGTCAGGTCTTTCAGGTATATTTTCCTCTCTTTTTCCGTCTTCGTCCATAGTTACTCTAACCAATGGATCACCTACACATGTTAAGGGAATTGGCATAGTTAACCCAACTCCTTCATTGCCATTGTCCTCAGTGCTTTATCTTCCACAATTTTCCATTTAACCTCATGTCTGTTAGTAAGTTTTTATCCCGATTCTTGTATTTTCCAGGATTTGGCTAAGAAGAAGATGATTGGCAGAGGACGTGAGGAAAGGGGGCTATATGTACTTGAAGATGCTTCTTCAATTGCTTGCTCAAGTGTTGCATCCCCACATCAAATCCATTGTCGTCTTGGTCATCCTTCTCTACGTAGTCTCAAAAGTTGGATTCTAGTTTTCAATCTCTTTTTAGTCTAGAGTGCGAGTCATGCCAACTTGGCAAATTACATCGTGTTAGTTACACACCTCGAGTCATTAAACAAGCAACATCTCCTTTTTTCTTAGTTCATTCAGATATTTGGAGTCCATGTCATGTGGTTTCTAATTCGGGTTTCAGATATTTTGTTACTTTTGTCAATGACTATTCCAGAGTTACTTGGTTATATTTAATGAAAGATCATTCAGAATTATTTTCTATTTTTCGTGCATTTATATCTGAAATTTATATTCAATTTGGCGTGCATGTTAAAGTTCTGCTTTTTGATAGTGCTAAGGAGTATTTTTCCACATCTTTTTTCTGATTTTGTGACTCAACATGGTATGATCCATGAATCTTCCTATCTTGATACTCCATAACAGAATGGTGTTGCTGAAAGGAAGAATAGTCATTTATTAGAAGTTACTAAATCCATGTTATTTGAGATAAAGGTCCCGAAAACTTTTTGGTTTGATGCTGTTCTAACTGCATGTTATCTCATTAATTGCATGCCTTCTTCTGTTCTGCAAGGTGGTATTCCTTTTTCCACTTTATTTTCTAGTGAACCACTGTTTGTCCTACCATCTCGTATCTTTGGTTGTATCTGTTTTGTTCGTAATCATCGACCTGGAGTATTAAAACTTGATCCCAAGGCAATCAAGTTTATGTTTATGGGTTATTCCCACACTCAAAAGGGATATTGCTATTATTCTCCATTACTGAGAAAATATTTTATAACAGCTAACGTTTCATTTTATGAATCCACTCCTTATCATAATGTTCCAATTGATGTGTCTGAATTGGATAAAGACTTGTATGTGACCACCATTCGGTCTACTATTCCAATTGTATCATCAGTATCTACAGAGAAACCATCTCCTCTCCAAATTTATACTCAACGTCCTCGTGTCACTACTATTGCTCCCCCCGCTCCTCCCGTCACTATTACGTCATCTTCTGGTCCAGATCTGCCATTAGCTAACCCTCCTCTTGTATTTGATCTCGATCTTCCTATTGCTCATCACAAAGGTACACATACTTGTATTCAACATTCCATTACAAATTTAATTTCTCACTCTTCTGTGTCTCCTACTTTTCGAGCTTTTTTAACTACTGTTGACCAATATCCTATCCCCAAGTTTGTTGTCGAGGCATTACAAAGTTTTGGCTGGAGAATAGCAATGGAAGAAGAATTAAAGACTCGAGATTAATCAAACTTGGGACTTAGTACCACTTCCTCTAGGCAAAACTACTATTGGTTGTCGATGGGTATATGCTGTAAAAGTCAACCCTGATGATTCTCTTGCTTGTTTAAAAGCAAAACTTGTTGCCAAAGGGTATGCTCAAGTGTATGGAGTTGACTATCTAAACACATTTTCTCCTGTTGCCAAACTTACTTATGTTTATATTTTGATCTCTCTTACTGCAACATATAACTAGCCTTTATTTCAGTTTGATATTAAGAATGCTTTCTTGCATGGCACTCTTCATGAAAAAGTTTATATGGAGCAACCTTCTGGGTTTGTTGCTCAGGGGGAGTCTAGACTAGTTTGCAAATTTAAAGTCTTTATATGGTTTGAAACAATCTCCACGGGCATGGTTTGGAAGATTTTCTGAGATTGTACTGTCTTTTGGGCTATCAAGATGTAGAAATGATCGTTCTTTCTTTTATAAACAATCAGGGAGAGGAACCACTGCCCGCGGTAGCCGCGATATCTAGAACTTTACTCCCCGGATGGGGGGGAGGGGTTCGAAACCCCGCGTCCCCATTGCGCGACTCACACGCAGCTGGGTCTATGGTGGTGGCTCAGTTCATCTGGATTTACACCGCCGGCTGCCGGCTATATGGTGGTTCTCGGGTCACCAAAAAAAAAAAAACAATTAGGAGTAGGCAAACTATTCTTGATTGTGTATGTTAATGATATTATCATCACGGGAGATGACTTGATTGGTATAGTTGAGCTAAAAACCTATCTTCAACAACAATTTGAAACTAAGGACTTAAGAAAATTAAAATATTTCTTAGGAATTAAAGTGGCGCAATCACAAAAAGGTGTTCTATCACATCAAAAATATGTCTTGGATTTGCTCACTGAGACAGGTATGTTGGAATCAAAGCCTCTTGATTCACCCATGGAACAAGGGATTAAATTAGTTGTTGATAGAAAAGAAATTCTTAATAATCCCGAGAGATATAAAAGACTGGTGGGTAAGCTGAATTATCTTACAGTTACTTGACCAAACATTGTTTTTCCTGTTAGTGTAGTAAGCCAGTTTTTTGTCTTCCCCTCGTACATCTCACTGTAATGCAGTTATTCGTATATTAAGGTATTTGAAGAAAGCTTCGGGAAAAGGAATTGTCTACCAAAACCATGATCATATCAGGGTTGAAGGTTTTTCTGATACTGATTGGGCTAGGTCTCCAGATAATAGAATATGAACTATTGGGTATTGTACCTTAGTCGGAGGAAATCTGGTATCATGGAAAAGTCAAAAACAAAGTGTTGTTACTGCTCTAGTGCTGAGTCAGAATATAGAGCCATGGCACAAGTGACATGTGAATTAGCGTAGATTCGACAGTTATTGACTGAGTTAGCCTTTAAAGATTTAGTATCCATGACTCTATGGTGCGATAATAAAGCTGTAGTGCATATAACTTCCAACCCCATGTTTCATGAGAGAACAAAACACATTGAGGTTGATTGTCATTTTATCCGAGAGAAGTTGCAAAGTGGAGTAATTATTCCCAGTCATATTCGAACCAGCGAACAACTTGCAGACATCTTCACTAAATCCTTGGATAATGGGAGGATAGAACATATTTGTAACAAGTTGGGCATGATTAATATTTATGCTTCGGCTTGATTAATATTTATGCTTCGGCTTGAGGGGGAGTGTTAGAAGTAAGAAGGGTAAATGAGTCTTTACCACTTTTAGGGTTTATTTTGATGTCTATATATTAAACTTTATTGAATAATACAATGCACATTTCCCTCACAGGAAGAAATAGCAAACTCACGATCATCTGGCGGTGCAGTTTCAAATGCTATTTTTGTTTGTGTAAGTGAGTACATAAATGCATGAGCACATGAAAAACAATCATTTAGCAAAACTGCTAAAATTTATAGAGCTATTTTTAGGGTTAACAGCAAAATACAACATGCTCAATTCAAATGTCGTATCCCTACAAGGAAAACGCCTTGAACTTACATCACACTAACCCAAAATACAATGTATGCCAAAAAGCTACAGAAAAAACCTTATCATTCTGTCCAAATCCATTTGTTAGTATCCTGTGTGGTGTCCTACCAAAAGGTGTGCTGTTAGGAAATGTTACACATAACAAGGCAAACATGGTGAAAGTTATGTTCAAATGTCCCACATCGCTTGTTTACAAATTTATATAAGTCTTCTATGCATATCATCTTCCACCAAATGGCTCAAGCTTTTGGATCAGAGTTATGTTCCACCCCAAATTTATTCAGGAGTGAGACACCTATTCCACGTGCCATATCCAGTTCAATTTGCACATGAGAGAGTGTCTTTAAGTATCCCACATCGCTTGCTTACAATGTTCACATTGGCCTGATATTCGTTCCCTCTAGCTAACTACCTAAGCTTTTGGGCTAGACCTTCTAACAAGTTGCAAAGTTGGGGTTGCACGTTAACTAAATACTATATATATCGATGAACTTTTGAGGAAACCCTATACTTCATTATTCCCAATTTTTTTTACCTAGTATAGAGTCAGTGTCCTGCCATATGTATATCATCAGAACCTTATCATGCCTAAAGTTAAAACGTGGTTAAAGTTGCGAGGTTTAAATAACTCCCAAACAACTGTTGTTACTCATTTCCAGATAAAGTAACTTCTAGCCGGCCAAAATAAAATAAAATATCTTCCGAAAAAAGCAATTTCCCCATAAAACATACCTTGCATTCAGGTGACCAGTGTATTGGTATAGAAACTTTGTAGCACCTTCAATTGCAGCTGAAGAATAAGCTCCTTTTAAGCCTATAATTAGGGAGAAGGAAAAACGTTTCACTTAGCTTGAACAATGTACTGTCACATGTAAGGTTGCTCACAAAATGAGCAAATATGCATGCATAAACACATGGGAACCAACTCGCATGTGACAACAGGCGTATGCCACGCACACAAACAATGGTGCCCCAAAGCACATGCACACACATGCACAACCCCCCTTCCTTTTCTCTTTTTCCCTTCTCTTCCCAATGAATAAATAAGTGATAGAAATGTGTTTTCCCAAAGGGAAATCCCCCAAGTGCACTAAAAATAAAAAAGCACTAACCAAAATTCTTGTGGTGCACAGGGTCATTCAACCCTTGTATGAATGGACCAAGAACAAAAGATTCAGGTAGAGCTTTAGCACAGCTTCTGTAGTTCTCCCATTCGATGCCCAGAAATGACTCCATTATCAGGCATCTAACTGTCAAATCATCAAAGATGAGGGGAATAGAGATAAGCCACTGCACACAAATTATTAATAAGCTGTACACTAACTGGAAATGAAAACAATCTACTTCATTGGCTGAATCATCACTATACATGATATTCTGACAGATAAGTAACAAACAACTTTATCTATTACATTAACAAAGCTTGCATATCACATGACCATAAAAACAAGCTAGTACCTTGAGGATTATCATGAGAGAAACCCCTTTCCCACAAGACTGACAGCCAGTTAGGGAATTCACCGGTGACGACGTTACATCCAGAAGCTTCGTCGTCAGAGTTTCCAGAATTATTATGTGAGCCACAAAAATGAAGCAACAAGGATACCTGCAAAAAACTTAAAAATCAGCACTGATTATCAAACAGTGAACTAGTCTGACGAAAACCAAAAGTGATAGAAAACAGTTTCCGAGTACCAACAAAGGTATAAAATTAGCATAGACACAGTCAAGCTAAATGCAGCCACGAAAGAGAAACTTCACTGGAAATTCAATCACCAGATCACCAGAAGAAAACAAATTTACTGGGATAGATATATTAAGGAAACCAGAAGAGGAGGTAACAGCATAAAGGATGATGAATGTCAATGGCTTCGCTTGTTAGGTCAATTATGTGCAAAATTCTTGAGAATTACTAATTCAAAGTGGTGTCACCCAATAAATGCAGGTTACACCAGAGGCAGACAGAGATTCTTGATAGAAGGTGCAGAGAAATAAAACACCAATTATAGAACTGTATCGAAGTTGAAAGCATTAAGAACCAACTGACCTGGTGATTCCAAGCCGCTCCAACCAAGTGAGTACCATATTCTTCGAGCATCTCATAAAGCAGCAAGAATGCTTCCCATTTCCACCTACTGTCAGGCAGGGATTCAGATAGATTGCACTCTTTCCCTACGCCTAGTGACCTAGCTTCCTCAACAGCCCATTGCTCCCGCTTTGTCAGCGATCGTGTATCGGACTGCTTATCACATGATTTTTTATCTAAACCACCAAAACTTTTCTGGTCTTCCTTATTTGTGCCTAGAGCGATCTTCAATATATGTAATGACTGTTTCCTCAGAAAACCTTCCTTATCAACCTAACAAGAACCGAAGTAAATGAGAATGATAGGGAAAAGACTGATGCTACTGTACCATAAATACGTTCAGATATGGAACAAATGTATAGCTCTAGTACCAAGCCTCTTTTCATTTCATCCCAAAATTCTTTTTCACCCCTGATATCAAATTCTTTGTCTCCACCATCGGTGTCACCATGACCACTTTTCTCTGTACAGGCAGAAAAAGACAAATAAAGAGAGAGAACACGGTAGGCATCTCTTCTCTCTAAATTTCCAAGAAAAAACAGCGTTCTGCAACACTTCCAAATTTTTTCAGAGAAAAGCCTCCTGGATGACGAACAACCAAAATGTTAAAACTGGAAATGAAAAACGAGTGAATAAAAATCATTCCGCAAACATCACGCAATAAGATAAAGCAGTAAGACATCAGCACCTGGAAAGTACATTTGTCTCCCCATGAACTGAGATCTTCAAGCAGCTGTAAGTCAAAAATGCTTTGAAAATGATGGGAAGCAAGAGTAGAATCACACAAGACCGATGTTCTGAGCTTAGCAGAAGCAATTGCTCAGCCACATTGCATAGATTGTAAAGCAAAGCACTGGTGAACTTCTCTTCATGACACTCGTTTTCCAACTTCATTTCTGACTTTTTAGATGCTTGTGCATTTTGTAGAGCAGCATTCAATAGTTGAGCAAGAATGTGACATGATAAGGGTAACGTAAGAGACCCAGAGCATGAAAGCTTCTTTTCATCCTCAATTACTGAGTTCGTTACATTGTAATCATCAGGGATTGAGCAGGTTCTCCATTCAACACCATGTGACCCAGGTTTCTGAGACATCCCTATGGAGAGGCTGATGGATCTTAGCAGAAAAGGTACCAACGTGACCTCAACAACTCTCCAGGCGTTGGCCTCAGTCACAACCTCAAAGAATGAATCCCCAATCTTTATAACAGTATGCAAAGAAAACAAATAGAACCACTCAGTCAAATGAAGAAATACGCTAAAGAAAAGAGTAAAATCAAGACTAGTATGTTCTGTTCCTACCTGATTCTGAATTTCACAGTCGAAAGCATGCACCATCTTCATTAGAGGAATGAAAACTCTCCATACATAAGACCGCAGTACATCATGAGTAACCCCTGTAGAACATATAAAGTCAGCAAGCCGATCTCACACTTTCTTCCTATATATTACTTTCACCTGACTTTTATAAAGGAGGAAGAACAAGTGGCATTCTCAGCCATCCATTCTTTTCCTTCACTCAGTGCAAAGTTTTAAATTAATTTAATGCCTTCCATTCTTTGCTTAAAATGTACTTTTTCAATCGCTTGACATCGCTTCAATGTTAACCAAAGTTAAAGGCCAAACCATGTTGTAACATTGTTTTCAAAGGATACAAACCAAAAATATTAAGATTTTGGATTTGAAATTGTTGACATTACATCAAAGGTAACATTCAATTTGATAGACTCAATTTATTTTTAATTCTATGTGCAGATTCTTGTTTATGTTAGCCAGTTCTTCAAATCTACATGCCTTTCATCATCAAAATTGCATGGGACAGAGAGTTAAAGTTATCCCCTATATTTTGCTTATGAGATTGTTTGACCTTATATTTTACTTATGCAGATTGTAACCACACCTTGCCAACATTATAAGAGTGCATATCCAGGTTAATTTGCAAATTCATCAGAATTTCAAGAATCCATCATAATTATGGAGCACGAAACCCAGAAGACTCACAGGAAAGCAAGTCTAGCCCCAGTACATTTCCAACTGAATGAATATGAGTAAGGTTACCAGCAGTGACCCCATCAATAAGATATATGCAAATACAGATGCTAATAGGTAGTGAATATCATTTGCCTTGCGCTGACAGCTGTTATGATAAATTCAAGAACACTTGACAAAGTAAAAATGACTCACATGGTGTCGAAGGATCAAAAGAGCCAACAACAAAGTTAGAGCATCGCGCAATGTTCCTTCCATCCGACAAATGTATAGAACATCCAAAAATTCAAGTCAGGACCAAACTCACCGTGCTTCTTCAGGAGATGACACAGCGCGCACACCAGGGAAGCGACATAATTGCGGCCCTCCGAGTCCAGATTTTCTCCATCCTTGATAACATCCTAACAAAAGCAATCACAGAAAACAAAATCAACCAGCTACTCCGATGGCATTTCGCCAAGACACAAGCTGGATGGACTGACACGAAGCTCTCGCGAGACGGCTACCGACCACCTCAAAGCTCAAGCCTCTAAGCGAATGCGAACACAGAAGACAGTTAAAAATCAGCAACCAAACAGTTCCCAGCTACTCCGCCGCCGGATGAAGCGGAAATTTCCAACTCCGTTAACAAAGACACATCCAAAGTTCACACCCTGGTCCCCCGAAATCTCGCAAACCTCGCTAACAGGTCGATTTCTATATGGAGGAATTTGATGATACCTTGGTGAAATCATCGAACGAATCGAAGAGCGAGTTGAGCAGCGCCGAAGGGGGCGTCCCGGTCGACGCCAGGATGCAATCGAGCAGCGGCGGGATGGCCGCCGGAGGCACCCGCCTGAAGCTGTCGGACAGTGAGTCGACGACGGCCGCTGCCGCCGCGGGGCCGGCGCTCTCCGCCGCGTCCATTTCTCGGCTGAGCTGAGCGCGCGCGGTCGAGAACGGGTTCCGGGTTCAAGGCGGTGGAGGTTTTTACGCGTGCCGCCAAAGGCTTTTGCTTAAACCCTTCAAACGTCCGGCAAAAGAAAATGCCTGAGCCCCCCCCCCCCCCACCCAAAAGATGCTGACATGGCGGTGACGTGATGACTTTAAATTGGTAAACTTGACATGAACTTACTTCAAATTAATATGTTAATTTTCGTTAAATTTTGTTATTAAATTGATGAGTTAGATGATACGTGATAATCGACTGATATACTAATTAAATTTTATTCCCCATTTGTCATATATATAGCAATTTATGATTTTTCAAGATATTAATTCAATTTAATAAAAACTAAAGAGGGATAAATTTATAACAAATGTATCGATTTTTAGTTTTTGATAGGTATAGAGTTTCACTCGTATACCGGTTTAAAGTTTTTCCATAATAAAAAACGATAATTTGAATAAATTTATCACAAATATATAAATTAAAGTTTTTTGTGATATTAACCCATAAAATAAAAAGGTGAATTCTGTCACTCTTGTGAAACTAATGGAGCAATCATCTAATCTTTTTTCTATAAATAATTAGTAACAATATAGCATCGTCATCAATTCACATAAAAGTGAGATTTAGGTCATATTGCATAAATTGCAGATAAATAAAAGATTCGAGGATTATATGTGAAAATTAAATTATAACAACTCTATCGGTATAAACCAAGTACAAATATTAAATTATTTTATTATCTCATCGTAATATCTCAATCTTCAAGTTGGGGACGCAACACTAATAAATCACAATTCAACGTAGCAACCAACGTTGAACATTTATTTCATGCATGCATTATTCTATCCAATACAAAAAGCTCCATCAATCCATCCTTCAGCTTTGCCAACCCAATTCCATGTCGAGCAACTTGTGATCGACGCGCCGATTCACTTTGTGCCTCGCCGAGCCGCCGCCGCCGACGTTGCTCCTGCAACCCACGCTTCGAGGGTTTGAACGGGCAACGCGGCGGTCGTGGGATTGCGCCCTCGATTTCCTGGAATCATCAGCGCCTCCTTTCTTGTCGACGAGGCCCGGGCCTCCTCCCGATCGAAGAGATTTCGCCCAGTCGAACTTCTTCCCTCTCGGAACACCCGTTCCGTTCTTGCTGTTAGGGATACGACAGTTTGAATTTGGCGTTGCCGCCGAGGCCGGGCGAGGCCGAGGTTTATCTCTTGCAGCCTCTCTCTTCGTTTCTGTAATCTCGACCTTAGTCGCTCCTTCCATTTTGATGCTTATATTCACCTCCGAGACCGGTTTCTCCTCGACTCCCCGTCGCTCTGTCCCCGCGGAATGCGTGGACTGCGACGCTCTCGAAAGTCTCTCCTTCTTGTGCCGGTAAAGCCGGTGGAGTTGCAGAGCTAGGCGATATATCGCATCCTTGATTTCCTCCTCCAAATCTCGCTCCACGTCGAGCTCAAGTTCGCCGCGGATCCTGGATTCCTTGTCTGATAACAATAATCCTGCTCCCGGAGAGGCTTTCGTCGGGCCTCCGTCAAGATCGACCTGAAGAAAAACAAACTGCAGCTCAATGTGCAAACATATACTTAATAAACACACATGCTCGGAGACCCTTCACATGTTTCTGTGCATCGTTCTGCAAGATTATGAAGTTCTCATAAAAATGCGATGTCGTATCGTGCGAATGCCGGTTTTCCTAGCGAAAACCCACGGGCGAGTTTGATGTCTGCACGGCATTTGCAAACAATGAACCGATGATACAAAACGAGGAGGGAAAGATGGGTCCATACTCACCATCGAGCCGCACGGTGCATCGGCTCCCGGAGACCGATTCGCGAGCTCCATCGGGATGCTGCCGTATAGAGAAGAAGAATCTGAAAACGCGCAGAAAACTCGACACAATAATCAACGGACAGGTACAACATATGACTAAACAATTCAGCCCAAATCGAAGAACTGCAGATACATTAAACTCGCGGAGGAGCACTCTTGGTCGAAGCCTGTCTGCGACTTCTTGCACCGCCGCTCTTGCATGTTTATATACAGCGACGAGAAGTGAAGCGGACTGCTCGGGGATGGGGCATACAGTCCAGTTGTACTGAAGAGGACGTGAGAGTGACATGACGAAAGAAAACCGTTAAGAGGCGTTATTTCGGTTGGCTGAGCCAGATTAGGGGGACAAATGTTTCCTTGTGTTGATGCGAAATTAGAGGGTCATACTGCACCATAACTCTACAAAGTGAGAAGCTGGTGCTTTCCGTGAAAGGCCATCAAGAGCTTTGGTTGGCCTTCAAGCACAATCAAAATAGGGGGGACAATCCTCACGTGTATGATGTTGCTCCAGGTTCTTGCAATCGACAGCAACGTTTCTGCAGATGTCCCTAATGGTGTCTGCTTTACAACCCAATTTGCGGCATTCTTCCAGGAGCAGTATGGGCTAATGACGACGTGTTGGGTTGGATCGGAACTGAGATCTGAAGGAGAACTTGGGTCGCCTGTGTCGGTTTAGTTCCTTTTTGCCCTCGTCGGATCCTGTTCAATATCTCATTCTAGATCAACGCATGTTCTCATACAGTATCTACAATGTTTGAAGATTTCACGGGACAGTTTACTTGAAATAAGTCTCTCGAGAAATGGGCGATTCAGAGACCCTCCTGCCATTAGTCTAATTCTTCTAATTTTCTGTAGTTGATTGCATTTGCAAGACCTAGCCAACGCTGTTACTTATTTTTTGTGTTCTTATATTTTGGGGAGGAGGACTGGCTAACTCTGTTGCGTAAGGGGAAAAGATTAATAGAACATGTCCACGGCACTTGAGAAAAGGAAAGACTACCCACAACTTGACCCGGGCCGAACATGTTGGCCCGAGAAAAAGAAGACAGCTTCTACTGGGCCGATCCGAAAAGCCCATGTTTCGCATTTTCCACCTCAGCACGAAAATTTGGAAAAGAAAATTGCTAAAATGAAAAAATAAATTAAATTTAAAAAAGAATGATCCGCTGCTTGGGTAGCAGAATTTTCGGGGGGTTTGAACCCGACGTGAATCGAACACGCAACCTTCTGATCTGGAGTCAGACGCGCTACCATTGCGCCACGGATCCACTTTGTTAACCTTCGTTCCCTCATATAATATATAAACTCATGCGCTTGGTCGTCCCCTTCTACGCGGCAAAATAGTGACATCTGTATGGTCTTGATGATTGCTATTTTCGCATATGGTTAATCTAAATTATGGAAAAAAGTGGAGAGAGGCTGTTCGATTTAGACGAACTACATGGATTTTTATTATTGTTCTATGCTTTTGAGTTGCTGCATGGACGATGCTGATTAGTCTATAGCATGCCTTGATATATTATGATGTTTAACCCTATCAAGGTGATTGGCTTAGTGATAAAATGCATCGTTTGTCTCTTCATGCATTCCGTTCTCTGTTGCAAGAGATCCTCTAAAAGAATAGAGTCGCGTTACCTAGATGGGGCACACCTTGAGTGGAGAGATTTTGGACCTTGCCCAGAGGGGCTCGCCAGTCCTGATTGTCCTTCCTCGTCATTCTACCGATAGAAGAAGGAATATCAAGTGGTGTATATCATGTTCCTCTAGCTGGTGTTGTTGCTGGTCTTTTTAATGGTTCTTTTGTGTGCTTATTCGGATGAACCAAGGTATACAAAACAGAAAAACCGATAGCTGTCCAAATGTAGCACCAGAACTGCTCCCAAAGCTACTCATACTGCCGTCGGAATACCATCATTGATGAATATCTTATTAGTTGGACTTACCTCATTGCTTATGTGATCGATCCAATTGTATAAGAACAAACCGTTTCCGGGTATTTTGACAATGCCATCCACTTCGACGAGAGCAACTGACCCTTTTCAAAACATACGTTAAAACTCATCAACCACGGTTCGATTCTTTGCCCAGCCAGTTATTTCTGATATTTTGTTCATTAGCCAAGTGAAAGGGCTATTCTACCAGCAGCAACCTCCATCTTCATTGATGAACACTGACAGCAGGCTTTTGAGATGATAAAACTGTAAAAAGAAGGCAAGAATGACTGAGCACCTAACTTCCAAACTTCCAGCTCGGATATGCTCTGCAGAAGCATTCTCATCCCAACTTTGGTTTCTACACAGCCAGCTAATGAGAACCCATTAACATTTTTCTTTGGTTTTTAACTTATACTCGTCTGTTGAGATTAGAACGTACTGCACTGATCCTAGCGGTTGCACTTAAGGCTTGAGGCTAATCGACATCGCCTTCGAACTGGAAAAACCCTTATTCATGTCACATCCCTGCACTTAGGATTTGCCTGATATTTGAGCCGTTCTCAGTAGAAATAATGAACCATTTTCTTCATTCTCCATTCATCAAAGTAATTGTACAACTTTAAGCTTTGTACAAGAATGCCGCCTTAATGATTATCGAAATAATGTGTCAGCTGAAACTCGTGGAAGTTGCCATATCTCAATGGAAATCAGAAGTCTAAGCACTTTGAGACTGCTGTTCTGGTCTATGCCATCTCTCGCAGTCACAGACATCAACATCGACATTGCTAGCATAGGATGCATCAGCCCCTTGAGCTTAGCTAGGGACTACTATAAGAGGACAGGAGTTGAGAATTTTGAGGTCGAGAGCCTCTCGTCCAAAAGAATAGGACAGTAAAACTTCCTGAGCATAGGCAAACCGACTACGCTCCTTTCTTGTTTTCATATTTCAAATTTTCGAGCACGTTTTGCAGGCAGAAGCATACATAGTGCAGCTATTGAATCAAGATGAGGAGTAAGTTCAGTCTTTTAAGATTTACCCAATCATATTATTTGCCCTTTTTTCAGCAATAAACCAACCATTAAAATCCAGTCAGTTCTCATCAGGAAGATCGCTCAACAATGAGCCAATATAATGAGCATTGGATCTTAACAATGCGACTACGGACCGCTCTTCAACCCTATAAAAGCAGCAAGAACCAAAATTCACAATACACACTCACTCACTCACTCACTCACCCAGTACTTAACATGGGGAAATTGTCTAGCCTAATAGCATGTGCCTTGATCTTGGCTATTGCGAAGAACCCAATCTTCGCAAATGCAGGAGATCCCGACATTCTGAAGGATTTTCTCGTCCCTCCAGGCCTCAAAGAGAGCACAATCACTAGGCAATACTTCACATTCACCAATTTCAGGTATTTCGAGACAAAGGCCAATCTGACGGGACGAACCACAGCCTTTATAGCCAAAGCAACAAAGAAAGAATTCCCGGCCCTTGAGGGGCAGAGCGTCTCCATGGCAAAAATCATCTACCCGCCTTCAGGGATCAACCCGCCACACACGCACCCGCAGTCAGCTGAGCTCCTGATCGTCCTGGAAGGCATCCTGGAGGTTGGGTTCGTTGACACGGAAAACCGGCTCTTCCTGCAGACCCTCCAGGCCAACGACCTGTTCATCTTCCCAAAAGGGCTGGTCCACTTCCAGGTCAACACGCAGCCTGACTGCAAGGCGGTGGCGCTCGGGGTGTTTGGGAGTGCAAGCGCAGGGACGGTCTCGATTCCGGCAAGCGTGTTTGGGAGTGGGATCGACGTGGAAATCCTGGCAAAGGCTTTCCACACAGATAATCAGACCATATCGGAGCTAGTGCAGGCCAACAAGTAACGCATTGTAGATGAGGTTCGTAAACTGCAGTCTGTTCCTTTATGAAGATCTCATTCCTACCTGAAACGCAGGTGTTCAATAAGTTCAATAACATGCCGATTGGAATGAAAAGAAGATGCGTAATTGTGTTGGTCTAATGATTTTTATATTCGATAAGTAAATGTCCTTGTATTCTCATGACACAATCAACAGTGAATGGGCAAAATCCACAAGTCCTCATCAATACCCCCAGATGTTCCTTAAAAAATGTCCCCAGTGGCGTGTATAATGTCCCTAGTCCCCAACAAAAGGTCCCAAGAATCCCAGGACTGCCTACCAAAAATCATGATCTTAAACTGCCAATTATCCAGCAACAACAAAATCCAAAGGAGCAGCACAGCAACGTCACAACAGACTTCAAACTCTCGAAAGACAGCGACACCTATTGCTATCGACATATTCGAAACAACCCGCATTTACGTTTCCAGCAATATACTTGTGGCGTCTTCTGGAACTGTTTCTCGCAACCCATCACCGAAGATCCAAATGCCACTTGAGCTGGAAACCAATAAATCTCTTTCAAATTCCTTGCGCAATGATAGATTAATGGCATTCCATGCAACTTTTAGAAAGGTTACTTTCAAGCTCCTGCTTGTGCAGCCCTAGAAAGAACAGACATGGCATTGGAACTTTAAGGTCCTCATCTTGCATGTAAGCATCTTTTCATCTGCAAAAGCAAAGCAAGAAAGGATAGACCTATCGGGCAACGAAGTCGTCACTCGTCGGTCCTCCAACTTCAAATTGACTACTAAATCACTCGTCTTGATTATACAGAAGCGCGAATGATGAATCCAGCAAGCAGCAGAATATAATGTAAAGAAATGGGAAAAAGAGTTGTTATAATTTGGAAAAAGGAAAATATAAAAAGAATTGATCCGCTGCTGGGGTAGCAGGATTTTCGGGGAGCTTGAACCCGACGTGAATCGAACACGCAACCTTCTGATCTGGAGTCAGACGCGCTACCATTGCGCCACGGATCCGGTTGGTGAGTTTTGATGCCTTCAAAAAATATATAATGTTGTCTACTTGGTACGTGGACTTAGTGGAACCTGCTTGAAATTTCTTTAAAGGTTGACTGCTATTTGAGTATGTGATTCGTCAAATATAGGAATTTTTTTTTTGAGCTGTGGAATGACCTATATTGATTGGTCTGAAGCATGCCGAAGTATACTGTGTAGTTTAACACCACTAAGATGATTGCTTAGCGATAGGCTTTACTTATCTTTCACGAGTTTGATTCACATCTTGAGAGAGCTTCTGAACAACTCGTATTGCTTTATCTAACCGCTCTATTTCGTATAAAGAGATTTCAAGGTTATCCACGTCATATTGAAACTGGGAGACGAGCTCGTTGACTTCGGACCTTGCAGAGGGAGAAAGAAGAGGGGTTGCTAATGCTAGCCATCTTTCCTCACCATTTTACCAATAATAAAATAATGCGATGGATATTCTGTCCCCCTAATTGATGTTGTTGCTGGTCTTTTTGCTGTTTCTTTTGTGTGCTTATTGGGATGTACCACGTTATGTAAGGTGCTGATGAATACAAACCGGGAACTAATAGCTGTACATATGTAGCAGCTTTATCCGGGATCGATCAAAATGCCGTGTTCAATCCGATCAGATCGATCCAACTCTATAAGACCAACATTTTGACAATGCCATCTGTTGGGAATAACGAATCCCCGAAAAACGAATTCAACACTAAATCGAACCCCTAAATCAATACGGAAGCGAAGCCCGGGAAAATGAACACGTATCACCGATCCTAAAGCACACCACGGATTCGAGCGTACCTTTTAACCACATATTAAACACCGACGCCAATGGAGGAAGAGAAACTAGGCTTGTTCAATCCGAGGAAGCAAAATCCTACGAGCGATTCACTGTTCTTGCTTTGAAGAAAAACGAGAGAGAGAGAGAGAGTGCGTAAAGAGAAAAACGTACGTCGTTTTCTTTTGAACAAAAAAAATGTGTTTTTCTCTCTCTCTCCTCCCTTTTATACCCCATTCTTTCCACGGGCCCTATTCCCGTGGGCCGGGCTTTCTGGGCCCAACTTGGGCGGACAGGGCCTTAAGCCCAATTCTAATAAAGCCTTCATCTCCCACTCGCACATGGTGGGCCGAACAGGATTCTCTTTACCTCTCTTCAACATTCATACCGGTGAATAATCCGTTCGACCAAAGATACTTTGAGAGCTCGTTGCTATACATCCGTTAGGAATATATAGCAGCTCATAATTGGGCGTCACACTCGAGTAGATTTAGTATGCGTACCTAGATCGATCGATCACATTTATATCTCTCTTGATCTCTTTTAAATAATGATATATATTGTATTCACAATTATAATTATCACAAAGACAGTCATAATTGGTCGACCAGTGAATACAAAATTACAATGTGATTCTCCAAAATCGATCTTCCTCTTTCCTTCAAACTCTCAATTTCAGTTCAGCTTGCTTTTATAGAAATGTCTCATTAGATCGAATCAAACTCATGACCATTGGCAACATCCTAAAATAGCAAACACTAAATATAAATTTTGAAAATAAGTAAGAGTCATGAGGGGACTTAAATTGAGGAACTCTTTTCCTCAAGAGTCTCACACGTCATAAAAGTTGAGATCAAACTTTTTGCCACTCTTATTGGTCGTCTTATGCATACGTAGTATGAAATACGTATTACGGTATTAACTCATTTCCCATGGAGCGTATGTCTACATTTTTCAATACCGTACGAGATGATAGTTCGTACATACCCAATGTCTAACTTGAGTTCACGTACCTACTCATTCACAAAATTCATCGAACTCACATCGGCATCTTAGACGAGATAAAGTAAAATATGTGGGGTATTTTACTTTCGGACATCACAAAGTATTATGTCTTCATCTTAACACTTAGTTAAAGCGACATGTGTATTTTAAGCTTGAGCTCTCGATTATCACCTAGATAATAAGTTTAAATACAGTCTCATCTCTATTTATCACACAGTAAATAAAGGCGATTACCCGTGTGAGTGGGCTAATCTTTTATCTGTCCGACATACTTCCTCAACTTAAAATGATACACTGAGTATTAAGATACATAAAGATCACACAAAGATTCATAGGCATTAATCAATGAAAAACAAAATTTCATAAATGTGAACAACTCAGGGAAATTACAATCCAGTACATCAGACTCTACGCAATCCTATAGAATTTAAATGACCACAAAACACATCTCTAGGTATTGGCTTTGTCATAGGATCTGCTACCATTCTATGCGTAGATATGTACTGCAAGTTCACATCCTTTCGTGCAACCATATCTTTTACAAAGTTATAATTGGTATCTATATGTTTGGTCTTGCCATGATACTTTGGATCTTTGGTGTATGCTATAGTTGCTTGGCTATCACAGTTAACCAATAATTGATTTGCAGCTTTCTCAATAACACCTAAATAATCCAAGAATCTCTTAAGCCAAACTCCTTCTTGTACTGCTGCTGATAATGCCACGAACTCAGCTTCCATCGTGGATAAGGCTATACACTTTGCTTCTTACTACTCCATGATATGGCACCATTGTTTAGTAAGAAAGCAAATCCAGAGGTAGATTTCCTTTCATCTAAATCTCCTCCCCAATCAGCATCTGAATAGCCTTCAAGTCGCAGATCCTTTCCTTGGTAATTCAACTTGAAATCAGTAGTTCCCTTCCTATACCTCAATATTCTCTTGACGGCTTTACAATGTGCTGGACCTGGATTGGATTGGCATCTACTCACCATTCCAACTGCAAAACATATGTCGGGTCTTGTACACATCATAGCGTACATCAAGCTCCCAACAGCACTTGCATAAGGAACATGTTTCATTTGTTCCTTCTCTTATGGAGTCCTTGGACATAGTCTATGGCTCAATCATTCACCCTTTGCAATAGGAGTATCTATGGGTTTACAATCTTGCATACGAAATCGTTCAAGAACCTTATTTATATAGGTTTCTTGTGAAAGAGACAACGATCTCTTCGAACGATCTCTTGAAATCTTAACTCCAAGAATGTATGCAGCTTCACCCATATCCTTCATCTCAAAGTTGGAAGACAACCAACTCTTGACAATCTTAACAAACTCCATATTGCTTCCGGCAATTAGTATATCATCAACATATTATGATATGATCACAAATTGATCATTGGATCTTTTGATATATACACAATGATCATCATCAATCATTGTAAAATCATATACCATTATGGCATTATGAAAACGTATATACCATTGTCTTGATGACTGCTTAAGGCCATATATCGACCTCAAAAGTCGACATATCTTTTCTTCTTGGCCTTTCACTATGAAACCAGCAGGTCGTTCCATATATATTTCTTCCTCTAATTCTCCATTGAGGAAAGCAGTCTTTACATCCATTTGATGTAACTCAAGATCCAGACTAGCCACAATTGCCAGAATAATGCGAATCGAAGTAAATCTCACTACAGGAGAAAACGTATCTTCATAATCAATTTATTCCGGTTGATTATACCCCTTCGCTACAAGGCGAGCCTTATGCCTTTCTATCGAACCATCAGCCTTTCGCTTTATTTTGAGAACCCACTTGTTCCCAATAGCTCTGCGTCCTTTCGGAAGATCAACCAGTTCCCAGACTTGGTTTGATTTCATTGACTCAATTTCCTCTTCCATTGCATTAATCCATTTTTCCTTACTAGGGCAATTCAGAGCATCATTAATGTTTCTTGACTCATCCTCATCTTGTGGAGCAACCATAAAAGTTTCCCCTTCAATGTCAAAACGTCAACGGGGAATACTTTGGCGACTTATTCGCCGTATGGGAGATTGTACACTTTGCACATCATTCCCCATCATGCTCCCACTTGGATTAGGTAGTGATGATGTCGTCTCATCATGTGGTTATAATTGAGAATGAGTTGAATTTAATTCATCACTTCTCATATTACTCCCACTCGGATGAACTCCACCAACATCATTATCCTGATCAAATGTCTCAAATAGGGAACAATATTCCCCTATTTCGCCCTTCTTAGGAAATTTATCCTCTAAGAATGTGACATCCCGTGATTCAAATTCAGTTATACTCCCACTTTCCTGCTCACATATGAACACATACCCTTTTGAGTGTTCTGAGTACCTTATGAAAATACTCTTCTTTCCTCTGGGACCTAATTTCCCAAACTTGTGAGAGGACTCATGTGTGTAGGCAGCACAACCCCATGGCTTAAGAAAACTTAAGTCCGGTTTTCTACCTATCCATAACTCATATGGAGTGGAAGCAATTGATTTGGAAAGCACACGGTTAAGTATATAGGCAGCAGTTAACAACGCATCACTCCAAAATGTGATAGGTAAGTTAGCATGCGCCATCATGGACCTAACCATTTCCAGTAGGGTTCTGTTTCTTCTCTCTGCAACACCATTTTGTTGAGGAGTATATGAAATAGACAACTGTCTTTCTATTCCTTTTTCATCACATAATTTTCTGAACTCATCAAATAAATATTCTCGACCTCGATCGGATCTCAATGCTTTTATTTTCTTGTCTAATTGATTTTCTACCAGGTTCATAAACCTTTTGAAACAACTTATTGCTTCAAATTTGTGAGAAATCAAATAGACATATCCGAATCGAGTATAATCATCAATAAACGTGATGAAATAAACAGCCCCATGCCTTCCTCAGAATTGATTAAATGCAGAGGAAATTCAGCTCTTTTCCCTTTCCCAAATGGTTTCCGTGTTGTTTTCCCTTCTAGGCAATGCTTACATATAAGCAAATCGACTTTTTCAATGTTGCCCAACAAGCCCTCTTTGGCTAGTCTATTCATACGTTGTTGGCCAATGTGACCAAGTCTAGCATGCCACACATTCACATCATTATCATATGTATTAGAAGACGTGATAAGGGAATAACAAACATTTGTATTAACATAGTCAATATCTAATACAATGAAACCATCTAGAAAATAACCACAACCATAGTAATTTATATCTAAAAACAAATCCACACTCTATTACAGAAGTTCATAGTAAAACCTAGTCTAACCAACACTAAAACAGACACTAAATTCCGACAAATCTCCGAAGCATACAGCACATCATGAAGGAACAAAGTGCGTCAACCACGCATGTTCAATTGGCAGGTGCCAATTCCTTTCACTTCAGCTCTAGAGTTGTTTCCCACATAGATCCACTTAGTTCCAGTAGGTACTCGTCGGAATTCCACGAAGGATCCTCTATCCTTCGCTACATGGTCCGTCGCTCCTGAATCCACAGTCCACAAAGGATTAGACTCACTTAAAAACACGTAACTCGACACAAAAGTAAAGTTCTGAAAAATACAAGGGGTGCATACCTTCTTTGGCTCATGACAGTCGCGAGCATAGTAACACTTCTTGTCACAGTTGTAGCATTTTACCCTTGCAAGCTTCTTCATGCGAGGACGCTTTCCTCTATCATGTTGGTTAAACTTGGGTTTCTTCCCTGAAGGACCTGCTTCTTCCTTGCCTTTCCCTTTATCAAACCAGCTAGGGCACTTGCGCTTGGAGCTCGAAGCTCCATTTGAGCTAGAACTAGCATGGTAGAGGTCAGCATCCGGCTTAGCCACCAAGAGGCGGTCCTCTTCCAGCTCAAGACGACGCATTGCATCCTCGAAGGTTTTGATACTTTCATTATGAGTCAGGTGCACCTTCATATGCTCCCAACTCTGAGGCAATGAACGAATCACTTTGCTTGCACTTGCTGCTCATCGTGAGGACATGGCCAGCATCTTTCAGCTCAATTATCATGTTTGACATCTTTCTAAGATGTTGCTTCATGGTCTCGACCATGAGGCTTCTTGTAAGAGTCAAACCTGATAGTGAGCTGCCTCGGTCTGGTCACCGAAGTATGACCGAATCTAGCTGCCAATGCCTTCCACATTTCTTTGGCATTGTCAAAACGCCTAAACTCTCGCATGACGTCATTTTCTATGCTGCTCAGCAACGTGATGCGAGCGAGAGAGTTCTTTCTTTTCCACGCAGAAAAAGCTTCTTTGTCTCTTTTGTGCTGTGCAGTGGTTCCTTCTTCAGGTTCTACCATGGTCAGGTTAAGAGCCTCAAGTGCTTCTTGCTCTTCTAGCACATACTGGATTTTCACTTGCCAAATTTCATAGTTGTCACCATTGAGCTTTTCACCTTTGTTCAGCTCGGCAATTATGCTCTTTGTGGCTAAAGCCATTGATCTGAACAAATCAGACAAATATGCACGAATTATTAATGCCTATCATTTATGCATCCCTATTTGCATAGACCCATCATATTAATGAATAATTTCAAGTAAGGCTTCAGAATCAAAAGGTCACTATGTTTCCAATCATCCTCCAAAAATCCTAACTTAAAATTATCATTAATATAATTGTCATATGCAAAATCAATTTTATGAAGTTACAAAAACTTCTATAACTACTCACAGCTAATTACCTACAGCAACCAGCAATAACAGAAAGCAACAGATAATTGACATCCAATAAAACAATAAAGCTTTCAATTAATACAACCAAGATATAGGTTTCTACATCAACTACAATCAGGTAGTTAACATTACATCATATGTCCATAAACACACTTAACAAAAATCAGCCAATACAACTAACACAAAGTCAGCACACGAACTGGGAAAGATCATCTTTTGTTCAATTTCTTGATATTTTCCCTTGTCATAATACAGTAATATTCATTTACAAAATCTATTATAATTTTCTTATAGGAAGCACCTCCGTTGACATCCCATATGCGATTCAACACATCTTGCCATTCGGTGGAAGAGTGTTTATGAAAAATCGCACCATCTCTCGATCGTGACATAGGACGACCATTCCATATGACCTGTTGAATTTTCCCGTTGACTTCAAGGACGTGATCAATTAAGTCACCTCTCTCCCATCAATGATCAGCCAGCTTAGCTATCAACTTAGACAGCCTATCCTTTTGTTCATCGGTAACTGCGCGAATAGGTGTGCGCAACCTCAGGGGAGGCATTGTTCCTGCAACAAATGCAGAACAAATAAGGGATCACATATAATCCACATAGACTTAATTGAAAAAGAAACACATTCTTTTCCTTTTTTTTTTTTTTGTGGTCAACGGTCAACGGTCAACGGTCGTCGGTCAACGGTCAACGGTTGTCGGTCAACGGTCAACGGTGGTCAACGGTCACGGTCGTCGGTCGCCGGACCAGTCGGACCGGACGGACCGGTCGGGCCGGGTCGAGCGAACCGCTCGCACGTGCCGCGCGCATGCGGGCCGACGTCACACGGGCGTCGGCCGCACGTGCCACGCGCGTGCCGGCGTCCGCGAGTCGGGTCGGGTCGGGTCGGGTTGCCGGTCGGGTCGCCGGCCGGTGACCGCCGAACCAATCGCGACGTGCGCGTCATCGATGACGCTCACCCCAGGCCGTTATCGACCGTTGGGTGACGTCATGCCGACGCGCACGCGTCGGTCCGTCAACCGGCGCGTGTCGGTTCGCCGGCCGGCGGCGCGCACGCGCCGGTTCGCCGACCGGTGTGTGTGCTGCACGCGCTTGGCGATCCAGCACTTCCGGGCACGTTGCGCCCACGCGCAGCGCCTTCCGACCGTGCGTGTGGGCGCGTGCGGCGTCGTCCGGCGGCGCTCGAGGTGTCGCCAGACTCGTCTCGACGTCGCCTTTCTTCCTATGCCATCAGAATTTGATTTCGACTTACGCAAACTCGGAAAAATGGCCGAACAACACTCGGGTGTCAGGATTCTTGCCCCGATCCGTACGGCCGAAGTTCTTTCGCGAAAAAAAATCAATCAAAAACATCAAAACAGGTCGGGAAAACGTGAACTAGGGCTCTGATACCAATGTTGGGAATAACAAATCCCCGAAAAACGAATTCGACACTAAATCGAACCCCTAAATCAATGCGGAAGCGAAGCCCGGGAAAACGAACACGTATCACCGATCCTAAAGCACACCACGGATTTGAGCGTACCTTTTAGCCACAGATTAAACACCGACGCCAATGGAGGAAGAGAAACTAGGCTTGTTCAATCCGAGGAAGCAAAATCCTACGAGCGATTCATTGTTCTTGCTTTGAAGAAAAACGAGAGAGAGAGAGAGTGCGTAAAGAGAAAAACGTACGTCGTTTTCTTTTTGAACAAAACGGTGTGTTTTTCTCTCTCTCTCTCCTCCCTTTTATACCCCATTCTTTCCATGGGCCCTATTCCCGTGGGCCGGGCTTTCTGGGCCCAACTTGGGCGGATAGGGCCTTAAGCCCAATTCTAATAAAACCTTCACCATCCACTTTGGTAATTCAGTGAATGTGACTGACCCTTTTCGCGTCATAGCTTGATCTCCATATATGATCAAATGTGGCCCTATTCTTTTGCCCAGCAAATTGTTCCCGACATTTTGTTCGGTAGCCAAGTCAAACGACTATTCTACAAGCAGTGACCTCCATTTTCATCGATGAACCCTGAGAATAGCCTTTTGAGATGATAAGATTGTAAAGGAAGAGCTTCAGACAAAGTTGAGTGAGCACATCACTTCCAAATTCCAGCTAATATTTGCTCTGCAGAAGCATTCTCATTGCAACTTTGGATTCTACACAAGCCAGCGACTGAGATACCATGGAGATTTTTCTTTGATTTTAGCTATCTTTAGCCTTTTGAGATCAGAACAAACTGCACAATCCTACTGACTGCGCTTAAGGTCTTAGATGGATCAACATCACCGTTTGAACCGAGGAACTCTTATTCATGTCGCATCCCTGCACTTGGGATTTTCCTGATATTTGAACCATCATAAGTCGAAAAAAATAAACCATTTTCTTCATCGGAAGGGGGCAAAGACATCCTAACAAGTCTGCCTGTGGACTCTACCTCGGATCGCAAAATTGGAAGAAGAAAGGATTTTTTGGTCTCCATTCATCAAAATAATCATACAAGTTTAAGCTTTATACCAGTTTGTCACCTAAGTGATTATCGAAATAATATGTCAGCTAAGTTTGTTGAAGTAATTATTTATTCAATGAAAATCAGAAGTCTAAACACTCTGAGATTGCTGTTCTGGTCTGTGCCGTCTCTCGCAGAATCCAACCAGTTCTCGTCAGGAACATTGCTTGACAATGAGCTAATATAACATTGACTTGTAATGTTCTCAACATCTCAAAGCGAAACTAAATGATGAAGAGCCTTGGATCTTGAACACTGCAAAGACTTCACCGCTTTTCAACCCTATAAAAACTGCAAGAACTGAATTCACCACATACACCACTTCAAACACGGAGAAATTGTCTAGCCTAATGGCATGTGCCTTGATCTTGGCTATCGCGAAGAACCCAATCTTCATGAATGCAGGAGATCCCGACATTCTGAAGGATTTCCCGGTCCCTCCAAGCCTCAACGAGAGCACAATCACCAGGCAATACTTCACATTCACCAATTTCAGGTATTTTGAGGCAAGAGCCAATCTGACGGGATGAACCACGGCCCTCATAGCCTAAGTGACACAGCAAGAATTCCTGGCTCTCGGTGAACCCGTCTCTTGAAAACTCGATGACTGACAAATCCCTTCCGAATTCCTAATCTCCACATGATGGTAGATAGCAGCATTCCACGCAAGTTTTGGAAAGGTTCTTCCCAAGCTCCCACTTGTGGAGTCCAAGAAAGAACAGACATGGCATGGCCACTTTAAGGCCCTCATCTTGCATGTAAGCACGCATGATGACTTCTTTCAATCCGCAAAAGCAAAAGCAAGAAACGATTGACGTATCGGGCAAAAAAGTTCTATCCTCCAACTTCGATTTGACCACTAAATCACTGATCATGATCATACAGAAGGATGACTCCAGCAAGCAGCAAAATATAATGTAAAGAAATGGGAAAAAACGTTATTGGAGAAAGAAAGAAAAAGGGAAAAATGATCCGCTGCTAGGGAAGCAGTATTTTCGGGAGGTTTGAACCCGACGTGAATCGAACACGCAACCTTCTGATCTGGAGTCAGACGCGCTACCATTGCGCCACGGATCCACTGGATATACGTTCTTCGCTCTCTTTATTCTAAATACAATAGCGATCTAATTGGACTTGGACCATCACCGATGCCAAGGTCCAAAGACCATGTTGAATGATGGACTGATTCGGAAGGCTTATGGAACGAGCAATGCCAGGCCCAGGCCCATGTTGTGAATGGTCCCTTGCCCACCGCGCTGGACGAGAGCATGTTCGGTGAGGTTTTTGAACTCGTGACAAGACTTCTCCCTTTCCCATGTGGATGATCACAACGGATTTTTTTTTTTTTTTTCAGTTTGAAAACAAAGTCTTTCATTCATTCACGAGTACCAGGGAGCAAAACATAAGGCACTATTTGGTACCAAACAATGCATAATTCTGATTTTTTTTTACGAATCAGTTTGGAACGAGAATCGTATTTGATAAAAATTTTGTTCCCGAGGACAGATTGAGAAGAGAATTGAGAATAAAAAAAAAATGGGATTCTTCGTCTAAGAATTAAAAAAAGAATCAAAACAATGAAAGTCTCATTCTTCCCTTCTGTCATCCCACAATTGCCATCCACCACCACCTGCCGTCATTCACCATCGCCCGCCGCGGCCGTCCGCCGGTTCGGCGATCTTGCCAGGCCAGGGTGAGGTTTGGCGAGCTTGCCAGAGGCAAGCCCAGCCACCCGCGAGGCCAAGCCTCGCCGATGGCCAAGCCAACCTCACCCAACCCCGGCGAGGCTAGCCTTGCCACTAGCAGGGCTGGGCGAGCCTCGCCGGTGGCCAAGCGAGCTTTGCCAGTAGCTGGGCGAGGCTCAACCGACGAGGGCTGACCCTCGTCTGGCTGATCACTGGTCCAGCGACCAGCCACATGATGAAGAAGAATAATAGGAGAAAAGGGGAAAAAAATTATTTAAAAATTAAAAGAAATTGATTTGGAACAGAATCAATTAGCACGGTATCAAATGCAATTCTATTTCAGAATAAAAAATTTTGGACAATTATCAAACGCGTTTTTTTATTCAGAATCAATTCCCGGGAACAGAATAAAAAATAATCATTTCTGGTCAAAATCAATTCCCGGAAATAGAATTGTTACCAAGCGCGCTCTAAGTGTTTCTAAAAAAGATTCTTCATACCAGAGCTGGAGATGTGAGATCTTCATATTTATAACAGTAAACTCCATATAAACGATGTTGAGCATGTCCAATAAACTTTACATAATCTCATTTGTATTTCGGAACTTTTAGCACTTGATTTTCTTTTTGGCGTTCAAAAACACACGAAATCCCCCGACCATTATCGGAGCAGAGGTGGGCTTCTCTTCCCAAATTCCCCCCTCCTCCGCGTCCTTTCATTCAACCATTTCGGTGGGCGTACTGTGGAAGCGAGTTATAATTTTAAATTAATTGTTAAGTGGAAAATGGCAAAACGGGTTTCATGGTGTAGTGGTTAGCACTCTGGACTTTGAATCCAGCGACCTGGGTTCGAATCCCGGTGAGACCTTTTGCTCCTTTTTATTGCAAATGTTTCATTGTTTTTCTCCTCGACCGCTTTTGCATATGTCAATTGAATTTTTCAGCTCTAGCTAGTGGCTCTAAGGCTTTGGGTCTTTGATCATATTGTCAAAGCATCTGTGGAGCCCACTTAATTTTTCCAAGTATGCTTTTCTTATGATAGGAGATCACCATATGGATCACATCACAATTTTCCTTTTACAGCTCATGGCAATTAATCAATATGGAGATCACTAACTATTGATAGATCTTGTGGCTGAATCTTCTACATCATGTTAGGACTTTTGGTATATCTATTTATATTAAAATAACTACTATCATATGAGACAAATAAATAACACGGCTAGATCTAAGGATATAGTTTAAATACAAACTGCTCTATGTGAAATTATCTATCACAATTTAAAGTAAGTTAGGGGTTCTTTCTGAGTCTAGGAATCACTTTTTTGCTGAAGTTTCTTGAGCCATGCAAGGTTGGAATTCTGATCTGCAATGGGCTTAGCTCATCTTGGAAAGGGAAAGCTACCTCAATTTTGACCTAACTTTGCAACCAAACCATGTATGACATTCAGTCGCCAAGAAATAGTAAACTTAACGCGGCTGATTTCATAATTTCCAGTACTATTTTCTCTGGCATTAAAGGTAAGGTTTTGTACAGAGTTGGTAATATGCAGGCTGGTAATGGTGTAATCCAAATTCAGTGGTGGGAGATGGGTAGAAGCTGGAGAATGCACTAGATTAGCCATCTTTTGATCTCTAGTAGTCTTGCTTGTAGTACTCGTCAAAACTATTCTTGTTTCTACTAAATGAATTCACATTCTTACCGTGCAAAAGACAAAGGGAATGTCTTGCCAATAAAATCAATGTTCAAAATCCGTTTTCCATTTGACAAATTTTGAAGGAAAGCATTATTCTCGCAAACGTTCTAATTACAAAGATATACAATGGCTCCCCCAAAAATATTGCCTGAATGGAACGCCAGAAGAAAAACTAAATATACAATCAAGAATACAATTCATCAATCGTTAATCGTACAACAACAGAACGCAAATCTAATGGTACAAAGACAATTAAATCACGGAGTGTGCATTTTTATTGTCGCTTGAGTAGATAGCTCGATGTCATTAAAGCCTCTACAACAAGGTTGGATACTTGGCATCTAGGAATTCTCTAAGAGTCCGAGCAACTTTCTGCCCACCCATCAGTTCAGCTAAGCGATCTACTGGAAGAAGGGCGAGTTCTGCCAAGCTTTTACACCCATCCATTATCGCTCTATAATTTGAATCTGTCACACCTGGTAGACGTCTCAAGAATTCCACAGCAGATGTATTGTAGTTTTCAGCTCTGCACACAAGAGGAGGACGGTAGTTTCACCAGCTGATCCAGCTTTATTTTAAAAAAGTGGACAGAAACACAAATCTTGTGGTCAGGAACCTAATACTTCTTGGAGCTTAGCAATTAGAAATGCATACCTCACATCATCTTCCACAATACCCTCTTCCGAGGGGACACCAACTCTAATTGCCTTGGTCTCATCAGGTTCATCTTGATTTGCTTTAAAAGAGAAGAAAATTTCGGCAGTAGCATAAAGACTACGGGACCAGATTATTCGCAAGCGTGGGAAATGCAAAGCAAGCAAGGATAGCTTGGATATTATGCTATTGGGAGTTACGTCATCACCAATGTCACTTGCAGACTGCAAAACAATCAGAATGAGTCAAAACAGCCAAATATCAAAAACCACTCTTCCAATAGTTTTAGTAAAGTTACCTGAAAAGAGAAGCTCTTGTCTTGTGAAAATTCAATGAGAAGAACAGGTATTCTATAATAGCGCACCATTGTTTCCACCTGGTGGAAGAGGCGACCCGACTGGAAGCTTGAAAAGAGATCTTGGATACTCTTTCTTTCTACACAAATCAAAGGTGAGAGTATATAATCTCCAACCTCCAAAGTAACAGGTATTATACGCATGCCTTTCTGGTGAAGGACATTTGGCAGGCTGCTCATGAACTCCCTCATATCCACGATAACCTGAAATATTCCCAGTTCAATTTCAATCAACCATCAGGGAGTAACGGCCAGTGATGCTAGAAGAGGAAGAATGGAACCTGCATCTCTCTCTCAGCATCTTTTCTGCCACCAGCCTTTCTCGTTATAGAATTTTGGGAAGATGAAGCTTGTTGCTCCATGGAAGCATTCAGTACAAGGCCGTGACCATCCTGAGGGAACCCACAATTAAAACAAAAGACATAATGTCCTTATACTAAGAAAACATGTATACATCAGGTTCAAAACAGCATAGAATTAGTGACAATAAAATCATTTTTGGAATATCACAAAATGCAAATCAACTACTAAACTTAAAAATTCATAAATATTGAGGATCAGAGAGAACATTTAATATGGATCAAGGAAGTGAGAAATGAAAATTATGGAACCTGATCAACTGGTATCATCATCATTGATTTCTGCCTGATCAAAGATTCAAATGCTCCATTTTCTCTACGGATACTAGCCTCAAATTTCTGAACTTCCGTAGACTCCTCATAGAAAAGAAAGTATATTTTTAAACTTCTGGAGGGATTCTCAGCTTTGTAGACTTCAATCTCCCTGACAAAAGTCATGTCTGGGTGGTACGCAATTATCACAGACGGCTTCAAGATATCCAATATCGGCTGACCACTTTCTAAAGCGTGAAAATGCAGAGGAGGCAGTGGCTTCACACTTCTGGATTCTGACTGGTCAGACTCCTCTTGGAGAACTGCTCCGTCTACAGAATGACCAGAAATGTTACCTTCACAATCACCAGCAGATACTAATCCATCCATTAAATGTTCATCTTCAGAAGCAGGGACTGCTTGATTACCATCTGTCACAACTCTCTTCCTACCACTGCTGTTTCTATGCTGAGCGCTCTTAGCACGTGCTCTTCCTTTCTTATTTTTATCTTTTGTTCCATTGCTAAATCCTTCATCACCAACATGAGGCTGGATAGAGTCCCCAGGCTTTTCCAGCTTAGCTCTATTTTTTATTTCTGATACTGCGGCCAAAAGTGCATCGTGTTCCTGCTTGCTTGTACTGCTAGCTTCTGCAGTAGGTGTAGTCGTTACATGAAGAGTTCCATCAAGAATGCCAAAACCTTTAGGATCTTTAGGTTTCTTCTTGTAACGTGTTCGTGCATCACGCAGTTCAACTTTGCTAAGCAAGTACTTCTCCCACTCTTCTCGCATCACCTTTGTATGTGATAAAAAATATCAGTTACGAACATACAAGTGATGAATGCTTATTCACAATGAATGTGAGATAATATCAGGTTCAAAAATGAGTTCCCTCCAGTCACACACGAATGCAGCAATCTCTTCCAAGCATTTCTACAATTAACTATCTTCCTCCACCTTGCGAAATTCCATCCACCATTTGCATGAACAAGTATATATATACCATCATGAATTTGGTCAACTAAAAGTTTTTTTTTTTTTAATCACAATTGCATGAACATGTGTCCATAAAATGTGCCCTTTGGTGCCAGTATGATGCTTTCCAACTATGGTAGAAGAATACCCAGTTTCAATTTCTTCAAGGTCAATTGCAAGTACTCAGTGGGTTCCAGAGGATAAAGCAGTCACACAGATAGCACCAACCAGAAGTGCTACTTAGATGCATCTGGCAAATGTGAACATAGGTGCTATATAACTAATAACAACTTTTTGGCTCATTGTGGGATGCAACTAGTCAGACAAAAAACCTTCAAAAATAGAATGGGGAAAGAGCTGAGGTGGGCACTAAAAATCACTAAACCTTCTGTGGGTTGTTTGTGATGATATCTTCTAGCTGCATACATGAACGTTCATCTTTGCAGGTGATCAACACAATGCCGTTATCACTTTCCTCACCCTCGACAAGACATTCCTCACTGGTCAAAGTTGCCTTTTGTCTTTCCTGTTCTATCTCCTCAAGAACCTCCTGCCACAAAAACCACACCTCAGTTTTAACTCCATATGATCATAAATTCATCTAGTTGTTTTCTTATTAAAATAATTAAAAAACTGAAAAGAAGAGAAAGAAGATGAAGCCATGAACGCAACATATTAACCACATGTAATATTGGCATACCAGTATTTAAAATATGTATGTATATATGTATGTATGTATGTATGTATGTATGTATGTACGTGTGTGTGTGTGTGTGCACGTATGTAGAAGAACTGCACAGAAAGTGGAACTTCCTCACTCACACGTAAAACCTTCCATTTTGGTGCCTCCTCCAACACTTCCTCCAAAACTATAACACCTGTTGATGAAGAACCACCAGAGGCTACACATATGAAGGGGACAAAGGAACTTCAGAAATAGCACCCAATCATCTGAACTTGCTAATGCTTTCAAAAGCTTGCTACTATTTTGTGGTTAGAGTCTATGTATTAATGCAGTATTCCTTACCCTAAAGGGATGGCCAATGAAACAGACAAAAAAAAAAGAAAGCTCTGTAAGAACAATACATCTCCTTCTTAGGCAGGATCAAAAGGCAGCAATAGAGTTGGCCTGAGTAAAGCTGTACCTGTTACTTCACGATTGTCTTCCTCTCTAAGTTTCCTTTTTTTGCTGGTTGTGCTCTTACCAGGCCCATCAAATTTAGTTCCATCTGACCTCACAAATCGATAGACACGCTTCTTTGCAAGCTCAAATATCTTATAGCTGGACTCTGCAAATATCCAAACAGACCGAAAACTCTCTGACACTCGCAGTGTATCCAAATACTTCAAATAACTGACTGCATCATACCTATGCAGATTAATTACTAGATCTAATCAATAACCAATCCTTGGAACAATAAGGCTGTATATATAAAATTTCCTCTATTATTTGAGTCCTACTTCTCAATGCCGACAAATGAAAGATCACAATCACAGTAATCCATCAACTCGCTTAACATTGAGTCCAT
Organism: Eucalyptus decipiens; assembly: GCA_014182575.1. Lineage (NCBI taxonomy): Eukaryota > Viridiplantae > Streptophyta > Magnoliopsida > Myrtales > Myrtaceae > Eucalyptus > Eucalyptus decipiens. The sequence goes on along the minus strand of CM024613.1, from coordinate 4,141,110 downwards.
GTGTATCAACACTTATCAGGAAAATCCTTCCAACAACAAGTAATGGAAAACAGTTACTGCACATGCTACAACTACAAGCAGAAAAAGTCAAAACTGCACATTTCTTCATATCCGGGAGATCAACTAATTATGGACACAGAAAATCCAACTGAAGGTGCAGAGTTTCAATACCTAACGAGATAATCCAGCAACTTCCTTAAAGTCTTCAAATCTGAAACTAGCTGCTTTGTCTTCTTCCCCAATGTATGCCAAATAGGATCCAATTGCCTCCGCACAATCTCATCAAAAGACTTGAACAACCCATTCTCCACTGTCAAATCCTCGACGTCCACCTTATTTGTCTTCCTCATCTCCTTCAAACACGCGTCCATTACCTCAATGATCGCTTTCTGAATCCCCACCATGTTCTTCGACATTGCAACCCTTATATCCACGACCACAGGAGGATCCTTCTCCAATTCTTGTGATACATACACCTTCAAATAAGACACACACACACCTTCAAATAAGTGAAATTGTGCATATTCAAAAGTAATGTCCAGTATTACTTTTCTCAAAACTAGTAAAAATCCGCAAAATAGGGCATATCGAAGTGACTGCTGATTTCTCTTCCACTCCAGAGTACCTGAAACCTCGGCCAGAGGTGCAACTTCCTAATGAACAAGCACTTCATGATCCGCTCCGCCTTTGCGAACCCCGCGACCATCGCGTGCGGCCTATCCGAGAACGCCCGCACGTATACATTCTTATTCAGCGACTTCAAAATCCTCACGATGAACGCCTCCGTGGAGGTCTCCGCGATGGCGTGGGCGTTGGGGATCACGATCCCGGCCACGACCGAGGCCGGGACCCGGCTCGAGAGCAGGTCGACGATGAGGATCCTGGGGGTGATGAAGAAGGCGCCGCCGGAGGCGTAGAGGGAGTGGCGGTGGGGGCGGGGAGGTCGGCGGTGATCTCGGCGGGGGTCTGGAGGGGGCGGCGGAGCGGGAGCGGAGGCGGCGGAGGAGGCGCTGCTTGAGGGGAGGGGGAGGGGAGAGGAGGAGGAGGGAGCCCTGGGGAGGGGAGTGGAGGAGGAGGAGGGAGGCGAGGAGGGAGGAGAGGGAGAGGCCGGAGGAGAGGATCACGAGGCCGCCGTTGGGGTCGTCGAGGAGGTCGCCGAGGACGTGCTCGTGGAACTGGACCATGTTGTCATGTGCATGGAGGCGGCGGCGGCGGCGGCGGCGGCGGTTGGCGGCGGCGCTAGGGTTTTTTTTCTGGGGGGAGAATGGCGGGAAGATAGAGAGGGAGAGGGAGGGAGATCGGCGGTTGACGGAGGAGGGAATGGGTTTTCATCGGGAGCGATTCGGAAGTGCAAAGTCAAACCGGCGGAGGCCTTCAGTGGGTCCCACGAGTCGTTATTTTTTTAAAATAATAATGCAAACTTATGTGAGAAGTTTAATTCAACATGTACTTCTTAATTTCATCAATATGATCTCTAAATTTTAACTTATTTTTAACTTCTAATTTATTCAATTTGGCTATCAATTTTTTTTATAAATGCTTAATTTGATTTTTAAATTATATGAAAATATCCAATATTAAATATTTTCATATAAACAGTGGCTAGTTTGAACGTGTATAAAAAATTTAAGAACTACATTTTACATATACATTTTATATATTAAGTTAAAATTTAAATATTATATTAAATAAATTAAAAGTGTATGTATGACAATGCAAGAAATTTTTGTGTCTTTTCCCTTTATTTTCTGGACTTATTATTTGGCTTTCCATACGCCAATCATCCTTATCAACAGATTGTTCATATTGGCTACTGTCAAATCAGGTAAGGCAAGCAAAGTAAAACCCAGATTTTGCCTATGTAAATTTCTACTTTGTGATGATTATAGTCACTTTTTACAAGAGATCTGCCAATGTAATGGTAAGTTCTTTGGCCAAACATGATAGATGATCGATGATTAGAATAAGCCGATTTGGTGACTACAAGCAAGACTGGTAGAAATTTCATGATGTATATACATCGTAAAACTTTACGGAGAATAAGCGGATTAGATACTGGCAAAACTGCCGTGGGGTTCTAAGAGAGAGAGAGCACGAGGCTTCGTTATTTCTCCAACCAGGAGATCCAAAATTGAGTACAATTCCACACTGTAAGAAGGAACTTGCCGACCCCCAAAGGTGGCGCAACCACCGGAGATACACGGTCGTTTCTACCGTGTCCGACTTCAACTCGATTCAGCTTTCCCCTTTGGCGTCGCCGTTGCTCGTCTTGATCCTTTGCAGGACCAGAGGGACCGGTTTCTCCAGCACGGACACATTGACGTTGTTCCAAACCTCCAATTTAGTCGGAAGCTGAGCAATTCTCTCCGCAATGCTCATGTCTTCAGGTAGGACAGAGCCGAAAGCTGTGTAATCCCTTCGCCACTCTTCGTGATTCGCCAAGCTTATAAAGAACTCGGGCCCCGACCCTACCCATGCGATGGTTCCCCTCTTTATGGTCGGACATGCTTCTTTCGGGGCCTTCCGAAATAGAGTTCCTTGAGCTTCTAGGGTTCCTTGAATCAGTGCAAATGGAGGGCCAAACGGGGCCTGCAGAGAAATGCTTCATATCAGAAAACCGTTTCCCCTTAAGGCAAAGTGTCCAGATCGGTGTTAAAAGCTGCTCAGAACAAGCTGTTTCTAAGGTAACCTTTCCATCCACGGAATTTATTTACTGATATACAACCAATGCCCCCAAGGTAGAAACTACAAAATTCCGAAAACTGGAGAAGAACGATGGACCGTAGACACTGAACTAACATTGCGAGTTTCGATCATGAAACTAGTCATTGCCGATGTCGCCAATCTAAAATCAACAGTTCATAATCAAACTTGCAATATGACACAGATAGCAGAGGAACGACAACAATTTAGAACCTGCAGCCACCATCGTGAATATCAAGAAGGGAAGATGGGGATCCTAATTCAGGATGATAGACAAGGAATCTCAACTCTAAGGACTGCAAAATATATATATATAATAGACATGCACAGACCTAATAGAATCCACAGAAGTATTATGCTTCAGCCTACTGCATTAAAGTTTACAAGGACTGAAGAGGAGAAAGTAAACGAGCCTTACATTTGGGATGTGACTGCCTTGTGAATCCCAGAACTGCCCTCTACCTTCCGCGCGATGGAATTGGCAACCGGCACAGTGCCGCAATGCCAGCAACTCAAGGATATAAGAAACTGAGTACGGGGCACAATCAGGATAAAGCTGCAGGAATTCTAAAACTGTTAGAAAGCTCAGCTCGGTGTTATCCATAAAGCTTCATCCGGAGGAACAATCCTCATCATCTATACCATGTTAAAAAGAAATAGCAAGTAGAGGAGTGGCCAAAAAGAAAATATATTAAGGCTTACCTTAATATGCATGGTACCATATTCTGTTTCCAAGCCAATTATACCCTAAGAAAGGAGAAAAGGAGATATAGAAATCAACGCAGAGAAAAGTCTAGATCTGAATAATCTCAAGACAATAACATCTAAGACAATGAAGGACACTCCAAGGTTGACAAATCTCAAGCACATCGACCAATTATAGACGCCAAATTCAAGGGTCGCTGTAAGGGCCATACTCTTCATCTTAAAGCGCATTGACAAATCATATGCTGCAGGACAATTGTCACACAAATATGCTTTTTTTTTTTTGAGAATGGATGGGACAATTACAGACGGGTGCCAGGGAAGAGCCCTAACTTGCTAATCTAAGCCAAGTTCAGAACAACTTAAATCTTATGCAGATGAATGACAGAGTGTATTCCAAGACAAGAGCATCCTGTAGATGGGCCATTCACCTCTCCTTTCCCGTATACAAGGCCAGAGGTCCAGATAACTGTTTGACCCGCCTCCTGACGATCAGGAGCCAAGGAATCCTTCTGTTTCTTCAACCAGCACTGCAGAGCCAAAAAAGCATGTTCAAGTAAAACCTGACATATAATTTGCACTGGAAACGAGGAAAAGAAAATGCCTATAGTGGAACTTAAGTAAGCGATGATAACTGCAATACATGGATGAATTGGGAATGGCACCTAATTATAGAGCTTGAGAATGACAGTAAAGTGAGACAGCCAGATGTTAAACTCTGCCAT